>CM070625.1:2832977-3432977 GCA_036346255.1 Ampelocalamus luodianensis | reverse complement strand
ATTTCCCTACATTTCCCTCTTTCTCAGAGAGCGCCATCTCGGATTCTCGACCGCCTTCTTACCAGAATAATAAAGGCTATCTTTCTTCGTGATCTTCATATAGAACCAACTCTTCTTCCACGACGACCACGAAGATTTTGAGTACATAAAAATGTACTCATCGACTTTTCCATCATGGAGACGCAAGGTGCACTCTCCAGCGCCCCAATCGCTTTCCGAACTTTGTCATCCTGTAGTAGTACTGAATAGATCCAGATCTGCTGGAATCCCAAATACGCCGCAGATAGATAAAAATATCGAGATTGGCGATGGCGTTGGGAGCGATTCACCAATTCAACTCCATAATACTCCAAAACTTGAGGAAGGAAGGAGTGAATTGGTAGCGAAATCCGCATTCGATATATGCGAGAAAACAGAATTTCTCCATCTTCATTGCTGGGAATGTTCCCAAACGCGATCTCAAGAAATCACATCCTTGCCGGGAGCATCCCGATCTTCTCAGATTCTCCAACTTTTTCTCACTTAGGTCGGACAGAGCACGGTTGATGATTTGGTCCGACATGGTTAGGTCTTTTTGGGTGAGAAAAGCAAAGGAGGTCGGAGGTAGTTTTTACTCGGAAGATGAGAAAAGAAAGTTGGAAGTGAAAAAACCCTAAGTTTACAAAGGGGTTTTATAAGCTTCAGAAATCCTAAACCGTAATAAGGAGTTACCCAAAAAAGTCCAACGGACACAGAAACTCCTCAAATCCCAAGGCAAAGTTCTCAACTTTAAAGTGAATACAAACCGCTTCAAATGCCCTTGTATTTAATAAGCGTCATCCCGATACGATTTCATCGGAAGAAAGGTGTTCACACGACCTATTCATTTAAAGTTCGGGGGCTAGCTGACGAGGATTAAAACCTCTATATATTATCTTTAATATATAAAAGACCATACGTCTTCATGGTCGTAACCTTTGAGGTGCACGACCTCACTGGTCGTAGAGATTCCAGAGGTTACATAATGGGTACCCTGGTCGGACGAAGGCCAAAGCCAAGCTTCCGACCAGGAGAACTGCTCGTAGAAGGTAAGAACTGATTCCAAGGTATATTCTCTACCGTATGATGAATGGAACACGTGCATATTCCATACGACGTATCTTATCCAAGACACACGGTGAACAACCTCCGATGCGGTTATATGTTTCATAGACATATAACGCCAAACGGCTGATTCTCAGATCAATCCGTCACTTGACTCAGAGCAGACGCAACGCTTACATCGCGCCTTCTCCGAAGTAATTGCCACCTCTTCGAGGATATTTAAAGATGGAACTCAGGCGGATCAAGCGAGAGGAAAAAGGCAATGAAGAAGGAAGACAAAAGCACAAGCCATAGATTCGTGTAATAGTTACGAGTTAGCAAGAGGCAGCGAGTCCTTAGGATATACCTTGTAAATTCAGTTCATATTAATAAAATAGCAGTCCCATTATTCCCTGAGATTTCCCACGTCATTTTCTCCTTTCTATTTTCGTAAGATCGACGTCTTGATCGTCGACACATATATACAACATAATCATTTGGGATGGCAGATCTTCTCTCCCGCTGTGATATTCTAATAGGTTCATTAGCTATTACAGGAGACTGCTGAGGCTCATCATTAGGTGCAACATTAGGAATTTCAGAGACCTCAACATCGGGTGCAACAACAGTATTTTCTACTGGAGGTGCAACCACCTGAGGCACAGGAATAAAAATCTCTAGGATAAGCGGTGAAGGAACATAAACCCGTTTCTCCTCAAGATCTATTTTCCTGGGCTCCAGCTCCTCATTATTCTCTAAGAACACAGCGTGCCTTGTTTCTACAAACTTAGTTGTCCTATCAGGACAGTAAAACCGATACCCTTTGGATCTTTCAGGGTACCCAATAAATTGACAACTTACTGTTTTAGGGTCTAATTTCCCAATATGTGGATTAAATATCTTCAGCATGACAACCCCATACTCGTAAATATTTCATACTCGGTTTCCTCCCAGTCCATAATTCATAAGGTGTCTTAGGTACTGATTTACTGGGAACCCGAATAAGTGTAATACCCCATTTTCGTTTAGGAAGAATTCAATTCAAAATTCAGCTTCTGGGGTAGACTTAGAGCTAGGGCCTCCGGCTTTAGTGTTAATATTCGGAACTTCAGATTAGAGAGAATAACATTCGGGAGAGGATATTTAATTCAAATTCCTAATTCTGAGCGCGTTTGGTTAGTGGGCTCATGGCCCAAGGTGCAAAAGTCTTAGTGGGCCGGCCCAAGTGGGAAGAAAGGGGGGGCGCTCCTTAACCCTAGCTGCCCCCTCACCCCTTCCCCCCCCCCCTTGGCCGAAACTCCCCCTTGCCTCCATCCCTTGGCCGCCACCCCTCCTGGTCATCCTCACCTTTGGGCGCCTCCACCTCCACCCCTCCCTCCATTGTTGCCCCATGGAGAGATCTTGCTGCTGGCCGGCCACAAGAAGGAGGAGACGAGAAGGGAGATGAGGGGAGAAAGGAGGAGAAGATAAGGGAGATTCTTTGGTGTGTTTGATCAGCATCTTCCTAGGGCTCTACAAGGGTAATAGTTCATTCTCTTCGCTGGTTGGATCATAATAGGAGCGTTTGATGCCATGTTCGTTGGATCGAAGTCCTGCCGCGATTATTTAAGTTTCTGTCCAGAATGTTGCGCGGCCAGTTTCATGTATTTAGAGGCCAAATTAGGAGTTCTGGTCTCCTAGAGATATGTAGATTATGTTCTTAGCTTTCAGTGGCCACCAAGATCACCCAAATCCGATTAACGGTCAGGAAGTTATGATTTATTTAGTATCGCTGTCCGGCAAATCTGTCAGTTTCTGGCAGTCTGTAGGAATTGGGTTAAAACTGATATTTAAAGGGAGAATCAGGGGATCTCAGTATAACAAAAAATGTGGGTACTTTCTGTACCTTTTCATAGAGATAAAGAACACGAGATTTGGACTTTCGTAGCAAAAGTTATGATGGTTTTAGTGATCTTTCCAAAGAACCCGACGTGATGATTGTTGCTTTGTAGGTTGGCTTGGTAGAGGCAGTAGTTGGCATAATCAAAAGAGCTCCCCAACTAAGTTTATTTAGGTAATTAAATTACCTTTCTAGAAAGTCTGAGAACACCTTATTTGGACCCCTGAGCGGAAATTTATGTATTTTAGAATTTGACTATCCGTAGTGATCACCAAAGCGATCGCTAGGAATTGGAAGATTGGAAAACGCTTGGGAGTTTAGCGAGTTCGTTTGTGTTGTTATTTATGCTTTTGGTCCAGTATGTTGGACTTAGTCTGGGTTATCTTTATGTTCAGGTAGGAGCGTGATTCCAGGGGCAGCGCCCTCTTTGCGTCCACCGCTCTCGCACGGTTAAGGCAAGTATTCGGGTTATAGCGTATTTTCGGTTGTATGATAAGATTGTTGTGATTGCTTGCTGTAGCCTTGCACGAATGTTAGTGTAATGAGTTTTCCTTTTATCTTGATGAATGCAAGTTATGGTTAATGTTTCCCTTGAGCGTTGCTAAATCTTACATGTTGTTATGTATATGTTAAATTCTTGGGTATGAAAGATGTGGGCATGGAGCATTTGCATGTTTCAAACGTGTTGGAGACTTGGTCATATATGCATGTTTTTGATATATGATAGCGAAGTAAGGTTCTTTGGCATGATGTTTATATTAAGATTGGTGAATGCTCCAAGTATGGTTATGCTCTATTCATGTCCGATGTTATTGTATTTGGTATATTGATGATGAATAGATGTTGTGCATGTGCATATTGAGATCATGCTGAAGCTTGGTCACGTGGTGACCAAGCATGCATTCGTTGAGGTCCCGTCATGTATTGTGGGCTTGAGATCCCCACATTCGTGGAATATGGGCTATGAGCAAAGAGGTCTCCATCATTCGGATGATGGGCAAAGGTCCCTATACATGTGGTGTATAGGCTCTTGGTCCCTGTGCGGAGGGCACAGCAAGGGTATCTGGCTGACGGTTGTATACTCCGCATTCACAGTAAAATGCGAAAAGAGATAAAGTTGAGAAGGGTGCATTGCATTGGTTGCATTCACATGAGCATGAAGGCTATACTTTGGCGCATTGTTTATCTTGGATTATTGATGCTATGAATGATAACTTGCTTAGCCTTGTTGGTACTTGCTTGAGTCTTTGGGCTCACTCTTGCTTTGATGTGTTTTAGGTACAACCGCAAGACCGGCATGCATGGGAGGAGTAGATGTTTGAATGCACGCACTACCACTCAACCTTAAGAATTACTTATGGATGGTTTGAGTTTGATTAATTGTAATAATGAGAATAGCGAACTTTGGTTATGTTTATGAGATTATCTTGCATGCTTGAATGAACTCGAATATGGAGTCATTGTTAAGTGCCATGATTTAATTGTTAGAGCTGATTTGTCGTTAGAGCCTTGGTATAGTGGTCTATACCAAGGAGGTTATGCGAAAATTGGTAACTAGTTTTAGTTTAATTTTTATTTCAGAGCATTCAGGCTCAATGGGAGTTGGGGTGTTACAGTTGGTATCGAGCGGGCTTTAGGTCCGTGGTTAATAGGAAGATATTAAATTGACACACTGTGCACAGTAGGTGGGGTTGGGAATTACATTGCTTCCGCATTATTTGTTTTTATGTTACATTTGTTGTGCAATTGTGAATTGCCTCTGTGCTATATTTCTTGTTGTTAATCTATGTTATGATATTCTATATCTATAAATATATTCTATGATTGCCATGAGATGATCATGTATAATCATACTTGATTGTATTGTTTATGCGAGTCGTTAATGGTTGTTAAGAAGTGGAGGCCGTGGTTGTGACCTTGGACCTTTTCAGGTGATACCACCGTTCGTAGTAGACGAATAGAGTAGTTACCCCGAATACCATAGTTGCAGGAGTTGAGCGTGAGCTGCTTTAGAAAGTTGTTTTCTTTTTGATCTTTGATCTTGACAAATTTTTGTTCTGTGGTGGATGATGAATCTCTCTTGGGTTCGTGGTTCATGGTAGTTGTTGTGTTTCTTGGTCTCTAACGGTTCTCTGAAACAATTATTGTTTTCTGACTGTTGAGTCACTTTTGCTACTTGTGATCCTCGTCAATTGGCAATATTGATAATTCTATGGTTGTTCCTTCTTTCTCTTTGGCAAACAATGACTCATTTATTCGTTTGATAGTTTGGGTAATGAGAGTTTTTGTTGCAAGTTGTTAGCGTGAGAAAGCTTTGGCTTTATGTATTTCTTTTGGAGTATTCCAAGTGTTAAAGTTTAATGCATCTCTTTTCTGGTGGAAATTGTTAAAATCCTTTTGTGATACCTTGTTATGGTTAAGTTAGAGTTTGCATTCAAATAACTTGTTTTGGTATGGTGCATAATTAATATTAATTAGTAACTTTGGAAGTGAAATTGATTAAGTTCATGTGGTCATCTACTAGTTCTTAATGAACGGTATATTTGAGTAGTAATTGAGGGATATCAAGAAGTATGGAACCTTGATGAACTAGTCTGGTCATTAAAACTGTTTAGGTTGCTAAACCCGTTGGGTTCCTTGGTTCCAATAGATTAATTTAATTGTGTGGAAAGGGAAACTAGAGGAAATGCAGTTACATAATCCTTAGTATGATTAATTATCGAATTGTGTTTAATCGGTTGAAGGGATTGAATATGGGTGGAACTAGAATTTATGGGAGGAGTTCTATATAGTTCCTCCATACAGAATGACTCAATGAAATTGGTTGTAGTGTTGTTGAGACTTTTGATCGATAGAAGATTTCGATTTTTGAAGTTTTTGTGTATGTTTGCTGAAATCCAAATATGAGGAGGAACATTTGAATATGTGCTTGTAATTATCCATGTATTTGGTAAAGAAAAGTAGGTAGCAACTGGATTTCATAATGAAGCCGATTGGTAACAACAATGGTTGTAGTATAAGCATTGTGTGTTAAAATTGATGTTGAGCATCGCTAAAAGTTGAACGGATATGATATAATATGTGGCTTATGCCCACATGATTGTGAAATAAGCAGATGATATTGTGTCTTTGATGAAAGGGTTTTGGTAGGAGCTTTTCAATTGTATAGTAGACCCCTTCTAAACTTAAGAGGTTGAGGTAGTGATGTTGTATGGTTTTGGGTATACTCTCATTTTAAAGATGGGATGAACTTGTAGTATGGAACAAATTGGTGAAACTTTGGGGGCTTTCTAATGGAATAGTTGATGATAAACATTCGTGTTCAGAGTATATTAATCTTGATGTTAGTAAGATTATCTGCAAGAGATTGTGACTTGTGTGTGTGGTGATGATTCTTTTAGAAATAAAGTAAATTGATCGTCTTTCGTAAATGGGATTTTGTAATAGTGTTTCGAGTTTTGCGATGGTGATCATTTGGACCTCTTGAGTTATGTGGTGATTGAGTTGCTTTGAGAAAAGTGACATGTTGAAATATTTTATTGGTTCTTAAGTTGTTCCTATGATTTGGTCATAAGGGCTTATCTTGTTTAAGCTGGCAAGGTGATGTAGTAATCACAGAAAATAACTATCCTTGTTAAAGGAAGGAGAGAAGTTAAGTGTTTGATATTTAAGTCGTTTCACATCTTGCAGTTTATTTGATAGTACTTAAACTTTATGCAGTTGTTCCATAATGGTTTATCAATTTTCAAAGGGTATTACATTCTTCTCTTTTGTGGTTTGGTATTCGCTTTCAGTAGGGCTTGAGCCCTCGACTGTTGACTTTCCCTTATATTTTTTTCTGAGTACCATGCATAAGTGACTTTTTTTTCCTTGGTCCTGTGTTCACTACGGGTGGCACATGTTTTCCTAGTTGATGAAAATTTGATTCCATTCGCTCTTTCTTTTGAGGAAGAATCAACCTATTCGTTCACCAGAGTCTTTTGAGGTGTTGAATAATTGTAATTGTGAACCTTTGGGTTGTAAGTTATTCGATGAGCATTGGAGGCTCAATGGGAGTTGGGGTGTTACAATAAGAATATGTGCAACTGTCTTTAGTGCATCCATCCGCAAATTAATTGGTAAACTAGAGTGGCTGAGCATGCTCCGTACCATATCCATAAGTGTACGGTTGCGTCTCTCTGCTACTCCATTTTGCTGAGGTTCACCTGGCATAGAATACTGGGCAACAATGCCATTTTCTTGAAGAAACTTTGCGAAAGGGCCAGGAATTTGCC
The DNA here is from genome assembly GCA_036346255.1 of Ampelocalamus luodianensis. Classification (NCBI taxonomy): domain Eukaryota; kingdom Viridiplantae; phylum Streptophyta; class Magnoliopsida; order Poales; family Poaceae; genus Ampelocalamus; species Ampelocalamus luodianensis. Next base: position 3,425,762 of record CM070625.1, on the reverse strand, counting down.
CATAAGAGGCATGTCTTCCATAATATTCTCCCTCACGATCCGATCTTACCACTTTGATTCTTAGGTTGTGCTGATTTTCAACTTCAGCCTTAAATATCTTAAATTTGTCAAGTGACTCAGATCGGTCTTTAATGGGAAAGATATAACCATAACGGGAGAAATCATCAGTGAATGTGATAAAAGAATCAAAACCATCGACTGATGTCACAGGAAAAGGACCACAAATATCAGTATGAATTAATTCTAAGAGTCCTATGCTGCGAGTAGCTCCCTTCTTTATTTGTTTCACATATTTTCCTTTAATGCAATCAATGCAGTGGTCTGAGTTAGAGAAATCTAATGGATGGAGAATCTCTTCCTTAATGAGACGCTACATTCTCCCCTTCGAAATGTGGCCTAAACAACAGTGCCACAATTTCGAAGAAGTCTCATTATTCTTTTTACACTTAGCATCACACACATTCAAGGATACAGGAGATTCATTAAGGGAAAGCATATAGAGTTTGTCTCGTCTAAAAGCAAGACCAATATCATTAAAATTAAACATAATAATACATTTATTATCACCAAAAATACACTTAAACCTTCATCGTCCAACAAAGAAACTGAAATCAAATTCCTCATAATAGAAGGAACATAAACTACATTATTGAGACGAAGCAAGAAGCCGCTGTCTAAAACTAATGAAATAGATCCAATTGACTCTACTTCGGCTTCCTTTCCATCCGCGACTCTAAGGCTTCGTTCCCCCTTTCTTAGTGTTCTCGCGGTAAGGAATTCCTGTAAAGAATTAGTAATGTGCACAGTTGCACCTGAGTCAATCCACCAGGAATTAATGGAAAAAATTAGCATAAAGAATTTCATCAACAAACGTTATTGTATCATTACCTTTCTTTGCGAGCCACTTTAGGAATCCGACACAGTCCTTCTGAAAGTGCCCTGGCTGCTTGCACAAATGACATTCACCCCCTTTAGGTGCTCCAGCGGGAGCCACATGGGGCTTAGGTGCATTGTGCACTTTAGGCCCCGACTTATCTGCATTGGGGGAGAACGCCAACTTCTTCTTAGATTTGAAGTCCCCTTGGAACTTCATTTTGTTGGAGCCACCAACTTGAAGTGCAAGATCCCTCTTTTCCGTCCTTATTCTTTCCTCCTCCTGAACACACATGGCGATTAAATCGCTCATGTTCCACTTTTCTTTCTGAGTATTATAATTGATCTTAAAAGCTGTTTATTCAGAAAGAAGAGAAGTCATGATGAAATGGACTAGGAAACCATCAGATATTTCCATGTCCATGCCTTTAAGTTTTCTGGCCATATCAGTCATCATCATAATGTGTTCTCTAATGTTGCCGGATCCATCATACTTAGTTGTCAAGAGCCTCTGAATCAGAGTACTGGCATAAACCTTTGTGGAGCCCTTAAATTTTTCTTCAACTGATGCCAGATACTATGTAGCATTTTCAGAATCGGGGATTGCTCCCTTGATCCCAACTGAAATAGAGGTCTTCATAATCATAAGTGATAGACGGTTAGACCGCTCCCATTTCTCGGCATTAGTTTCATAAATTTTCTTTTTGTCATCATAATTTTCCTCACCTTCGGTGGGGGAACGGGAGCTGGCACCCTTAAAGCATAATCGAGATCTAAAACCCCAAGAACAACATGGATCCTTTCCTTCCAGGTGGGAAAATTGCTCCCCGTAAGCTGCTCAATGTTATCGATTGTGGCAGCGACATTTGATGCATTTATTGCTGAATACCAAAATACAGGGCATAAATTAGAAATAATCATAAGAAACATGTTGCATGTAATTAACCCTACGTTGGTCTGATCAATAACATGCAAAAAAAACTATAGTCCTAATTCACATCACCGTTGGGCAGAAGATGAAATAGAACTAAACAAAATTAATATGGCCACACACGACTACAATCAACGTTGGTGAGAATGCAATCGTATGTATACCTTAATGCCAAAACATAAAAAAGTAAAAGTCTCTAATTAAAATATCTCGTTGGTTCAATTTTAATCAGAGACTAAGCATAATATTGGGCAATAATACATTATTCATGATATATCAAAATTTGGCAGCAGAACAATAATTAAAACAGTGCACAAAATAGATTTAATCATAAGAAAATGCACTGAAAATAAAAGAAAATGAGAAAACCACTGTTCATGGGCCTCCTTACACAAAACCTCAGTCACCAGCCAAAAAACGAGCGCGGCCCAAAATGCGCGTGTGGCCCACACGCGCGTGGCCCAAAAAGCTCGGCCAGCCCGAATCCACAAGCGCCGTCTGATCTAATCGGACGGCCGAAAACCGTTCGGCCCAACACCTCCCGCCGGCCCAAAATCCACGACGGTCGGATCTGATCGGACGGACGACGATCAGCACGGGCGATACAAAAGCGCTTAACCCTAACCCTAAAAGCATTTGCCCCTTCTTCTCCCCCGAAAAGCGGAGCAGCGGTGCGCGTGGAGAACACGCGATGCACCGTCGGCGGCGGCGCGCGCGGGAGGAGCAGAAGAGGCTCCGACGGCGACAGCACATGAGGAGAGCGCGAAGCGGCGTCTTGAGGCGGCGCGACAAAAGGCGGCGCCTCCGTAGCCCGCGCGCGTGCAACCTAAGTCGCACACGGCGCCGTCGAATGGAGCTGCGGTGGTGCCCGTGACGGAGAAGACTCGGCGGTCTCCGAAAAACGTAAGTCTTTTTCGCCGCGTCTAAGAAAAGGGTTCTGATTTTGTGGGTTCTGATTTGGGGGAAAAGGTCTTCGGGAGGTGCCGATTTGGGTTTAGATGGCTCGGGATCTGTTAGGGTTCCTCAAAATCGAAATCCTCTCCTTCTAAATTGCTAATCCGAGCCCCGAAACAATAGATCAGCAACTAAACTTTAGATCCGAAACTTTAACCACTAGATCCAAACATGTCCAAGTTCGGTTGTGAGACTTAAGGGTTCAAAAAGAGTCTAGGGTGGCTCTGATACCAAATGTAGACATAATCTTAGGGCTAACTGTGGGGACCCCGGATTATCTCCGTAAGACCGAGACTAAGCATGGTCTTAAGGATATAACTCTGGATCTCCGGTAAATGGATTCCAACTTAACTCAACCTAAATGAGAGGCTTGACTGAAAACTAGAGCCCCGACGATCATACGCGCCGCTCCTCTGCGAGCACTACATGATTGTCGGTTCTCCAACAAGTCAAGCACTACACTTAGTGGGTTAAATAGGAAGCCATGATCAGCGAGTATGACTTATATTGGCTCCCAAGATCAGCGACCAATATAACCATACTCTCATTCAACGTTGATCACATCCATACAACATTCACACATAAATAGTACAAAAGGCATACATCAAAGTTCCAAGTTTACAACTAATACAAGTGGCCGACCGGCCAAATTCGAATAAGAGTATTAAGTAGCAGCGGAAACAAGTAAATAAACCAAAATACCAGCAGTGGTATGCCCCATAACCCATCGGCAACCGACTGGGAGTTAAATGATAGCATACTGCTCATCAGTGTCTCCTAAATCGACACCGACAAGCTCGTTGGTCTCAAAATCTTCCTCACCTGTAAAAGCCAGCAAACATCTGGCTGAGTACAAAAGAGTACTCGCAAGTCTTACACAAATAAAAATAGTTATGCATAAGGTCATTCAAAGGAAGGGCTCATATTGGCTTAATTTTGCGAAAGAGACGCAACACTGAACAACCTACACATACTAGTTTTTCAAGTGCCATTTAAAAATCAGATTTGAAGTAGAAGTAAAGCATGTGAATAAGTAATAAATTTGATAACAAATGAATCATACCAAAAACAAAGTGGCGGTCCACTTTGATACAACAACAAGCATGAACATCCCATTCATGACGATACCAAGTTATAACCACAATTTGAATTCCAAGTCTAACAATAAGCAGCCACAAATTTCAAGCGGTCGTCCATAACCGTGGACACGGCTATTCGAATAGATTTATACCCTGCAGGGGTGTACCACTTTACCCACACGACTTGATTAGCCCGTAAGCCTCCAGATGCCTCCGAATATAGCATACTTCCTATGGTATGCCGGCCGGGTAAATCAAGATATGGTCGTTTTTAGCAAGAAGATCCCATTGGGCTAAGTCCCTCAACCCATGGCTCTTAGAAAACACAAGACATTAACGTCTCCATCCTACCTCCTAGGAAACACAAGATGTTAACGCCCCCATCCTATCGGCCCAAAAAGGAACATGGGATTTCACGGTCCCATGCACTTACAATTTCACCACCGTGGGACTCAACACAACAAGACCTTCCCCCTACTTAACCATACGGCACCCATATACCGCGTGTGATAGCACGAGTTTTACTTGAATTGCATCAACCCAAGTTCGGTCCTTAATCGTCCAGACAAGTCAACCACTTACCCAAAGCTCGTGCACGAAGCACCATCACTAACCAACACTTGTCCAGACCAAAAGCTCATTTAAAATGACAAAATTTAACTCATAAAATAGATACGAAGATCTGAAACAAAAGTATATAATGAGAGTTGTGTTTATCCCATAATTGTCGGGTTATTCCCGACAATCAAACTACTGATTCTAGACTTGCATGGCTAAGCAACTCGAACAATATAATTTCACACATCCTAACATGATCATTTTAGTATTGGAGTAATTCATGTATAGCCACAATAATAAGATAATAGGATGTGTCTAACTACTCATCACAAAAATAGCGACATTATAAAACTATCATGCAAGCAATTATCATTGCATCTACCCTAACAAAATTGGGATCAAATATGATGGAAAAAGAAAGTTCAAAGGATGCTTGCCTTGCTGGTAGTTCACTTGCTCACCCTCGGTTACTTACTCTCATACTTCCGGCAACTCGGAATCTAAAGAAAGGCGATATCGAATAAACACCGAGAAATAGCCAAAAACTCAAATTGCTCCAAAATACATGAAATTTATACAGTAGCTATATTATGATTTTAGATGAATTTAGGCACAAAAATTATTCCATTTGGAGTTTATATGAGAGAGTTATAGTAGTTTGAAAATCAGATTTCTAGAAAATGCTGAAAAATCATGGTTTGGTTACTGTTCATCTAAATTTAATTGTTTCGCGAAAATTTGTAGAATAATGGTAGGGATAAGCTTTACATGGTATGAAAGGTAATTAAAATTTAAGATCAATAAAAATTGAATCACCCCATTTGGAGTTCATATGAATTAGTTATGAATTATTGAAGTCAAAAGACTTTTTCGTGTAAAAATAATTCTTTTCTGATTTTGCTACTGCATTAAATAATTTTTATAGGTACGATGACCTAGCCTCTACCATGACAAGTGGGGTCTATGTATTTTCTTTTCTTTTCTATTTATTTCCTAAAGAAAACATCTACCGATAAATCTAACTTTCTCATACTCATATACTTAACCGATTCTCCGGTGTTGAATCCAATCACATGTATAACACTCTCCAATCATATTCTCATATCTTGATCTAAATCCTGTACTAACCTCCACTAAGACATTATCAAGGTAGTTAATCCATCGAGTGATGCCCGAACTCACGATCTTCCAAATAAACAACACATTCGATAATTACACGAAATCCACCGACTCGTGGGCATATGACCATGATTAAATCCATCAATCGTTCTCCGATATACTATTTAAGCTAATACTAACTATCTAGCTCTACTAGTTTCTCCTTGGCAAATCACCCTCGCATATACCAAAATTTCCACCGATTGATGTTTATTTGACCAACCGACACCTAATGAGCTTAACCATTTTAGTAACACATCCAACATCTAACGTCTCATTAATTGATCTACTTATATCCATACCACTGAACTTAGTTGTGTACTACATCTACCAATCCAATCACATATGCGTCTCTACGATTGACTAATAATCATTTAGCTACTAATCCAAAAGAGAGTAAAATTGCATCGACTCGGCACATGGGACTTACCTACTAATTACATGGCAATCCAAATATTTATCCGCAATCAAATAATCCATTCCTACCTTCTTCCAATTCTAGCATGTACAACTCACATGGATATTACTTAAGGCATCCGACCAACTTGCTCGCAATTAAATAAATCGTCTGATTCAAAATCCATATTTCCTTAAATATCATCTCATGAGCTATCCAACAAGTAATAATTTATAAAATCCTTATGCATCCTATCTCCTAAAATTACTAATCCAATGTGAGAAGAAACCTCCAATTAATTTATCATCTAAGATCACCACAATTTCCATACGACTCCAAAATAATATTGTCCGATCAACAATCCCATAATATACTTAATTCGGCATTCATCGAGCAACAACACACAAATTTGCTACAACAATCTAATCATTCGCATTCACCAATATATATCCTCTCATAATCACGCCTACGCACAAATAAGACATAACCGGAGAGTTATACCGGTCTTAAGCTACCAAATCATTTTTACGAATAAACATGCATAAATAGATGTCATGCTCATGACTAATATGTAACATGCACAACTAATATCATAGCGCGGTAACAAAAATAATACTAAAGATTTTACCGCAACGCTAGGCGTGCGAATCACCACCGAATGACATCTTCTCGGCTCCGCGTCCACGTCCACCGTAGTCGTCGCCGAGTTCGTCCGCGTCCGTCATCCCGGTGCCGCCGCATGCACCGTGTCGTCCTTCATCTCAGCTCCTCCCTCAACGCCGCATCCTCGAGCCGGTACCGAGCCTCGCCGAACCGTCCGATGCTGCCGTGTCGTATGCATGTGTCGTCTTTGCCGACGCCGTCGAGACCAGCCGCTCGCATGCACCGTCCGAGCCGCCGCTTCCATGCATGCGCCCCGACGATGACTCGTGCTCGATCAATGGCGCCGACATCGCCGCCGGATGACGCAACGCTATCGCTCATTGGCCGCCAAACACTACCGTTGACGCCGCCGCTGCATGTCGTGCGCTTAGCTGCGCCGCCAAATGCCCACCGCTTTGATGCCACTTCGTGTGCATGCCGCCGCTATGCGCCAACAACGGCCGTGTTCCTAGCACCGCGCCACGAGCTGGGCCGTTGTCGCACTAGCTCCGGCCGGTGAGCCTAGTGCCCCATGGCGACCACATGGAGTCGCCTGCCGCCGCGCATGCATGGCCGTCGGCCTCGATGCCGCCCCCGTTGCTCGAGCCCGGCCACGCCGCCTGCCGCCTCCGGCCACCTTGCTCCTCCGCGCTGCGCCCGGCCTTGGCGTCGCGGAGCGCCTTCATGCGCGCTCTTGCCGCTCCTCCACGCCGCGCCGCTACTGCGCACGCTCGCCGCTTGCCGCAGCCGCCGCTGCGATTCTTTGCCGCAGCCGCCGCCACGCCGCTGAGCCTCGCCAGGCCGTTACGCCTTGGCCACCTCCGCCTCGGCTTTGCTGGTGGTGCAGCAAGCTCCACCGCACTCGCTCGGCTGCTGCTGCAAAGAACATCACTAACCTTGCTCCTCTTCTTCAAAACTCTCAAAAGGCTTCGCATGCACAAACTAATCACAGAAATGGAATGTCCTCAAGACGAGGAACACTACTATATAACATGCATGAGGGGATTTGTGGTTCTTGGAAGGGATTGGAAGGAGAGAAGTTGGTTTAGCTTGAGCTCAAGAAAGATAAATGGTTGTTCTCTGTTGGGGAAGAAAGTGGCGTGGAGAAGATGAGGTTGGCAGTCGAGTGAGTTGCTTTGAATGGTTGTGTATGGCTGTTGGGGTGGGAGAGGAATAAACAAACAAAGAAAGATGGCAGTGAAGAGAGATGAGCAAATGACAGTGGAGAAAAGATGCTTCAGCTGGGTTAAAGAAATGGGCAGTGGCAGAGGTTGGTGTCGACTGGGAACAAGAAAATGGGGAGGGAAGCAAATGGCAGTGTGGGTAACTAGTTCAGCTAGGCACAATCAAAAATTAGTCAGTGGGGTGGAAAGGGGATGGTAGTGAGAGAAATCAGCAGTGGAATAAATAGCAGTGTATTTCTCCCTCATTTTTCCAACTTGCTCATATAACCTTGCATGCGAAAAACGATCGCAGAAACGGAACGCCCTCGATATGATGATCGCAAAGGTATGACATGCGTTGTATGATTTTTGGTTTTCGGTTGTGATCGCGAGGAGAGAAGTTGGGGAAAAGAAATAGACTCACAGACGTCTCGCCTGCGGTCGATCGGACTGAAAAAGAGCGGCGGTACTAATGCATGCATCATGATTTTTGTAATGCATGCGAAAACAAGAAATCAAAGTAATTAACTTTTAAATGCATTCATTTAGACAATTTGATTTTTTTATTGTTTTTATTGTTATTGTTATACAACTTTTTAAACAACTAGATTCGATTTTATAAGCAACATTTGAATTAACATGGGAAAAATTTTAAAACATTGTCAAATATTTATTAGATCGCCTACTTAAATATTAACATTCTGATTTCTAAAAATCGGGATATTACACTAACCTCAAACTTAGACATGAACCCTAGTTCCATAACATGAACACCTACATAAACATTAGAGCGGAAGCGTGATTGTGACATACCCGAACCCGATGACGCCATTAGGGTGTGGATCTGTTGGTGTAGCGGCCGGGAGGTGTAGAGGGGTCGGTGTAGAGGCGTCGGTGCCCGTAGAGGTGATCGTGGATGAGGCCGGCGGTCTTCGGTCTTCGTCCACCTCTGTGCTCGTTCTAGATCGGGGTTTTGTTGGGATGTCGTGGTAGCCAAGAACATCACAGTTCATTGCCCTGCCGAATCCCCTTTTTAATCTAGCGCAAGGTGACTGGGACCGAAAACCAAACTAATGTTGGATTGCGTCTCCAATCAAAACACGAAGTGGGGTGTCACCCCTGGAAACTCGGAGTTCGTTAGCCGAGATCAATCCCAACACCATAGAGTCCGGCAGGTTCAAGTGGGAAATCGAGGACAACAGGAAGAGCGGCCACGTCTTGGCCTTCACCCTCCAAGCCGGCGCGGTCAGGAAGTTCATCGTCTACGTGGACAACGTCGGAGAGGATGAGTACAACGAGTTGCCGAGGCTGTTCGCCGTCCGTGTGAAGTACCAGTACCGGCCGTATGCTGCAGAGAGCAGGGTGGAGGAGAGGCTCGACGGGCAGGTGGTCGTCGTCAGGAAGGGGACCGCCGAATCCAAGGAGGTGGCGGCGGAGATCGTCCGTGTCGAGGCGGTCAGGATCGTCGGCGACATCCTGCACAAGTATAAGGGCAACGTGAAGGAGCTCGTTGATGCCGTGGACGAGCTGCACAAGTATAAGGACAACGTGAAGGACCTCCTCAAGGACTCCGAGTACGGCAGGGAAGCCGGCGAGGCGGGCCTGATCACCGCGCTCGACGCGGAGATGCGGGAGATGGAGGCCAGCATGCGCCGGTGCTCGGGCCTGTCGTACATGCTCTCGTGGCAGACATGCCACACGCTGCAGCACCAGACGCGCGCCGTCTCGACTTCGTCGGCCACGAAGGGCTCGCAGCAGGCGGAGCCGCGGCAGCAGCCGTCGCTGCCGAACGGCATGGTGGGGAGAATGTGCTTGGCGTGCGTCCTTGCTTTGGTCCCCCTAATTAGCATATATATATATATATATATATATCGCGCCATCTTACCATTCATTCAGTAAAGATCATCATTTTATCTTTCCCTTCAAAAGGCAGACGAGCGAATTAATCCTGATTATAGGGAAACGTTCGATGAAAACTTGATGCTTTGCTCTCTGATTATCTTATTCTCACAAATGGAGTATGGACCTAAATATTCTGAGAGAGGTGGGGATGGAGCAAAGCCCTCTCGATCGAGAATAAAGATATCGACGTCAATAGTGGCACAATTACATATGTATCCTCTTAAGAACAAGCTAGAGAAATACTCCCTCCAGTAAAAAAAAAACAAAGAAGACATTTTCGACTTTGGTTTGACCACTGTATTTAGTAATCATATTTTAAGAAAAATAATAAGGTATGTCTAGATTACATTTGCATGCTTTATTGAGACACTATTGTGAGCGTGATCAAACATTCAAATGCTCTTAATTTCTCCCCCAAATCCTATCTATCCCCCAACGCTAAAACATTCAATATCCGCACACCTACGCATCCTCTCAAGAAACATTCGATATCCGCCCGCCTCCGCAATTCTCTCTAGCTAGCTAAGTACCAGCACAGCAATTCTGCTGCTGAGCGGCATGAATATATGACCATTACAGTGCAGTCTGCGCACAAGCACGAGGCCCCGCTTGGCACGGAACAGCGGAGGCCTACCGGGCCTGAGGCCAGGCCTGCTATGCGTCGAAGCCTCGTCATCGCCTACGGCCGGAATAGATGAACGTTCGGTGTTAGTTCATGCTGGTTGCTTCATGTTCATTACTCGTGTAAGCCCACCACCGTGGCACGTCGTGTATGAATCAAGAGCATCGGCATACACCTCGATACCCCACGCGAGTGCTCGGTGTATAGCCCACACATGTGGCATACGTAAGCCTATCACTGTGGGCACAGAAACCACTGTGCATTGCCCAAGAGACCTGTCGTACACCTCGATGCCCCACACGAGTACTCAATGTATAAAGCCCACACTAGTAGCAAACGTAAGCCCACCACCGTGGCACAAAAACCGTCGTGCATTGCTCAAGAGCCCTGGCGTACACCTCAAACGCCACGCGAGTGCTCGGTGCATAAAGCTCACACGGGTGGCATACGTAAGCCCACCACCGTGGCACAAAAACCACCATGCGTGTCCTAAGAGCTCCGCTGTACACCTCGATTGTCAGACCCCTCAGGCATGGAATACCTAAGGATCTTATGTGTATACTGTACTAGTTCTATGATCAGTGGCTAGTACACGCATTCTAATTGGCAATCACATCCATACCATCACATATGAAAGTAAAGCAAAAAAGGTAATCACATCCATACATCCTTTTGTATTGCCTCGTACACCTCCCTAGCTATGCCCAGGGTGGCGGGCGGCGGAGGTCCCGCCTGATGGTCCTCGGGCAGGGAAGCTTCTGTCTGCCGAGTATCACTCCCAACGATTTCCCTGTGTGTGAAGTTGTTGGCTTCCTCCTCGGTGGCAGCCGCGTACCGCGAAGGTCCTTCTTTGCTTGGCCCGCGAGGCCCTCGGAGCGGCCACCATGGCTGCCGAAGCCTTGGACGTGCTCCTCTTCTTGCGAGATGCCATGCTAGCGTGATTTGCTTGGTATGACCTGTTTTTGTGTGTGACTTGCTTGCCACTCCCCACGGAAGGCGGCAACCGAAATAGCTACAAACTAGACAGTAGAGAAAAGGGGACCCCGAACTCACTACTGTGCAAAGGGGGAACCACGAAGGTCCTCAAAGGTGGGAAACGATATTAAAGTGTATTAAATGTGTGCCTTTATTTCAAAATTTTATCTCCTCATCACATGGGAAAAGACCTATTTATAGTGTTACATTCAGCATATATGATATTACAATTCTACCCCTAAAAAGGTCTTATGTCCATAGGGGTTTCAAAGTCTTTGCACATCCCTAGACGTAGCCTCTGGTGCACGGTGGGCTCTCATGGGCTTGCCCCACCATGCTTGTACTCCCGGTCCATAAGTGGCCACCACGCTCGTACTCCGATCCATAAGTGGCATTGACTCCATTCGCTCCATGCGAGGTTGTCCTGGAGCAAAGGCTCCCTGACCCCTTTCGCTCTGTGCGAGGTGGTCTAGGGTGAGGGCCCTTGGGACATCCTTCGCTCCAGGGTGTGTTGTATTCTTCTGTTGAGGTTGTCTTCAACGGTCTTTCTGTACCCTTCGTTATGTGCGAAGGGTACATGATACCCATCGACAAGACCGAGGTATACCTTCGCTTAGTGTCTTCGTTAGGTCGTTGGGGCAGGTTGGCGTAGTGTCTTCGCTAGGTCGTTGTGACCGGTGGGCTGTCCCTACGACATCATTTATATTTCAAAATGTAGTTCATATCCACTGTTTTTCATATCTATTTCATGAAAATTCAATTTGTTTTTGACAAAACTCATTGTCGGTGTTTTAGAACCGATCTTACGTAAAGATTGTTTGATTCGGGGGGTCTCCACAATTGATCACGCAGACGAAAGAGACACGGGGATTTTTATACAGGTTCGGGCATTCTCAGGTGAGAATAACAACTCTACTCCTGTGTATCTTGTATTAGGTATATAGATTACAATCAGTAGAGGGTCTTGCTATCACGCTACTACTGACCGAGCTGTTCTTCTCCCAAAAAAGCCTCTTGTTTCTATCTCTAAAAGATACTTATTTATGCTACACAGTGGTGGCTATTGTCGTTCCAGGCTAATTAGTCGCCCATTATTGCGTAATAATGAGAGTAATTGCTGGAGTAGTAACCTCCCCATGCTGTCAAACGGTTATCAGTCAGAGATAGTGGAGAATTATCTGTAGTTATGTCAGGCATAACTACGTATTTTGACTGCTAGGATTCTCACCATTAAATGGGCCTTCTGACAAGTGGACCCAGTTAGTCGTGAGGAAGTCGTAGCAGAGCTGGTCATAGCAGAACTTACGACTAGGGGGGTAGTCGTAGAAGATCTTACGACTGGGTACTGATCGTAGAAAGACTTACGACCGGACATAATCGTAGCAGGACTTATGATTACACTATAGTCGTAGAAATGCTTACGACTAGGGAGGTAGTCGTAGAAGAACTTACGACTACCTAACTTGCTCTTCTCTTATAATATTAAGGGGTATGCCATGTGACGTCATATTACATGATTGTGGACTAATAAAATGAGGATTATTAGATCCTCGTCACTCATATTTGAATTAAAAGAAGTACGACCGAGAAGATAAGGTAATCGGTTAGTTAGTGCCTATTATTTGTTTTGGACTAGTAAGGTTTAAACATGATCAGATGTGGAAATAGTAGTTATGTAATTTGGAAGTTAGCATGTGACCAGATGGCTAGGCGTGCAGATGTACCAACCAGTGTTCAAGGCTCAGACTTGGCGTTAGTGTCCACCGATTTTATGATACACAAACGCATGCTCGTTTAGTAGGAAAGTATGTGTTTGTGTTCTGTGAGACCTATGGTACCTCTGAAAATTCCAAACGTGTGTAGGGTGAGCGTCCGCTATGTACTCTCAAAAATATATATACGTTAGTCTTCCTCTGAAATGTTAACATGTCACACTTTATTTCGAACCACTAGCTTAGTATGTTTTCAAGTTTCAACCCAACACCTGCTTGTGCATCAGCATCAAGTTCAAACGTTAAGACTTTGTGCAGCAAAACTTAGCCTTTGTGAGAGGTGGATCGAAAAGGGAAAAAAGAAGGAAAACATGTTGTATAGTTGAATTATTACTATATATCTTCGGGTATGCAAGAAGTAAATATATGTAAATATACACACCAAAATTGTAACCTGTTGGTTTAATTCATTATGGTCCTGTACGTTGGGATAGAAGATTGCCGGGCTTGCTGCACCTATTTATATCCTCTCGATCGCAATGACACATGTTGACATGTCCATGTCAGCAATGACCTGGGTAATGAAATTTCCGCCAGAATTTTCTCAACTCTACCTGCCAAGTAATTTCCGACCTGTTTGATTGTTTCCTCCTTGTCTTCATACAATATCTCGTACGACATACGAGCGTGCACCAGGTTACATATATACGACCAATCTGCGACGAAGAATGAATCGAAGAATGACGAAAATTAAACCAATGACACCGCGACTCGAGACGAGCCAGCGGAGTCTGACGGGTGGGACCGGATAAATGGTTAACGGGAGGGGATTGCAGAATCGATTCGCTTTCTCGATGGGCCTGACCGTCCGTTTAGGGATGGATGGCCCAGATCGACGCATAGAGTCAGATCGCGGAGAAGCGGATAAAATCTGCGGTCCAATTTGGCTGCGAAATAAACCGCGCATCTCATTAGCGGTCAAATTTGGACCGTTCGTTCATGGATCAGATGAGTGATCGGAGAAAGGAGCAGTAATAGAATAGGGCGACCGTACGACTGAATGAAGAGTGAATCGGTTGTGTTGAAGTGGCTGAATCTTCAGACCAATCTCCAACTCAAATGGTTCGATCATGTCTTCCTGTCTTCAGGTTGCTGCTTCTCCAACGCTGTTGGCATCTTCATGTACCCTAGTCTGCAGTCAGCATTGTTGCATTACCAACGGGTGATGTCTTCTGCAGGAACAACCTGCTCCTGACAAGAAGTTTGTGACCTTGACAGTGCTGGAGAGGGAGTAGCAGGAGCTGTTCAAGAAGCGCACTGATGATGCCACCTTGCGGCTGACGAGCTTAACCCAAGGTTTTTCAGTTGTAAGTTACATTTTCTCTTCACTCAAATTCTGCAGAAAAACTGAGCAATAGGAAGAGGGTTAGTACCTAGCTGCATTGGGTTTAATGCAGCTTAACAGTTAATGCCAAGAAAATCTGAACTATAGGGTAAGTTTAAAACCAAAGCACAATGCATGTATTGGAGAAACAAGCCAGGGTTGACTTGAGAGCAGGGATCCAAATTTCGCCAAAAATCGGTTAAATCGGATTCACCGGTAGCCGGAGAGTCAAGTTATGCGTCGTGCATGTCGTACAGCCAGTAGTGAGTAGTGTGTTTTTGAATTTTATTGATGTTGTCTTGTCTTGTTTGATTGACTTAGATTCTTCCTATAATCCTGATTTCTGCTGGTGGTAATTTGCTTTGATTTTTGATTTTTGGCCCTTTAAGATTTTACTCAAGCTCCGTCACCAAGTGAAATGCCGTTAAAGAATTTTCTTTGATCCTATTGTCCTAATATGTTCTGAAGTGGAGTACTTTTAGAAGATTATCTGACCGTTTAGTTCGTAGTTTTAGGTGTATGAAGCATGCATGATCCTATACATTACCATTAAGAGCCATATATATCCACACACTGAGGTACGTACAGGACACTGTCCTCCTTCTTAACTTGTTTTTCTACTTCTTCCTTGAATCGCACGTACAGTACCTAAATTATTCACTGAGCCCAAGTGTGAAAAGGCAAAACTTCACGGCTGCAAATCCATGTGCCTTTGCACCCTTACTGTACAGTAAAACATGGGGCTTAACTTCATATGCATGGTAACCTTGTCATAACATGTCAAAAGCTTCCTTCTACTAAACCTCACTATTTATTCCCTTTGCATTTGTACTAGATCAATATTACCCAAGCTAGCTTAGAGTAGACATTGGGCATGCATGAAAAATCCTTGCTGTTTTGACCCAAATTTAGTGATCGAGTCAAATGTTACTAATGCAGTGAAGTCAACCACAAAAGCCTTAACTTTTTACTCAAATCAAATTCATTGTTCTTTAAGCAAACAAGAAGAGTAGTTTTTATATTGAGCAGAGCATTTTTTCACCAGTCATAAGTTAGTAAAGTTACTCAATCTCTGCTAAGTAACCACACTGACCCACCTAACTGAAATTACTGAACTCTCAACAACCAGTCTGCAATGCAACTGATGAATTCACCACAGCAATTCAATCCCTCCTTTTGCTTCTCGTTTTGCCATGCAGCTCATTTCTTAGAATCATGAGATGATGAGGTGGTGAATAATAAATCTGATCCACCAACCGATCGATTGATGTCGTTTGGAGCTTACTGATTTGCGGTGGCATGCAGCAGAGAGGCGCAGAGCTTCGAATGGGGCCATGTCTCTCGTCTCGTACTTCTGGTGTACAATACGTATGTTTGTTTGCTGTTACTTGTCAGGCAAATTTGCAAAGATATATACTGGCTTTTCAGGGATGATCTGTTCTGTCATCCCAGAGCAAACAAACAAGCAAGGGCAGATTTCAAAGCATATCGAACAGAGTTGGCGATAGTTGATGCACATGTTCGATGACAGCTCGCATCTAATAGTAGAGAAAAGCAAGCATCTTTGTTTCTCCTACATCCTGTAGTTAACTAAGAGACTGAAATTATCATGGAGGCAATATAAGTGTGTGTATATATATATCACTCATATGTGTGGTCAAACTGATGAATGTTTACTTTACTGTATTCCTCTGACCAGAGTTTTGCAATATACGAATTCTGAAGTAAAGGAAGAAAAGGAACGTCAACTCTTATTTGATGTGGCTTTTAGTTTTTCATTTTCATACTGTGGAATCTTTTCATTCATAGTTTTTGTTGGGGAGGGGTCCCGTCCCTAGGTCGACGCCTACATTGGTCCGATCGACATCGACATCAATAAAAGAACTAGCTGCACGACATGGTAGTTACGCGAGGCAACGTCAACGCGAATGTGGCCTTGGTTACGTAACCAAGCCTCTCTGCGAAGCTGACAAGCATGAAATCCCTCTATGTAGCCGGCACGCGCAACGCCGTGCGGTGGGCTCAATATAAGTAACCCCACTTGACCGGAAAAGACAGAGTTACCTCTAGGATTTCCTTAAAAATATGGTCATTCATCTAAACTCACATTCTCATTACTTAGTTGGCAAAGCGGATTAAAGCTGTAGTTGCCATCACGGATTTGCATATATACAATGTTAATTCTATGATTCTATCATTCTATTTGGATCAAACTAGTAACCATTGATTCGATGTTCCTTTCCTTCGCTTTCCTTTCCTTTCCTGAAGCATATCTCTACTAGTACTCGAATTAGGGCTTTGTTCTTTGCTTACCTCAGTACTCACATGCTAACCAATCCCGAGGAACATATGTGCTTGGCGTGCGTGGTTGTTTTGCTCCTGCTAATTAAATAGCATATCTCAACCTCTTACCCATTCATTCACTAACGAACATATATAATTTTATCTTGGCGTGCGTGATACTCTCTCACATTGGTACCATAGTAGCACTGCGACGCCTCTGTAATTCTATAGCACCGCGTACGTACCTTTACAATTTTTACATTACTGTGGC
This sequence comes from Ampelocalamus luodianensis, assembly GCA_036346255.1. Lineage (NCBI taxonomy): Eukaryota > Viridiplantae > Streptophyta > Magnoliopsida > Poales > Poaceae > Ampelocalamus > Ampelocalamus luodianensis. The sequence goes on along the minus strand of CM070625.1, from coordinate 3,408,858 downwards.
ACCGCGCAGCTGAGCTACTTAATTACAGCATATGCATCCGGACGAACTAATTAATCTCTTTCTGTACTATTAATTTTTCGAACCAACACTTGTGAAAGGAAGGCATAGTACTGTGGCATCGATCTTGCCATATATTATTAGAGAACTGCTATACATCTTTCAATTTTAGCTCTTTGTGATTGGTGAGAGAGAGGGAGAGATGGTGAGAAGTGAGATTAGGTTAGTGATATAGGTGTGGGGGTGATATCTGGAGCATTGAATCTCCATCTGATGGCTCAAAAAGTGACTGATTTCCAAGAAAAAATCAGTCGCATGTTGTATAGACACTCCCATATTATTACTCCATCTGCTTTACAATATTTTTCCATAGCCGAGTTTTTGGGTCATTTATTCTCTTTTTAAGCAAAATAGCAAAAATAACCCATTCAAAAATGAAATGGTAAAAATGGCACATTTGCCGCACGGAAACACCGCAGCAGGAGGTCAGCCGCGCACCCAGTCAGCAGCAGGCGGCTTGCTGTAATGTAGGTGTACGGCAGGCCGCCTACCATCAGCTGGGAGGTCGCCACATGTCCTCCCGTGGACTGGATGCGTGGCAGGGATGCTATTTTTGCTATTTTATTTTTGTATGGGTTATTTTTGCTATTTCATTTAAAAAATATGTTAAATGAGCCAGAAACTCGTTCATAGCTCACCATGAACACAAAGCAATAAAATTGTAAATCTAAAAAAATTAATAAGAAACGATCATACATAATCATATTAAATGACATGCTACAACCATTTATAACCTCTTACAAGTTACAAAGCATTTAAATATAGATAGAGAATGAAAATATTGAAATAATTGCACTCTCGATTCCCACAATGGACAAATATTTTGTAACGAATACTCCTATATCATGGATAAATATAGTGAAATGGGGTACTGCACACTGGGGCAGAGCTGTTAGCGGAATCCCTAAGTACTATTAGGCAGGGAAATGTTCGATGAAAACCAGATGCTTTGCTTTCTGCGTATATATTCTGAGAAGTAGAGATGGAGCAAGGCACTCTCGATCGAGAATAAAGATACAAGGCATCAAAAGTGGCATAAAATACATATGTATCCTCTCAAGAAACAAACGAGGGAAATAGGTCACGCGTGCATGCAAGGGCAATCCAGTAATCTCTCTCACCCAACAATGCGTGAAAGCGTGCTATATATACAGCACCATGAGCCTTGACTTGATCTATCGCACCAATCACTAAACACAGCAGCATTCTCTCATCGTGTTAGCTTGTATACCTGTCCAACTAGAGATGTCTCAGGTAATCCTTTTTCTTTGCACTAATACTCTTAATCAAGGGGTTATACATGCATGTTACTGAGCATGATTAAATATGAGTAAGAGAATGATCATTAATCAAGGGGTTGCATGCATGTAAAAACACAGCGCTAATAATGCATGTTTTTGTTTTGATTTAATCATATTGGATCATGATCATTAATCAAAGGGTTGGTACATTTTTCCATCGATCATTCCATGTATGCAAAATGAGCATGATTAAAAGCAAATTAAACTAAGCTCAATCTCATTTCATTTTTACACTCGACCCATGCAGACTCCTGCTGTGAACAAGGTGCAACTGACAGCCTACGCGAAGGTCGACGCCATCCGTGGCTTGCCGGAAAGGCACCCTGGCCTCCCCGTGCTGGTGCGTGTCGTCGCGCCGCCGGGGATGGCCGAGCGCACCCCCATCGACCTAGTCGCGGTGCTCGACGTCAGCCTCGGCGGCCTGGCGCCGGCGAACAGGATGGATCTGCTCAAGAGGGCCATGGAGCACGTCATCGACAAGCTTAGCAGCCAGGACCGCCTCGCCATCGTCCCCGTCCAGACCTCCGCCGTCTCCGAGAACTATGACTATGACCTCAAGGTGATGAACGCCGCAGGCCGGATCGAGGCCACCACGAGGGTGCAGTCGCTGGCGGTCAGCGGCGACAACAAGCTGTCCACGGCCTTGAAAAAGGCCAGAGATGTATGTCTGCGCTACTCCCTCCGTTAGGTTACCGAGGTTTTTAACTTTGATCATTAATATAGGTTAAAGTATATAAAATGACTATATGAAAATAATGTTATTAGACTTGTTTGGCAACATGCTTTTATAATATATATTTATTATTATTATTTCTAGTATATTGTGATACAAAGCCATAATTAAAATCGTGTGTTGCGGACTGTAAAAAGTAAAAAAAAAGACTTACATTTTGGGACAGAGAGAGTAGAGACGATGACCAAACTACATGTGCATTGCATAGAATATATCTAGAGATTTGCTATACATCTGCGAATGAGTTTTTTTGGCATTTCGGTCAGATTCCCTGTGTATGTTGGTTTCGTGTGTGTAGATACTGGAAGGACGGACAGAGGAGGGGAAGAAGAAAGCGGCCTTCATCATCCTCATCTCCGACGGCGACGACAGCTCCATCTCCCGGGAAACGATGCCCTCCACCTACTCGGTCCACGCCTTCGGCTTCCGCGACGCGCACAACGTCAGGTTCATGCACTACATCGCCAACAGCTCCACCGGCACGTACGGCATCCTCAACGACGAGCATGACCAGATCACTGATACCTTCACGTCCAGCATCAACAAGATCACCTCCATCGTCGCCGTCCAAACGGAGGTCCACATCGTGTGCAAAGACTCCTCCACGGCGAAACTGTCGGCCATCGAGTCCGGCAGGTTCAAGTCGGAAATCGAGGACGACAGGAAGACCGGCCACGTCTTGGCCTTCACCCTCCAAGCCGGCGGGGTCAGGAAGTTCATCGTCTACGTGGACAACGTCGGAGAGCATGAGTACAACGAGTTGCCGACGCTGCTCACCGTCCGTGTGAAGTACGAGCCGTATGCTGCGGCGAGCAGTGTGACGGAGGGGATCGACGGGCAGGTGGTCGTCGTCAGGAAGGGCACCGCCGAATCCAAGGAGGTGGCGGCGGAGATCGTCCGTGTCGAGGCGGTCAGGATCGTCGGCGACATCCTGCACAAGTATAAGGACAACGTGAAGGAGCTTGTTGATGCCGTGGACGAGCTGCGCCAGCATTGGCACCTCCTGAAGGACTCCGAGTACGGCAGGGAAGCCGGCGAGGCGTGCCTGATCTCCGCGCTCGACGCGGAGATGCGGGAGATGGAGGCCAGCATGCGCCGGTGCTCGGGCCTGTCGTACATGCTCTCGTGGCAGACATGCCACACGCTGCAGCACCAGACACGCGCCGCCTCGACTTCGTCGGCCACGAAGGGTTCGCAGCTGGCGGAGCCGTCGCTGCAGAACGGCATGGTGGGGAGGATGCTGGACACGTTCATGGCGTCTGGCGCCCATGCGAAGGCCGGCGTGGACTGTGGAGGTGGAAGTAGGAAGCGCAAGTACCAGCACTACACGGAGCTAGAGATGATCGAGCAGCGGCTAGCGTACTGGTCCAAGGTGAAGTACGATCTGCCGCCCATGCACCACGACGGCGCCGGCGACTGCCCCGACCAGATCACCATGATCTTCCGGGAGGCCTCCCGCGAGTCCATCGACCGAGCCATGTTCCACGACGTCTTCCTGGTACGTACACACGTTCTTAGTCTGTTCCTTTTTACTTAGTTTCGTTTTTACAGGCGAGAAATCTAAATACTTTAGCATATATTACTGGTGAGCATAACGACATCTATTTAAGGACAGAAAAGTAGTAATTAATTATGCTTACATGCTTACATGCACATGGACATAGAACTTACGATATATATGTTCATGTAAACATTACATATGTTTATGATTTTCTTTTGGACAGGCCGTCGTGCATGCCACCGGCCGGAGGAGCTGACAAAGCTATCTGATCAAGAGGTATCGACGCTGATGTATCTGCAAAAGTCGTACAGCTACGTTTATACCGAATAAATAAGGACCAAGCATGAATGCATAGCAGCTAGCAAGCATATAGCTCCATCGCTATATGCGTCTGCTATGCATTGCATGCCGCCATGTCTCGAACATATGCTTGTTTCGCTCTGTGTTGTTATGTATATATGTACAGATATAATAAGTACACCCGTGTAATTGCATGTGCAGTTAACGTAGGTGCGTCGATGTGCTACTCGTGTAATTACTCCATTGCTAATTATTTGTGCTATTCTGTTCACCAAGTGTGAGTCATAGTGCAAAATGCTAAAAAAAAAGGGAAAAAGATATGATCGTGAAGTACATGCATACCTAGAGAGCCGGTAGCCGTCCAGCACGCCGGCGCCTACGCCTGCATGTCATGGTGCTAGTCGCTTGGTTTCACCAGTATGGGAATTGAGGAATTGGTTAGGAATTAGCGCAACTCATGCCTGGTGGGAAGAGAGAGCAAGGTCAAGGTGATATAGATGAGTTTGATGGGCTTGGTCAGTTGGCCTAGAATAACAACGACCACCACTTGGTTGGTGTATCCCATATATCAGAATTTCAGCCCACCATTCGTTCTTCTCCTACCCTATAGCAGCTAAGTTTCAAGTCATGACGCCCGATGGATGGGGTTGCTAGGGGTACGCATGGTCTGTTTGGGCGTAGGGGGTGCTCTGCCCCTTAGCCCCTGTTGGGTCTGAGCCTTTTTTATTTTTTTTTATTTTTTAAAAAATTATTTTAAAGATAGTTTCTTTCTAATTTTATTTCTAATTCTGATCCTTTTAGTCACGTCATGATCTGTGACGTGACCAAATTGTGATGTCACACCACCGATCGCGGTGTGATCAAACTGTGTTATCACGCCACTGACCCCTTTGGACGCGTACGTTTTTGGACGCCAAGAGGAGTTGCGTGACAGCATATATAGTTTGGTCACGCCGCGATCGGTGACGTGACAATACAGTTTGGTCACGCCACGGGTCATGGCGTGACCAAAGGAGTCAGAATTGGAAATAAAGTTAGGAAGAGGTTATCTCTAAAACAACTTTAAAAAAGAATTAAATAATAAAAAGAATTCGTTGGGTCCCGGGTCCACCACTGCGTACAGGGCTAGATTTGTAATTGCACCAGGCAGACGTGCAGGTTGGCAGCACTAGAGTGTGTGAAGCAACGGCGGCCTGCGTGCACATGGCGGCACAACTGATTAGTAGGCGAATTAAAGCGAATCAAACCAACGGTCTGGAAGATCTGCGCCGTTTCGTTTCTTATCCGGCTGGCACGGGTTTGCTTTTCCGTGTTGTTTTCAGCTTTTTCCCACTGTCGAGATCGAGCTATAGCCTATAGAGGACTTTGTTCTTTGCTTTATGCTTGTTATTATTCAGTCATGTGCCGAGTAAAGCATACATGCATGCATGATGAGTTACGTCGTGGTCATTATCAAAGCTGCGGGGACATATCTGTGTTTGTCAATAGATCTAGAGGTAATCTGCTGCTGACAATTTAGCGTACGTCTTCCTGTGTTAATCGTGTACGTGAAAGATAATTGTGCAACGTGATATATAGCTAGGTTGGCTTTGGAAATAATGAAATGGGGCTGTCTATGTGACACTTGGCTGGTTTCCTATGGAGAAATCGGTTACTCTCTTCCTCTCCTACTGTACATCCATCCTCCTTCCCCCTCACCCACCAAAAAACCTAGCGTCCCCGCAATGCCGCCACCGCCGCTATGCCTCTGCCTAACCGCCTCCCCACCTTCGTTGTCACCGCCTCCACCGCAACAGCACTCACACCCACCTTCGCCACGACGCCAATCTATGCCTCTCCACCTCCCACCTTCACCAAGTTGTCCATCTCTTCCTGTGCAGAAATAAATCCTATGAGACCTCCTCATAGCGCCACTAGCAAAGATCGATCTTTGCTAGTGATCACACCACAAGTCTGAAATTCTGTCGTTGGAGCCAAATCAAAAGACGTCGTTGGTGCGTTAACAGCAGATCATCCAACGGCGAGAACTCGAAAACAAACGTTAGCCAGGTGATTTGCGGGTAAGATTTGCTGCTTTGTACGTACTGCAATTTTCACGCTCGATCATGGACAGACCAGGGAAAACAATTTCGCCAAAATTTCACCGAAATTTTGTAACTTTCGGTGATTTCGCCCCCTCCGAAATTTTTATAATTCGTTCAAAAAAATTCGGCAATATTTGAATTTTGATAAATTACATCCTAAATTTGATTTTAGACAAAATTCAGTCAATTTTGCCCAAATTTCAAGCCCAGATTTTGTCTAGTTTAAAACCCCACCGAAATTGCAAAAATTTGTGGATTTTGGCACCCAACGAATTTTTTTCAAAAACAAGATAAAAGTTCCCCAACGAATTTTTTTCAAAAACAAGGTAAAGTTCCCCCAACGATTTTTTTCAAAACGAGGTAAAGTTCCCTCCAACGAATTTTTTTCAAAAACGAGGTAATGTTCCCTTGGACGGACAGGAAGACAGAGGGAGGCAGCAGGTGTTCTGTGGAAGAAAGCTAGCTGTCAAGGTACATAAAGTTAAAGTTAGCACGTTAAAAGAAGAGAAGTTGATCATGCATGCATGCATGTAATCTAACCCAATCACATGCAATGCTTCATGGACGTGCTATATATGTGATGAACTATGCTCTAATCTCTTAGCATCCGTCACCCAGCCAAAACATCTTACACGCTAGCTAGTTTCCTCGTGTGTGCTAAGACACATCAAACACAATGCATATGTGTCTGGTAATGTTGCTTTCTTGTGTTCCATGCTCTCATGCACATATTTACGTTTCAGGTCAATAATTAAACAGATTTGCTATTTTTATGCCGACTAATGTTTTTTTAAGTTTAAATCAATTGTTGTGGCTGTTGGATTAGTATAGAGATTGATGTGCTATATGATTGGATTTTAATTCAATGGATAAAAAAATCGTGACTTTTGCTTAAGAAAATTTCAATCATCTTACGATAGACAATCCATAATTAAAACAAATATCCAAATAAATCGACTAAAATTTGGGCAGTGTTATGTGTAGCCTAACTATACATGCATACAGTTGCTTACTTGCTTTATAACTCGTGTTCTTCTCAAAACTGTTCCATGTTTCCGTTAGTTTTTTGCATGTATATACGCACGATGCGTGGAATCGACGTGGCCATTTCCCAACGAAATTTGGAGTTTCTTTCTTGCAGGCGCCGGTGCCAGCCGTGACGAATCACAAGGTGCAGCTGAGCACCTTCGCGAGGGTCGACGTCATCCCGCGGCGGAACAGCCACGCCCGCCTCCCGGTGCTGGTGCGCATCACGGTGCCGGCGGCGGCGGCGACGACGGAGCGGCGCGCCCCCGTCGACCTCGTCACGCTGCTCGACATCAGCTATGGTGGTGCCTGCGCCGCGGCGTCGAAGAGGCTGGATCTGCTCAGGAAGGCCATGGATCTCGTCATCGGGAGGCTCGGCGCGGAGGACCGCCTCGCCATCGTGCCGTTCCACTCGTCCGTCGCCGACCCCACCGGCCTCCTGCATATGTCCGTCGAGGGCCGGTGCGCCGCCAGCAGGAAGGTGCAGTCGCTGGCGGTAAGCGGGGGAACCAAGCTCTTCCCGGCCCTGAACATGGCCGTCCAAATATTGGAAGGGCGGCGAGAGGAGGAGAAGTGCCGCGAGGGCTTCGTCATCCTCATCTCCGACGGCGACGACCGCACCATCTTCCGGGAGACCATCCACCCCAAGTACCCCGTCCACGCCTTCGGCTTCCGCGACGCGCACGACGCGAGGGCCGTGCACTACGTCGCCGACCACACCTCCGGCGTCTACGCAGTCCTCAACGACGAGCACGACCGGATCACCGACGCCTTCGCGGCCTGCGTCCGCCGCATCACGTCCGTCGTAGCGCTCGAGGCGCAGATCGACCTCACCTGCGGCGCCTACTCCAGGGCGTCGCTCTGTGCCGTCGAGAACGGGCACTACAAGTGTCACGTGGAGGATAACCAGAGGTCCGGCTTCATCTACGCCGGCTCGCTCTGCGCCGGCGACGTGAAGAACTTCCTCGTTTACGTGGACGTCGACCGGGAGGACGACTGCAAGGACGTCACCGAGCTGCTCACCGTGCACGGCACGTACCTGGACGCTCCGAGGAGGAACGACATCGTGCACCTGGACGAGCGTATGGCCGTCGTGCAGAGGCACGACAACATCCCCGACGTTTCCCGCGACGTCGCGGCGGAGCTGGTCCGGGTCGAGACGGTCAAGATGGTATCCGGCGTCCTGGGAAAGTGCAACTCATACGGGAAGGGGCTCGCCGGCGTCGTGACCGAGCTGCGGGAGGGGTGGTGCCGCATCAAGATCTCCGAGGACGCGCGGGCCGCCGGTTCGGCGAGCCTCGCCGGCCTCGCGAGGGAGATGGAGGACATGGAGGCCAGCCTGCTCAGGTGCTCCGGGCTGTCCTACATGCTCTCGTGGCTCACGCGCCACAAGCTGCAGCTGCACACCGCGGCCGCGAGTGCCTCGCCACCGTCGTCGTGCAACAAGGCGGCGAAGGTGGCGGCGGTGAAGCACAATGCTTGCGCCATCGCAGCCGGCGATCGGCATGGGAAGGGGAGTATTGCCGGTAAGAAGCGCAAGTGCGCGGAGTTCGACAAGATCGAGGAGCGGCTGGCGTACTGGTCCAAAGTGAAGCACGATCTGCCGCTCATGTTCCTGGACGCGGCCTCGCCGGAGACGAGCACCGGCGACCACACCACGGCGGTCTTTCGCGACGCCTCCCTGGAGACCATCGACCGGGCCATGTTCCAGGACGTCTACTTGGTACGTACGCACTTAATTGTACTTTAATAAATTTGATCACGTTTTAATCTGCATTAATCTCTTCATCTTTTCCACTACTATTTGCTGGATCGATCGGCATGCAGGCGGTTCTGCATGCGAGCACCGTGAGGCGCTGCACCCAGCAATCTTGTGCTCCGACGTCGTCAGAGCATTCGCATGATGATCACGATGATTAATTCACGAGTTGAAGTGATCGTCAGCCAGAGAGAAGTGCTCTTCGTTTGCATGCAACGAGCAATGGAGATCGAGGGACAGGGCCAGGATGAAGCAGCCGTTGCTGAAGCTGGACGTTGGCGGAGGGTCGATCGAAGTAGTGTTTCCTGTGTTGCTTAAAGTTGTATTCCGGAGGTTTAAATTTGAGTTTAATTTGTCGCAGGCTTTAAAACTGTAATGTCTTTTCACTGTTTTCCCACTGGTTTGCTTGGTGCCGCATTTGGGGGAAGAGTAAAAAGATGCTGACGCTATGGCTGTTTAGACACAGACAGCTATACTCTGTATAGTCGCCCGCTTACTTAGCTTTGTTTGAAACACAAGAATTTCGCGTAACACAGCGCTATTTTCACATTATTAATTGGAATTTTTTGGGATTGAAATTGGGCCTAGAATTTGAAACAAAACATTCATACACACTATAGGCAGTCCTCGTTAATCACTTTATTTGCAAAAACCGATCGGGCAACGAGTATTTTTTGTAAGGGACGATACATAGTTGTACTAGTTGTTAATTAAGCAGAAATGGTTCGTCCGCCGTCGATGCAGATGACCTGGCCGGTGACGTAGGAAGCTGCCGGCATACAGAGAAACGACACCACCGACGCGACCTCCACCGGCTCGCCGCTCCGCCGCATCGGGATCCGTGAGAACTCTTGCTCCAGGGCATCCGGCTCTATCTGTTCGATTGATCCACATTGATTAATTGTTAATTATCAACACTTTGTCAGGCCAAGTAGATTAATTTGGGAAAATAATAAAGCTTGTTAATTTATTGCACGCAGTTATTTTGGAAATATTAACTAATAGATCAATCTATGCTTTTTCCCCAGTCCCTAGTAGTTATTCAAAACTAGTGCCTCCATACTTTGCCAAAAATCAAATCGGGGTTGTATATTTCCAAGGTGACTTATGTTTTCTTAAGTTTAAATAACTTTTTGAAACATTGGATCGAAATCAGATATGTCCAAAACTACAAGAATCGACTTAGAGTGAACAAAAAAATCAGGCAGCTTACAAATAGCAAAACCGAATTAAATCGCACTAATTACAAAGCAATGCTGTCAGTTGTGGAGCTGCGATGAGTGATATTAATCCGACCCTCAATCTGTTCTACTGTTTATGCTTTCTTACATTTGGAGAAAGCATTAGAGAGTAGTGGATTAGTGAAAGCACCAGAACTATCGCTATCTAGAGTGGAAATAATTGAAGGAAAAAGATAAATGGGTCATGTGGTCTCAGTGCGTACGTTTTTGCTCATGTCAGTCGTGATGATGCCTGGGGCGACGCAGTTCACTCGAATCTTGTCGTGGGCCCACTCCGTAGCCAGACTCCTTGTAAGCTGGTTCATTCCTCCTGCACACCAACACATAGCAAGAACCCCCAGAAAAAAAAATCCTTTTTATGCCTCAATTTGAACTTAATCTGGAACTCTTGACATGAATTCTAGAGGCCCTTTCTTTGCTGGGTTGGCAAAACCATTTCCTATTCCCTAAAAATCATATATTCCAAATAACGCCGGTATAACTATAAGAGAAATTTTACTGTACATTCTACTAGTAAATATATAATGATAATATAAATTAAATTTGATCATTGATTTATTAATGATAAAAGTATTTATAATTTTATTCGTGAGTGAATCATGGACTTTTCCAACCAGGGTTAAAAATATTACTCTTGTATCATGCGACTCCACATAGGCAATTGCAATTCTATTCTATCGGGATTCTACTACACAAACTACCATGTGTATATAACTAAGTCATAACTAATTTGAATCATTGGATCAAAAAGAATCGGTGAGCTATATTGAATTGAGTATAACGTAAAAAAGTTATAAGTATAAATCTTACAGAGGAGAAGAAGAAAAAGGAGGAGGAAGTTACCACTATATACACACCAGTATGAGTATGCTAGCTGCACATATATTTTTGCGCTTTTGCTAGCCCCTAGTCGCTTAAAGTTTTCTTAAAATCCAAACATCTACAATTGTACAGTACTAAACCTAAAATTGCATTATCAAGTGATGTACAATTTTAGCACAGTTTTACTGTAACTTTTTGTTTTATTTGTTTTTGTATTGGTAAGGTTTACCTAGATTTAGTTTTGTCTAGTTTAGAATTCTTTGTTTTGTTTTTGTATTTGTAGAATTCCTCTTTTTTCATCATAAAAAACAGAAACCATTATATGATAACCTAATGTATCAACGAAAGTGACTGAATTTTAAGAAAATTCCAGAAGAGCGTAGCTTAGTTGGCCTCATATTTTTGCAGGAACATATGTACCTTTTGTGATGCCATAAAGCGCGAGACCAGGGTAGGCAAGTGAGCCTCCAATGGAGGAGATGTTGACGATGCTGCCTCCTCCGGCGATGGAGGCGTTGAGGAGGAGAGGGCGCGCGAGCTGGCTGAGGTGGAAGCTCGACTCCAAATTGGTCGCCATCATATGCGAATACTCCTCCGACGTGTACTCCGCGGCCGCCTTGGGGAACAATAGTGCCGCGTTGTTCACCTGCAGAGTAATTAATTCAGTAGTTATTTACGTTTATAGGAATCATCTCGCGTGAGGACTTTGCTAGCAGTAGCATGCTCTAATTTGAGTTAGGACCATCTGATTGGCACAACAGCTAGTCTCGGCGCGTCCTCTCCTAAGACGGCAATCTAATTGACCGTAAATCTTGATGGGAGTAATTGCATGGTTAATTTTGCTAGAGCTTACTAGTATGTCGAGCTTGCCGTGGAAAGATTCCTTGACCGTCGCCATGAGCTTCTCCCTCTCGGCGCGCACGGAGACGTCGCAGACGGAGACCGTGACCTGCAGGTTCTTCTCCGCCCACCGCCGGCGGCACTCCTCCAGCTCCGCCGCGTTACGGGAGCACGTGTGCACCCGTGCCCCGAACCCGGCAAGCTCCTCCACGACCGCATGCCTGCGCATCGTGCATGAGCTTGCTTACGCATATATTTTTTTGTATACACCGCGAGTACATGCAACACTCGTAAAATCAAGACACGTGCATACCCGATTCCTTTGCTGCCGCCGGTGACGAGCGCCGTCGTGCCGGCCAGGCTCCACCTCTCCTCCCTGCTCCCGCCGGCAACCGACATCTCTCTCTCTCTCTCTTTCTGTGTGCGCGTGCGCGTCTTTTATGGGAAAGAACTAGGTAGAAGCTGCTAGTGTATCCAAGCTCTGATATTTACGCATGATATAGCTTAATGACATTGTTTGAGCAAAAATAAAAGAATTGGTAAAGCTATGCTTAAAGTCAGGTGTACTATTCACTATTCATCAACGGTAGCGAGCGCTACTCACGGTACTCTACCCTGTTCACCGATACTGTACACTATTCGCTGATCCTATACTACGTTATGCCGATTTTTTCTCTGCCAACACGTCCGTGGTGTTTTTTTTTGTCTGTTCTCTCCTAAAAGAGCTAGAATTGCTATTTTAACTCCAAAAAAGCCTAATAAGTCAGAAACAGCCATTTGCACATGTCCTTTTCTCCTTTTTATTACTAAGATAAGCAATTTGCACTCGTTGAAGCCGATCGATATCGTCCACACGTACGTCGAGAAGACAAGGGCCACACGTAAGGCGTCCCAACTGGTGACGTAGAAATTACAAGTGCACGTGGCATGCCAGGCATTATAGCCGAAGGCGCGAGAGCTATCCAAGGTTGCTTTCTCTAATTTTCCCCCTTCCATTTTCTCCTATAATTGAACCGCCGATCGACAAGCATATAGTAGTCTCACTGGAATGGCTCAGTTCGAGTCCTACCTTTCTCTCTCAGATTTGGGAGAAAACGGTAACACGCTCAACTTTTCAAATGAATCGAAGTTTTCGGCTTAAACAACTACTATAATATATAACGTTGTATGCCATGAAGAGTCGTCTTAGCTATGATGTGTGTTCGCAGAGTTAGCTGGTGCTAGAGCATAATTAGAGTTTGTTAGTTGATGTCTCTAGCTTTGGTGCTAAAGTGTTGCAAAACATGTCTAGTTGTGGCATCTCCATCGGAATGTTTCTTTTTTTTTATCTTCTTTTCTTCTGTTTTATCGATACAAAGACAGCTCCACTGCCTCTTTGTTTCAAAAAATAAAATGAAGAGCTGCACAAATATTAGTACGCTCTTCCTTCCGTTTGTTCGGAGACTTCCACGCGTAGTAATTGAGCGGAGACAACGCCTACCGGCGACCACGTTGGGCCGTCTTCCACGACGCCGGCCGCCCTGGAGACCATCGACCGAGCCACGTTGTTAGTCCGCACGATTTCTATTTTTTTCTTCTTTTTGTCGTTTTGTTTACTCGGCCATATTAATTGATTCTTCGTCGGTAATCGGCTAGTAATCAAGCACTTATGGTTCGTCCGCCGTCGATGTAGATGACCTGGCCGGTGACGTAGGAAGCCGCCGGCATACAGAGAAACGACACCACCGACGTCGCGACCTCCACCGGCTCACCGCTCCGCCGCATCGGGATCCACGAGAACTCTTGCTCCAGGGCATCCGGCTCTACCTTTTCGATCCAGATTGATACGGGAAAGTATAATGGAAGTTCGTGAATTTGTTGCATAGAATTAAGAGATTAGCTATTTCTTAAGAGAGAGAGAGAGATTAGCTAGAGTGGAAATAAATAATGGAATGGGATTGATGGAAATGGACAGTATTTGAGTCGATCACGGTGTGGTCGATCTCACGTAAAACGTACGTCTTTGATCATGTTAGTCGTGATGATACATGGCGCGACGCTCGAATCCTGTCGTGGGCCCACTCGGTAGCCAGGCTCCTTGTAAGCTGGTTCATTCCTCCTACAACGGATTTTTTTTTTCTGAAATAGCACTGTTTCGACTGTTACTAGCAAAAACAACGCCTTCACCGATATTTTTGTAAATTTGACGTTCAACACTGTTCCTTGATAGCACCGATGACTCTCAAACAGTGATATAACCTCGTCCCTACCACCCTAGATCAACAGACACGCCTTGTCTGTTCCAAAGAAAGATGGATCCGCACCTCGCCGCCGCATCCTATGCTGGTGAGGTGATGCCCCCTGGTTTGTTGCTGTACTTCACCATCTGGTCATGAAACAGTTGGAACCCATGTGCAGCCTCACTAGTCAGTACCCATAATTCTTTTTCTGTCTAGATTTGATTGAGTTTTGGATAATGATTAGCACAACTGCTCAAACCGATAAGCATAAGGAATATTGCTGTTCACAGTTCAAACTTCAGTCCAATATGATTATGGCATGGCCCTCTCTGTCTCTTACTAACATCGAGTGAGGAATCTCTGACCAATCTTTCTCTTAGCCGTCAGTGACACGTATCAATGTCATGAGCATAATCTACTCTCTTAAAATGGGTAATTAGTAGTATTGCTGATACTACAATAGATCAGGCGTTAGTGTTGGCATTTCCTTGAGACTTGAGAGCGATTCCACGTGAAAAACCTTTCAAGGTGTGAGCTCCACCAGAACACAATTAAGAGCAATAGCCCGAATCTTGATGCATGTGATGGTGACGTATCAAGGGTCATCGGGCCGCCAATTTCGGAATCGAACACTCAAAACCTTGTCAAGTTTGGTCCTGATGCAAATCCCCTGAGATGATGCGTCGTCCCATCCGTCTTGGATTTTCGGTGTCGTAAGCGTCGACGGACGAGCGGCGAGGTGGCAGCTATGTCCCAACGTGGGACGGACGAGCAACAACGTGGCTGCTATGTTCCTCTTTGAGATGGACAAGGCGATGAGGTGGCGGATCCATCCCTCCCTGGGATGGATAAGGCGCATTCGTCCTAGGGTGGTGCGGACAAGATCATGTTGCCGCACGGGAGTCATCTGTGCCACCGAAGAGCAGTGTCGAGCACTAAATTTGCAAAAACGTCGGCGATGGATCCGTTTTTGATAATAACAACCAAAATAGTGCTATTTCGACAACAAAATTTTTTTGTGTTCATGCTTGCGACAATAGCATGTTTTTTCGTATGAAACTTCTTTGTTCTAAACTACTAGCAGGTGCCCCCACGTATTTGCGCGACTAAATTTGTTTCGAACTTTGTATAAATGTTTGATAATATATTTACAAATCTTGTAGGCTATTTAAACTTTTAAGATATCCTAAACATTGGAAACGACAATAGAAGCTTGAAAGAAATTACAACCAAAGGAACGTAATTAAAGTATGTGCTTTTATAGAAGAAAATCATTCGACCAGATATGGTCGAAGAAGCCCCGGTCTCTCAAGCTCGTGGTACTGAAAGCCTTCAAGAGACTGAAGGTGTCACAAGAATTGAGGCGGCCGAAGAAGCGAAGAAGAAGAAGTCTTTATTGGAGAAGAATTCTTCTGAATTCAAGATCGTATCCAGAAAGCCAAGGTATATAAAACTAAAGGTTTAGAGATAGCATTTACCTTTTGGTTTTACAATTTGACATGTATTCCTCTTTTCTTGTTGTTTTAGTCCTTCTTCTCTAGCTCACAGGGATGCTTCTGTTGAGAGGCCCGAGTTGTCTCATCTACAGCCGTGTGAGTATTGGTTTTTCTTGCGGTAGAATAGACAGCAGCGGAGGTGGTCGTAGAATCGACTCCTATCCCTATGGTGGCGATGGAGGAGGTTATTATCGCCAAGCCAGCCACGACCACTGAAGTGGTCATTGAGGAGGAGGTGAAGACAGCAGAAGATCTGGATACTATGACGATTGAGTCGATTATTGAGAATCTCAATAATCAGACAAAGGACTTGGTCCTATGATCACCAGTAGCAGCCAGTCAAGATGGAGCAAAGAGCTCTGACCGTCGTGCCGGGAAAGAGGTCACGGAGGAAGTTCCTCCAAGTCCTCAAGGAGAAGTCGCTTCTTCTACTAACAATAACGAAGAAGGCTCCTTTGACTTCTTCCCCGAGTTCTTTCAACCACCGACCATCGAATCCTCTTCATTCAGATCTCGTGACTGAGTCCCACACCCTAAGGATATTCCAAATATAGGACATATCTTTGATGATGAACGTCTTCAAAGAGTATGGTAGGACAAGGTCAATGGCCCCTATGAACTACAGTACTCCGAGACGGTGTATGCCAATTTTGCTCGATCAACCATTAGTGTAAGTACAAGATACCAGATATTTACATCTTTTGATTTTTTTTCCTTTTTCTCACTGTAATTCTTTGTTCAGAGAGCTTTCAAGCAAGTTGCTACTGTTGGTGAATATAATAGGTAACTGATATTATTGAAAAAGCAGCAGGCGTAAAGGTTAAAGGGCAAAAAAGAAGACCTACTGAAGAACCTTCATGTAGCAAATTCTGCAGCTAACTTATATATTTGGAGGAGAGGTCGATCGAAGTAGTGTTTCCTGTTTGCTTAAAGTTGTATTCTGGAGGTTTAAATTTGAGATTAATTTGTAGCAGGCTTAAAAACTGTAATGTCTTTTTACTGTTTTCCCACTGGTTTGCTTGGTGCCGCAGTTGGGGGGAAGAGTAAAAAGGTGCTGATGCTATGGTTGTTTAGACACAAACAGCTAAACTTTGTTTCACTCCGTTTCTTATTTATACATTTACTCCATTGTTCACTATTGTGTAGTCGCCAACTTACCTTAGCTTTGTTTGAAACACAAGAATTTTGCATAAGATAGTGCTATTTTCACATTATTAATTGGAATTTTGTTGGGGGTTGAAACTGGGCCCAGGGTTTTGAAACAAAACATTCATACACACTATAGGAAGGTCCTCGTTAATTACTTTATTTGCGAAGACCGATCGGACAACGAGTATTATGTAAGGGACAATACGTAGTTGTACTAGTTGCTAATTAACCAGTAATGGTTCGTCCGCCGTCGATGCAAATGACCTGGCCGGTGACGTAGGAAGCCGCCGACATGCAGAGAAATGACACCATCGACGCGACCTCCACCGGCTCGCCGCTCCGCCGCATCGGGATCCGTGAGAACTCTTGCTCTAGGGAATCCGGCTCTACCTGTTCGATCCAAATTGATACGGAAAATATAATGGAAGTTCGTTAATTTGTTTCATAGAATTAAAAGATTAGTTGTCTCTTAAAAAAAGAGAGAGATTAGCTAGAGTGGAAAGAAATAATGGAATGGGAGAAAGGTGAAAATGGACAATATTTGAGTTGATCACGGTGTGGTCGATCTCACATAAAACGTACGTCTTTGATCATGTCAGTCATGATGATGCCTGGCGCGACGCAGTTCACTCGAATCTTGTCATGGGCCCACTCGGTAGCCAAGCTCCTTGTAAGCTGGTTCATTCCTCCTGCAGCATGCATTTTGAAGATTATATAAATGTTTGATAATATATTTATATATCTTGTAGGCTATTTAGACTTTTAAGATATTATAAACATTGAAAACGACAATAGAAGTTTGAAAGAAATTACAACTAAAGGAACGAAATTGAAGTATGTGCTTTTATGGAAGAAAATCATTGAGCACAATAAGTTGTTGGGGTTCTTAGAAACTGATCACTCGATAGAAGCTTGAAAGAAATTACAACCAAATGAACATAATTGAAGTATGCGCTTTTATGGAAGAAAATCATTGAGCACAATAAGTTGTTTTTGTTCTTAGAAACTGATCACTCTTAATTTTGCATAGATCATGTAGTTGCATGCCCCTATTCTTACTATATTAGGTATTTTCCCTAAATTGTATGCATGCACATGTACCTCTATTGAATCTGAAGCAATACGTTGACAAATTATATTATTATTTTACATGGTATAATGTATTAGAGTACATTGCTCATGCATACACCGATGCACCATGGACGACCTACCTTGAACTTATCTTTTCTCACACGCCAACTACCCCACCAAACAGTGTGGCTTCTATCTCCTCTTGTTGTCATATTTTTTTTTTGCTTTTAACCTCCAATAGTAAGCCCAAATCTTGATCGATCCCTCTCAGCTGCTACCCATTCTAATACAATACTTTACCACATAGTTATCTTCTACTTCTCTCCAATTATCGCTTAATGCTAACCATTGTGACATCAACACACATACACATGCAACCATCGCCAATCCCAACTGGGGACACGTGTCACGTTCTCTTTGGTGACTTTGAGCATATTCCCTACAATTGTGTCATCTCTACTCTAAGTTTTTTGCTCCTTGCCTCTGTACTCCTGCGTTTTTATTTGTACGGATGCATGCATGTACATACGCATGCATGATGTTATACATGTTTGACGTCCACTTCTCTCGTGTCAGTCGCCCCTCTACTTCGACATTGGCTAACTCAACATTGTCACTTCCTCACTAACCGTGGCGACCTCTAATCTTCATTAATGTTTCTTTAGTCGTTGTCTAATGGTATGAAGAATCTTTTCACCATCGCCGATGACAACGTACCCCTCACAAGTGATACCACGCCCCTAGCTACCCGATGCCCCTATATCGTCCATAGCTTGTATTCAATGCAAAGTTTCATCTCCTGTCTGCTAGGAATTCTCTATCATTGAGCTTCTTTGGCCACTAAATTCTTCAACAACATCGATGCTCATTACTTGTTATCACAACCAATGACTCCTTCAACACCGGACTTTATCTTCAATGGCTCTGGCGAGCAGCACGATATTGCCCTCATCTCCGTCACCGCGAGTGGTGTAGCGATACCGTCTTCATCATGATGGGCATAAGATGATTGAGTTCATCAATCTATCCTTCTCCACTACACCGCAGTCACCTCGCGCCACCGAGCGCAACGACGACGTCTAGATCTAGACTAGCAGTCGGGGGCTCACTAGTAGGGGTTTAGCATGAGCACTTTTGGGTATTTTGGCGTGTTAAATTATGTAAGGTGCTGATGTATGATGACTATAATTTGCTACTTATGATGGTTTAGTTGTTTTTTGTACTGCTTAAGCAACGGACATGCGAACCATGTAAAACTTAACTAGTATGTTAAAGTTTTATGCATGCTGTCCCTATGTTATGAACGGTGCATATTTTAGTTTTAGATGAGTTATTTTAGCATGAAATGATATTACTTGCCGACCCACCTAACTTGTGCTTATTTTTCCCTCACCTTGCACGTAAGTTGTTAACTTGCATGTTGTATGAATAGGATGCCGGTGACATGCTCCATTAACCAGCTTATGCCATCGGGAGCTGCCTCCAGATCATGGCAACTAGAAGTTGAGGTCCCCAATCCTCCACAATCTAACCCGTTGCATCCACTTGCTCCTGAGGATCAGCACGCCACTAAGGAGGCGAACGTGTTGCCTCCACCGCCCATAATGGCGCAAGTGCTCATCATGATTGAGCAAGGGTGGCAGACGGACACTCTGCTGTTACAACAGTTGGTGCAGAACACCGTCAACATGGGCACTGCAGCCATAGGAGGCAGAGCTGCCGTCATGCCGCAGTCGAGGATGGGCGAGTTCATGCGAACTCAGTCACCAACCTTCTTGTCTGCAGTGGGTCCTCTCGACGTCGACAACTAGTTTCGCTCCGTCAAGAGCAAGTTAGTCATTGCCCAGTGCAATGATGAGGAGAATGTGCTATATGCATTTTATCAGCTGCAAGGCGTAGCAGCTGCTTAGTGGGAGAACCATCAGGCCATTCTTCCGGACAATCAGGCCATCACTTGGCCCTCCTTCAAGAAGGCGTTCTGTGACGCCCACATACCTGCGGGTCTCATAGACAACAAGAAGCTGGAGTTCTATGAACTCAAGCAAGGGAACATGACAATGATGGAGTTACTGTACCGCTTCAACTACCTTGCCCGGTATGCTGCTTTTGAAATGCCGGACAAGGGAAGGAAGGTTGCTATCTTCCGAGAGTGCCTCAATGATGAGATGAAGTGGTCACTCGCTGCCCATGACACCCCCAACTTCCATACTTTGATCAACAATGCAATTTGGGTTGAAGCTAGCACTCGGATGATCGTGGAGAGCCGCAAGCGCAAGTGGTTAGCACAGAAATCAGCAAGCCACCTAGACCGCGCATTTGGCAACCATCGAATGCACGTCTTTCAGCACTACCACCACCAAGGTTTCAAGTACAAGGCCCCCATCCGCAGAAGGCTGCGGTTCAGTAATATAACTGTGGAGGGCAGCCGTCTAGAAGCCAAAATCAGACAGCTAATTAAGTCACCAAAGACTAGTCTTGCATATTGGTAGGCCAGAATAGTGTGAGCATGACCGCATAGGCATGTTCGAAGGGGCTCCCTTCACCACGTTGTCAGGAATGAAGCTTGCCGACACAATGGTTAATGCCTCACTTTAACGGGATGTACTCAAGATTGAAGTGAGGGTTTTCATTGCCGGGCTAGTGCAATGCTAGGACTATACGATGTAAAGGCTTCATTACGTGCTCTAGACTGCCTACTAAAAGATCATGAGCGGTGGTATCAATGGATGCTGAATAAACTAGACAATTTGTATATCGTGGGTAAAGTTGTACACCTCTGTAGAGTGTAAATCTATTTAAATAGTTGTGCTTACGGTCATGAGCATGCTTAATGCAGTCCATCGGGCATAGTCTCTACTTTTGCAAAAAAATAGTCTTATCGGGAAATGTGATGGGATGGATATTTTTGGTGATATTTGAATCGAGTGCCATGGTATGGTTGAAAAATAAGATGTCGATCGCAGCCAAGGAGGGTTGTGATTTGTTATTTATCAAATTACTTACTTGTTGTTCTTTATCTATTTAACTGCTCTTTAAACTTCTGTTGCAAAATACTATGTATTGATATTGCAAATAAAATTTGCTTAATGATGAAAACAACTTGTAGCATGGAGCCTCCTCCCTTGTATAAGCTTTGCGATACACTACAAATCTTACTGAGTATGCATTATACTCAATCTTGCTTAAATTGTTGTTCAAAGGATGGGGATAACCATATGCCACACGACGCCTTCTTCTATCCCGGTATCGGGGGTATGGGGACGGGTCTTTCTAGGGTTTACTCCTTGTCAGTAGCTTGAGGGTTTGAATGGGCATACCACTGAACTTTTGCTATTAATCTATTAAATTTCCGCTGCTACTTCTGATACTTGAACTTTTATTTGACCGGTCAGTACCTGTATTGTAAACTACATATTCGCTTAAGTTTATGCACCATATTTGTTTCATGTTGTATGTAATTGTGTATGGATGTGTATGCCAATGTTGTGGATGTGTGTACTAGCCTCTTTAAACTTCTGTTTCATTATTTGGGGATTTTATTTTGGAATACGCATGGAAATCAAATTGCAAATGTTATTTTATTTTTATTATGAATTTTAGTTATTTTTTTCTTGGAACTCATATCTGAATCCAATTGCTAATTTTTCTTTGATTTTTATTCTGAATTACATATATTTATGGATTTTACTTTGGAATTCCTATTGAAATCAAATTGCTTATTTTATTTTATTTTATTTTTTTTTATTCATAATTTAAATTATTTTTATTTCAAATTGTAATTACTGGAATTCGTATCGAAATCAAATTGCTAATTTTATTTTATTTTAATTCCAAATTTTAGTTATTTTTTTGTTGGATTTCGTATACAACTTTAATTTACAATTTTTAATTCTGAATTATAATTATTTAGTGATTTTAGTTAGAAATTTGTATGGAAATCAAATTGCTAATGTTATTTTTATTCTGAATTTAAGTTTTGTTGTACTTGACATGGACTCTTTTACTTAGGAATTCGTATAGAAATTAAATTGCTTATTTTATTTTATTTTATTTTATTTTTATTCCGAATTTCAGTTTTATTTTACTTGACATGGACTCTATCTTTTAATCTAGACCGTTATAATCTGGACCCATTATGATCGATGGTGTAGATATTTCTCATTTTTCACCGATTAATGTAGGAATTTTTAGCCCTTGAGAGTGAACATGATGGCTTCTTTTGACTGCTTTAATAAGATAATTGATATATGGCTCAAAGTTCTCGCAAAAAATTTGTAAGTTATGTAAAAAGAGGTCATAACACATAATGAATAAATTTACTATTGTGCACTACTTGTATCGGTAGAGGATGCACAAACTTTCGTTAATAACAAATTTATGATGCAAATAAAAAATATGAAGGAATTTTCTAGACATTTGTGCAAATCAACAAGTTGAGTGCAACGGAAGAGCTAAGAAAGTGACATGTCATCTCAAGTACTTTGTGTCGTCCGATGAGAATCCAACAACCAAAATGCACATTTAGAATCCAGAGTACAAGCAGCCATGACCCCCACCCCATCCAAGCCATGCCCACCCACCCCCCTCCACTACCGCCCTTCCCCTGCCATCCCCAGCCAGTAGCCATCGCCTAGAGCCCCTCCCCCCGCTGCAGCCTCTGCCTCCCGTCCTATTCCTCCAACCCTTCCCATCAACCCACTCCCAAATCTCGACCATTCAGATTTGATCTGGCCCGTGCCTCTGTCCCAGTGCACCCCCGCCTAGTCTGCGTCGTCAGCCTCCGGCAGCCTCGCCTCACTTCAAGCTGGTGTGGGCACCCCCCCATTGCACCTCCTCCCCTGCGCCCCCCGCTCCGCTAGCCTTCTCTGGTCCTCCAAAGTCAATGCCTCCTTCAAAGCCCGTGGCGTTGAAGGCCAACGCCCCTGACCACATGACAATCCTTCAATGCCAGGCAACGCCCCAGGCCCCCAACGACTCCCCTCGACTCTTGAAGGTCAATCAAGCGCCAGTTATATCCCATGGGGCTACGGCGGTAGCTTGGCGTGCCCCAGCCCTGGTGTCCTATCAGAGCTTCCTCAGGCAAGTCTCATATCTTCAAGGCAGTGAGGAAGCGTCGACATGCAAACCTCCAGTGGCCTCTCCCTTCGGCGATGAAGATGGTTGGTAGGAAGTTAAGAGGCCGCGTTGGTGGCGTGCCGTCGGGCGACGAGCCGCTCCTTAAAGGAAAAGCACCATCAACCTAAGAAATACCACCTCCCCACCAAGCCTCTTCGCCAACAAAACCAAAGGTAGATGCTTTCGCTGCTTGGTGCGTGACCACAAGATCTCTAGCTGCTGTGACCCCCTCAAGTGCTTCCTCTGCTTCACCGTCAGCCACCGGGCAAGTGGCTGTCAGCTCAGGGCTTCGCAGCGCCGCCCAACCCTGCCATCGAAGAGAGTTCAACCGACGGTGCCCCTTCCACGCCAAGCCCCACTCAAGTCATTGCTATGCCAAGCTCCGCCTAGGCCCTCGTTGCGCTGAGCTCCACCGAAGCTTTCCCTATGCCAAGCTCCCCTCAAGCCATTAGTACCACCCATGGCGTTCCTCGGCACCCCCGACACCCGGCCGAACGAGGACTACTGCATCATCAACGGTTACCCCAACTTGACTGAGCCTGTGAAGATTGGGAGGCCACCGCTCTCATGGCCTGGGAGCTGCACGGTGACACTGGAACTGACGATAAGGAGGTCGCCGAGGTGGTCCGCTGCCGCTTTGGACTGCGCTGAGATGAGTATCCATATCGCTCCACCACCCGCAGACCTACCTCATCAAGTTCGTCAGCAAGCAAACCAAGGATAGAGTGCGTGATGCGAAGAAGTTCCACCATGAAACCCTAGAGGTCCACGTGCAATCATGGCAGTCGGTGAGCCACGCATTTGGCACCGCGATGTTCTTCCACGCCCGTCTTTGTCCAGAGGGACTCCCAGTGTTCGCTTGGATGCTGGACGTCGTGGAATGCATCGTCGGCAGGAAATGCTCATTGCACTCCATGGAAGGAATTTTGGCGAGCCGCGAGGACACCAAGACGTTCAACATATGGGCTTGGACGTCCAACCAAAGCATGATAGTGAAGGTGTCCTAGATCACCTTCACCCATCGCAGTGACGACTCCTACCCGCCACCGATACACGCAAGCTCCCACCTCCCGGACAAGTTGAAGTGCAGACTCACCCACCGAGTCATCATCCATCTCGACTACATCAAGGACCACACCGCTGCACCACTTGATGACTTCAAATCTACCGCTGAAAGCATCTAGGCCTCTAAAAAGTGTTTTGGTATTTAATGACAATATGTTTATGGGGCTGATGTGATTATTGAGTATTTGCAAAGGTTTAGTCCTAGTGATAAACGCAACTACAAGGAAATGCATGCTTGAGGACAACATGAAGATCAATATGGCTCAAAGACAAGGTACAAGTAGTTTAGGATCTTTTCTGTTTATCGGTCTCGGGAATTGGTTGGGAGACCGGATTATAGGTCAAATACCGTACTATTAAGAGGGATTACAACTAGTAACTTGATGACATGTTCCTAAGCACAATGGATCAATCTAGGATCATGCATACTTTAGAGGTTGTGTTGAAAATAAATCTCTTGTGTTTTTTCAAGTAGAATGGTAGTACCAAAATATACTTGGTGGAACTGCCGCTCAATAGTAGTACCGCAATTCCTTTTAAGAAACTACCGTAAAGTCGTTGAAGTATTTTAAGTAGTATTCCAAGTCGTGTGGTCAAAACCCTGTTCCATAAAAGTTAAAATGCTTTTTGGGGTCCACTTAGACACCTTCCTTGAGAGTTGTTCTGGGCTTCTTTTATGCGGTAGTACCGACGTTAAAATTGCAGAACTACCGCTTGGCGGTAGCACCGATTTTGTGTGGTACGCTTTTTTTCAGAACACTTGTTATTTGAAATCTGTGTGCTTTCTCAAGAAACGGTAGTACCGTAGTGCTTTTTAGCGGAACTACCATATCTCCGGTACATCCGAGTTTTGTGGTGGTACATTTTTTACAAAACGTATGTTTTTCGGAGTTGTTTTGATCTTTTGAGGAACGGTAGTACCGGAGTTCAATTCGCGAAACTACCGTATTCTCGGTTCTTCCGTTGGTTAAGTAGCGGTACGTTATTTCCAGTACCAATGTTTTTGGAACTCAAGAAAAACGGTTTTACCTGCTCTTGATCGGAACTTCCGCTAAAACGGAACTACCGCATGTTTGTTGGCGGTAGTACCACGCCGAATTTCTAACGGCTTTGTCAGAACATTTAATGCGTGTCTGTGCTAGCCGTTACAGGCCGTTTTAGGGATGGTGCGGTAGTACCGGCCGTTCAATGGCAGTACTACTGTTTGTGCTATTTTTCTTTGAAATTTGGTCCCAACGGTCGTATTAGTTGTGAGGGCCATAAATACCCCTCCACCTGCTCTTGGACAGAACTAATGCTTACACATTTACATTCTTGAGCTAAGAGCATTCACTCAACACCTCATTTACACTTGTGCATTCATTGTGAGGTTGTTGAGCAAAACATCAAGTGCATTCATTCTAGTTTGATCCATTGCACTTGAGTGCTGTCAAGCAAAGATTGTGATTTATTACTCTTGGTGCTGTTAGCACCTAGACGGCTTGGCGGGAGTTTACACGTGATCTCTTCAAGAAGATTGTGAAGAGACTCAGTGCTAATTGTGAGTGGTTGGGTGTTCACCATCTCCGGAAGTGGAGAAAGAACAACCATCAGTGAAATCGATGAAAGACTTAATTCGTGGAGCCGACTTGATTGATTCAAGCTTCCTCAACATGGACTAGTGAAGACATAGGTCTTCGATACCACGGGAAAAATTATATCGTCCTCACTTTGGTTATCTCTTGTCGTTACTTTCCGCATTTACAATTTTAGCTTCTCTACTGTGATTTACTTGTTTAGCTAGAATTGTATCTTGTATTGTGTTTGCTTCTCTGTCCTGAGTAGTTGTTTAGTTCTACCTTTTGTCTCTAGACTGCTATGTTAGAACTGTGTTGCTGAAAGTTTAAATTGGTCGATTAAATTTAGAAACCTCCTATTCACCCCCCTCTAGTCGGTTATCCTTGATCCTACAACCGCGAATGCCACCTCCTATGAGCCGGTAACCTCCCGTCTCCCTTGGAACCTAGGGGCGGTCGACGGTACACCGGAGTTCAAAGGGGGGGTCGAGCCACTTGCTTCCCCAAATGCTTCGGCAAGAAGAAGAGGTGGACGACAACCTCTCGGATGAAGAGTGTTGCAGCTCTCGTGGGCCACGCCGACCCCTCGTCGCTCGGCACACGATGACCCCCTTCCACCTTGTACCAAAGGCGCGATGACAAAGATGACAATGAGGATCGCTAGAACCGCCTGAGTCACCGAGGACATAGGAGATCCCACGCCAGCGCTGACAAGCTTCGCCTGGGCTCAGGCAGAGACCGTGACCGCTGCCCCCTCTAGGGCCAGACTCATGAATCTCACAGGGACGGACGTTGTTGGGCACCTGCCCCGGGCAGAACCGCTCCCCTACTCGGTGCTCCAGGGCCTAGGCTAGAGTGCTTTGCCCTACCCAAGCCGTCACCAGAAGAAATCAAGTTGGCGGCCGACCGGACTCTCCAAGAGCAGTTCATCTCTTTTGCCAACTATCTACGCGAAGCCTTGCACTAGATTTTTGACAAGCCTACGGTTGAACCTCCCACGCAACCGCCCCCTCCTTCGAGGAGGTGCGGGTTGAATGGTTGCACAAAGCGGAAAACTACATTAAGGCCATGCCAATTGCTAACAAGCTCGTCCTAGTTCCGAGCCCGTTGACTACCTCAACGTCGAACGTTGTTCGTCCGTCATCTCTGGCAATAGCGGGACACCTCCTACCCCTCACTGCCCTAGAGGAACCAACTCACGTTCTACCCCTTGCCACAACACACTCACATGAAGCTGGCCCAACCCCAACAGGCCATGAGCACAAGGTAGTCAAGTCGAGATCCTAAGTTGGATCGATTTGCCTCCGGTAGGATCGAATCGTGGAATCGGTGATTCTACGGAATTGTAAAAATACACATATTTAACATCTATACTATAAGTTTGTATGATTCTTATATGGTTTACCACTTATAATCGAAAAAAGGACAAAGTACTTTTTATCGTACAACAGAAAAGCATAATGGTACTGACATGATGGGTGATATAGTTCTAAACTACAGGAGAACAGCCAATGACCATGACTAGTTGACTACAATTACATGAGAAATATTCACAACTTTTGTAAATCAATATCTAATTGCAACACTTGCATGTTCCTTAAAAGCAGCTAGACATACTCCAGGAATAAAAATAGCTTACCATTATCAAACTCAAGATTACTCATGTCATAATATAGATATTGGTACTAGCATTACCACACTAATATAATATTTTGCATGCTCCTTGTTTATTTATAGTTTCATTCTCTAAAATTAATATCAACAAATTTTGCTCTAAAACAAAATATCATCAAAGCCTAGCCTCTAAAAAAAATTGCAAAAAAAATGTGATTTTTTTTTGCTCTAACGACTCTACCACGATTCTACTCTGCAATTCTACATGTATCTACTCTTTGGATCGCGACTCTACCATAATTCTACCTGATTTCGATTCACAGTGCGGTCTGGATCAACAGGCTGTCGTGGGTTTGTAGAATCGTAAGACTCTACAAGTAGGATCACGATTTTAACTACCTTGCATGAGCACCGCGCCTCCGACGAAATCACAGCAGAGTCGGACGACTCACCCTAGAAGCTCCCACCTTGCTCGTAAAGGCGGCCCTGCTCGCTGTCACTCCATACGTCTTTGACATGCCGGACCCCATCGGCTCCCATGCCCCCCGACGAGGCATTGGCACCCTGTTTCCTCCCTCCAGTTGAGAGCCTCGTCGTCATTGCTGATGGAGTAGACCGACACCCACCGAAGGGGCAACACCTCTTGGCTCTCCAACCCCACTCGTCGATCCCCTAGGTCCTGAGACTCTAGTCTCAGACCTTCGTCAACCGTCGGCCACAAAAGTGGAACAACCCCCAAGTCGGACGACTAATCATGAGCTCAGGCTAAGGCATGATCAAGCATTGTAGATGGTGCTATTCTCCACTCCACTGACGCTGCTTCTCACAAAATGGGCACGTTACTAAAAGAGCGCCCTCTGGCCGAAGATGCGCTCAAGGAATACATTGCCACCTTTGAAGCCCCATACCGCAAGACACCATCGCCGCACTCGCACAACAGGTCAAGATGGACTGTCAGCTCACTTCGCTCACCGATGATGCCCCCATTGAGCTCGGTGGCGATGGCTCGACTGACCTCCTCGGGTAAGACAACCTAGGCACCCCAACTATGGCATTGTCACAGTCCCCCCGCACATTGCCCACCGGCTGTAGAGCCCTAGTGGCGATGGCCTAGAGCACAAGGATCGAACAGACTGCAGACAACAACCACGACATGATCATGCAGATCAAGATCGCTTTTGCCTTTATGTTGTTGTCTTACTTTTGCACAGTTTTGTTTCCATCGAACATCAACTTTGTCTCAATTGAGCGGCGTAACTCACTATTATGGAACAACTCTCAGCCTTGTCTCATTGAAGGTCCCCCGGCACCCTTCCCCCACCCCTCAACATCACCATTACTAGAGCATCACCAAGCCATCATCACCGGTCAAACACTGACCCCCTTGCCCTTCATCGTCTAGACGACCGCTACAAATAAATGAACGGGCCAACATCAACATTCTCTGTTGGAACATGCGCGGCCTAAACACCCCAACCAGAAGAATCACAGTTCACAAGACCCTCACGAAAACAACTTGCCACCTGGCCTGCCTCCAGGAAACCAAACTCGGCAACGTCGATCAATCCTTAGCCTGTTACCTCGGGGGATTCAACTTGCGCAGTTTCGCCCAAAAACCGGCCAGCGGCACGAGAGGCGAAATCCTCCTGTTGTGGAATAATGCATGCATCGATGTTTTGGAGGTGCACTAGTCAGCTTTCACCCTATCAGCAACCATCTCGTTAAGAGACTGCAGCTCTGCATTTCATCTCTCGATAGTGTACGAACCCACCAAGGGTTAGGACAAGCTGATCTTTCTATAAGAAATCACCTCGTTAAAACCTCCCCCCAAACACCAACTGGCTAGTCTAGGGCGACTTCAACCTCATCTATCGCGTCGCCAATAAAAAACAATTCTAACATCAACCAGAGATGCATGGGACAATTCTGCAAAGCCCTCAACACGTGCGAGCTAAGAGAGGTCCATCTCTAGAACAGAAAGTTCACCTGGAGCAACGAATGCCTCAACTCAACCCTGGTTAGGTTGGACAGTGTTTTTGTAATGAAGGTTGGGACACCCTCTTTGAGAACTACATCCTTCAGGCGCTTTCCTCTTCGATCTCGAATCATTGCCCCCTCTCCTGTCAAACAGCTCCGGCCCTGCTCGCCCAAAATCCTTCTATTTTGAAAACTTCTAGATGAAGATGCCAATCTTCGTGGAGGTGGTCCAAAATGCCTAGAATGCACACAGTCACCACACAGAACCAATGCATCAGCTAAACCACAAGTTACAATTCACTGCGTCGAAGCTAAAAGCCTAGAGCATAGCTATCTTTCCTCGACCAAAACTTCTTCTCCAGATATCCCTCGAGCTAATCCTCTGGTTTGATGTGGCACAGGATCACAGAGTTCTCACACCGCCCAAAAGCAATCTGAGGGCCACCCTAAAAAAGTGATTTATGGGGCAACTAGTGATCGAGAGATCCAGGAAAAAGACAAAGCTCCTGAATTATCAACCTCAGAGAGAGTGATGCAACCACTAAGTTTTTCCATCTCAAAGTCAACTCCCATAGGCGTAAAAATCACTTTCAGAGGCTCCAAAATGATCCTGGGTGGGCGACCTTGCATGGAGATAAAGAGGACAAAATCCATCAACATTTCCAGGGTATGCTCAACCCGCCCAACCCCCACACCACCGACCAAAATTGGGAGGTCCTCAACCTCCCTGCTGCAGATTTGCACAACTTGGGATGGCCATTCACGGAAGACGAAGTCCTTAACACCTTAGAACAAAAGTTGGGAGACAAAGCCCCGGGCCCTGAAGGCTTCTCCTTCAACTTCTACAAATACTGTTGGCCTACCATTAAAGCATATATTATGGCAGTTTTCCATAGCTTCCACAGTCTTCGCAAGTCACATCTCCATCTGCTAAACTCTGCAAACATTGTGTTGATCCCAAAAAGGAGGGGGCAGACAGAGTCCAAGATTTTAGACCTATCACTCTGATCCACGGCCTCGGCAAATGGATCTCTAAAACATTAATAGCTCTGCTGGTGGCGCCACACCTAAACAGTCTAGTCTCGAGAGTCTAGAATGCCTTCCCAAAAATAGAAGCATTCATGACAACTTCTTATATGTCTGCAACTTGATAAGAAGATTGCACCACTCCAAAACTCTGGTGCTATTCCTCAAGTTGGATATCGCAAAGGCTTTCGACACAGTTCGATGGGATTACCTACTTGATCTCCTCCGAAGAAGGGGATTCCCTCCCAGATGGACAAATTGGGTGGCCGCCCTTCTAGCCTACGCCTCCTCTAGAGTCCTTCTCAACGGCATCCCCGGAAAGCTTATCAGACATGGAAGGGGGCTGCGTCAAGGAGACCCCCTCTCCCCCTTCCTCTTCATCCTGGCAATCGACCCCATCCAGCGTCTGCTAGACATGGCAATAGACCTAGGATACTTTGCCTGCCCATGAGACCGTCACGCTAGATTCAAAACCTCCCTATATGCGGATGATGCGGCAATTTTCATATTCGATAGTGAAACTGAAGTCTACACAACGATCCAGCTGCTTCTAAGCTTTGGAAGCGCCTCAGACCAAAACACAAATTTCCAGAAAAGTACAGTGATCCCAATAAGTTGTCATGACATTGACCTAGCTAGACACTGTCCTACAAGACCTGCCGGTAATCCAATCGTCCTTCCCAATTAAATATCTTAGATTACCGCTCACCCATAGAAGACTTCGTAGGGTGGATTACCAGCCCCTAGTAGACAAAGTAGTAGGGAGGCTAGCAGGATGGCAGGGACGTCGGTTCCTTTCCACAACAGGACAAACCACCCTAGTTAAATTAGTACTCACCTCGATCCTAATCTACTTTCTCATGGCTTTCAAAACCCCGGAGGTAGTCCTCCAAACCCTGGACCGCATCAGGCGTCATTTCCTATGGGACGGCCACGAACCCCTTTCTGGGGGAAAGTGTAAAATCAACTGGGAAAAAGTTTGTCGACCAACTCAGTTTGGCACGATCGGTGTCCTCAACCTCCAACAACTCTCTTCAGCCCTCATACTTCGTTGGCTCTGGCAAGAATGGAAAGACCCGTCCAAACCTTGGGTTGGCATGGAAATCCCCTGTGACAACGCGGATCGGGGCCTTTTCGCCACGGCAACCATGTTCACCGTCAGGGATGGAATGACGACCAAATTCTGGTCCTCTGCCTGGCTGGGGCGGAGGCCCCCAAAGACATAGCCTCTTCGATCTACGTGATTTCGAAAGGAAAAACCAGTCGATGGCCTCGGCGCTACAGAACGATCGGTGGGTGCAGGACATAAACACCCTAACAACCATGACGCTCCACCATATCTAGTAATTCTTGCTACTATGGACTAGAATTAGTCAAACCCCACCTGGAGCCCGGAGTCCCAGACGACATAACTTGGAAGCTCACCCTGGAAGGAATTTACTCCTCAAAATCCGCCTACACTCTTCACCTCCTAGGCTCAACTGCGACGAATTTCAAACAAATAATTTGGAAATCCCACACCACCCGAAGTGCAAATTCTTCGCCTGGTTGGCAATCCAAAATAGGCTTTGGACCTCAAACAGACTGGAAGCTAGAGGGTGGTCAAACTAGCTCATTTGCCCCCTCTGCAAACATTCCGTGGAAAAGGCACTGCATCTTTTTGCCATGTGCCGCTATTCGGCAATAGTCTGGAAGCTAACAGCGGACTGGCTAGGGGCTCATAACCTTTAGCTATCTCAATGGCCCGATAGCGGGAACATCGTGGGCTGGTGGTCTAAGGTCGTCGTGATGTGAGGCCTTCCCAGGAAAGCGACGGCCACAGTCCTCATCCTAATCACCTGGGAGCTATGGAAGAAACGAAATGCTCGAATCTTCTGCAATAAAGCCACCGCACTGCCGGACCTCCTAGCAAAGATCAAGGATGAGGGTAGGGCGTGGTCCCTCGCCAGGGCCAAATGCCTAGAGCAATTCTGTTCTCTGTAATTAAGGCTTTACACTAGTCTGTACTCCGTGGTTCTGTTCTGCGCACTTTCTCTATCAATATAACCGTCAGCCCTCCTACCAGTTTAATTTTTTTTTAAAAAAGAATCCAGAGTACAAACCTACCACAAACTTCTGGAGAATTCTCCTTTACAGTCTAAGCTCCAACATAAGCTTTAATTCTCACCATATAATTCCAAGAAGTAAAGACAATTATACAAAGTAAAATCAAACATATATTAGCCGAGTGCTCTCTGTTGTAGCATTTATGTTGCAAGGCACGGGGTATCCTAGTATTTCGATACTACCATACGTATTTATAGGCAAGCATGTACCTTTGGCAGTGCAATAGAGCACAAGGCCCGGAAAGCCGAGGTAGCCCGCAGTGGAGGAGATGTTGACGATGCTGCCTCCTCCGGCGATGGAGGCGTTGAGGAGGAGAGGATGCGCGAGCTGGCTGAGGTGGAAGCTCGACTCTAGATTGGTCACCATCATATGCGAATACTCCTCCGACGTGCACTCCGCGGCCGCCTTGAAGAACAATTGTGCCGCGTTGTTCACCTACACATGCAAAGAACTTGGATATCAAGCAATGCTTGGTAGCTCTCAATGGAGTAGTTAGAAGGTTTTGTTAGCTTACAAGTATGTCGAGCTTGCCGTCGAAGATTCCTTTGATCGTCTCCATGAGCTTCTCCCGGTCGGCGCGCAGGGAGACGTCGCAGACGGAGACGGTGACCTGCATGTTCTTCTCCGCCCACCGCCGCCGGCACTCCTCCAGCTCCGCCGCGTTCCGGGAGCATGTGTGCACCCGCGCTCCGAAACCCGCCAATTCCTCCACGATCGCATGCCTACGCGCGCATCCAGATGCGTATATGCATGCAGACACACATGCGCGTGATGATCACACGCATATTTTTGTAGACATCGGGTACGCGCATACTCCTAAAATTAAGACATGTACTACATACCCGATTCCTTTGCTGCCGCCGGTGACGAGCGCCGTCGCGCCGGCCAGGCTCCACCGCGCTTCCCTGCTCGCGCCGGCAGCCGCCATCTCTCTCTCTCTCTCTCTCTGTCCTGTACTCCTGTGTATGTATAGACGTCTATATTTATCGAGGTAATCGATCATTTAACTGTGCATAAGACTAGTATCTGCTAATGGGCGGATGTACACATGCAACATCCGCTAAATGCCAAGGACTAGCTGCTAATGAGTAGTATATGTCCAATTAATCGAGCTGAGCTCAGAAGATCTAGACACATATAGCTATTTGTTTTTTTGAGAAATGAAATGTACGTTAGATGGACATTTGGATCCTCCTCCACACGCACGGCAAACAAACATGCACGCACATCTTAGCTGATCGATGATATATATAATATACACGGATGTGCTAAATCACAATCATATGCGACTAAAAATTTGCAAAATCTCTGTCGATTTTCCTACATTTGAATTCACAAGGAGATTTTTGCTCCGGCCACGGTTGTCCTTCTCGTCTCCGGCGCGGACGCCATCGTCTACTACCGCTGTCGGTTAGGGCTCAGGTTCACCGTTATGGTTTGAGTTCACCGGAGCCCGGACCTTGGAGGGAGGGAGGGAGGAAAGTCAAAGCATGGTGGTGGGCTGCGGTAGGCGGGTCAAGGATGAGTTCAAGGAGGAGAGTCAGCGGGAGGTGGTGGTGAATCCAGTGGCGCCGTCGCTAGAGACAGGGGAGGAGCTCACTGGCGCTGAAGACGGCAACGGTGAGGCGGTGAGACGAAGGGAGGCGGCACAAGGGCGGGAGCGGGGGCAGGGCGGTGTGGTAGCCGGATGTGGGAGGTGGAGATGGGTTAGGGTTAGGGTGTGAGGGTTAGGGCTGGAAAAATAGCTCGAGGCTCGTGAGCCTGCTCAGGCTCGTCACGGCTCGGGCTCGTGAATTTTCGAGCCGAGCCGAGCCGAGATTTCTGGCTCGCACGTTTTTTTCGAGCCGAGCCCGAGCTGCTTGCGAGCGGCTCGGTTAGCTTGTTGGGCTCGTTTGTTTGTTGTTTCCCGACTGCCTTGTCCTCTAGTTAGCTTATCCCCTTCGCACTTCCAATCTTCCATTTCATTTTCCTCCACCTTCCTCCACCCGCTGCTCCTCCCGAACTCCCCCATGGCCTCCTGCCCACCGCCTCCTCCCCCTCCCCCTCCCCCCGCTGGCCGCAGCCTCCACCAGTCCACCTCCTCCACCCGCCGCCTCCCTCTCCCCCATCTCCAGATTCTCCACCCGCCGCCTCCACCCCCATCTCCACCCGCTGCCTCCACCTCCTTTCCACCCACCGCCTCCCCATCTCCCCCTCCTGCTCCCAGCTTCCCCCATCTCCACCCCTAGCCGCCGCCGCTGGAGGCCATCGAGGCGAGGCGGCTGTCACCGCCGCGCCTTCCTCCGTGCCACCATCCTCCAGGCTCCAGCCCGCCACCGCCGCCCTTCCACTGCGCCGCCGTCCAGGCCACCAGCGCCGGGGCCAGGAGGATCAGGATGGAGGAGATCAAGGAGCTTGAATGCGATTTGCTTGAATGTTTGTTCTTGCGATGAATGCTTTAATGTTTGTTCTAGCGATTTGCTTGTTTGTACTTGCGATTTGCTTGAACCTTCAATGTTTGTTCTTGCGATGAATGCTTGAATGGATGATGGAGGAGATCTATGAATGGATGAATGGATGATGGAGGAGATCTGTGAATGGATGATTGCCATTGCCATGCGGATGAACTGATGCTGCCGAAGTGCCGAACTGATGCTGCTCGGGCTCGCTAGCCGCTCAAGCCAGCTCGAGCTCCATTCCGAGCCCGAGCCAAGCCTCTCTGTTGGCTCATTTCCAAAACGAGCGAGCCGAGCTGAGCTCACTGTTCATCCGAGCCAGAACGAGCCTGACTCGAGCCAGCTCGGCTCGGCTCGTTTCCACCCCTAGTGAGGGTTTACATAGGTGAGATAAGGAGAGGATCTGAGCCACACGATTTTGATCCAATGATGGAAAAAATCACCTGTGTTTTTCAATTTTGATCCAACGATGGAAAGAATCACCAGTGATTTCCAAACTTTTCAGTCGACTGTGACATAGACGCCCCGTATATATAACACCGTCTGTACTTACTTGTAACATCCAAATTTCATTTGGCAAGAAGATTTCGGAAGTTCAATTTGTTCAAAGTTTTCAACTGCCAAAATCTCTCCAAAACTCCCAAAATTCTCATATTTCAAACCCCCAAATCCACCCTAGCCCTTCTCCCCTACCTCCCTAGCCCTGGCACCCTCGCCCTCGCCATACCCCGATCCTCCGCCCTCGCCGGCCGTGTCAGCACCCTGTTGACTGTGCCCTCTCCCCGTCGCCTCCCTCCCCGGTTCTCTCCCTCTCCCCGGGTCTGCTGCCACTGCACCGCCTTGGCCTTCGCGCGCGCCCGACGCATCTCTTCCTTGTTCCCCTGTTTCACACCAAGCGCTGCTCGCACTCCACCATCCGGCTTCCGGCCGACCCGCTGCCGCGCGTCAGCCGCCCCGCAACCGTGCCTCCTCGTCCCCGTCCCATCCCCTTTTTCCGCCTCGCCTTCGCGCAAACCCCGCCGCCGCCGCTCGCTGCCGCCTTGCCTCGGCCCTTGCGCCGCCCCCAGCGCCAACGGCCATCTTCTCCCCCCCCTCGGCTATAAAGCCCCCCTCCGACCGAACCCCTTGCCCTCCGCGCTGTCACCAAGAAGCCCGAAAATACCGAGCCCTTCCTCATCGCAGATCCTCGCCTTTCCCCCTCACTTGTCCCGTTCCTCCCAAGCAAGAAAACCGAGCGAAGAATCGAGGAGAACTCACCTGAAGCTCGAGCTTCCAGTAGCCACACCACTGCCTCGCCAAGCCTCCTCCCGTGCCGCCGCCGCGTGCCCTCGAGCCCCTTCTTCTCCCCGAGCGCCACCGCTCCCTCCGCGCTGTTGCCGCTGCTGTGCCCCCCTGAGCCCCCTTCTCTGCGTGCGCCGCCGTCCCCTCGTCTCCCCATCCCCTCTTTCTAGCCGGCTCGAGCCCCCCTCCCGTTTTTCTTTCCTTCGGCAGGCCAACGCGCGGGCCGCGTGCGATCTTTCGGCCGAAAGCTGGGCTGGGCCCAAAGTTCTACGTTGTGGGCCACCACCGGCGTTTTTGATTTCCTTTCTTTTCCTTTTTCTGCTTTAATTCAAAAGAGAGATTTCAAATATTTATTTCTCCCTCATTTTAACTCCAAAAATTATGAAGTTTGTTTCTAAAAATTTCTAAAATCAATTTCTTGCTGTTGGTGCTAGTTTGGCTCATTTTGGAGTTCATTTGATGATTATTGTCGCTTATTTGCTTTTGTTTGTTCGCTTATTTCTTTTTTCGGTACGATCGTTTGCGTAGAGTCCAAAGAAGCTGGAGACCCCCACTTCGATCAAGCTCAGGAGTATCCAGATCACCTAGCCCTAGACCCAGGCGAGTCAACACTTTGATCATATTGAACCTACATTTATGTAAATTATGTTCTTTTAAAATATCAAATTGCATGCTTTAATTTCCTTATGCAAATGTATGTTAAAAAAACTCTAAGGAAGATAAATGCCAATTTGATGTTTAATTATTAATACACCATCCCTTGATAATTGAATTGCCTTAAACCCTTGCCACCCTAGTAATTATATGGTAACTATACTAGTTATAGGCTATACTTAAGCGCCATGCTAGCCTTGCTTAAGTATCAGAGTATTATCTACCCCATTCATCATCTTTTAAAAATGAACTTGGTTTTTGGGCAGTCATTGGATGTAAATGACTGAGATGGTTGTGTTGATGTATTTTCCTACCTCTCAAAAACCCTAAAAACTGCTTACCTCGTCTGGGCGGATGGTATGATGGCTGGTATGTTGGTGGGTGCTAATGCAGCCCAAGGAATGTTGATTTGTGGATGGTATGTGGTATGAACCGCCCAGATGGCCCCTAAGGACTTAATCCTGTGATGACCTCCCAATGTAAAACAGTACAACCACATGTCTATAATGGTGTCGACCTGACCAAATAATTTGTATATGTTAGTATGAGTTGCACCAGGCAGATGACCAGCTACGTCATAAGCCTTTGTGGTTATGGGTTGGGGTGTACGACTTATGGGTCTATGTGAGCATAAGTCGTGTGACGCAAGAGGGGATCTAGGAAAGAGTTAACGGGTCTATGTGAGCGTAACCCTTCTCAGGTGAAACCTTAGCGGGTGTAACAAATACTGGGGGATGCATTGTAAAGGCCTTGTGACGATCTCCCCTTGACTCACATGTCTACGGAAACATGTGTACATGTCAAGATGATTGTCTCTTGTGGGTAAGATGTACAACCTCTGCAGAGTGTAATAAATTGTTCGAATAGTCGTGCCCACAGTCAAGGGCGAACATGGGAACTTACATGAGTTAGTTCTATTTATAAAACCTTTGTGGGTGGGATGAAATGTGATGGGTCGTTGTGACCCCGGATTTGGTTTTTCCTGGGTAGTCGTACCCAGTGCCGGTAATAGGTGGATGTAACCACTATCAAAAATAAGCATAACGTGAAGGTAGCCTCTGCTGTTATAAATATTACACAAGTAATCTCTTTAACAAAATACAATTTGGTTAAAATGCTAAGTGATAGGAATTTCTAATATTGGTATTTAAAAATGTTGCTTTGAGCAAATAAAAGAACTCGAGCCATCTTTGTTAAACCTTGCATGTATATTATTGCACACTGTGTGTTGGTTCGCGAGCACAGAAGTTGTGCTCATCCTCGCTCTTTCTCCCAACCCTCAGAACCCGTGGATCATGGCGACTACACCTACTACGAGGGTCTGGACGCCGAGGAGCAAGGCAATGACGAAGAGTAGCATAGTTCTTTAGTCTGTGTCTCGTCTCAATCTAGTTGGCTCCATCGGTACATGCGTACACCCTATATTATCCAAGCCCTTGGCTAATATCGGTCGTACACATGATACCCTAGTCGCTTGCCTGTGGAGAGACTTGCCCTACCCTTTTGATTCCGCTATCGTACTCGATGTTTTGTAATGAACTCTTTTGGCCTGGCCAGCCCTATTATAAACTCGACCCGACGTGGTCTATTTGAACTCTAATGCTTGTATTAATGATTGGTTTGGTCTACGCGATGTATGAAATGATTCAGCAATGTATCCTGTGAGCGCTATTGACGAGGATTAAAATCTCAATGTATTATTTTTAATACATAACAGACCATACGTCTTCATGTTCGTAACCCCTGAGGTGTACGACCTCACTGGTCGTAGAGATTCCAGAGGTTACATAATGGGTACCCTGGTCGGACGAAGGCCTATGCCAAGCTCCCGACCAGGAGAACTGCTCGTAAAAGGTATGAACTGATACTTGGAACTGATTCCAGGTATATTCTCTACCGTGTGATGAATGGAACACGTGCATGTTCCATATCATACGGCGTTTCTTATCCAGAAGCACTAATTAATAACCGTCATGCGGTTATATGTCTCATAGACATATAACCGTCGAACGGTTGACTTTCCATCAACCGTCATCCGACTCCGACCAGTCGTAACGCTTCACATCAGACGTCTTCTCCAGAAGTAATTGTCACCTCTTTAAGGGCTATTTAAAGATGAAGTATAGACGGAGCGGAGAGGAGGAAGGCCATCGGATTGAAGCACAAGCCTTAGATCCGTGTTTAAGTCTAACATTGTAAAGTAACAAGTAGTGTTCTCAATGTATACATGAGTAGTTCATCATCTAGTCAGGAGACATCCCCTGTAAAATCCAGTTCATACTAATAAAAGAGCAGTCCCATTATTACCCAAGATTTCCTACGTCACTCTCTCTTTTTTTTCGTAAGATCGACGTTTTGATCGTTGATAACTATCTACTGATCCAGGGAATTGATCCAGGGAATAGCACAGTATTTTCACAAAAATTCTAGATTACGAAATCCAGATCCGACATTACTAAAAGTAACAAATCATACAGGTACGCTAGCTGCATGTACTGACACGTACATACATACATGTAAACTATTTATACGTGCATGCGTGTTGATTTCACGTGCATACATACTACCACTATATGGCAGCTAGGTGCATGTACTGGTTAACTTATGGTGCGTCCACCGTCGACGCAGATGACCTGGCCGGTGATGTAGGAGGCCGCCGGCATGCAGAGGAAGGCCACCATTGACGCCACCTCCTCCGGCTCGCCGAGCCGCCGCATCGGGAGCCGCGTCGCCTCGTTCTTCATCAGCTCCGGGTCTATCCTCTTCTGCTCATCGATCAATCAATCCATCGGAAATTAAACAAAATCGAAATTAATATTACTGTGAACCAAATTAATTACTACACGCATGCATTGAGAAGAAGATTAATTAATTTTACTATGCTAGAAGATAATTGACCTTACCACATCATTGCTGATGTCAGTCTTGATGCCACCCGGCGCGACGCAGTTGACACGTATGCCGTCGTGGGCCCACTCGGCGGCCAGGCTCCTCGTGAGCTGGTTCATGCCTCCTTTGGTCATGGAGTAGACGGCGAGCGCCGGGAAGCCGACGAAGCCGGCAATGGAGGAGATGTGGACGACGCTGCCGCCGCCGGCGACGGAGGCGCCGAGGAGCAGCGGGTGCGCGAGCTGGGTGAGGTGGAAGCACGACTCGAGGTTGGTCGCCATCAGCCGCGCGAAGTCCTCGCCGGTGCACTCCGTCGCCGCCTTGAACATGGACTGCCCCGCGTTGTTCACCAGGATGTCGAGCCTGCCGCCGAAGGCCTCCCTGACGGTCGCCATGAGCTCCTCCCTCTCGGCGCGCACGGAGACGTCGCAGACGGAGACGGTGACCTGCAGCTTCTTCTCCGCCCACCGCCGCCGGCACGCCTCCAGTTCCGCCGCGTTCCGGGCGCACGTGTGCACCCGCGCCCCGAACCCAGCCAGCTCCTCCACGATCGCATGCCTGTTAATACCACAAGTACATGCACACACGCCATGGATGCATGTCAGATATATGTACGTACGTACAAACGTATTGTACATACATCGTAGCTCAGTGCACGTGCGTACCCGATTCCTTTGCTGCCGCCGGTGACGAGCACCGTCGCACCGGCCAGGCTCCACCGCGCCTCAATGCTCCGACCTGCGGCGGCTGCCATTGATCTCCTCTCTCCGTAATATGCTAGCAGCTAGCTTGATCGATCTCTACGTGTGTGTTACACTCTGAAATGTGATAGTTCTGTGAGAGGATATCCCGTATATGCACACCTATATATAGCGACAGAAATAGCGCCTCGAAATGCGCATGTACTGTGCTGGCGTTTAGAGAGGTGTAGGAGTCGTCGCTGATAATTAATTAAGACCTAGCTGTTCTTGATCTCTGACGGCGGATATGCCAAGATATGCAGCACAACACGTTGGATACCGCGGCCGGCCGGCCAACACGATTGGCGGTTTATTCCAAGCGACCGGCCCGACCGCAAGGAATTGGAGTACTTAATTAATTTACAGAGCAAACAATATAGTAATGTAGTATAGTATTATACTACCGTTGAGCTATCATGCATACGTGTCCTCTGTTCTGAATTTGCTGGCATCAGCAAGGAACGCTCCAATTAAGGTCACCATTGACATACATAGATGGGGTACCATTATACAATTCAAGAGTCTCCAATATGGATTTATATTAGAAAGTCCCCATGACAAGACTAGAAAAATATAACATTTTATTCTTCAAAAAACAAAAATATAACATTCATGCATACTACTAATGGATTATATATATGTCAAATTTCAGTTGGATTCTTAACTCTCTCTATGCACGTACGACAGAAAAAGGCCGGTACACCGATCGCGCGAGATGTCTCCCATGTTAACTGTGCAAACATATGCGTGTGCGTATACATGTACAATGGCAACATCGATCTGAACCGATATTGCGTCGGATTCAATGGCTGATATAATCATCAGCTACCAGATAGGGCCATGGACAGTTGCGTCAAGGGCTCATCTCGTTGCCTTTCTTGTTCACTTCAATTCAATCTCCGGCTCTATTTCCTTTGGTGGTTGATCCATATGTACACACATACATGGCATTCTTTCTCTGTCAATGTTATGATACTCAACATACATCACACTCAGCTGTGTGCTACGTCCATGGTGGAGCAGGGGACTAGCGTGGTTTCAATTGTAACTAGATAAATTGCAGCGGGTCATTTTTCTTCTACGATTCATGGACTAATTAATTAATACATAAATGTGTATAACATTTAGGTGTGTTTGAAAAAACATGTGGATCAATTGACCCCATAGTATTAACGTCGATCCGCCACTACATTTCCAGTAGTTCAAGTTAGTGCCTTCGCTATATACTTGTATCTTGAT
Organism: Ampelocalamus luodianensis; assembly: GCA_036346255.1. Classification (NCBI taxonomy): domain Eukaryota; kingdom Viridiplantae; phylum Streptophyta; class Magnoliopsida; order Poales; family Poaceae; genus Ampelocalamus; species Ampelocalamus luodianensis. The sequence goes on along the minus strand of CM070625.1, from coordinate 3,367,562 downwards.
CGAGTTCTATATACACACATCAATAATTTGTTTTATTTTCTCCATCTGTTGGCTTTTTTTTTTTCTAGCTTGCTAGCTATCTGCATACCTACCAGAGAACATGCATGCAATTTGACCGCCGTTATATGTACATTATATTGCCTCTGACCACAGTTAAAGAAAATTAATGCCACTCCGTAAAGAAAGTATGCATACCATGAGCAGTTGACTTGATTGTGCCGTGCGTTGAATTGCTAATGTCAAGGGTTCGAATATACATAGTTAAATGCAGGAGTATAGAAAGATAAGGAAGGAACTTGTGGAAATATGTTAACTAAGCAAGACCAAAAAAAATCAAACTATAAACAAATTCAGAGCAAACAATCATAAGAAAATAAAACTAGGAATATTGAATTGAACTGGGAGATTTGCTTGGCCGTCCATATCATTAGAAATGTTGGGGGACTACTGGCAGGATCTTTTTAGGGCATGGAGTATCCGATAAATGTATGAGTAACATAGCTGTTCAGTCAAATACTTTTTAAAGTATCTGACATCTACACTCCTTCAGAAACAAGAAGAATGAATTAATTATAATTAAAACTTTTGACTTTGGAATAATATGGAACATAGAGCCATAGAGGTCTCTAGCAAAAACTCTAAAAATAACACCTCAGACTTAATTTCTGTGATTAATCAAGTAGCATCAATATTTATCGGATCGGAGAGCTTAGCTTTCTTGAGAACAAGCTTGTGTATCATGCACAAATAGAAGCCAGTCGACGGAGAGCTAGATGTATCGGGTTCTCAAGTAGTTAAAAAAAACTAAGATTATTTGAGAAACGCTAGCTAGAGACTTAAACTATAACCCGTTTGGATGGGTTTAAGTTTCTTGTGACTCGAGCTCCTAGAAATAACAAAGACTGAAACCCTAGCAGGTAATTTTGTATAGAAATCCTGTATGTTTTCTTTTTTCCTACAATGATTGTTCTTGACGTCATTCATTGTTTTTCGAGAGTAGGGACAAATTAGAGACAATTTGTTTGCTCGATGACGTACCTTAGTCTTTGGCTTCAATTGTCTTCTTTATTATTTACTTATGGCCTAATAGGTCTATGTGATAGGGAGATCAACACAACATGTAATCCAAAAACTCAAATGTGTTGTTGTGTCTGTATCACCAACTACCTTGCATACAAAAACTAGGCAAGAAAATGAAAACTAAATAATCAGATCAGTGCATGCCGTCCAGATCTTTTCCAGTTTCAGGTACTGGTAAATTGCATCTGGCCAAAGAGATCACAGAGAGAGAAAACGAAACATAAATTAAGAAGCGAACGAAACCATTGACCTAAGCCGGCCGTTGTTTTGCTAATGTCAAGGGTGTTAGTGATTATTTGATTGCAGCGGCAAGCTAAACAGGGAACTAGGAACATGGCAGGGAGATTTGCTAGGCCGTCCTTATCTTAAGGTGCACTGCTCATCTCTGCATCTTGCAGCTTTGTACGGTAGAAAGAATGCGAGAAAGATCATCGAGATCGATCTACATGCATGTATACGTACCATTGGTACAGATACGCGAATCCTTTTCTTTAAGGAGATCGTATAGACTGAGATGCTATAATGAAGTGGCTTCGCTTTTGTTTTTGTTTTTGGGAGAGTCAAAGTCTTAAACAAGTTGGGTCTTAGGCCGTAAGGTATTCGACATTGCTTTGTAGGAAATAGCCCATATATAGAAGGTAACACGGCCCGAGTAACAAGTCAAAGCCTAGTAATTTCACGGCCCATACACACAGTTATGGAAGGCCTCAGAGACTTTGACGACAAACACCTGCTTCTGAATTTTAACCAGTGACGTCACCTGGTTACACTGGTCAATCAAGACAACTAGCTTTCCTGGAACACATGCGCGGGATGAATTGACCCGAGCGTACGAGTAGCACGGTAACAGCACATTAATTAATCAGTGGTTTGCATGCTTGGAGTTAAAGTTTGATGGTCTCGACTGTCAAATGTTATGGGTTATTTTACTATTGAATTACTGACCGGTTTTTGATGCTTGCAACGTGAGAGCTGACGCCTTCGAGAAAAGCAATATACACGTGGATGCCTTGCCTGCCATAGTGCCACTGACCACGGTGCTGATCCAGTAACAGCTCAGCTCTCCTCTCCGTCTCCGTAGGAAGCAAGCAAGTTTGATCGATGGCGCGTGGTGTTGGCCCAGGCCAAATCACTCTCTCTTCTTTTAGTGTTTTTCTAAAATTAGTATAATTTTTTACATGTGTAATAGTACATTTAGAGCATCTTTAGTGTATTGAACCGACGTCGATTTAAAGTTATACCACATAAGTATTTTAGGAACTGAGGTTATTTTTCTCCAATATATTGAACCGATTCCTACTAATAACTGGGACCCACGTTACATTAAAAAAACACAAAATAATAATTTCTTCTCTCAACCGCACTCTCTTCTATGTAGTTATTTAATGCTTTTATGAATTGTTTAATGCTTTGAATCGATTCCTAACTAGAGTTCGGTTTCATACATTTTTTTTTTGTTGAAATCGACCCCTTTTTTTTGTTGAAATCGACCCCTCCAATGTATTGAATCGATTCAATACCTTCTCTCTCCTCATTTGAACCGGCTAAAACACAACATTGGAGATGGTCTTAGGGGTTGTCAAATGCTATTTGTAACTGGGTAATTATAAAAGTAGCTTTCGAGTATACTATGAAACGTGTGGAGGATTGTAACTGGTCGGATATAGAATTTGTCCCTCCTAACATAACGAGAGAGATATCTCTGTGCCCCTCGAAGTGGTCGGATAAAGAAAGTGTATGGCCATACCACTGATGGTCGAAGAGTTTGACCACATAAGGTTATCCGACACTCGATCAAGAAAATATTGAACAGTTCATGGATGACAAATATCTCACATGGAGTTCAAATCAGATATCGCGAGGCAAAGGGAGAATACATGAGAAGGTCGTTCAGTTCGACTAGATACGGTCTAGTCGTATAGAGATACGAGCTGGTCGTAGACTAGCCGAACATAATCACTAAGTGGTCGAAACCTGGTTGTAAAGAGTTACAAACTGATCAAGACCAAATATGAATTGGTCGTATAGAGATATGAGCTGGTCTTTAGTGATATGAACCTAGTAGTAAATCGTATTACATTAAGGTTCGTCCGATATAATTTGTGTGTATTCGAGAATCGCTATGTCCTACTAAAAACCACTAACGACTCGTAGTCAAAAATGGTTTCCGAGTCACAACCGATTACGTATGAATCTACAGAGTCGCACACTTAACAGGTTGGAACAAAACGTGTTCAGATAGGATCCGTTGTGGGCACTATATGAGAAGATGCTTGAGGCTATTGGAGATATACGAGTTGACGCGAGTTGCTCCACCGAAACCCTAGCCGCCATCTTCTCGAGAGAGCCCCGCCGTGCGACTTGATGCTAGCACATCGGTGTTCGGTGTTCCTTCTCTGGATGTGTGGATATCGTAGAGGCGTTACTGTGGTTGTTGTTGCGCTTGGGGATGATCCGCAATTTTCACAAGGAACTGCAGATGTCGTTGGAGGAGACGATTGACTCGCAAAAACACTGGACGATCGACTTCGATCACTCCACCGACACACTCTACGTTGGATCGGTCTACTCCAACTCTTCTTCAACTGCACTGCTGTGTCTGATGGTAACGATCTATGATCTCTTGTTTGTATGGCTTCCTGATTTACATAGTAGAATTTTTTGAATTGCCAGCTATTGTAGCCTACTCGTATCCCTTCACTCATATCACAAAACAAAAATATTGCATTTAACATAAACATCAAGAATTAACCATATTAACCCATAACTGAGATGAACTATCAGATGCATGATTAATTAGAAGATACATCTGCTAAATTCTTCATTGACCTTATGTAGGAACAATAATGTCCCTAACCATATCTTGATAATTCTAGAAATAGCAAGATAAACAACACATTAACCCAGAATTTGATAATCTTAAGATGCATCTTCTAATCTGAAATTCAAAAGCTTAATCGCTAATAATATCAATGCAGAAAACTTTAATTCCACAGTTAACTCTAGATGAACTCAAATAATCTATGGAAAAAAAACTTAATCGGCAAATTGAAACTTTATTCCACAATTTACTAAAAAAACAGTGGCTTAAACAGATGGGTTTTTCTTGCTGCTGGTGCGACCGGCGCAAGCTGAGGCGGTAGAAACTGAGAGGATGTCGGGGCGGCGCGAAGCCCAGAGGGCGCACAGGGATCACGCAGGCGGCGTGGAACCGAAAGGTGTGCGGCGAGAAGCAAAGGTAGCGGAACTAGGGGCACACGTGCAAAGAGCAGCAGAAGCTCGAGGGCGACCAACCGGAGGCGGAGGCGACGAAAACCCAATGGCGCCCGGCCGCAACCAGAAGCAGCGGAAGCCCTGAAGACGCGCTTGGCGCTTGGAGCGGCGGCGGGGCCACGCGGAGGCGGTGGGAGGAGCCCGAGCCGGCGTTCGGCGACACGACCACACGGAGGCGGCGAGAGACCCGAGGCGAGCAAGCGGCGCACAAGGAGGTGATGGGAGCCAAAACCGGCGACGCAGAGAGGCGCGGGAACTCGAGCATCCCGCCGGGGAAGAACGTGCAGCAGAAGGGGGAAGAAGCCTATTAGATCGATCCTCTGCGTTCGGGGATGCAGCGGTAGCTAGATGCTGAAATCGGCCGAAACAGATAGCTTACGAGATGAAAGCAGTGGAAACCGGATGCTTGCCAGATGCGAAAAGTAGCCATGCCAAGCCGAGCATGCCAACGCAATAAATTTGCCGAAGTAGATGAGACCAGATGCGCAGGCAGTGACCAAACGCGAGCGCAGCAGATAGATGGCAAGATTCGATCAGAAAAACACGACGGGTTGCAAAACTCACGCATATTAGCTCTGATGCCAATTTGAAAGAATAATTCTTGATCTAAACCAGTTGGTCAAAACTAACAGGATTGCGTATGTGGTTAATTGCAACACTCAATAATCTGTAAACACAGGAAACATATGAGATAACACCATTGATCGATGTGGAATTGAACGGAAGTAGTAGACAAATATTTAATCTGCTTACCTAGGGTTTGGTCTTTCCCATTAAGATGTAAGCCACAAATTCTAACTACAGATGGGGATAGGTGGTATGACACGAGATCTCCTAGTAAGAGGACCTAGCCCTTATTTATAGCCTTTTGGTATGGAGTTCTATCCCGTCCCCATAATTAGAGATAGATTCCACTTAGATCTCTACATAGATTTAAAATCTAACTCTATATTTTCTTTAATAGATACTCTGGCTCTTAATAAATATTTGATCACTTTATATATTTAAGCCAACCAAATAGATAACTATATTTATTTAAACTCATGTAGGTCCACATAACGAAAATTAATCCTATAATCTCTCACTTGGACTAAATGAGTAAATACATATAATTTTTTTATGAGCTCCAAATTGCTATATATGTCATGAGTATCTTTAAACCAATCCGATCCATCAATTATACCAATATAGGATCAAAGCGGAATGTAATTCAACCCATCAATGATCACATATGTCAACATAAAAGAATAACATAGATCAAATATAAATGTGTAACATGAAAATTACATGAGATATGATCACAACATGCGATAGAGCCAAATTGCAGATACTTGAGACAGTTAGGTTTCGAACAACAGAGTCAAATGAAGTGGCTTCGCTTTTGTTTTTGGTATTGGGAGAGTCAAAGTCTTCAACGAGTTGGGTCTTGGGCCGTAAGGTAAGCCCATATATAGAAGGGAACCTGGCGCGAGTAAGAAGTCAAAGCCCAGTAATTTACGAAAGGCCTCAGAGACTTTGACGACAAACACCTACTTCTAATCTGGCTTATATTATATATACTGAAGCGCAATTTTAACTGTCAATAAACCAGTGACGTCACCTGGTTGGTTAGTCACGGCACACAGTGTTACACTGGTCAACACATGTAACAGCACATTAATTGACCCGTACGTACGAGGCACATTAATTAATCAGTGGTTTGCATGCTTGGAGTTAAAGTTTGATGGTCTCAACTGTCAAATATTATGGGTTATTTTACTATTGAATTACTGACCGGTTTTTGATGCTTGCAACGTGAGAGCTGACGCCTTCGAGAAAAGCAATATACACTTGCCTATATGTATGCATGTGGATGCCTTGCCTGCCACTGACCACGGTGCTGATCCAGTAACTGCTCAGCTCTCCTCTCCGTCTCCGTAGGAAGCAAGCAAGCTTGATCGATGGCGCGCGGGGCTCAGCACTCGCCAAGCCGCCGGCGCACGCTCTCCGCCACCGTCGTCGAGGAGAGCATCGCCGAGGCCACCGCCCTCATCGACAAGTGGCACCCCGACGCCGCCCGGTGCTCCCTCTTCCTCGACTACCCGGACAGCGACGCGGAGGTCGGCCGCTTCCTGCGCGCTGCTGCCGGCCTCCACCGCGCCATGCTCCTGCGCGCGTCGGACGCCGCCGGCCTCGGCGACCGCGGCGACGGCCTCGTCCAGGCGCAGGCGCTTCTCCAGATCGCCATGCGGAGGCTGCAGCTCGAGCTCCAGCTCCTCCTGTCATCCCTTCATCCCAACGCCATCGGCGCCATCGCCGATCACGACGTCCAAGGGACTAGTGCTGTTGCCGCTACTAGCCATATCCGCACGGTCGCTGAGGCCATGATAGCCGCCGGCTACGGCAAGGAGTGCGTTTCCACCTTCAAGTCGCACCGCCGGGCAGCGGTGGCCGGGGCAGTGCAGCCCCTGCTCGGCTTCTCACCTTCCCAGCACGTCCACTTCCATAAGCTTACCTGGGGCCAAGTGGACGGCAAGGTGCAGTCATGGCTCGCCGCCGCAAGATTCGCGTTCAAGTCCGCCTTCTCCGTGGAGAGAGAGCTCTGCGGCAGTGTCTTCGCCGGCGACACGGCTGTCGGCGACGCGGTGTTCGCGGGCATCGCCAGCGATCAGGCCGCGGACCTCCTCGCCGTCGCTGAGGCCGCCGTGTCTCGAGCGCGCCGTGCCCCGGAACGGCTGTTCCGCGTGCTTGACGTCCACGACACTCTCACCGAGATAATGCCGGCGATCGTGTCCATCTTCGGGGCCAGGTCAGAGGTCGTGACCCGCGCCGTCGCCGCTCTTGGCAAAGTCGGCGAGGCAGCTCGCGGCACCCTGGCCAGCTTCGAGGCGGCCATCCAGAAGGAGACGTCCAAGGCGACCATACCCGGCGGCGATGTGCACCCGCTCACCCGCTACGTGATGAACTGCCTCGTCTTCCTCGCCGACCACGAGGATGCCCTTGCTAACATATACCGACAAGGCCAAGGCGCGCATGTGCATTCAGCGGCCACCTCGGGCACCAGCACCAGCAGTGCCTCGTCAGATTCGTCGTCGTCCTCGTTGAGCTTGTCGTCGAATCCGATTGCATGGCTGGTGCTCGTCCTGCTGCGCAAGCTGGACGTCAAGGCCGGGAGCTACCGAGAAGCGGCTCTGAGCTCCCTGTTCTTGGCGAACAACACGCATTACGTTGTCAAGAAAGTGCGCGGCAGCAGCAAGCTGGAGGGTATCCTCGGGGAAGATTGGACGGAGGCACACAGGGCAAAGGCGCGGTGGCACGTGGACGCGTGCGTGCGCGCGGCGTGGCGCAAGGTGCGGTTGAATGGGAGCGAGGGCGTGGAGGCGGCGGTGATGGAAGCTCTGGCGACGCAGGGTAGGTGGGTGGCAGCAGACGACGAGATGGCTGAGGCTGTGAGAGCGGCGACGGCTGCGGCGGTGGTGCCGGCGTACAGGGTGTTCTATCGACGGCACGGCGCTGCGGAGGGGCTGACTCCGGGGGACGTGAAAGCGATGATCAGCGGGCTGTTTGGCGGGCCACGAAATGTAGCTCCAGCTAGCCGGCGGGCCGGCTGGGGTGCATTGCGACGTCATCGTCGAACGGTGATGCAATTACAGCCACAGCAGCTGCAGCGGGAGGATCCAACCAAATAATCCAAGGAGCTGATCCATGCATAGAGATCTTCGTCATAAAACATAATAAGAAAAATGGTTTTGCTAGTTTTAAATTGCCTGAAATTTTATTAAGTTTAAGTCACTTATTTTGATTATCAGATTTGTGTAGAGATTAGTGTATTATATGATTGTCATATGATTGGATATTAATCCAATGGATATCATATGATTGGATATTGATCCAATGGTCACAACAAGTGATTTAAACTTAAAAAAATTTCAGGCAACTTATGAATAGACAGTCCTTAAGAAAAATATGATAAAACATAAATAATGTAGTATCGTAGAGATACAATTTGAGTACCTAAATAACAAAGATTAATAGGCTAGCATTATAGAATTAACGCTAATTTATACCCACGCCACGACGTAATAAAAATAAGCCGCAAATGCATCATTGACTTAAAACTTTAGTTCAATGCTTCATCATAAAACATAATAAGAAAAATATGATAAAACATAAATAATGTAGCATCGTAGAGATACAATTTAAGTACCTAAATAACGAAGATTTCATCTCTATTCTAGCCCATCATTTCTTCATCATTTATACTAAATTACGTGTGAATCAAAGTTAAGACCTTACTGCCATAAGTGCATCGGCAGCTCCTATTGTGATTGACAGGGCATACATGAAGTTGTGCATTCTGCTTGGTAGAACAATAATTCCAACATCAGACAATATCCAAAGCATTGCTCCAGCCGAAAAGTAAATTTTTAGACGCCAACTTGACCATCTAGTCTCGTATAAAAAATTAGAATTACATTGAGTTGAGTTAGAAAATAGGAAAACTAAACACTAAGAACAGAGTAACATTATGAACATAGTCTAACCTGTAATTTGACAGATACTATCAAGCTGCAGACATAGATAATGACAGGTACCTGAAAAATAGAATGAGCAATAATTAGTTCACGGAAAATACATATTATGAAATGGAGCACGAAATTCTCTAAACTGATCAAAAACAGAATGAGCCTATGATTTGATTAGTAACAGGTAAACATTTTTTTTCGAGAACGTAGAAACAGGTAAAGATAAGATGGTATAAAGATCACATCTTTCAATCCATCTAAATGCTCCGTCAATCCATCTATGTGTTTCATCAAGGAAATGATGGATATCGTAACTGACCTAGAGCGAAGAAGCTCTTCGACTTCATCTTCGCCTAGGCCGTTCTCCCGGTCCGAGTAAGAACTGCTATGTGAATCCCTCATCGAAGAAGACGTAGCATAAGGTCTGCCATGCCAAATCTTAGACACTAAGCTCTGGTCTCTTGAGTCGTTCTGGCGTTTCTCACATGTCGAATTCATGTGAATATTAATTCTGTCTTTCATTTTAGACTAGCTCCAGTTCCTTCTCCCTGGCACACCTTATCTCATTAACCTCCACAACTGCGGATCCAGGTTAGTCAAGGCAGACAGTGTTACAGTGGTAAAGACAAGCAGCTTTCCTTGAAGACGGAGGGAAAGACTTGAAAGTCAGATGAATTGACCGTACGTACGTGGCACACCTTATCTCATTAACCTCCACAACTCCACAGGGGCGGGGCGGATGGAGGAAGGCCCACCGGTGACGTCACCTGGTTAGTCACGGCTGACAGTGTTACAGTGGTCAAGGCAAGTAGCTTTCCTGGAAGACGGAGGGATAGGCTAGAAAGTCAGATGAATTGACCGTACGTACGTGGCACACAGTAATAGCACATTAGTTAGTTAATCAGTAGTTTGCGTGCACATACTCAGTAAGCTTGGAGTAAAAGTTTGATGGTGCCAACTGTCAAATATGACCGGTTTTCATTTGCAACGTAACAGCTGACGCCATCGAGAAAAGGAAACGTAAGAAGCAAGGAAGCAATATACACTTGCCTATATCTATGCGTGTGGATGCCTTGCCTGCCACTGACCACGGTGCTGATCGAGTAACTGGCTAACTGCACAGCTCTCCTCTCCCGTCTCCGTCTCCGTAGGAAGCAAGCAAGCTTTGATCGATGGCGCGCGGGGCTCAGCACTCGCCAAGCCGCCAGCGCACGCTCTCCGCCACCGTCGTCGAGGAGAGCGTCGCCGCGGCCACCGCCCTCGTCGACAAGTGGCGCCCCGACGCCACCCAGTGCTCCCTCTTCCTCGACTGCCCGGACGGCCACGCGGAGGCCGGCCGCTTCCTGCGCGCTGCCGCTGGCCTCCACCGCGCCATGCTCCTGCTCGCGTCGGACGACGCCGGCCTCGGCGATCGCGGCGACGGCCTCGTCCAGGCGCAGGCGCTTCTCCATATCGCCATGCGGAGGCTGCAGCTCGAGCTCCAGCTTCTCCTGTCATCCCTTCAGCCCAACGCCATCGGCGCCATCGCCGATCACGACGTCCAAGGAACTAGTGCTGCTGCCGCTACTAGCCATATCCGCATGGTCGCTGAGGCCATGATAGCCGCCGGCTACGGCAAGGAGTGCGTTTCCACCTTCAATTCGCACCGCCGGGCAGCGGTGGCCGGGGCAGTGCAGCCCCTGCTCGGCTTCTCACCTTCCCAGCACGCCCACTTCCATAAGCTTACCTGGGGCCAAGTGGACGGCAAGGTGCAGTCATGGCTCGCCGCCGCAAGATTCGCGTTCAAGTCCGCCTTCTCCGGGGAGAGAGAGCTCTGCGACAGTGTCTTCGCCGGCGACTCGGCTGTCGGCGACGCGGTGTTCGCGGGCATCGCCAGCGATCAGGCCGTAGACCTCCTCGCCGTCGCTGAGGCCGCCGTGGCTCGAGCGCGCCGCGCCCCGGAACGGCTGTTCCGCGTGCTTGACGTGCACGACACTCTCACCGAGATACTGCCGGCGATCGTGTCCGTCTTCGGGGCCAGGTCAGAGGTCGCGACCCGCGCCGTCGCCGCTCTTGGCAAAGTCGGCGAGGCGGCACGCGGCACCCTGGCCAGCTTCGAGGCGGCCATCCAGAAGGAGACGTCCAAGGCGACCATACCCGGCGGCGCTGTGCACCCGCTCACCCGCTACGTGATGAACTACCTTGTCTTCCTCGCCAACTACGAGGACGCCCTTGCTGACATATATCGACAAGGCCAAGGCGCGCATGTGCATTCAGCGGCCACCTCGGGCACCAGCACCAGCAGTGCCTCGTCAGATTCGTCGTCGTCCTCGTTGAGCTTGCCGTCGAATCCGATTGCATGGCTGGTGCTCGTCCTGCTGCGGAAGCTGGACGCCAAGGCCGGGAGCTACCGAGAAGCGGCTCTGAGCTCCCTGTTCTTGGCGAACAACACGCATTACGTTGTCAAGAAAGTGCGCGGCAGCAGCGAGCTGGAGGGGATCCTCGGGGAAGATTGGAAGGAGGCGCACAGGGCAAAGGTGCGGCGGCACGTGGACGCGTGCGTGCACGCGGCGTGGGTCAAGGTGGGGGTGGGTGGGCGCGAGGGCGTGGAGGCGGCGGTGATGGAAGCTGTGGCGACGCAGGGCAGGTGGGTGGTGGCAGACGACGAGATGGCCGAGGCTGTGAGAGCGGCGATGGCTGCGGCGGTGGTGCCGGCATACAGGGTGTTCTATCGACGGCACGGCGCTGCAGAGGGGCTGACGCCAGGGGACGTGAAAGCGATGATCGGCGGGCTGTTTGGTGGGCCACGAAATGTAGCTCCAGCTAGCCGGCCGGGCGGCTGGGGTGCATCGCGATGTCATCGTCGGACGGTGATGCAATTACAGCCACAGCAGCTGCAGCGGGAGGATTCAACCAAATAATCCAAGGAGCTGATCAGCACCAGCTCACTTTCTAGCTAGGTGATCCATGCATAGAGATCTTATTGTGTGTGCGCGCGCGCATGTTTTTGAAATTCAAACTCCAAAGTACAAAAAATCTTGGTGCTTGTTAATAGAGATGAGAGATTGGTTATATGAAATTTTCGATACAACGACTCAAAATATCTTGTTACTAAAGCCTTGCTTCGAAAGAGCATTAGATGATTTAATTGTTACATGAATCTCCAAGAGATGGGCTCACAAAACGCGTTTTAGTAGCATGCACCCCTGAACCCTTTCATTGTGATTGTAGCAAATCCGGCACCATGATTGTAGCGATACGCTGTTCCCGTGATTGTAGCAATGAGTGGATTGGTTGTAAATACTGTGTATCATCCTGTTTTCAAGTGAAGGAATAGTACCTTCAGTAACTCAGTGTTCGGTTTTCCATTTTACACACGCCCTGCATGACGCCCTCGCCTCCCTTCCGCACGGCGCCGCATCCACCTCCCCTGGAACGCTCTCCCCCGGCTCTCCTTCTCCCCATCCGGCTATAAGAGGAGCCCCGGCCTCCCTTCTTCTCCCCTCCCCCACCATTTCTTCCCCAAGCTCAAATTGCAGAAAAAAAAAAGGAGAAGAGGAAAGCCGGAACTCACCTTCACCCGGCGCCGCGCCCCACCGCCGTTCAGCCACCCCAGGAAGCTCCTCGCCGCACCGTTCCCCCGCCGTGCGCCGCCGCCAACAAACCACCCCACCCTCCGGTGAATCTCTCCCCCGTGGCTATAAGAGGAACCCCCCTGCATCTCCCTTGCTTCCCCCTCCATTCCTCTTCTTCACTAAGCAAGCGCTGGAGCCGAGCTCCTTCTCCGCCCATGCGCCCGCTGCCGTGGCCGCCGCGCCCTCGCCACCGACTCGCCGCCCGGTGAGTTTTTCACCACGGTGACCCCGTCACCATGCGCCCCAAGAGCCGTGGAAGGCTTCCCCCACCTCCATCCTCCCCCTCCACCGTCGAGAGGTGCCGCCGCCTCTCCTCCTCCGCCCACGACCGCCGCCGCCCCGCCACCATGGCCACCCCCAGGCTTCCCCGACTCCCCCTCCGGCCTCCCCACCCCCGGGCGCAGCCCATGCGCCCGTCATCCTCCTCCGCATGCACCGTGGTGCCGCCGCCGCCTTTTTGGCCCCGCGCCGCTCCCACGGCACCGCCGCCAGTGCCCTCGTGGGCGCCGCCCTTTGGGTGCCCCATTCCCAGCGTTGCCGGCACCGCCGCGCCTCCCTCCCCCGGCGGCGAGCTCCAGCCGAAAGCACCCAAGCCCTCCTCTGCCTTGTCCAAACTCCAGACAAGCACTGTGGCGGTGCATTAAACTCCACCAAGTCTTGGTCCCAAGGCTAATCAACTAATTAGTTGCATTAACCTTTGGTTTAAATTGATTGCTCTGTCCATATGGCATGTGGGACCAAGGAGATTTAATGAAATGCCTTAACTCCACAAATCTCTGTCTTGGGCTTAAGTGCTAGTTGATGCTTAGTTTAACTGCGGCTTTAAAAGCTAACATTTCAGGTGTTAACTGCTGCTTTAACTGCTATCTTAAGTGCCATCGGTTCTAAATAGCGTGTGGGTCCCGCAGTTAAAGCACCAAATCCTGGTCTTAGTGTGTAACCGGTATTTACTGTTGGTCTTAAAGGCAAGGCACGGTGTCTCAGCGTGGGTCCCGGTCGACAGTGATAGGATTCTTTAGCCCAGTTTTATCTCAGTTAAAGCTAACCCTACAACACGTGGGCCTGGGCCCGAGGCATTGCTTGTGCAGTGCAGCTCCCATGCACCTGCGGACCACTTGCACAGTGCATGCTGTACTCCTGCACCAAACCACTACTCGTTGGACCCCATTTGTTAGAGAGATAGTCTCTCTCTCCTCTTTATTTCCTTAAATTAATTTAAAACCAAAACTTCGGACGTCTCAATCTCCCTCGATTTAAGTCCGATTCGAGTGATGTTTGTTTCTAAAAATTTCTAAATTCAAGATCTTGTTTTTGGCAGAGGTTTTGTTTATTTTGGAGTTCATTTGATATTTTCTCTTGTATTTATTTGTTTTGGTTGTCTGTTGTTTTTTTTTTCGGCGTAATCGTCCGAATAGAGTTCGAGAACGTAGACGGACTTCAGTTCGAGCAAGTTCAAGACGACCAAGACCCTCTTTCCTTAGACCCAAGCGAGTCAATACTTTGACCATATTGAACCTATATTTTATGCAAAATTATATTCTTTTAAAATATCAACGTGCATGCTTAATTCATTATGCAAATATATGTCAAACCCTTAAGGTAGTTAAATACCAACTTGATAACTAAATAATGTTATACCATCCTTGACAAATTGAAATACTAAATCCTTGTCGTCCTAGTAATTATGTGGTATCTATACTAGCTATAGGTTGTACTTAAACGACATACTAGTCTTGCTTAAAGCACCAGGGTATTTATTTACTCCAACCATCATCTTTAAAAACACATGGATTATTTTTGGGCAGTCATTGGATGTAAATGGCTGAAATATTAGGACGAATTAATTTGATGCTTCTCAAAACCCTAATAACTTGTTGTTACCACATCTGGGCGGATGGTATGATGGTTGATGCGGACGTAGCGCGAGAATGTGTGGAATGTGGTATAAACCGCCCAGATGGCTTTAAGGATTTAATCTTATGATGATCTCCCAATGTAAAATAGTACAACCACAAGTCTATAATGGTGTCGACTTGGCTAAATAATTTGTATCCACTGGTACGAGTTGCGCCATTAAAGGGACCCACGGCTGTGTCACCGGTCGTGGACACGGTGGGGTCGCTGGTGTAGGCCACCGTGTGGCGCAAGAGGGGTTTGGGGGCAGGGTTGACGTAGGTGTGAGGGCGCAACCCCTCTCAGGTGAAACCTTAACAGGTGTAACAAATACCGATGGATGCATTGTAAATGCCTTGTGGTAATCTCCCCTTGACACATGTCTAAGGAAACATGTATATATATCAAGATGATTATCTCTTGTGGGTAAAGTGTACAGTCTCTACAGAGTATAAACTATTCAAACAGTTGTGCCCACGGTCAAGGGCAGGCATGAGAACTTACTCGAGTTAGTTCTATTTACAAAACTTTTGGGTGGGATGAAAAACTTGTCGGGTTGATGTAACCCTGATTTGGTTTTTCCTGGATGGAAGTACCCCAGTGATATTAATATGTGGATGTAACTCTAATAAAAAAAATAAGCATAGGTGAAGGTAACCTCTGCTATTATAAGTATTGCACAAATTATTCTCTTTAACAAAAATGTGATTTAGTCAAAATGCTAAGTGGTAGGAAGTTTATCTACAGTAATTAAAAATGTTGTTTTAGCAAATAAAAGAACCCGAGCCATCCTTGATAAAGCCTTGCATGTATAATTATTGCATTGTGTATTGACTCGCAAGCACGGTTGTTGTGCTTATCCTCACTCTTTCCCTCAAATCTTCAGAAGTCGTGGATCCCGGACATTATACATACTATGAGGATCCAGGTGTTGAAGGCCAAGGAGTTGATGAAGAGTAGTATGATTTCTAGTAGTCTATGTCTCGCCCTAGTCTAGCTGACTTCGTCGGTGCTCGTGTACTACCAATATTATCCAAGTCTCTGAATAATATTGATCGTACATTGGTTTCCGCAGTCGATTGCCTGTGGCAAGATGAGCCCTACCCTTTTTGCTTCTGCTATCGCTTCGCAGTTTATGTATTGTAAATATTTGGCCTGTTTGGCCTTATTGTAAAACCTGACCCGATGCGGTCTATGTGACTATGGTATTTGTAATATTAAGGTTTAGTTTGGTCTGGTCGTTATATATGAAATGATTAAGTTATGTATCTGTGAGCGCTATCTACTGATCCAGAAATAGCGTAATACTATTCACAAGAATTTTGGATCGTGAGATCCGGGTCCGACATACTGCCATGTATACTCATTGTTGTATAAAAGGAGTAGAAGCTTTACGAGGTTTCTTGCGGCAAATTACTTGTTTAACTTGGTATCTGAGCCTGATCCAAGATTCCACTATGACTTCCTCTGCAGGCCTCGACTCCGGCCCCACGGGCGCCCTGATCTCGTCACCAAGCAACAGCGTGTCGATTCCGGCCATTTGTTTTTCGAGAGTAGGGACAAATTAGAGGCAATTTGTTTGCTAGATGACGTACCTTTGTCTTTGGCTTCAATTGTCTTCTTTATTATTTACTTAATTATGTCCTAATAGGTCTATGTGATAGGGAGATCGACGCAACATGTAATCCAAAAACTCTAATGTGGTGTTGTGTCTGTATCACCAACTACCTTGCATACAAAAACTAGGCAAGAAAATGAAAACTAAATAATCTGATCAGTGCATGCCGTCCAGATATTTTTCAGTTTCAGGTACTGATAAATTGCATCTGACCAAAGAGACCACAGAGAGAGAAAACGAAACATAAATTAAGAAGCGAACGAAACCATTGACCTAAGCCGGCCGTTGATTTGCTAATGTCAAGGGTGTCAGTGATTATTTGATTGCAGCGGCGAGCTAAGTAAGAAATATGGAAGTATGTCGGCAAGATGAAAACTATATATAGATAATTAAACAGGGAACTAGGAACATGGCAGGGAGACTTGCTAGGCCGTCCTTATCTCAAGGTGCACTGTTCGTTCATCTCTGCATCTTGCAGCTTTGTACGGTAGAAAGAACGCGAGAAAGAGCATCGAGATCGATCTACATGCATGTATGTATACGAGTGGTGCAGATACGCGAATCCTTTTCTTTAAGGAGATCGTATAGACAGACATGCTATACTTGAAGACAGTTAGGGTTTGACCAACAGTGTCAAATGAAGTGGCTTCGCTTTTGTGTTTTGTGTTTTGGGAGTGAAATGAGTTCCACCGAGACCTTACCTTGGATATTTGTTATTGGGAGAGTCAAAGTCTTAAACCAGTTTGGGCCTTGGGTCGTAAGGTATTCGAGATTTCTGTGTGCAGGCTCAGAAAAAGCCCATATTTAGAAGGTAACACGGGCCGAGTAAGAAGTCAAAGCCCAGTAGTTTAACGGCCCATACACACAGTTATGTAGTCCTCAGAGACTTTGACGACAGATACTGAAGCGCAATTTTAACTGTCAATAAACCGGTGACGTCACCTGGTTAGTCACGGCAGACGTGGTTACAGTGTTACCATGGTCAAGAGCAAGACAACTAGCTTTCCTTGGAAGACGGAGGGAAAGACTTGAAAGTAACAGCACATTAATTAATCAATAGTTTGCACGCATGCTTGGAGTCAGGCACATAACATAGTAATATTCAACGCACCAACCTACCTGGTAACTTAGCCCAGCCACCTCTTCACTGTCATGTCACAGTGACACTAGATTTTATTTTCTCATCCAATATTTAGTACCGATGCTAGCTTCTATATGGATCCATAATCAAATAAAAATACCCACGTTTCCCGAACAGCTGCCATTCCTTGGCGCGAATTCTTTTCCCTCCCTGTGGGCCATGTTCTCAGTTTGGCAAAGAAACAATTTTCTATTGCCGCACCGGTTCCAGACTTTTCTACCATCATCATTCACCGGTGCTTTGGGTCACGTTTTCTTTCTAGCACCCGCTTAGGCAACACCGGTGCTAATTCTGAGTGTACAAGTTTGATGGCTCACTTTACTGGTTTGACCTCCAACGTATGAGCTGACGCCTTTTTTTGGAGAAAAGAAAAAAACACGCGTGTGCACTGCAGCACTAGCTTACACCGTAAGTAACATTTGTTTACTTTCCCCGCCCAAAATCATCTAGCTGCCCGTATATATGTGCATATTCAATAGGTTTTCTGATGTATATTGTGCCTTGGTCTGAGGATTTTTTAAAAAATAATATTATTTTAAAAGATATTTTCCAGAATTTTTTTTGGAATTTTTTCGAGTTCTTTTGCTATTTTTCATTTGCCATTTGGATTTTCTGCTGTTTCTAAAATAAAAAACCTATTAAAAATCTCATAAACTCTTTTGGGCCGAATCTCTCTTGACCCGGCCCATTTCCTTCGCTTTCCGGCCCAGCCACTTGGCCTTTCCGTTTTCCGTCGTAGCCCGCTTCGCTTCGCCCTTCCTCTCTGTCCGATGGGCCCTGCCTATCAGTCATCCCCTACCTCCGTTTTCTTCTCCGCGCAAGCTTTGTCCGACAATGCCACTGTTGCCCTTTTTCAAGCTTCGTCTGACAACGGTTGATTCGGTCCGATATTTCCGCGCCGGTACCGCCATTCAAATCCTCTTATCTCCCCGCAACCGATTTGATCTCGTATCTCCTCCAAATCGTACCCAATTTTCCTTACCTCTTTGTCGGTTCTCCAACGCCTATACGCCATCTCGGCCTAGCCCCCACCCTATAAAAGGCACCCCTGGGATCGCCTTTCCATCCTCATCCCGAACCCCCAATTCACCTCACCTCCAAAGCCCTAGCGCCGCCGAGATTGAAGTTTCAGGGTTTTGCAACCGAAGCTCTTCTTTTGCAAATTCCACCGCCAACGTTGAAGCCCCGTCGTCGTCGACTGCATCATCGGAACAGCCGTCACACGTGCTACCTCGAGCGCCCCTCCACGCTGCTGGGACGTCACCGGAGCTTGTCGTCGCCAAGCACTCGAACCATTTCGCCGCTTCGATCTCACCGTCGGCCGCCACCGTCGTTCCCTTGCACCAGCAAGCACATCTTTGAGTTCGCCGAAGCACCCTCTACCCATTGCACTACTCCGTCGTCGCTGGAGAGCTACCAATCATCGGAACCCTTGGTTCCCGAGCCCTCACCGCCATAGAGCCACCGTGTCTCGCCGTGTCAGCCGCCACGTCAACCCTTTCGCCTATGTGTTGCCTACGTGGCATCCCAGTCAACACTGCGTCAGCGCGTGCGTGTCAACCCGAGCCCTAAAACCATATCCAATCTCGCATAGATCTATTCCACCGTGAGCTAACCCTCTGATTTGTGGGTCCCGCTTGTCAGATCTACTGTGCTGTGAACCCGTGAATGGTAGACCCAAAGACTAGATCCATGGATTTGGTCGATAGACTATGGTCCCACTTGTCAGCCTCTGATTCTATTTTCTGGATTTTATTTTATTTTGGAAATTAATTTCTGACGCCATGCTGATGTCATTAATCAAAATTTCTAGTGGAAAGTTAATTCGGGAAATTCGAATTAGAAATTCCTTTTACTTTTCCTTAGGTTTAGATATTCCAAAAATCTGTTCTTCCTCATACAAACTCCGATTGAGCCCATTCAAATTTATAAATTCATCTAAATTCAAGCTCTATTTTCCTGAGATTTTTATGTAATTTTTGGAGTTTGTTTTCTCTCTATTTTGTATTTATTTTGTTTATTTGCTTCGTTTGCGAGTAGACGTTGATACTTCGGGGAATTTCGAAGAAGGAGGAGTTCACCAAGACCAAGACCAGTACCATGACTTGTTTCAAGGCAAGTTATACCTTTGACCATGTTGAACCCAGTTTTCTAAAATTACTTTGATTCAATTATTGTATTTTACTTTAAGTATTTATTTAAATGTTTTAGGATAAGCTATACACTCATTTGATTATATCCGCCTTGTCTATTATTTTATCATGATATTTTGTCACCCTAGCTTGGTTAATTACTTAGTTGGTATTATCATAGCACCAACGTGGGTTGGTTAGATACAAGTAGTTTGCTTAGCCATGCAACGAGTCATTCATTCAATTGAGTTGTAAATATAAACTTGGCTACGTGATTATGGAATTTTGTGTAAAACTGTGTGGTGCGTGTCATTACTCGTTGGTGGCATGTGTTGCACTTAACCAATAGGGTGAGAAAAGATTTAAACTGAGACGAGTGGGTGAACTGTGTGACATTGTGGAGCTCAGTGTTTGAGAAATATGAATTGTGGTTATTTAGTTAGAAATTGGTAGTCTCACCTTGGTCAATTAAGAACTTGACTTTGTGCGCTATTGAACTGAGCCATAACTGTACGATCACATGCCTGGTATGGGATGAACCTAACTTAGTAAGTTACGAAGTCTTGATGTTGATTACTCAGGCAAATAAGTTAAGTTGTGTGTAAG
This sequence comes from Ampelocalamus luodianensis, assembly GCA_036346255.1. Lineage (NCBI taxonomy): Eukaryota > Viridiplantae > Streptophyta > Magnoliopsida > Poales > Poaceae > Ampelocalamus > Ampelocalamus luodianensis. The sequence continues at coordinate 3,347,700 of CM070625.1, read as the reverse complement.
GGTGGAGATGTGTTTCTGTTTTTGTGGTGATTCACATTAATGATCGGTTCACCGTTTTCAAGTCTAACGGTGTGTGATGAGCTAATTTCCTGTGTGGGCGTTGGTGCCGTTAGTAAAACACATGGGGAGAGTCAACTATTGAGATGAAGTTTCAGAAAAGGTTTTCAAAACGTGTTTGATTTGAAAATCTCATTTCAAAAATCTCTCAAAAGTTCAAACCTCAAAATCTCATCAAAATCCTTTGGGCCTTGCCCATTTCTCCCTTGCCTTTTCCTAGGCTCAGCCAAAATCCCTCTAGCCTTCCCCGGCCCGAGCCACCCCTGGCCACCCCAGCTCACCCAGGCGCCCGCACGGCGCCGCATCCTCCTCGTCCAGTCCAACCTCCCCTGGACCATCTTCCCCCTCGTGCGGCTATAAGAGGAGCCCGGTCTCACCCTTGCCCTCCCCTCCTCGCCTCTCTCCCTTTCGGCAAGCCCACCACAAGAAAACCCGCCACACCCATTTTTTGGCCACATCGCCCCGCCGTCAAACCGTCGCTCTGGTGAGCACCTTACCACTCCGTTGTCGTCATCTCGTGTTCCAGGAGCCAAGGAAGGTTTCCCCCACCCCCATTCTTCTTCTCCGCCGCCGTGGAGCTCCCTCACCATCACCCCTTATTCTCCACCCCCGGCCACCTCGGCGGCCCTCACCTTCGGCTTCCCCATTCTTGGGCGCAGCCTGTGCGCACGTTGTCCTCCTCCCAGAGCCGCCGCATCCCTTTTATGTGGTTGGTCATTCATGAGAAGTGCTTCACCAATGATAATCTCCAATGGCGCGGTTGGCCCAATCTCGGGTGTTGTTCTCTTCGCAATCCCCCTGGCGAGAGTTGCAAGCATATGTTCGTCGACTGTCCCTTCTCGACCGAGGTCTGGGCAAGATTCAGGACATAGAGCGGCATTCAGTTCCCGATCCCCTCCGCGGCGATGTATAGCTCCCAAGATTGATGGCTTACCGCAAGAAAGCTAATCTCAAAACCACTCCGACGAAATTTTAACACGATGATCATCCTCGTTCACTGATCTGGCTTATAGATACCAGTGACGTCAATAAACCAGATACGTCACCTGGTTAGTTACTGGTCAAGACAAGTAGCTTTCCTGAAAGACGGAGGGAGAGACTTGAAAGTGAACACATGTGCGGGATGAATTGACCCGAACGTACGAGGAACACAGTAATTAATCAGTAGTTTGCATGCATGCTTGGAGTCAGGCACATAACATAGTAATATTCAACCGTCAAATATGATGGGTCACTTTACTGGTTTGACTTCCAACGCATGAGCTGACGCCTTGGAGAAAAAAATACACGCGTGTGCACTGCAGCACTAGCTTACACCGTAAGCAACATTTGTTTACTTTCCCCGCCCAAAATCATCTAGCTGCCCGTATATATGTGCATATTCAGTAGATTTTCTGATGTATCTTGTGCCTTGGTCTGAGTGGCTAGCTCACCGTGCAATTATGGCCTGAGCAAGGATTCAAAGTAACTCTAGTACCTCTACAAATCTTGTAGGAATCCGAGTGGCTACTGGCTGAGGAAACCACTGAGAAAATCAAGCCGGCCACTCCGGACACCAGCATCGTCACTGCGATTTCTTACTAAGGTCTCTGATGGCCATGGCAAAACCAGTTTGGTCTGGAGCTTGTATAACTGGAGATGGTGAGGGATTCGAAGTCAGAGCTTTCATGGCCCGTTCTCAGCCACTAATACAGTGCCACACCTGTTAATACAGAGGATAGATTCACCTTATATGTCTGCTGATTCTGAATTTCGGATAGAAAGATTGCAGCATTTTTCGTTGCTCGGCAGACAGACAGTCTACTAATTGGAAGCTTTGGAGTTTGGAGGAATCTTTTCTTTTGGGCGCGGGGGATGTGTAGATGCGTACTTGTGAATGGATTATGGCTAAGCGGGAACATTACCCCTGACCAGTGTTTTGATTACCGGAATTTTTTATACCAGAAGTCACCGGTTGGGCCGAAATGGCCGAAATTTTTCAATTAAAATTTGATTTTTTCAAAGTTTAAAAAATATAAAATTCAAGAAAAATTCAATGAACAACAATAATTTCTTCTGATTTCAACAAGAAGAAGTATGTTTTTGAATCTTACCGGGTACCCGATAAAGACTAAAGTCAGTAGACATCACGGCGGATCAAGAGGAGGAGACGTTAGATATTAGTCTTCTTCTTGATTGTAATCAACATAGTCAATACAACAACACATGAGTAGGGTTGTTATTCTCTCCGGAGAAAATATGAACATGTATAAACCCATGTGTTATTCTCTGCGTGGTTCTGACTCTAGGAGACCCTCAAATATTCATTCGTAAGATTGATACTAGATCATCGACACTATGTGTCGGACCCCAAATCTGAGTCCTCTGTGAAAACACTGTGCTATTCTCTCGATCAGTAGATAGCACTCACAGATACATATCTGAATCAATTCATATATAGCGTAAAACCATATCATTCATTAATTAACATATCAGAGTGACATAGACCGCATCGGGTCAGGTTTTTACAATAAGGACCTAACAGGCCAAATGATTACAACGCAAAACAGCGGAACATGCAGGCTTCGACCACCTGGTCGAAAACTACTGCGGAAGCAAAAGAGGAAGGTAGAGCACAACTCTCTACAGGCAAACGACTGGGATACTCGTGTACGACTGGTATGAACCAAGGACTTAGGTAATACTGGTCGTACGCAAGCACCGACGAGCCAGCTAGACTGAGGCGATGCCACGACTACTAAGGACTACGACTACGGAAGCTACGACCACTAGAGCTACAACCACTGGAGACTACAACCACCAAAGGCTACGACCACTGGCGACTACGACCAGTCTTCGTCATCTCCTTGACCCTCAACTCCTTGGTCCTCGTAGAAGGCATAATCCCCAAGATCTGCAGGGTCTAAAGGGTTGGAGAAAGAGCGAGAGTGAGCACAACACATAGAATGCAGTAGTATACATGTATGGCTTAACAAGGAAGGCTCGGGTTCTTTTATTTGCTAAAGCAATATTTTCAATTATCAAAACAGTAGAAAACCTATCACTTAGCATTTTAACCAAATTTACATTTTTGTTAAAGAGAATAATTGTGCAATATTTATAACAGCAGAGGCTACCTCCATCTATATCACAGCCCCATTTTGAATATATGGTAATTATAAGCATTTCATGAGCATTCATGCCATTTTGGAGCATAAGCATAAATTGTTGCATTGGAAAAATTAAAATCCAAAAGGAAAAACTACAACTTGAAATCCAACTCTAAAGGAAAACTGAAAATTAATGCTTATGAATACCTCTGTTAATAATTTATTCAAATACTAGAGTAATTATCATGAATTAATATGATTTTTATCAAATTTTTAGAACTCATCTTGACATGGATAAAAATCTATGTTCAATACAACTACTCAACGTTGTCATAGGAAAGATCCAAGAAGGGATACGACTACTCAAAGTGGTCGTAAGAGGGATACATGGAAGATATGATAACTCAACGTGGTCGTAAGAACAAAGAAAGACTCGACGGCTCGACGCGGTCGAAAGAACAAAGAAAGACTCGACGACTCGAACGCGGTCGAAAGAACAAAGAAAAACAACAGGGCACGGAGGACTCACCAGGACAGAGAGAGAGGGGCCAGAGGGGGTCGGCGGACGGCGAGCGACGACGGGGAAGCTCGCAGTCGAAGGTGAAGGAGAACGACAATGAAGGTGGGGGTCAGCCGGGTCTGGAGGAGAAGCGGAAAAGCGGCTGCTCATGTGAAACAAAACTGAAACCGGGTGAGGGGATTGCTTCAAGGAGCTCTGGGTTACCAAAAGATGCGGGTAGAAGAGGGGCTGCACTAGTACGGCGAGGGCCGAGAGGAGGCACGTGGTGGCTCAAACTTGGAGCTCGAAGCTTCAGGAAAACCACAGCAACCGGAGCTAGAGAGGGCGAGTTGGGGAAAGAACAAGAGGAGGGCGAGCCTCCCTGGTGCTCTATTTATAGAGGAAAAAAGGGGGAGACCGGGCGTCAAGATGAAGTGACGGAATTTGCGGCTGATCAGCGGAGGCACGACATTTAATGCACAGACAGCAAATAAATGCACACAGCTGTTGGATCAAGGATAACCGACTAGAGGGGGGTGAATAGGAGGTTCTAAACTTTTTAACAAAATAACAAGTTAAGCCAATTAACAACTTAGTCTAAACAAATTATACTTCTAGCTAAGCAATACAAACGCAATGATCAAGCTAGAAGTATAAATGCGGAAGAGTAAATACTAGAAATAACTACAATGAGACAACGATGTTTTCCCGTGGTATCGAAGACTTGCTGGTCTTCACTAGTCCACGTTGAGGGAGCTTGAATAAATCAAGCCGGCTCCACGAATTAAGCCTTTCCTCAATCACTATTGGTTGTTCTTCCTTCGCTCCGGAGATGGTGAACACCAAACCACTCACAAACTCGACACCGGGTCTCTTCACAATCTTCTTGAAGAGATCACCGTGCAATCACCGCCAAGCCGTCTAGGAGCTCGGCAAAACACCAAAAGTAACAAATCAATGACCTTCGCTTGACGACACTCAAGTGCAAGAGGATCAACTAGAATGATGAATGCACTTGAATGAGCTCAACAACCTCTCAAAGAGTGCACAAGTGAATTTGAGGAGTTGAATGAATGCACAAGGCTCTAAGGATGTTAAATAAGGTCTAGCACCCTGTCCTTGAGCAGGTGGGGGTGTATTTATACCCCCACCAACAATTATAACCATTGGAGAGGAAGAATCAGCTTTTCAGGCCATATGCGGTACTACCGCCATGTACCGAGCGGTACTACCGCACATCTCCAACTACTACTGTAACGGCTAGAACAGTGGCATTAAATGCTCTGACATAGCCGTTTAACCTGCACTACGGTACTACCGCCAACTAACTCGCGGTACTACCGTATCGTGGTCATACCGCAAAGCAAGTGGTGCGTACTGGAAAAAATATACCGCCAAGTAACAATCGGAACAACCGGGGTGTGGTAGTTCCACTCAAGAACTGCGGTACTACCATAGTCTGGTCATACCGTACGAACACTTGCGGTACTACCGCACTGAGGGTTTTGCACTAGATCAGAAAAAGTGTCTCTCTGGAAAAACATACCGGCAAGTAACAATCGGAACAACCGGGGTGCGGTAGTACCGCACTACTGGCCCGGTCGTACCGTTGAGCGGTAGTACCGCATAACTAACGCCGGTACTACCGATCATCCTGACAAACACTACCGGAAACGGCTCCTTTGCCGAGTGCCCGCAAGTTTGCCGAGTGCATTATGTCGGGCACTCAAGAATATACTTTTACCGAGTGTATAAAATAAAACACTCGCGAATAATGAACACTCGGCAAAGGTAGCTCTTTGCCGAGGCTCAGAGAAGACACTCGGCAAAGACCGTATTTGCCGAGTGTCAAACGTCACCACTCGGCAAATGACCGCAGCACTAACGGTGGCGGCCGCCGTTAGTCGCTTGTCGAGTGTGGTTATCCGACACTCGGCAAATTAGGTCTTTGCCGAGTGTCCTATCCCGACACTCGAAAGAGCCAACTTTGCTTTGAGTGTTTCTTAATGGCGCGACAATTTTTTTTTCCTTGCTCAAACTTTTCTCGCGCCTATATCGGTTTACTAACTACATGTTCAAATTTGGCACATTTCTCGATGTGTTTGCTATATTTAGTTAATTTATTTCATTTAATTGAATTTTTGGGATAAGTCAAATTTGAATCGCAAGTCATTCGAATAATGGAAAATGAATGGAAAAATGATATTCATGTTACCGAGGTTAGAATAATATTGAAATCCGCACGAAAAAAATTTGAACATCTTGTTCACGAAACATGACCACGAACTTGTGGGCGAATTGTTTTAAATTCTATAAAAGCAAGCGAAGTCGAAAATCATGAAATTTGTCAAGATGTCATGATATAATACGTGGAGGTGTGGTAAAAAATTTAAAGGTTTCGCACAAGTTATCACATTCGCTTCCAAATCAAAGCATCTCCAAAGAAGATTCATAGAGTTGAGAAGGATCCAATCGATTTGAAAGCAAATGTCGTGACAACTTGTGCGAAACCTTTAAATTTTTACCACAGCCTCCACGCATGATATCATGACATCTTGACAAATTTCATGATTTTCCGACTTCGCTTGCTTTTATAGAATTTAAAAACAATTAAGCCCACAAGTTCGTGGTCATGTTTCGTGAACAAGATGTTCAAATTTCCTTTCATTGCCCGAATTTCAATATTATTTTAACCTCAGTAACATGAATATCATTTTTCCATTCATTTTTTCCATTATTCGAATGACTTGCAGTTCAAATTTGACTTATCCCAAAAAATTCAATTAAATGAAATAAATAAACTAAATATAGCAAACACATCGAGAAATGTGCCAAATTTGAACATGTAGTTCCTAAACCGATAAAGGCAGAGAAAAGTTTGGAGCAAGGAAGAAAAAAAATAAAATAAATTTGCCAAGTGCCACCAAGAAACACTCGGCAAAGAAAAAGGTTTTTTTTTTTAAATATAACATCGCGGGCACTCGGCAAAGAGGTAAACCCTAAACCCTAATATGAGGCACGTACACGGGCCCGAACACGCACACTCAAAGTTAGCTCTTTGCCGAGTGCCATATCGGGGGCACTCGGCAAAGAAAAAGGTTTTTTTTTAAAATATAACCTCTTTGCCGAGTGCCAGATCGCGGGCACTCGGCAAAGAGGTAAACCCTAAACCCTAATATGAGGCACGTACACGGGCCCGAACACGCACACTCAAAGTTAGCTCTTTGCCGAGTGCCATATCGGGGGCACTCGGCAAAGAAAAAGGTTTTTTTAAAAAAATTTAACCTCTTTGCCGAGTGCCAGATCGCGGGCACTGGGCAAAGAGGTAAACCCTAAACCCTAATATGAACCCTAACTCAAAGTTAGCTCTTTGCCGAGTGCCATATCGGGGGCACTCGGCAAAGAAAAAGATTTTTTTTTAAAATATAACCTCTTTGCCGAGTGCTAGATGGGCACTCGGCAAAGAGGTTAAATATGAAGCACGCACACGGGCCCGAACATGTTTGCCGAGTGCCATATCGGGGGCACTCGGCAAAGAAAAAGGTTTTTTTAAAAAATATAACCTCTTTGCCGAGTGCCATATCGCGGGCACTCGGCAAAGAGGTTAAATATGAGGCATGCACACGGGCCCGAACACGCACACTGAACCGCCGCTCCGCGTCGCCGCTCCACCGCGCCGCCGTTCCACCGCGCCGCCGTTCCACCGCCGCACCGCGCCGCCGCTTCCACCGCTGCATCGCGCCGCTTCACTGCGCCGCGCCCGCCCGTCCCGGCCGGAGTAGGAGGAGGAGGAGGAGGAGGCCCGCCGCCGCCTCGCCGCCGCCCGCCCTCGCCGGTGCCACGCCCGCCGCGACCCGCCCGGCGCCCGCCCCGCCGCCGGCAACGAGCGCCCGCCCGGCGCCCACTAGGTATGGCCTTCCTTCCCCTCCTCCCTTCTTGCCGTGGAATGGTGGTGGCGGCGTGGTGGTGGTGGCGGCGGGTGGTGGTGGCGGTGGTGGTGGTGGTGGCGGCGGCGTAGTAGGATGAGGAGTTGATATATATGTGGTTGTCGGCCATCGTGCGCTGGTTTCTTGCGTGTTTGGAAACCTCACTGCAGCGGGAGGTGTCACGAAATTTTCAATTGATGATGACTGCCTCCTTTTTGCAGAGAAGACACCCTGAGCCGAGCCGAGTACCGACCGCTCGCACCGCATCGCCGCCATCGCACCGCCCCGCCACGCCCCGCTAGCTCGACTCCACCGCCACCCAAGGTAGAACCCTCTTTTTGTATCATGTTCGTAGATCACGTAACCCGCTTAGGCGTCTCTCTTCGAAAGAGATACGGTTGGAAATATGCGATCTTTGCATATCTATAACCAGATCTGCTTTAATTGTCCACATTTTTGATAGCCATGGATGCGTAGATGGGGTTAGTTTCATGGTTCGCCCGATCCGAGACAGTTTCGGCATCATCTCCCCGTTGTTCTCCTGATACACACTCTTCCCCGCCAGACGTGTATTTGGAGAGCAATGGGAGGTGTCTTCCAAATTCTGTCTCGGATAGGAGTAGAGCATGGAAACTAACCTCATCTACGCATCCTCGGGTGGGATTAGGACCTATCCTCACCTAATAGATGGTTATATTACTCGCTGATATATATGTTAGAGGATGGATGACCGTGAGTGGATGTACACGGGCCGCTCAAGTCAGGGTCCGCCCACCGATGAATGGATCGAGAAGACCGATGCTTTCTTGGAACTAGCATTTCCCCAGAGTAAAGGAGCGCGTCCAACTTGGTGTCCCTACAGAAGATGTGCAAACAGACGTCGACAAACAAGGGAGGTCATGGGGCAACATCTTTGGAAGAATGGATTTACGGCAGACTATACCCGGTGGGTGTACCATGGTGAAGCCGATCGTATGAGAGAGGAGGTCGTGAAGCCACGCTACGAGGATTGTGATGTCGATGCCGGGTAGGAGACATGTTAGATGACTATCACGGCTACGCTCAAGGACGAGGGGAGGAGGAGATGGAGGCAACCGCAAAGCGTTCTACGACATGATGTCCGCGTACGAGACCCCTTCACGGCGGACAACGGTTTCTCAACCGGATGCCATTGGACGCGTAATGGCGTTAAAGTCCCAGTGTAGCCTGAGTCGAGACGCCTTCGATGGTATGTTGACAGTTATTGGCAGCCTGCTTCTGGAGGATCACATTCTGCCAAAGAGCATGTACGAGTCACAGAAACTACTTCGTGCACTTATGATGCCGTATGAGCAGATACATGCTTGTCCGAAGGGGTGCATCCTATTTAGGAAAGAACACGCGGAAGCAAAGTACTGTCCAAAGTGTAAATCCTCTAGGTTCCTGGAGGTAGACTCTGGTGATGGCCAGAAGAGGCAGCTTGGGATCCCCGTGAAAATCCTACGGTACCTTCCGTTCATACCGAGGATCCAACGGCTATACATGACCGAGGAATCCGCGAAACAGATGACATGGCACAAAAATGGCAAACGATACAATCCTGACAAGCTGGTGCATCCATCCGATGGTGAAGCATGGACCCGCTTTGATGGCATTCATCATGAGAAATGTCACATCCCCAAATTAATAAAGAGGTTTATTATGCATTTCATTATCATGCATCATGCTTTGAAACTTTTTATTTTGATATTGCACTTGGAAAATCTCAAAATGCTTATGAAACATCCACTTTAAATTGAACTCCAATCATAAAAATAAAATAAATGCTACTGAAGTATCTCTGGAAATAATTTATTCAAATACTATATTAATTATCAAGAATTAATATAATTTTTCCCAAATTTTTGGGACTGTTTTGAACCCTAAGGAAATTCAAACACTAATAAAAGATCTAGTTTAAGTTTGAATTTTTATATCACAAATTATATCTTGAACAGTAGAGTTCAATAATTTTTATGGGCACTAGGTTATCCCAGGAACCTCCACAAATTATTTCATGATTTTAGGAAATTTATTTCTATTTTTAAACCCCTGGTCAAAGTAGGGAACACATTTTAATTCTCAGTCAAGCCCTTGGCCCAAACGATCGCATCGCTCATTGGGCTCGAGCCCGACTGGCGAGCTGACTCGGCGAGTCGACTAATCGCACCGCGACATGCAACCCTTGGATCTCGGATCAACGGCTTAGATCACCTACCCTTCGACCGGTCCGACAGCACACACCGATCTCGTCCGCCCACTCGCAATCCAACGCCGATCTAAACCACTTACTCGCACCACGCCGTGAGACCGACGCGCCGCCCGCTTGTCGACCTTTCTTCTTCCTTGGGCGAGGCGCGCGCAGAGCCGAGCTCCACGCGCCGCGAATCTCTTCACGCACCGTGACGCCGCCAATCCACCGCCTCCATCCACCACTCCTAGAGCTTCTTCGCTTCACACCGCCTCTACTCCGTCTTCTTCCCGGGCATAACACCCCCTGCACCCCCTCCTTCTCCCTCACTTCTCCTCTGTTGACCGAGGAGAGGGAGGCTCGTTCTTGCTCCCTACGCAGGTAAACTCCCACCGAGGGATGCCATTCTTTCTTTGTTCCATGACTTCTCCATTTTTGCTAAGCCCAGCTCCTACCTTGCCTTGTAGGTCTCGGTTCATCCTCGTGCTCTAGCTCACGCCCGAGCACGCACTGAGGACACTCTCGTGCCATCTTCGTGTCCCGGAGGTATTATCCTCAACTTTGCGCGTCACCCCTCATGCTTTAGTCCACTGAGAGAAACCCCTAATCTAATTTTGGTAATGCACGGCAGGATCTGGTTGAATCGAGGTTTGCACCATTTCCGACCGTGAAGCAACTTTTCGCTCCCACCTTGATCCGGTAAGCCATTGTCCAATTCCTTGCTCCTATGGCTTGCTATTAAGCTCCTTGAGCTAATCTAAGCATTCACTTTGCTTCATTTTGCTCAGATCTTCCTCTCCACGTGCGGCCGTGTTGGCACCACCTTCTTCTCCGGCGCCGTTGGTGCTCCAACCGACTTCTAGCTTCCCGAGCGCCCACCTAGCTCGTAGCCTCCAAGTAGTCTTTAGACACTCGGGCACTGCTTGTTTGCGTCGCGAGCGACTTTTTTGTGCTTTCGAGTTTGCCGTATTGAGCGCCACTGCTCAACTCCGCTAGCCGCAGTCACAGGCCAGCTCCGTCGTAGAGACCACTCTCATTAGGAGCGCCACACTATTGTGATTCTGTTCATGCCCTTGGCTGGCGCCGCCATGGCCGGATTCGCCGGCGAACCGCCGGGCAACCCCGCGGGAGTATTTGTCGTATTCACCAAAGATCGTAGCCGGAGGTTACGCAAATGACCCCATTAATTAGCTAATGATTGGGTATCATTTAATTACCGTCTTAGTCGCAGATTGAGTCGCTACAGTGCACCGCGCGCATGCACCGCGGACCGAGTCCTCGTGGACCGTGTCGTGACAATGGGACCCACCGGTCGTAACGCCGATTAAATCTGAGTTAAATGAAAATGCACTATTCTCCGCCCGCTGGTCGCTGACCATGCTAGGAGGTACTCGTAGAAAAGTAGTAAGTACTTTATGAAATTCGAAATCTGTTATTTTAAATAAAAATTTGTATAACTTCTAAAATGCATAACTAATTGCTTTAACTCCAAAATGAGTGAAACCATTTCTGTAATTTTCTTATTTAATGAACTTTATATTAAAATTTGTTTCAAATATGTCTCTGTAGCAGAGAGCATTATTTTGGAAAATGAGCTCTTAACACTATTATTGTTACAAAAGAAAACACTGATAACTTTGAAAATTCATAACTAAATCATGAAAACTCCTTTTGGAGCAAACCCAACTGTTTTGAACTTATAATAATATTGCCTATTTACCCATGTAATCTATGTACTCACTATTGTTCTACAAAATTTCACTTCATAATTAAATTACATAAATAAAGGCTTATTGAAATCTGAAATTCAAACCACCATAACTTTCACATACTAAATCAAAATGAAATAATTCTTTCACCAAAACCACCTTAAATCATGACTCAGCTACTGTAGAAAAATCATGCATTTTTGAGCATTTTGAATTTTGAGGTATTTCGATGTTTATTCTGTGTTGCATTTACATAGATTTCGAGTCTATTGATATCGACTCTACGCGATCGAGAGTGAGCAATTACTTTTCCAGCAAGGCAAGCATCCTTTGAACTTTCTTTTGCATCATATTTGATCCCAATTTTGCTAGGGTAGATGCAATGATAATTGCTTGCATGATAGTATTATATTGTCGCTATTTTTGTTATGAATGGTTAGACACATCCTATTATCTTGTCATTGAGGCTATCCATGAATTATTCCATTACTGAAATGCTATGATAGGATGAGTAAAGTAATGTGTTCGAGTTTGCTTAGCCATGCAAGTCTAGAACCGTAGCTCGATTGTCGGAATAGCCCGCCAATTATGGGACAAATATAACCTTCGTTATGTGCTTTTGTTTCAGATCTTCGTATCTGTTTTATAAGTGAGATTTTGTCATTTTTAAATGAGTTTTTGGTCTGGACAAGTGTTGGTTAGTGATGGTGCCTTCGTGCACGAGATTGGGTATGTGGTTTGACTTGTCCGACAATTAAGGACCGAACTTTGGGTTGTTGCGATTCAAGCAAAACTCGTGCTATCACGCCGTATATGGGTGCCGTATGGTTAAGTAGGGGAAGGTTTTATTGTGTTGAGTCCCACGGTGGTGAAATTGTAAGGGCATGGGACCGTGAAATCCCGTGTTCCTTTTGGGACGATAGGATGGGGGCGTTAACGTCTTGTGTTTCCTAGGATATATAGGATGGAGGCGTTAACGTCTTGTGTTTCCTAGGAGCCATGGGTTGAGGGACTTAGCTCAATGGGATCTTCTTGCTAAAAACGATCAGTAACTTGATTTATCTTACCGCATACCTTAGGAAGTATGCTATATTCGGAGGCATCTGGAGGCTTACGGGCTAATCAAGTCGTGTGGGTAAAGTAGTACACCCCTGTAGGGTATAATCTATTCGAATAGCCGTGTCCACGGTTATGGACGACCGCTTGAAACTTGTGGCTGCTTATTGTTAGACTTGGAATTAAAAATTGTGGTTATAACTTGGTATCGTCATGAATGGGATGTTCATGCTTGTTGTTGTATCAAAGTGGACCGTCACTTTGTTGTTAGTATGATTCATTTGTTATTGAATTCATTACTTATTCACGTGCTTTACTTCTACTTCAAACCTGATTTTGAAATGGCACTTGAAAAACTAGTATGTGTAGGTTGTTCGGTATTGCGTCGTCTTCGCAAAACTAAGCCAATATGAGCCCTTCCTTTGAATGACCTTATGCATAAATATTTTTATTTGTGTAAGACTTGCAGTACTCTTTGTACTCACCGGATGTTTGTCGGCTTTACAGTGAGGAAGATTTAGAGACCGATGAGCTTGTCGGTGTCGATTTAGGCGACACCGATGAGTAGTTTGCTATCATCTAACTCCCAGTTGGTTGCCGATGGGTTATGGGGCATACTATTGCTGGTCTTTTGGTTTACTTATGTGTTTCCGCTGCTACGTAATACTCTCTTTTAAATTTGGCCGGTCGGCCACTTGTATTAATTGTAAACTTGGAACTATGTTGTATGTCTTTTGAAATATTTATGTATGGATGTTGTATGGATGTGATCAACGTTGGATGAGAGTATGCTTATATTGGTCGCTGATCTTGGGAGCCAATATAAGTCATATTCGCTGTTCATGGCTTCCTATTTAACTCACTAAGTGTAGCGCTTGACTTGTTGGAGAACCGACAATCATGTAGTGCTCGCAGAGGAGCGGCGCGCATGATCGTCGGGGCTCTAGTTTGAGTTAAGTCTCTCATTTAAATGGAGTTAAGTTGGAATCCATTCTCTGGAGATCTAGAGTTATGTCCCTAAGACCTTGATTAGTCTCGGTCTTATGGAGATAACTCCGGGGTCCCCACAAGAAAGCTCTAGAGGCTCGTAATGTACGTGTTGCGCTGGCAACAGATGGGTTCAATCCTTATGGAATGCTGGCTGCCCCATACACTTGTTGGCCCGTGTTCGTTATCCCCCTCAATCTCCCCCCCGGCGTCCTCCTTCAACGACAGAACGTATTCTTGTCGTTGATAATTCCTGAACACCTGGGGAATAATATGGGTGTGTTCATGGAGCCTGTGTTTGATGAATTGGTCCGTGCTTGGGAGGAAGGGGTATGGACATACGACCGAGCTACAAAGACAAACTTCAAAATGCATGTTTGGTACCACTACTCCCTGCATGACTTCCCGGCGTATGGGTTATTCTGTGCCCGGTGTGTTCACGGAAGTTCCCATGCCCGCATGCAAGGCACTCAAGTTCATTTGGTTGCGTAAGGGTGGCAAGTATTCTTCGCTCGACAAACATCGTCAATTCCTCCCTCTTGACCATGCATTCGACGAGACATCAAGAACTTTACGAAGGTGTCGGTTATGCACCTGCACCGCAGATGATGACCGTGTCTTGCGGTTCGTGCTCGATAGAGGCTCTCGTGTCAACCAAGAAGAAGGTGGTTTTCTGGGATATGGTGAGCAACATATGTGGACTCATAACTCGGGCTTGTTGAGGCTCCCCTATTTTGATGACCTTCTTCTTCCACATAACATTGATGTAATGCACACTGAAAAGAATGTCGCCGAGGCACTTTGGGCAACAATCATGGACATTCCTGATAAGACAAAGGACAACGTTAAGGCTAGAGTGGATCTGGCAACGTTATGCGATAGACCAAAGCAAGAAATGCAGCCTCCTAGAGGCGGCAAGACATGGAGAAGGCCTAAAGCTGAATTCGTCTTGACCAGGCCCCAAAGGAGGGAAGTGCTTGAATGGTTGCAAACGTTAATGTTCCCTGATGGGTATGCAGCGAATCTGAGGAGGGGAGTGAACTTATCTACTCCGCGAGTGAATGGGATGAAGAGTCACGACTACCACATATGGATTGAGCGGTTTCTTCCGGCGATGGTTCGAGGCTATGTCCCTGAGTATGTCTGGCTAGTGCTGGCAGAGTTGAGCTATTTCTTCCGCCAGCTTTGTGCGAAGGAGTTATCTCGGACCGTGATTGCAGACTTGGAAAGAGTGGCACCTGTGTTGCTCTGTATGTTGGAGAAGATCTTTCCACCCGGCTTCTTCAATCCGATGCAGCATTTGATTTTGCACCTCCCGTATGAGGCACGAATGGGGGGGCCCGTGCAGGCCCGTTGGTGCTATCCAATCGAGAGATGTCTAAAGGTTCTTCGAAAGAAATGTAAAAATAAATGCAAAACGGGTGACGAGGAGGAACAGGTGCCGCAGGAGGACGAGGTGGAGGAGGAGGTGCCGCAGGAGGACGAGGTGGAGGAGGAGGTTCCGCAGTCGGACGACGAGGTGCCGCTGCAGGAGGGCGACGAGGAGGAGGCGGCAGAGGGGTTCCGCTTCTCTGCTTCGTCGGGTATCTATTTGCGAGGTCCCACGAGCCTCCTCACGACCGATACCTCTTCACAGACGCCTTGCGATTCGACCTACTGGGCAAAAGTAAGTAACTTTAGATGTTATCACTACTTCATATGATATGTTGAAAATCACAATAGAAACTAATAATTTTTCTTAATCACTTGGGCAGAATTGGACAAGAGGGCTGTGTGCTCACACACGCCAAGTCAATGGCATCCGGGCTTCGTGCAGGAACACTTCCTCGGCCCGGTTGAGTACGCCGGAGTGACGGAGCCGCCTACACGCTTGGCCACTACGCCGCCGAGCGATCTTACGTCAAGATCGGCCGGGTGGTATTCAACAAGGCAGAGCGGGTGAAGGCCGAGCGTGGGTAAGTCTTCCTCCCAATACATTGCTCAATACATCGCATTCATTGGACATTCTTGAAATAATGATCGGATACATCGCGTCTATATGCGTGATTTCTTCGATGCGAGGAGGGATTTGAGACGTGGCGGCTTTGGTGGCTAACAAAGTTTGTAAAACTCGTGAAGGACATGCATTACGAGGCGCGTCCCGTGCAATCGTAACTTACAACGCGAGCTTCCTTGGAAGGAAGGTCACCAAAGTCGACGCAAGAAGCATGACGACGACCTAAGAATGCACTGGAGGTAAATATAGGACATTAATACGATTTCTTTTGAGATTAAGTAGGCTTAATTTGATCTTCTTATATGCCATATACTTGATGACGTGTAGGCGATTCCGTGGTGGTGCGTCCAGCATCCCCAGTGCTGGGCACAGATGGTGGACAAGTGGTGCGGCCCCGAGTGGGAGGAGACGACAACGCTGTCGGAGCGGCGTTTGATGATGCCAGGTATACCACACCATCAAGGCAGCCTTAGCCTCGACGGATACGCACAAAGATGGGTACGCGAATTCATTTATTTATTCTAACGCTCAATTCTACATGATTTCTAATCATCTTGTTGTTTTTCTCGCAGTCGTCACACCATGGTGGCCAGCCTTGCTCCCAGTTCAAGGCATTTGCTTTGGCCCACAAGGGCAAGGCGACGTCCGACGTCGACTACAACCCGGAGGACCCGCCCGAGGCGTATCCAGCAGTGCGACCGTCCACAGCCGCCTCAGTGAGTACACGTCGATGGCAAGGTCGGTCCATGGGACAGAGTACGATCCGAGCACCCAGGACCTTGATGGAGAAGTCGTCATGAGGGTGGGAGGAGGCAAGAAGCATGGGCGGTACTGGCTTGGCGATGGCGCACTCGACACGTCCAGTACTCCCACTCTCTCACAGATTCGAGCAAGGAGCACCAGCTCGAGCCCGGCCATACGCCCACGGCCGGACACTGCACACTACCAGATGGAGGCACTCCAGTTACTCCTGCTTATATTCGTTAATTGATTTTTACATACCTTAACTTTGCATTATTGTAACATACCGGTGAAATATTGTAGGCCCACTGCAAGAAGAGAGGAGGCTACTGGAGGAGATGGAGGTGAGGATGGAGGCCGACCGCAGAGGATGGCGGCCGAGCGGGAGGCCGAGCAATGGAGGTCGGAGATGTTTCAAGACATGCAAAGTCTTGGCGCCGCTACGGGTGTACCTCGCCACTGGCTATTCGCTCCACCTCCACCTCCTCATGCAACTACTCCCGTGAGTATGAATGTTTTAGTTTGTATGTTCATGCTTAGGATCAAACCATAACACTACTTGGAACCTAGTGGAGTATGAATGTTTTAGTCATGTATGGTATATATTTATCTTGTCTCACACATGCAATCTCTTCTCCTTTGTGCGTAATCAATCGGCGGCATCGAATGATGTGCCTCGTCACCCTGAGAGTCGCGGGATCGAATCTTGGGCCTCATCACCCCGATACCGCCATGAACACAGCTTTGTTATTTGTGGATTACTTGTGGTTTCATTTGTCGACTCAAGACTTGTGGTTGTGAATGATGGATTACTTGTGAACTTATTGTGATATATTGTGACACATGTGATGTTTGTGATATATATGTGATGTTGGTGATGTTTGTGATATAAATGTGATTATTGTTTGGTTGGAAAGTAATAAATAAATAAAATGTGTTGTTTTTGGTTACTTTGCCGAGTGTCATGACCAAGGCACTCGGCAAAGTAACCAATGCTGGACACCTGGGAAGCTCGTTTGCCGAGTGTCAAAGCTTTGCCGAGTGTCATGGTCATAACACTCGGCAACTTTGCCGAGTGTCATGGTCATAACACTCGGCAAAGTTCGCGTCTTTGCCGAGTGTCATAACAACGACACTTTCGGCAAAGGACGGGGCTTTGCCGAGTGTCTTCACTTTACACTCGGCAAATCTGCCGTCACCGTTGCCCTCGCCATCACGGCAACTTTTCTTTGCCGAGGGTCGGTGCGGCACTCGGCAAAGGCTTTGCCGAGTGCCCGAAAAAAGACACTCGGCAAAGAAGGCTTTGCCGACAGTTTCTTTGGCGAGTGTTGTCTGCCGAGTGTGGCACTCGGCAAAGCCTTTGCCGAGTGCATTTGGGGCTTTGCCAAGTGCCTGGGACACTCGGCAAAGCGCCTGATTCCAGTAGTGAAAGCAGACTTGGCAAAATAAAAAAAGGAATCCAAATGCATGCATGATCCTAGATTGATCCATAAAGCACAAGAACATGCTACCAGGCTACTAGTCATAATCCCTCTTAATAGTACGACATTTAACCTATAATCCGGTCTTCCAACCATTTCTCCTAAGACCGGTAAAAAGTGAAAGAATTCAAAACCACTTGTACCTCATCCTTGAACCATATTTGTTCTTCATAAGTCCTTTAGCATGCATCTTCACGATTATTTTCTCCAAAGAGACTTAACCTTGTAAATACTCAACAAGCCAATAAGTCCTATATTCACATATTATCATTAATTACCAAAACTAATTTTTAGGGGCCTAGATGCTTTTCAACAGCGCAGCGGGGACAACGACATTAAATGCGTACGTTGCGGAGGAGACGACAGCCTTCAGTGCACATGTCGCTGAGGAAAAAGGAGGACAGAGAAAGCAAGTAGGAGGCTGACAGGTGGGGCTGGTCGGACCTGGTCGGAAGACCTGGTCAAAATCGAGTGCCCTGGTTGACACCAAGAGGGCGGTCGAAACCACGAGACGGGTCAAGGTGCATAGGGCACGGCAGAGCGGGCACGTGGTCAAAAGAGGGCTTCCGACCACTCGATCGAAAAGAAAGAGAAGGGACAGGGGAAGGAGAGAGGCCAGAGGAGGTCAGGCCCAACAAAGAGGATTCGAAAAGAAACTACGATTCCAGTAGAAACTCGAAACCCAAAACTTGAAAAGAGGCAAAGACTAGGGAATTTTGAAATTACACACTAATTTGAAATAGTTCTTGATTTCAAAAACAAAATTTTGAAAGCTACTAAGGAAGCTTTGAGGGAAATTCTTTTTGAGAAACGACTTAGCTCGCAAAATTTTTAACTTAAAAGCAACTAAAGCCAAAACTAAACCATCCCGAAAGTGGGATGTTACACTATGTTTGGTTATTTTTTGTTTCTTTTTCATATTTTTCATTTCTTTTTCAGCAATGCTCAGGGTTAATGATGGGACTGATGAAATTAAAGTGGTTTTGTGCAGCCTTCCTTGGCCGACGGATATCCTTCAGTGAGAAAACTGACGAAAAGAAATTGATAGCGCAACAGCCGCGGCGTCATCAGCAGAGGCTTCGACAAGGCTATTCCATGGTTGTCGCGGCCGTGCGACACACCTCTCCCTGCGAACGCCGGCCAACAAGTGAGTGTTTTGATGCTTGGGAGTGTCTATGCTTTAGGTGATTGAAATTTTTTTATTTATCAGTCATCTTTTCTCACCGTTGGATCAACATTCTATGGGTCGATTGTCTCTTTCTAAAATAAACAAAAGTATTACAAAAAATACAAAAAATACAAAAATTTCTAAACTAGACAAAAGTAAATCTAGGTGAACCTACAACCCTACAAATACAAAAAAAAAGGAAAAAACAAATAGAAAAAAAATATAAAAACAAATAGAACTAAAAGTTACAGTAGAGCTTTGCTAAAATTGCACATCACTTGGTACTACAATTTTAGACTTAGTACTGTACAACTATACGTGGCTAATGGATAAGAAAATTTCAAGCAACTAAAAAATAGCAAATCCGTTGATGCTTATTATGTTTTTCTTTAGCCACATGAGTGCTCCAGCTTAACTCCAAGCGATTGCACTAACTCCATCAAGTCTTCGAACAAGCTAGTATGGTAGTACACAGTAACTTATTGGCCAATACCATATTCGACATTGCTCAGTCAATCATACATACAGCTTGACTCCAAGCGATTGCACTAACTCCGTCAACTCTTCGAAGGGACTAGTATACATACAGCACACGTATACACACAGCAACTTATTGATCAATACCACATTCGACATTACTCAATCAGATCATAGATACAGCACACGTGCACTCTTACTGGTATACATATACAGAGAGCACACTTACAGTACAGTACACACATGCACGTATACTCGCAGCAAACCATGACATAACTCACATGAAGGCGGTTAGCTAGATGTACACACATTAGCCAGCATGCCCTGCACCCGCAGGCAGGGGCGGAGCGGTACAAGCCTCGAGCTGACCTACTGTTTTTGGGTTAGATCTGTATTTTTTATGATTTACTAAGACAATCTTTCTGAGCTTTTAATCCTAGGCCTCTGTCCATTGCCACAACAGCTCAAGGCCTGGCTCCGACCTGGCCCGCAGGGCATGCATGTATACATGCAAGCACGTACACGTTATACGAGCATGCACCACGAGCATGCACCACGGCATTTGATTTACTCCGTAGTAATAATAACATCCTTAGTAGAGCCCTCAAATATTGTGTCTGGAAACGAGTAGATTTGGAAGTGCTGCAATTTCTTGCTCCAACGCCAAGAGCGTGGTCTCACCTTTGAGCTCGAGCACTTTGAGGCTCCGAAGGTGTTGGATTCCAGTAATGGTGTCCGTCTTGTCGATGGTCCAAACAATCTTCTCGAGCATACGAGCTGTGCCGTGTTCAAAGGTGATGACACTAGCGATGGGGAGTCCTCGATCAGGAGGAACTTGAGCTTTGGAACTCTTGGTCCTTGAAGGTGAGCCTGGATCAATGTATGACTTGCGACGAAGCCTGAGGCAGCGCAACTCCTCGAGCTTGCCAAGGATCCGCAGAGATTTATCCGTCTGCAGCGAGGTCTCGCACAATGTTACCTTGGAGAGATGTTTGAGATTGTGGATCCAGGTAGGCAATCCATAATTTCCTATGTTGCCGTTGATGTTTAGGCTCTCCAGGTGCTGTGGAGATGAGAATGTGGTATCATCCTCCTTGTTGTCAAGAATCACGCCATCGGTGTGTGATGGTGGTGTGATCCAGACTGACAAAGAGCGCAGGCATCCACTCAATTTGTTGATTGCTCGGTGAAAATGTTTGATATTTTCTTCACTTCCATGGAGAAGCACGCCAAGCTTCCTTAGCTTCAATAGATTCCCAACTTGCAGCAGCTCATCATTACCGTTCCGCGAAACCTCGACATGGGATAGTATCTCCATGCTTCTCCCGATCTTGCGGGGCATCCGCACGGTGGAGAGCGACAACTCCTTGGACATGGTTCTTGTGTCGTCACTGAACAGTTGATGCGGCGGCCGGCGAGAAGATGCTTCAGCCTGGGGAGAATGATGCGCTCCGTGTCGGTGGGCCGTACCTTGGTTTGCCGGATGTCCAGCGTCTCCAACAGCCTGAGTGCCTGGATTTGACGGGGCAGTCGGGAAACATCTGTGTTCCGAAGGCTTAAATACTTGAGCGAGGACACCTTGCAGAAGCTCTTCAGCTGGCGCTTCTTCAAGCCTCTGCAACCTCCTAGGTCCAGCACATTCAGTCGATATTCTTCAGGGAGCGCTTTGAGGAGATCTACCATCTCATCCATGGGGTCCTTGCTGTCTGCCGTTGTGCTGCTGTCACCGGCAGATTCATCCCGTGCCTTTCTTGGAACGACGCAATGTTCGCACATGTTCCACGGCCACAGTTTCTGCTGCGAATGTTGTCGCCGCTGAACTATCCGTCTGATTTGAAGCTGGTGATCAAGGTGAGTCGGCAGGCCAGCCACAAAGTTCTCACTTTTGGAGATGTCAACGATGAAGTCCCGGACTGAACCATCCATTTTACAGCTCTTGACTTTGCCGGTAGCGCCAATGTCAAGAGGACAAACAAAGCCTCGAAAAACAAGCTCATCGAAGCAGCGTTCACCTGCTTGTTCTAGAGTCTGAAGCTTTTCGTCCCTAGCCACTAGGCCTTCGGCGACCCATCGTCTAACCAAGCTTGTCCTGCTGATGCTGGTTTCGTCGAGGAATGCAGTGAGATACTGCAGGCAGCTCTTGTAATGTGTGGACAGCTTGCTGTAGCAAAAAATCATCACTTCCTTGAGCACATCTGCTGCTCTGTCCTCCAACTTCTTCTTCAATGTATCCAGGTCTTGTTTGGTCCCGTAAGGATAAGCATACAGAGCACGAAGTAACATTTTCATGCTGTCGACATCATTCCGCACACATTTCTTCAGAATAGCTTGTATTTCTGTGTCAGCTTCACGTGCAAGATCAAGAGGAAGCATGTGGATCGCTGTACTAAAAGATGGAGGAGCCTCCCTCTTTTGGTCATCTTCTAGGGCACGTAGAAAAGCCTCCCTCTTCTCGTCGGTCTTGTTGTCTTGGCCAACCGGCTTCGGCTTGAGCTTTGCGTCCTCTGGGACGGTGGCGCCGTAGCGAAGCCGCCTCTCGCCGACGTCGCGCACCCGGACCTTGAGCTCGCGGATCTTGGTGGCGAGGCGGTGGCGCGCCGGCATCTTCCACAGGAGCACGGGGACGTGCTTCACAAGGGCCCAGAGGCCCCTTCCCGGCGGGGTCAGGTCGCTCATGTAGAGCTCGATGCAGTCCTGGGAGATGTAGGCGATGTCGCGGACCTGCTTCATCCACGCGCGGAGCTGGTCGTTGTGCTCCGTCTCCGTCTTGGTGAGGTGCAGGAGGAAGCCGTTCATGCTGTCCATCTCGTCCTTGATGAACTGTATGTCGCCCTGGACTCCGCCGAGCAGCCTCGCCTCGTCCTTGATCGCCGCCGAGAGGAGACCCAGCAGCGAGTCGACGGCGCCGTGGGTCTGGTCAGCCATCTTTCTCTCTCTTTTTTGCTCTCTCTGATGTGAATGATGTAAATGGATAGGAACTCAAACTGTATTGGAAATTAGCAATGAGACGGAGGATCACGCAGCGCAGTAGTTTTGATGGAGCTAAGGTACGTGACGTGTTGTAGTAGGGCACCAACGGGTGCCTCGTTCTCTAAGATCATCGGCAATACTCAGGAGCAGGGATTTAAACATCGTCCGGTTATCGCCGATAGATCGGCTCTATCGTTTCTATCGGCCTCCCCCGGTTGCTATTCATATCGGACCCGAAATTTGTAGTTTGAATGAATTTTGTTCAAAAAAAATCAAATTTGCTTGAATTTTCTTCAGTTGATGAATGAGTGAAGTAATACAAGCCCATCCCAATCTTGTTACCATGCTAACTAGCTCTGTTGATGATTTTTGTTCGAATTTGATTTTTTTAATTTAAAATCTGAAAAATTCAAAATAATTTTTGAAATTTTCGGCCGAAATTGGCCGAAAATTTCCGATTTTCGGTTCTACCGCCTGTATCGGACCCCTCGGTATTTTTTTTTTTGCCCGGTTACTAGAACCCTGCTCAGGAGGCCCTAAAGAAAGTCGTGCGTGTATAGACTAAGTCTATGAGGTGTATCTATAAAAATATGCCTAAATGCTCACCCCCTCTCAATGTAAGGCAAGAGAAAGAATATAAATATCCCTTCTTATCCTCTATATATGTGCACTATGGGCATATAAGAAGGGGATCTCCTTATTCACATACTGAAAATGCAATACACCCATACATCTTATGCCTTTGGGCTCCTCTCCCCTGCGGTCCTTCGTGATAAAATGGTATCTTGTACCCACTATTTAACTTCAATGCTACAACATGACGCTGAACAAGAACAAGGCAAAACCAAGCGTAAGAAGGACGCGACAGATCGTCGAATATTTTTCTTCTTTTCTTCCAAAGTATCATCGAATCGATTCTCTTTACCTCTCTCTATCCACTTGAACTGTGCTTCCTCCACAGCAACCTTTTGCGGTACCGTGTTGCACGCTTTGGAACCTCGAGCACCTACCGGAGTACGTTTGCAGCACTCGCCGGTTGAGCCAAACGCAAGATCGTCTTGCGTGCGGTAGCAGCGTCGCTAGGTCCGGTGGTTCTTTCAGTTTTCACTGTTGTACGACCTTATTACAAATGGCAGCCGTTCTGACGAAGATGGCAGCACGGACGCGTCTCCGTGTGCCACGTATCCAATTTCTGTGCGCCCGTGACGCGGACACGCTATTTCCGTGCACTCGTGATCCGGACGCTCCACCGAATGCCAAGTGGCAACTCCGAGCGAGGAGTGCTCGGACGAGGCCTGCGTGTCCCCTTGTCCATTCACCCCTACCTTGAGTTGCGAGATATACCCGCTCCACGTCGCTTTCAAACCTTTATTCCATGTCAACTCCAGTACCTTTATTCCCTGTCAACTCACCATGTGCATGCATGCAAGGACGACTATGCATGCAAACCACGTTAGAGCGAATCCAATTCCTCATGTCGCTTCGCGGTCGACCGCTCATCCCTTTGAGCGGCTATAAATTCAAAGACGATGGCGAGAGGCTTCGCCAGAACTCCTCTCTAATTCTCGATCGCTCCAACGATTTCATTTTCGTAGATGATTAAGAATTATTTAAAACCGTAATTAGCAGCAATATTAGCAGGTATTTTTTGGTCGTCCGTATTTTCTTTATGAATTGTGTAGTTAGTTACTTAGTCGTAGTTAATTAGTTGTGCTTATTTAGTGGTAATTAATTTAGTCATTTTTTTATTTTTATTTTTATTTTGCAATTATTCGTAGAATAGTTAATTAGGTACTAATTAATTAGTCCTAATTAGTTAGTGTTAGTTAATTAATCAGTCGTAATTTAGTTGTAACTAATTTAGTGGTATTGAATTACTCGGATTAATTTAGTCGTAACTAATTTAGTTGCACTTAATTTGTCGTATTTTTTTCTCACAATTAATTAAGTATTAATTAATTAGTCATATTTAATTAGTCATAATTAATTTAGTCATAGTTAATTAGTGTATGTTATTTTGTTGTTTGTATTTAATTGTAATTTTTAATTTCTAGTAAATGCATCGTCATTACTAATTTATTCAATAATAATCTGTGTCTTTCATCTCTTGCAAGATATGTCTCTACCAGAGTTACTAGAACCCTTCTACGACGATCATAACGGGTGCAAGTTGTGGATCACCGAGGACACGGATGGCCCTCCAGTCCTTGTGCTTCGGTCCAAGAGGCATTACTGGCAACTCGACGATCGCTACGTCCCAAACCTTCGGGACCTTCGGGATACAGGCTTGTTGTCCTTTGCGAGGATGCTCTTGGTCGAGCGTGCCTTCACCCTAGACGGCAGTCTGATGTCTGCACTTGTCGACAGGTGGAGACCCGAGACGCACACCTTCCACTTTCGATGGGGAGAGATGACGGTCACTCTCTAAGACGTCTCGTTCTTGACCGGTCTCTCGATCAGGGGTGAGCCACTTGTTCCAGGTTATCCGCTGGCGGACTGGAAGACCCAGTTGGGGCATCGATTCGGCATACCAGTCCTGGACAACGCTCGTGGTGTCCCTCGCACATGGTTAAGGAATTCCAATCAATGCTCACTGAATACACCTAACGAGGTTGTTAGGACGCACCTCATCGCTTACCTTCTTCATCTCTTGGGTTTGGCCCTGTTTCCCTCCACACAGGGCGATTGAGTGTACCCCAGCTTTGTCCGCACCGTCGAGTCTTTGGCTGACGTGGAGGCTAGGGCAATGCCTTAGTATAGTTGGGGTTCAGCCGTTCTCTGCGCCACATACAGGGGGTTGTGTGACGCTTCGCGGTACGATACCGGTGTGAAAACCAGTCCTTGTCATCTGCTACGTGCTCCTACAACTGTGGAGTTGAGAGCACTTTCCTGTTGGGCGGCCCTATCTCGGGAGAGCAGTGCACCCGTACCCTGAGTTGCATGACCTAATCGACGAGCCCACTATGGGCTACCGGTGGACTGCCATCCAGTTACACTGGGCCAAGGACAGACCGACGAGGTGCTACTCGTTTTTCCACAATGAGTTCGAGTCATTACACGACAACGACATCATATGGGCTTCATGGAGCCTAGAATTTGTGAACACGATAGCACCACACGGACTGTCTGTGCAATGCACGCGGGACGCCGGATTATAGGCGACGATCTGCCACTTGGTGTTTACCCACATGGTGGAGCCTTATGCGCCACAGCGTGTAATACGATAGCTTGATTTGTACCAGCTTGTTACCCTCCTCATGGCAGGATGCTACAGCGAGACATGCATTTGTGAGTCCAACTCCATTTGAGTATTGTTTGCATTTCATACCAACATTCCATGTTCTGACACACCTCGAATGCAGGCAATCAAAGGCGAGCTGACACGCTAAGGACTGGCAAGCAGTCCAGCATGAGTGGATTACAGCTTGGACAGAGACGGCGCATGTCGAGGTTGTATAGGAGCAGAGACCGTACGACGTACGGACGTACCGCCAGTACATGGAGTGATATGTACCATGGTCACGCTCGCATCGACCGTCCTCCACCGAGCGCCCGAGCGGTGGACGACTAGGAGAAGCTCCATCACTCGTTCGATTGTCACAGCACTTCGTGGCATGATGACACCATAAAAACTGACAATCTTTGCTCGTTTTATTGATGATTTTTGTACTGTTTATTATTGAACATATGTTGTCTATAATTTTAGTTCAAGCGGCTGCAGCGGATTGCAAGCACGTCGAAGACCACCATCCGCGGTATAGATCACACTGTACTGGAGCTTCTAAGCACTTTGAAATACATCTTCGTGGAGTCGAAGAATGCACTCAAGAACATGTGTTGCGGTCGCTCGAGAGACGACGCCCTACACGCCACACACCGAGTGGGTGGATGTGCTCACCGACTAGGTCATCACGGCCTAGTTGGACAAAGCGGTGTCCTAGTGCTCCTAGTCAATCATCCGTGCTATGCATCAATGGGGAGGTAAGTTATGTACAAATTTATATCCCGATTTTTACGCCTTATGTTGTGCCAATATTATGTCGCCCTGCAGCCACATGTTCGTCGGGATGCATCTCTTCTACCGTCTCGCACTCGCACTCGGACTAGTGCTCCTCTCGGTCATTCGCATCACCGCACATCCGTGAGGTACGAGATGTTTAGTTCATGTCTCGGATTTTTATGTGCCCTAACATCATTCCATCTTGCGCCATCAATTGAGCGTGGGGTGATGAACATCCGTCAACCGATGAGGACAAACCCATCCCGCCATTATGTGCCGCAGAGTAGTACACCACGCTAGGGTTTGGACCGTGGCATCCAAGGCACCCACTCATGTCGTGACGCTGGCGGTCACGGCACCGCATAAGGGCTAGAGCTCCTCCGAGGTCGCCGCACTTCGCGACGGTCAAGGCCGAGCTCATCCGCACGATCGGACTTGCGATAACGTACCTTGGGGCGCACGATCCGGTGTGGATTTCGACTCCTTCATTATCGACATGATTGTAGGTGGTAACTAGTTTGGCATGACCGAGCCGACGACATCGATATTGGATATATTCAGCTGGGCCAGAGTCAACTTACTCGTGTACCTTCGCCCATTCAACGGTCTCTGTACTCCCTCCGAACCAATACATGCTCTCCGAACCGACTGACGTATCCCACGTGAAATGCTCGACACAAAACCAGGACGCACACACGTACACAAAGCGTGAGCAGAGCGTTGCTCAGACGAGTGAGCCATATTATATCTCGTGTGTAATTGCACTACACAGATGTTATGCAATTTTGTTGCGCTATTTTTGTATGCTTATTTTGTATGTAATTAACACTAATTAATTAACTTTACACGACAATTTATATGTGATTATTTCTTCAAATACCACTAATTAAATCAAACTAAACAAAAAATACTAACTAATTATGAGTAATTAATTTGCCACTAATTACACATGACACAGATGATTACGATATATTACATACAAGTAAGCAATTAAATACGAGTAACTCAATACGAATAATTAATTAATAAGCAACAATTTCATTAGTTGCCAATAAATTACTTACGAGTAATTCATTACATCTAAGTAATTTCCAATGAATTAATTATGATTAATTAGTTACAACTAATTAACTACGTGTCATCAATTATTCGTAATTACTTACGTTTATTTTATTACCACTAATAAACTATGGGTCATTATGTGCCAACAAATTAACTATGGTCACGTAAATTTGACCACTTATTTTGCATTAATGTAATTAGCACTAATAAACTACACATAATTTAATTACGATATATTAATTTTGACTAATTAATGAAAACTTCATTTTTACTAATTAATTACAACTAATTAACTATGAGTATTTAATTATGATTACTTAATTACCACTAATTTAATTATCACTTACAAACTATGGGTCAATTACCACTAACTAACTACGACTAAAAAATTACCGCTAATTATCTACTACTGAAATAATTACAACTAAAGCATACAAAATAATTTTTCCTTTTCTTTATGTCGATGTCACGGTACTTGTACGGTCATAACCACTGCTCTAAACATTAATCACTACACACCATAATCCTAACAAAGTTTTTGTTCAATTCTCTTTGTTCTCAGCGACGAGCGCGAGAATGAGAATGAATTTTAGAATGAAAGCGAGAGGGAGCGCGACGCCAGTTTTTATAGGCGTGTGAATGCGTTTCGCACAGACGGGGCAGCGAAATTAGTGATGCATGCGGACAGAGACAGCGACATGACGGATGACGGGGGAAAGATTAGGGTAGATAGTCTTTCTGGATAGGGGGCACGGGCTATGTGGGGATCCCGGAGTTATCTCCATAAGACCGAGACTAATCAAGGTCTTAGGGACATAACTCTAGATCTCCAGGGAATGGATTCCAACTTAACTCCATCTAAATGAAAGGCTTAACTCAGATTAGAGCTCCGACGATCATGTGCGCCGCTCCTCATGAAAGCACTACATGATTGTCGGTTCTCCGACAAGTCAAGCGCTACACTCGAGTTAAATAGGAATTCATGAACAGCGAGTATAACTTATATTGGCTCCCAAGATCAGCGACCAATATAACCATACTCTCATTCAACGTTGATCACATCCATACAACATCCATACATAAATAGTTCAAAAGACATACAACATAGTTCCAAGTTTACATCTAATACAAGTGGCCGACCGCCAAATTTAAAAGAGAGTATTAAGTAGCAAATGAAACACATAAATAGACCAAAAGACCAGCAATGGTATGCCCCATAACCCATCGGCAACCAACTGGGTGTTAGATGATAGCAAACTACTCATCGGTGTCGCCTAAATCGACAATCGATAAGCTCATCGGTCTCTAAATCCTCCTCACTGAAAAAGCCAAGAACACCGGCTGAGTACAAAGAGTACTGCAAGTCTTACACAAATAAAAATAGTTATGCATAAGGTCATTCAAAGGACGGGCTCATATTGGCTTAAATTTTTGCGAAACGACGCAATCTCGAACAACCTACACATACTAGTTTTTCACGTGCCTTTTCAAAATCAGATTTGAAGTAGAAATAAAGCATGTGAATAAGTAATGAATTCAATAACAAATGAATCATACCAACAACAAAGTGGCGGTCCACTTTGATACAACAATAAGCATGAACATCTCATTCATGACGATACCAAGTTATAACCACAATTTTAATTTCAAGTCTAACAATAAGCACCACAAATTTCAAGCGGTCGTCCATAACCGTGGACACGGCTATTCGAATAGATTTATACCTGCGGGTGTACTACTTACCCACACGACTTGATTAGCCCGTAAGCCTCCGGATGCCTCCGAATATAGCATACTTCCTATGGTATGCCGCCGGTAAATCGAGATACGGTCGCTTTTAGCAAGAAGATCCCATTGAGCTAAGTCCTCAACCTATGGCTCCTAGGAAACACAAGACGTTAACGCCTTCATCCTATATATCCTAGGAAACACAAGACGTTAACGCCCCATCCTATCGGCCCAAAAGGAACACGGATTTCACGGTCCCATGCCCTTACAATTTCACCACCGTGGGACTCAACACAATAAAACCTTCCCCTACTTAACCATACGGCACCCATATACCGCGTGTGATAGTAATGAGTTTTGCTTGAATCGCAACAACCCAAAGTTCGGTCCTTAATTGTCCGACAAGCCAAACCACATACCCAAATCTCGGCACGAAGGCACCATCACTAACCAACACTTGTCCAAACCAAAGCTCATTTAAAAATGACAAAATTTCACTTATAAAACAGATACGAAGATCTGAAACAAAAGTATACCAAGAGAGTTGTGTTTGTCCCATAATTGGCGGGCTATTCCCGACAATCGAGCTACCGGTTCTAGACTTGCATGGCTAAGCAACTTGAACAACGAGATTTCAAACATCCTACAATAATTAATTCAGTACTGGGGTAATTCATGGATAGCCACAATGACAAGATAATAGGATGTGTCTAACTACTCATCACAAAAATAGCGACAATATAAGACTATCATGCAAGCAATTATCATTGCATCTACCCTAGCAAAATTGGGATCAAATATGATGCAAAAAGAAAGTTCAAAGGATGCTTGCCTTGCTGGAAAAGTAATTGCTCACTCTCGGTCGCGTAGGAGTCGATATCAAAAGGCTCGGAATCTATATAAATGCAATACCGAATAAACATCGAGAAATTCCTCAAAATTCAAAATGCTCAAAAATGCAAGATTTTTCTACAGTAGCTAAGTCATGATTTAAGGTGGTTTTTGGTGAAAGAATTATTTCATTTTGATTTAGTATGTGAAAGTTATGGTGGTTCGATTTTCATATTTCAATACACCTTTATTCGGGTAATTTAATTATGAGGCGAAAATTTGTAGAGCAGTGGTGAGTAAATGGATTACATGGATAAATAGGCAATATTATTACAAGTTCAAAACAGTTGAGTTTGCTCCAATTGAAGTTTCCATGATTTAGTTATTGATTTCTAAAGTTACCAGCATTAAAAATGTAAAAATAATGACTTTTAGGATTATTTTCCTCAAACTATAGTTTCTGTGATAGAGGTGAGTTTGAAACTATTTTTATGATTAAGGTTATTTGAAATAGAAATTATCAAAACTGATTTCACTGTTTTTGGAGTTTCCAATAATTACTTATGAATTTTTGAAGTTATCAGCCTTTTTCTATTGTACAAATAATAGTGCTAAAGGCTCATTTTCCAAAATAATACTCTCTGTTACAGAGACAAGGTTGAAACCAATTTTAATATAAAGTTCATCAAATAAGTAATTTATCAGAAGTGGTTTCACTCATTTTGGAGTTAAAATGAATTAGTTATGCATTTTCAAAGTTATACATATTTTTCAGCTTGCAAATAAATGGATTTCGGATTTTATATGTCGTTTAAACTTTTTCTCACCGATCGCAGCGCGAGCCAAAGTCATCGACCAATGGCACGGTGAATAGTGCATTTTTCATTTAACTCGATTTAATTGGCGTTACGACGGTGGGTCCCATCGTCGACATGGTCCACGAGACTTGGTCCACCGGCACATGCGCACGGCGCACGGGAGTTAAGGCCTAGGGCCCACATGTCAGCCTCTGTGGCTTTAACCAAAACGTTCCCGTTTTCGCGCGTGGGCCGTGTAAGTGAAACATTAGTTCTTTTAGAGGCGATTAATGCTAATGATTAACGCTTAACTTCTAATCGTGTTGCTACGCTTGTTGTCCGAGCACGACAACGGATTTTGGTCCCGTGTTTCACCGGTGGTTCGTCGGCCACTGCAGCCACTGCGCGCAAACTAAAGCGCGTTTAGGTGCACAATAACGCGTTGCGCTCCGAGGAGAGTGGTCTCGACTACCGAGCTGCTCTGCATCGCGGCTAGCGGAGTTGAGCGACAGCGCCAATATGGCAAAACGTAAACAGCAAAGTGAAGCTCCGCAGGCAAACAAGCAGTGCACGAGGTCCCGGGGACTACTAGTGAGTTACCCGAGTTGAGAAGAGTGCTCTGAAGCTCGGCTAGCAGGAGTTTGGTCGGTGCCGGAGAAGAAAATGGCGATGACACGGCTCGACGAAGAGATGAAGATCTGAGAAAAATGAAGCAAAGTGAATGCTTGGGTTAGCTCAAGGAGCTTAAGAGCAAGCCATAGGAGCAAGGAATTGGACAATGGCTTACCGGATCAAGGTGGGAGGCGAAAAGTTGCTTCACGGTCGGAAATGGTGCAAACTTCGATTCAACAAGATCTCGCGTGCATTACCAAAATTAGCTTAGGGGTTTCTCTCAGTGGACTATAGCATGTGAGGTGACGCGCAAAGTTGAGGATAATACCTCCGGGACACGAAGATGGCACGAAAGTGTCCTCGGGTGCGTGCTCTGGACGTGAACTAGAGCTCGAAGATGAACCGAGACCTACAAGACAAGGTAGGAGCTGGGCTTAGCAAAAATGGAAACGGCATTGAAGGTAGAGTACAGGGTAAACACCCGGTGGAAGCTTACCCGGGCAGAGAGCGAGAACAAGCTTCCCTCTCCTCGGTCAAACAGAGGAGAAGTGAGGAATTTGCTAGGGTTCGGGTGCTAGTTAAAGATGGCCAACGGACGGGACGGAGGCGGCGTGACATGCCGAGGCTCCAGGATAGGTCAAACTGGGCGGTGCGGTCACGGCGATGACGGAGCTGCTCAGAGCGCTCTCGGCGCGTGGCACAGGATGCCTGAGGCTGAAACGGGAGGTGGGAGACGACCCTGACACGCGGGACCCACCGCCGGGCCGACTCCACGCGGCGAGCGTGAGCTGAACGGGTTGATCAGAACCGTTGGATCACGAACGGACGGATGGGATTGGTGGGGACTTCGGACAGGTCGACAGGAGGTGAGATCAGGGCCGTTGAGTCTTGATCAGACGGTTGCATGCGTCGGTGCGTTTAGGCGGTCGGGCTGAGTCAGCTCGCCGGGTCGGCTTGAGCCCGAGGAACAGTGCACCAGTTTGGGTCCAAGGTTTGACTCGAGATTTAATTCAATCCTCTACTATGCATGCTAATGAGATGCATACTAATCCTCTTTATTAATTTGGGAATGTGACAAAGCTAGGCGATGAGCTCGGAAACGCGCCACGTGATGGCCGTGGCGTTTGGGGTAGGGACAGACGAACGAGGGGACACGTGGATGCGCGTCCGCCATCCACGCTATGGATGCACGATAGTGTAGCGCGCCGACAATGCCGCATCCGAACAAGCGGCGGCAGCGTGGGCGAGGCTCCAGCGGTTGCGCGGGCAAGCCTCCGGGCCGCGGGCACACGGACACAGGCGCATCCGGACAGTAACCATGCGGACAAGGCCTTGTCTGGGCACTCCTCGCCCGGAGTTGCCACTTGGCAGCCGGTGGTGCGTCTGGGCCGCGGGTGCACGGAAATGGCGCGTTTGCACGACGAGCGCATGAAAATTAGACACGTGGCGCACGAAGACGCGTCCGTGCTGCCATTTTCGTCAAAACGGCGTGAATGACGCTATATTTATAATAAGATCGCGCAACAGTGCTATTTAGGCTAAAAACTCTCGTTCTTTTACTGTACACTCGATTCACAAAAACAGTGTTACACGTATGAGACACTACAATACTCACAAATCCAACACCAGTTCAGAGACATCACGCAAATCCACACATAGACACATACATAAAATTCAACTCCAGGGAACTAGTACGTATAACCACACACATACACACAGAAAGACAAACCAAACATTGAATAGTGCATGGATCTGAATTTGAAGAGACTTTCCTTCAGCAGCATCTTTAATTTAGTGAGTACTCACCAAGCAGCATCCGCATTTCCATCTTCTTGAGGGTGATGGTGTGGATTGTGCTTGAAAACAGGATGGTTGGGATGCTTTCTAATTGCTTTTCTCACTAGATCTGGGTTTCAGTCGCCATTGAGCTCGAGCTCCTTCAGCTTCGAAAGGTGGTCCATTCCAGAAAGAGACTGCAAGACGGCGAAAGATCAAACGATCCTCGCAAGCTTAGGTACTGCCATAGTGTTAAAGTTGACATTGGTGATGTCACTGCCCTGGATGACCAAAATCCTGAGACTTTGGAATTCGTCTTTTTTGAAGGAGAGTTCAATCTGAATGTATGACTTGTGCCGAAGCCTGAGGCAGCGCAAGCCACCAAGCATGCCGAGGGTGTGTAGAGCATCTTGCTTCAAGTAAGTCTCACTCAGTGTTATCATGGCAAGTTGATGGAGCTCTTTAATCAAGTGAGGAAACCCAGTTATGATGCCCTTGATCTTTAGTGTTTGAAGAAACTTTGGAGCTGAGAGCGAAGTGTCTACTGTCCATTGTTCATTAGGCTCACCGGTTGCTGGTTGGTCGATCCGGATTGACAAGGAGCAAAGGCATATATACAATTTCTCAATTTGGCGGAACAGATCATTTAGCCTGGCATTTTTACCATGAAGAACTTCACCAAATTTGCTCAGTTTCAGCAGATGAGCAATACCGGCCAGGGTTCCGAAAATCGGTGATATCGGATTTACCAGTGGGGACCAGTAGGAATACAAACCGGTCTTGGAAAAATTGGTTTGGATGAATTTTGTCAAAAAAAAAACGAATTTGCTTGAATTGTTCTTATCTTGAGGTGCATTGTTCATCTCTGCATCTTGCAGCTTTGTACGGTAGAAAGAACGCGAGAAAGAGCATCGAGATCGATCTACATGCATGTATGTATACGAGTGGTGCAGATACGCGAATCCTTTTCTTTAGGTAACGAAGAGGCTTCGCTTTTGTTTTTGGGAGTGAAATGAGTTCCAAACGAGACCTTTCCTTCGATATTTGTTTTTGGGAGAGTCAAAAGTCTTAAACGGGTTGGGCGTTCGGCCGTAAGGCGTTCGATATTTGTGCACGAAAAAGCCCATATATGGAAGGTAACACGGCCCGAGTAAGAGGTCAAAGCCCAGTAGTTTCACGGCCCATACACACAATTATGGAAGGCCTTAGAGACTCTGACGACAAACACCGACTTCTGAGGACATCTCTAATAGTGTATTTATGGTCGTCTCTTAGCTATGTCACGTCAATAAAATTCTACGTGGAGGAGAGAGGGAGAGAAGAGAGAGAACAAGTCGTCTCTTCCTGAAGAGATGATCGTGCACGCGAAACAAGACATGATACATTAATTTACTCTAGTTGATATGTAGGCCTATTTTAAAGAAAAATTATAAAATATAAGTGTTGGAGAGTGCACTAAAGATTGTCTATTGGAGATGTTGTCTCTAAAGAAGATGTAACATATGTTAAAGACAAGATTATCTTTAATTATTGGAGATGCCCTGATCTGGCTTATAGATACCAATGACTGTGACGTCACCTGGTTAGTTACTGGTCAAGACAAGTAGCTTTCCTGGAAGACGGGATGAACGTAGTCTGCATGCATGCTTGGAGTCAGGCACATAACATAGTAATATTCAACCGTCAAATATGATGGGTCACTTTACTGGTTTGACTTCCAACGTATGAGCTGACGCCTTAGAGAAAAAAAAAACACGCGTGTGCACTGCAGCACTAGCTTACACCGTAAGTAGCATTTGTTTACTTTCCCCGCCCAAAATCATCTAGCTCACCGTGCAATTGTGGCTAGTTCCAAGTAAAAAAAAAAAAAAACTTACTTTCGCAGATTGCAATATTACATTGCAAGTTTGAAGCATATAATACTCCTTGGATCCTGCATGCTTACGTCTTTTATTCTACCTATTTCTGTTTTTTTTTTCTCAGTTTGATCAAGGATTCAAAGTAACTCTAGTACTATAACATCCTACTTTTCTGAAATTTAAAAATTCTTTTTGACCTGAACGTACGAGGAACACAGTAATTAATCAGTAGTTTGCATGCATGCTTGGAGTCAGGCACATAACACAGTAATATTCAACCGTCAAATATGATGGGTTACTTTACTGATTTGACTTCCAACTGTCAAATATGATGGGTCACTTTACTGGTTTGACTTCCAACGTAAGGGCTTGGAGAAAAAAAACACGCGTCTGCACTGCAGCAGTATATATATATGCATATGGACGCCTTAACTGTGCCACTGACCACAGCGCCGATCGAGTAACTGCTCTCCTCTCCGTCTCCGTAGGAAGCAAGGAAGCTTGATCGATGGCGCGCGGGGCTCAGCCCTCGCCAAACCGCCGGTGCACGCTCTCCGCCACCGTCGTCGAGGAGAGCGTCGCCGCGGCCACCGCAATCGTCGACATGTGGCGCCCCGACGCCGCCCGGTGCTCCCTCTTCCTCGACTGCCCAGACGGCGACGCGGAGGCCGGCCGCTTCCTGCGCGCCGCTGCCGGCCTCCACCGCGCCATGCTCCTGCGCGCATCGGACGCCGCCGGCCTCCGCGACCGTGGCGACAGCCTCGTCCAGGCGCAGGCGCTTCTCCAGACCGCCATGCAGAGGCTGCAGCTCGAGCTCCAGCTCCTCCTGTCATCCCTTCATCCCAACGCCATCGGCGCCATTGCCGATCACGACGTCCAAGGGACTAGTGCCGTTGCCGCTACTAGCCATATCCGCACGGTCGCTGAGGCCATGATAGCCGCCGGCTACGGCAAGGAGTGCGTTTCCACCTTCAAGTCGCACCGCCGGGCAGCGGTGGCCGGGGCAGTGCAGCGCCTGCTCGGCTTCTCACCTTCCCAGCACGCCCAGTTCCATAAGCTTACCTGGGGCCAAGTGGACGGCAAGGCGCAGTCATGGCTCGCCGCTGCAAGATTCGCGTTCAAATCCGCCTTCTCCGGGGAGAGAGAGCTCTGTGGCAGTGTCTTCGCCGGCGACGCGGCTGTCGGCGACGCGGTGTTCGCGGGCATCGCCAGCGATCAGGCCGTGGACCTCCTCGCCGTCTCTGAGGCCGCCGTGGCTCGAGCGCGCTGCGCCCCAGAACGGCTGTTCCGCGTGCTTGACATCCACGACACTCTCACCGAGATACTGCCGACGATCGTGTCCGTCTTCGGGGCCAGGTCAGAGGTCGCGACCCGCGCCGCCGCCTCTCTTGGCAAAGTCGGCGAGGCAGCGCGCGGCACCCTGGCCAGCTTCGAGGCGGCCATCCAGAAGGAGACATCCAAGGCGACCATGCCCGGCGACGCTGTGCACCCGCTCACCCGCTACGTGATGAACTACCTCGTCTTCCTCGCCAACTACGAGGACGCCCTTGCTGACATATACCGACAAGGCCAAGGCGCGCATGCGCATTCAGCGGCCACCTCGGGCACCAGCACCAGCAGTGCCTCGTCAGATTCGTCGTCTTCCTCGTTGAGCTTGTCGTCGAATCCGATTGCATGGCTGGTGCTCGTCCTGCTGCGCAAGCTGGACGCCAAGGCCGGGAGCTACCGAGAAGCGGCTCTGAGCTCCCTGTTCTTGGCGAACAACACGCATTACGTTGTCAAGAAAGTGCGCGGCAGCAGCAAGCTGGAGGGGATCCTCGGGGAAGATTGGACGGAGGCGCACAGGGCAAAGGCGCGGCGGCACGTGGACGCCTGCGTGCGCGCGGCGTGGGCCAAGGTGGGGGTGGGTGGGGGCGAGGGTGGGGTGGAGGCGGCGGTGATGGAAGCAGTGGCGACGCAGGGCAAGTGGGTGGCAGCAGACGACGAGATGGCCGAGGCTGTGAGAGCGGCGACGGCTGCGGCAGTGGTGCCGGCGTACAGGGTGTTCTATCGACGGCACGGCGCTGCGGAGGGGCTGACGCCGGGGGACGTGAAAGCGATGATCGACGGGCTGTTTGGCGGGCCACGAAATGTAGCTCCAGCTAGCCGGCCGGCCGGCTGGGGTGCATTGCGACGTCATCGTCGGTCGGTGATGCAATTACAGCCACAGCAGCTGCAGCAGGAGGATCCAACCAAATAATCAGCACCAGCTCACTTTCTAGCATAGAGTAGAGATCTTATTGTGTGTGTGTGCGCGCGCACATGTTTTTGAAATTCAGACTCCAAAGTACGTCAAAATCTTGGTGCTGGTTACTAAAGTCTTGTTTCTAAAGGGCGCCAGATGATTTAATTGTTACATGAATCTCCACAAAACGCGTTTTTAATAATACGCGTTTTTAGAAATTACACAGGACCCGAGTCCTTCCTTGATCAGTAGGACCTCTGCTCTGCACTGGAAATGTAGCAAAATGAATCTCAAAGCATCAGCAGCCACTATTCTTCCCATCTCTTGGAGTATTCATCATTTCCCTTTAGGGTATGTTTGGCTTGCCAAACAAGGCCTCATGTGTCTTCGTCTTCCTCGTTGTAATTCCCATTCTGACCAAGAGCCTTCGATGGCGGCCCGCCCATCAAAGCCATCAAGGGAAGGTAAGCGAGGCGACAGGCTGCTGGCCATCATCGGAAGCTTTTAGAAATTACGCGTTTGTAGAAATTACACAGGACCCGGGTCCTTCCTTGGTCAGTAGGACCTCTGCTCTGCACTGGTAGCAAAATGAATCTCAAAATGAATCTCAAATATGATGTGTAATAGAGGTCGTACTGATCGAGGAACGTACGAGGAACACAGTAATTAATCAGTAGTTTGCATGCATGCTTGGAGTTAGGCACATAACACATAATATTCAACCGTCAAATATGATGGGTCACTTTACTGGTTTGACCTCCAACGTATGAGCTGACGCCTTTTTTTGGAGAAAAGAAAACACGCGTGTGCACTGCAGCACTAGCTTACACCGTAAGTAACATTTGTTTACTTTCCCCGCCCAAAATCATCTAGCTGCCCGTATATCTGTGCATATTCAATACGTTTTCTCATGCATCTTATGCCTTGGTCTGAGTGGCTAGCTCACCGTGCAATTGTGGCTAGTTCCAAGTTAAAAAAAAAAGCTTGCTTTCGCAGATTGCAATATTACATTGCAAGTTTGAAGCATATAATACTTGCTGGATGCTGCATTGCGAGACCGAAACTGCTGAATGCTTATGTTTTTTCTTCTGCCCATTTCTGTTTTTTTTTTGCTCAGTTTGATCAAGGATTCAAAGTAACTCTAGTACCTGTACAAATCTTGTAGGAATCCGAGTGGCTACTGGCTGAGGAAACCACTGAGAAAATGAAGCCGGCCTCTCTGGACACCAGTGTTAGAGATGTATATGTATAGTTTGTAATTCCCCATTGTTATAAGGGGTTCTTTGCATATTCACCGTATGTACCTGTGTATTTATACTGG
Organism: Ampelocalamus luodianensis; assembly: GCA_036346255.1. Taxonomy (NCBI): domain Eukaryota; kingdom Viridiplantae; phylum Streptophyta; class Magnoliopsida; order Poales; family Poaceae; genus Ampelocalamus; species Ampelocalamus luodianensis. Next base: position 3,309,125 of record CM070625.1, on the reverse strand, counting down.
CCCATTGACCTCATATTGAATACAAGCGCTATCCATAATATGGTATCAGAGCGAACCTAGGTTTGCTGTTGCTCCGCTTGTCGCCGCCACCGCCGACGTCGTCGGATCTGGAGGTTGTTGCCTCGACGTCATCTTGACGTCTCCCGAACGGAGGAGCCGCCTCCGTCTCCTCCTCCGGCGCTTGGGGAAGCCACCCGCGGCTTCCACACCGCCTCCTCCTCCTCCGGCGCTTGGGGAAGCCGGGCCGTTGTCGTCATCGCTCGGCACCGTCGCCCGCTCCCGACGTCGCCGGGGCTGAGCCGCCTCCGTCTCCTCCTCCGGCGCTTGGGGAAGCCACCCGCGGCTTCCACGCCGCCTCCTCCTCCTCCGGCGCTTGGGGAAGCCGGGCCGTTGTCGTCGTCGCTCGGCACCGTCGCCCGCTCCACCCGACGCAACCCGACGTCGCCGGGGAAGCCAGGGCTCCATCCGACGCAACCCGACGCCGCCGTCGCCCCACCCGACGCCGCCGTCACCGGGACGCTCCATCCGTCGCCGCCGTCGCCCGGGGATCGCACCATCCGCCGCCGGGGAAGCCGCTGCGCCTGGGGAGGCCACCCGCCACCGAGGGCTGCTCCTTCCGCCGCCGCGCCGCCGGGGCTGCTCCATCTGCCGCCGCCGCCCGGGAAGCCAGGGGGAACCCTAGTCCCCCTCCCCCCATGCGCATTCTTTCGGTTCGGCCCGTGGGCCGATTTTAATCAGCCCGCGAGAGAGAAAAAAAAACGTCGTTCTAACCACCGCGCCGCTCAACGCCGCTTGTTAGACTTCGTTGCCTTGGTCGCCGCGTCGTCCAACGCCGCCTACCAATGGGCACCGTTTCCCTCCCTCGCTGCCCGGTGATCTTCGATGGTGTTAACTACACCGACTTTGTGTCTCACATGCGCATCCACATGCGTGGTCTTCGTCTTTGGGGCATCCTCTTTGGCAATGTTACCTGTCCGCCTTGCCCTACACCTCTGACGGACCCTACGCCTGTTGCGCTGCCCCCAACAGCCGACAAGGCTGCTGCTGAGACCGCTCGTCTTGCTGATGATGAGGCTATCTCTGCATACCAGGAGGCTCTGGATTTCTACAAGGATGGCCTGACCGCCTACACTCAGTGGTACGACGACGACGCCGCCGTCTGCTGTCCTCATCACCGATATCCACCTCGGTTCTCTTACGAGGTTGTGGGACTCCCATCGCTTTCGGATGTGGACTCACCTTCGTCAGCGCTACGAGCCCTCGGTGATGCTCTCTACCTGTCCGTGGTCCGCCAGGAGCACTCTCTTCAGCAGGGTGATGCTATCGTGACATCTTTACGCTCGAGCTCTGCCGTCGCGCCACCGGACTCTCTCCGCCTTCGCCGGGTTGCCGCTCTGTCGCTCCGCTTGCCGCATGCGTCTTGACACGGAGTTTCAGCCGATCTACGAGTTCCTTACTGCGCCGTCCCGAAGTTTGAGCAGCGGCGTGCCCAGCTCCTTGCATGCCACCTCGTGTCACTCTCTTGGAGGCCCTTACTGAGATACGAGCAGAGGAGACTCGCCTGAGTGGTGCTGGTCTGATACCACTCCCCTCCGTGCTCGTTGCTCGCCCACCTGCTACACCGACGGCTCCACGCGTCAGCACACTGCCTCCTCTAGCGGTGCGCCACGGTGGTGGTGGCCGCTCCATCTCGCGGGGCGTCCCTCACTGCTCCTACTGCAATAAGGTCGGCCATTGTAACACCCCGATTTTCAGAATCGGAATGTTAATATTTAATTTGGCAATATATTAAATTTTTGACTATGTTTTAAAATTTTTCCGGTGTTAATCAAAATGTTGCTTTAAAAAGAAATTTGAATACATTGAAAGGTTGCATTTAAAGTTAAATCAAATAGTTTAAAAGATGCAAAACAATAATAATAATAACTAACAATATTAAATCGAATTGTTTGAGAGAATGCATTTAAAAGTTAAATTGTATCATTTCTTGTTTTCGCATGCGTTTCAAAAATCATGATGCATGCATTAGTACCGCTTACTCTTTTTGATCCGACCGACCATGATGAGGCGTGCAGGTATCCATTTCTTTTCCCTAACTTCCCTCCTCGCAAACACAACCAAAAACCAAAAATCATGCGACGCATGTTATAGCGTTGCGATCGTCGTCTCGAGGGCGTTCTGTTTCTCCAATCGGTTTTCGAGTGCGAGCTCTTTTGCGTGGCATGCAAGAAGGAGGGAGAAATATGCTGCTAAGTAATTTCATTTCCTATTTTTCTTATCCTAGCCGAGCACCACCCCTCAACTACACTGCCTATTTTTTTCCCCAGCTGCCAAACTGAACCAAAATCCCACCCACTGTCATTTTTCAGTTCCCAACAAGCTGTCCACGCCATCTTGCTTGCCCCAGCCGAATGCTCCACCATTTCACTTTCTCATCTACACACCTAGTGCTTTCTCCTTTTCTTATGAGAGCACTACACAGCCACTCCTTTACCTCCTCAATTCTTTATTCCCTCAACCCCACTGCCATCTCCTTTCACCTCCACTACACATCCCATCCCCTGCCATTTCTTGTCCCCAGCCGAACAAGCACTACACACTGCCATCTTTTTCTTTTCCCAAAGCCTCCACTGCCATTCACCTCCTTCCTCCTCAATGCATTTTCTTCCCACAACACAGCACAAGAACTCTAGCTCCTCCCACCTTCTCTCCTCCTAATCTCATCAAGACATGGAGAACCAAGCCCTGCATGTTGTGCCAATGCATTCGCAAGCACGCAAGCTTTCCATCCATACAAACATCCTATACATGCATGAAGGTTTGCACATTTTGGAGAAGAGGAAAGGGAAGGATGGAGGTGCTGGCCAGCACACGCATGCAGCTGCTGGTGCATGGCAATGGCAGCCTGGCGTGGCGCTGGCCATGCGGCTCAGCAAGGCGGCACAAAGTTGCAGCTCGGGAGGAGGCGGCACTGGTAGGTGGCTGGCGACGTGGAGCTGCGGCGGCAATGCAGCGAGAGGAGCAGAGGCACGGCGACTGGACAAAGCAGCATGGCGCGGCAGCCTGCGGAGTCCCAGGCGACGGCCAGCAGCCTGGCGGCGTGGAGGAGCCGCCATGGCGAGGTGCTGCAGCGGCAGCCCGACGTGAAGACGAGGGCGCTGAGGACGCGGCCGACCGGGAGCAGCGACGGCGGCCAGCGGTGTCAGCACGGCGGTGGTCGGCCTGAGGCACTGGGACGGCTCCGAGGCGCGGCATCGAGGCCGGCAGCCATGCATGCGGCAGCGCGGCATGGCGTGGTGGCTCGGTGAGGCGCACCAGAGCATGGCGCGGCGGCCCAGTGCACGACGGCGTCGAGGGCGAGCGAGGCAAGGCGGTGTCGATGCGACGGCGTGGCGCATGCGGTGGCACTAGGATGATGGACATGGATGAGGAGCCGGACGTGGACACGGACGAGTTCGGCGACAACTACGGTGGCCGCGGACAGGAGGCCGAGCGGACGCGGGATCGGCGACGACTACGGCGGACGCAGAGCCGAGAAGACGCCGCCCGGTGATGATTCGCACGCCTAGTGCCGCGGTAAAAATCTTTAGTGTTATTTTTGTCACTGTGCTATGATATTAGTCGTTTATGTTGCATATTAGTCTTGAGCATGAGCATGGCATCTATTTATGCATGTTTAATGGTAAAATAAATTGGTAGCTTAAAACCGATGTAATTCTCCGGTTATGTCTTATTCATGCGTAGGCGTCTTCATGCGATGTATGTCGGCATATGCGAGTGATTTTATGATCGTAGCGGATTATGTAGAATGTTGATCGGTGGATGCTAGGTTAAATATATAAATTGGATCATTGGATCGGATGATATGATTTTGGAGTCGCATGGAAAATTGGTGATGATCTTGGATGATAAAATAATCGGAAGTTTTCCCAGCGTTGGATTAGTAATTTTTGTAGTTAGGATGCATAGGGATTTTACTAATTCTTACTTGATGGATAGCTCATGAGATGATATTTAAGGAAATATGGATATAGAATCGGACGATTGTTTTAATCGTGAGCAAATTGGTCGGATGCCTTAAATAATATCCACGTGAGTCATATATGCTAGAATGTAGGAGATGGTAGAATGGATTACCTGATTGTGGATACATATTCTGATTACTATGTGATTAGTAGGTAAGTTATATGTGCCGAGTCAATGGAGTCGTGCCCTCAATTGGAATTAGTAGATAAATGAGTATTTGGTTGATCATAGAGGCACATATGTAATTGGATTGGTAGATGTCGTACATGTCTATTTCGTAATGTAGATAAGAGTTGATTGATTCGTGAGCTATTAAATATCGGCGTGAATGTGAATATATGTATATTATAAAGCTCATTAGGGTAAGTTAGTCAATTAAGCTTCGGTCGATGGAAATTTTGGTATATGCGATTGTGATTTGCGAGGCGAGACTAGTAGAGCTAGATAGTTAGCATTAGCTTAAATAGTATATCGGAGAACGATCGATGGATTCAATCATGGTCATATGCCCATGAGTCGGTGGATTTCGTGTAATTATCGGATAGGTTGTATATTTGGAAGATCGTGAGTTCGGGCATCACTCGATGGATTGAATACCTTGATAATGTCCTAGTGGAGGTTAGTATGGGATTTAGATCAAGATATGAGAATATGATTGGAGAGTGTATGCATGTGATTGGATTCAACACCGGAGAATTGGTTAAGTATATGATTGTGAGAAGATTATATTTGTCGGTAGATGTTTTCCTTTTGGAAATATATGAAAAAGAAAAGAATATATGTAGGCCCCACTTGTCATGGTAGAGGCTAGGTCAGCCTACGTATAAAAACTATTTATTGCGATAGAAATTTCAGAAAAGAATAATTTTTACACTAGAAATTCATTTAACTTCAAAAATTCATAGAAAATTCAATTGAACTCCAAATGGGATGAATCCAATTGGGTTGTCCATAAAATATTATTCTATATCTAACCATGTAGTTTTTATCTCCACTAGAATTCTGCAAACTTTTACAACATAATTAAATTTGGGTGAACAAATGAAATGAACCACCTTTTTCAAAGATTTTCTAGAAATCTGATTTTCAAACTACTATAACTCTCTCATATAAACTCCAAATGGAATAATTTTTGTACCTAAATTCATCTAAAATCATAATCTAGCTACTGTATAAATTTCATACATTTTTGAGCAATTTGAGTTTTTGGCTATTTCTCGATGTTTATTCGATATCGCCTTTCTTTAGATTCCGAGTTGCCGGAAGTATGAGAGTAAGTAACCGAGAGTGAACAAGTGAACTACCAGCAAGGCAAGCATCATTTGAACTTTCTTTTGCATCATATTTGATCCCATATTTGGTTAAGTTAGTGCAATGATAATTGCTTGCATGCTATTTTGATTATATCAATATTTTTGTGATGTGTAGTTTAGATATGTCCTATGCTTGAGGTTAATCTTGAATTATGCCAACTCCTATATGCTTAAGATAGTATGTGTGAATTATGGGTGATAGAATTGTAGCCATGCAAGTCTAGACACGGTAGTTCGATCGTCGAATAACCCAATGTTTTGGGATACACACAACTCTTACTTTATGTTTTTACTTCAGATCTTTGTAGCTGTTTTATGAGTTAAACTTTGTCATTTTTAAATGAGATTTGGTCCGGACAAGTGTTGGTTAGTGATGGTGCTTTGTGCACGACCATTGGGTAAGTGGAAGGACTTGTCGGACAATTGAGGACCGAACTTTGGTAACGTCGTTAATTCAAGTACACTCGTCTTTGCTACGGGTTGGGAGCCATATGGTTAAGTAGGGGAGGGTTTTATTGTGTTAAGTCCTTGGTGGTGTAAGGGGCATAGCGACCGTGAAATCCTATGTTCTTTAGGAGCCGATGTAATCCTTTATAGTGTGCAAGGGAGCGTCAATTCTTTTGTTTTGATTGCATCGGTATTTCGATATAACTTGTGAGCCCCTAGCAAGTGCTATCGACGCTTGTACTAGGCAAGGAACCATCTCACAAGGGGACTTAGCTCAATAGGGCTTTCTTGCTGAAAATGACTATATCTTGATTTACCCGCCGCATACCATAGGAAGTATGCTATTTTCGGAGGCATCTGGAGGCTTACGGGCTAATCAAGTCGTGTGGGTAAAGTAGTACACCCCTGCAGGGTATCAATCTATTCGAATAGCCGTGTCCACGGTTATGGACAACCGCTTGAGTTCGGGAGTTACTATTGTTAGACTTTTAATTAAAATTGTGGTTGAACTTGGGATTCGTTATGAACGGGTTGTTCATGTGTTTAGTACATCAAAGTGGGCTGCCACTTTGGTCTTTGTATGATTCAATTGTTTATTATTGAAATGCTTTACTATATGCTTTACTTCTACTTCAAATCTGATTTTAAATGGGCACATGAAAAACTAGTATGTGTAGGATGTTAATTGTTGCGTCCCTTTCGCAAAACTAAACCAATATGAGCCATCCTTTGAATGACCCTTATGCATAACTATTTTTATTTGTGTAAGACTTGCGAGTACACTTGTACTCAGCCAGATGTTTGCTGGCCTTTTCAGGTGAGGAAGATTATGAGTATGACGATCTCGCTAGTGTTGACTTGGGTGACACTAACGAGTAGTGTGCTATCATTTAACCCCCAGTCGGTTGCCGATGGGTGATGGGCATACCACTCTCGGTCTTTTGCTTTATTTATTTGCTTCCGCCGCTACTTGGTACTTTACTTGAATTTGGCCGGTCGGCCGTATGTAATAAGCTGTAGACCTTAACTATTATGCAGTATGTCTTTTTAATCTCGTGTTGTATGCGTTGTATGGATGTAATCAACGTTGGATGAGGGTATGAGTATATTGGTCGTTGATCTTGGGAGTCAATATAAGTCATACTCGTTATTGATGAATCCCCATTTAACTCACTAAGTGTAGTGCTTCGAATCGAAAGAGAATCGACAATCATGTAGCGCCGCAGCGAGCAGCGCGCATGATCGTTGAGGCTCTAGTATTCGGCTAAGCCTCTCACTTGGATAGAGTTAAATTGGAATTCATTTCCCGGAGACCCGTGATTATGTCCCTAAGACCTTGTTTAATCTCGGTCTTATGGAGATAATTACCGGGGTCCCCACAGCCATATTGAGTCCCAGTGCTATAAGAAGCAGTGACATCTTTCTCGCCGTTCTTCTCCTAGCATCGCATCTGTGCTTCTACATCAACGCTGCATCGACTTCTTCAGCTTTCTCTCACCGAGCGAGAGATAGCCGGACTTCGACGCCGCTTGCCGCTTGGTTCTCCTCGGCAGTTCTGCGGGCTCGCATCGACTCTTCTGCACCGAGAAACCACCTCCTACACAATCAGGTACCTCCCGTGGATTCTTGATTCTGGAGCATCTTTTCACATGACTCGATTCTTCTACCTATCTTTCATTACACCCTTGATTCTCCGTCGGTGTTCTTCTGCGATGGTACATCTCTTTCGTCTCAGTCGAGGACCTCTTAGCAACTCATCTTTTCATGTTCCTTCTGTTGCTTAGGTTCTTCGCCTTACCATGCAGCTTCTTTCTGCTGGGCATATTACTGATCTTGGTTGTCGGGTCATTCTCGACTCTGACTCTTGTTGTGTTCAGGACCGCCACACGGGAGCTCTGGTTGGTTCTGGCCCTCGGCGCCGTGACTCACAGCGTCTTTGGGAGCTTGACTGGCTTCACCTTCCTTCCGCTGCCACCGCCGCAGCCAGTCTCTCAGCTTCTACCACTTCGCCTACCAGCCCTTTCCAGCAGTGGCATCACCGTCTTGGTCATCTGTGTGGATCTCGTCTGTCGTCCCTAGTTCGTCGTGGTCTTCTGGGGTCTGTCTCAGGAGATGTGTCTTTAGATTGTCAGGGCTGTAGGTTAGGTAAACAAATTCAGCTCCCTTATCCTCATAGTGAGTCAGTGTCTCAACGTCCTTTTGATCTTGTTCATTCAGATGTTTGGGGTCCGGCTCCCTTCGTTTCGAAAGGGGGTCATCGATATTATATCATTTTTATAGATGATTTTTCTCGCCACACTTGGATATATTTCATGTCTAATCGTAGTGAGGTCTTATCTATCTACCAACAATTTGCCACTATGGTCCACACACAGTTCTCCACCCCCATTCGTGTTTTTCGTGCTGACTCTGCTGGCGAGTACCTCTCTCGTTACCTGCGCAGCTTCCTTGCTGAGCAGGGTACTCTCGCTCAGTTCTCTTGTCCTGGTGCTCATGCTCAGAATGGTGTCGCTGAGCGCAAGCATCGTCACCTCCTTGAGACGGCTCGTGCACCGATGATTGCCGCCTCCACTCCACCTCACTTTTGGGCCGAGGCTGTTTCCACTGCCACCTATCTCGTTAACATCCACCCTCTTCTGCTCTTCAGGGTGCGATCCCTGTTGAGCGTCTTTGTGGTCTTCTTCCTGACTACTCGCCTTCGCCCTGCTTGGTTTGTGTTTGCTATGTTCACCTTGCCCTCGAGAACGTACCAAACCGATCGCTCACCGTTGAGTGTGTCTTTCGGGATACTGATCCGAGCACAAGGGATATCGGTCTTTGGGATCCCGTTGGTCGACGGATACGGATTTCTCGGGATGTGACTTTCGACGAGTCTCGTCCCTTCTACCCACGCCATACCTCTCCTTGACTTCGCTTCCTCTGTGGAGTCTCTCGTCTTTTGACCTTTCCGGATACACCTATATCCGCTTTACCTCATCCACCCGTCCCACCGAAGTCTCCACATATTCCTCCCGTGGCCTCTCCGCCGTTGTCGCCGCCGATTCGTCTCCTGCAGCTCCTCGTGCTCCTCCCACTACACTCGCCTACACTCGTCGACCTCGCTTTGAGGATCTTCCGATGAGCCATCTTCTCTGATGTTCTATCTTCTCATGATGATCCATCTTCCCCGATGGGTTATCTTCTCCTCGCTCGCTCCGCAATCGCCATCGATTCGGCCTCCCGCTTCGTTTTGGTTTTTCCGTGCTACTCTTGAGCTCTGCTCTCTATCGGGATGTTGTTACTCATCCCGAGTGGCGCATGCTATGGCCGAGAGATTGCTGCCTCGAGCGTCTTGGTACTTGGGATCTTGTTCCTTTTTCATCTCACTCGCGTCCCATCACGTGTAAGTGGGTCTATAAGATTAAGACTCGCTCGATGGCTCTCTTGAGCGCTATAAGGCGCGTCTTGTTGCTCGTGGCTTCCAAAGCAGAGCATAGTCGTGACTACGATGAGACTTTTGCTCCTGTGCTCACATGACCACTTTCCGCACTCTTCTTGCGGTGGCGTCTGTTCGCCACCGGTCTGTTTTCTCAGCTTGATGTCAAGAATGCCTTTCTCAATGGCGAGTTGCGTGAGGAGGTCTACATGCTTCCGCCACCTGGGTATTCAGTTCCTGAGGGCATGGTATGTCGTCTTCGCGTTCTCTCTATGGCATTAAGCAAGCCCTCGTGCTTGGTTTGAGCGCTTCTCCTCTGTGGTCACCGCTTTGCGGCTTTTCACCGTGATCATGATCCTGCGCTCTTTGTCCACACTTCGTCTCGTGGTCGGACTCTTCTTCTTCTTGTATGTTGATAACATGATCATTACCGGCGATGATTCTGAGTACATTGCCTTTGTCAAGGCTCGTCTTAGTGAGCAGTTTCTTATGTCGGATCTTGGTCCTCTTCGTTACTTTCTTGGGATTGAGGTTACTTCCACTCCAGATGGTTTCTTTATGTCCCAAGAGAAGTATATTCAGGATCTTCTTGATCGTGCCTCTCTCACTGATCAGCGTACTGTTGAGACTCCCATGGAGCTCAATGTTCACCTCCGACTCTCTGATGGCGAGCCTCTTTACGATCCGACTCGCCATCGTCATCTTGTTGGGAGTCTTGTCTATCTTGCTTTACTCGCCCGATATCACTTATCCATCCATATTCGAGTCGGTTCAGATCTGCTCCCACTCAGTCCACTACACCACCTTCTTCGAGTTCGCGATACCTTCGTGGAACTATCTCTCGTTGTCTTTTCTTTCCAAACTCCAGCTCATTCGACTTGAGCTTATTCGGATGCTACTTGGGCGGCGATCCTCCGATCGCGGTCTATCTCTGCTTCCTGTGTTTTTCTTGGTGGTTCTCTCATTGCCTGGAAGACGAAGAAACAGACTGCAGTGTCCCGTTCGAGTGCAGAGGCTGAGTTGCGCGCTATGGCTCTCTTGACAGCAGAGATTACTTGGCTACGGTGGTTACTTGAGGATTTTGGTGTTTCTGTCACTACACCGACTCCTCTCTTGTCCGACAAGACAGTGCTATCAAGATACCCGAGACCCTGTGAAGCATGAGCTTACCAAACATATTGGTGTTGATGCTTCCTTCATGCGGTCTTGTGTGCATGACCAGGTGATTGCTCTTCAGTATGTGCCTTCAGAGCTTCAGATAGCGGATTTCTTTACGAAGGCCTGGACTCGCGCACAGCACGGTTTCTACCTCTCCAAACTCAGTGTTGTTGATCCACCATGAGTTTGAGGGGGGGTGTTAGAGATGTATATGTATAGTTTGTAATTCCCCATTGTTATAAGGGGTTCTTTGCATATTCACCGCATGTACCTGTGTATATATACTGGCCCATTGACCTCATATTAAATACAAGCGCTATTCATAATAACCAGCATCGTCACTGCGATTTCTTACTAAGGTCTCTGATGGCCATGGCAAAACCAGTCTGGTCTGGAGCTTGTTCAACAGCCTAAGCTAGAGCCTGTTTTCTTTTGTGCTTGTAATCTTTTCTTTGGTTTTGCCTGATAACCTTCTCTTTTATATTATTTAATATATATACAGTAGTAGGCTCTCCTACTGTTCAGCTTCAAATAAAAAAAACTGGAGATGGTGAGGGATTCGGAGTCAGAGCTTTCATGGCCCGTTCTCAGCCACTAATACAGTGCCACACCTGTTAATACAGAGGATGGATTCACCATCTGTCTGCCGATTCTGAATTTCTGATAGAAAGATTGCAGCATTTTTCGATGCTGGCAGACAGACAGTCTACTAATTGGAGGCTTTGGAGTTCGGAGGAATCTTTTCATTTTTGGGTAGATGGGACGCGCATCGTCTCACAGCAATGTCACGCACTACAATGCTATAACATTGGCTCGTAGCTGTTGGATTAAAAAGTGAAGACCAAGATCGTGCGAGGCACTATTATTGTAGCAAAACTGTAGTATAAGTACTGTAGTAATACTAATACTGTATAGGTTGATCTAATCTGTTCTTTCTATATCGGACGACTTAAGTCGTCGCAATGTCACAGCACTATTGCACTCTACTATTTCCTTTGCAACGTTAGAAGATTTGAATCCATGTAGATCTGTACTTGTGAATGGATTGTCGACAAGTAACTGCACGGGAACATTACCCCTGACCAATGTTTTGATTACTGGAATTTTTTTATACTGGAGGTCATTGGTTGGGCCAAAATGGCCGAAAATCGAAAAATTTTGGCAGAATTTTTCCAATCAAAATTTGATATTTTTTCAAAGTTAAAATTTCCTCTTCTGAGTGGTACCCGATAGAACAGAAACTCCCAATTTTCGGTTGATTATCGGCGGATAATCCAAACCCTGCCCCACACAACACATTAGAGAGATGCTCTTAAGTGTATCTATGTTTGGTTATTTTTTCGTTTCTTTTTCATATTTTCCTTTTCTTTTTTTGCAATGCTCAGGTAATTATGGGAGTGATAAAATTAAAGTGGTTTTGTGCAGCCTTCCTTTGCCGACGGACATCCTTCAGCTGGAAAACTGACGAAAAGAAATTGATACACTTAAGAGCATCCACAAGCCGCGACGCCATCAGCGGAGGCTTCGACAAGACTATTCCATGGGAGTCGCGGCCGTGCGGCAGCAGCGGCACGCCTCTCCCTGCGAACGCCGGCCAACAAGTAGAACAAAGATAATCTGTTCTGCTTACGAGTGAGTGTTTTGATGCTTATTATGTTTTGCTTTAGCCACGTGCGTGCTCCAGCTTATTCTTATTGACCAATAAGAATAAGCTAACTCCATCAATTCTTCGAACAAGCTAGTATTGTAGCACACAGCAACTCAATCAGATCATAGATACAGCACACGTGCACTCTCACTGGTATACATATACAGATAGCACACTTACAGTACAGTACACATATGCACATATACTCACAGCAAACCATGACATAACTCACATGAAGGCAGTTAGCTAGATGTACACACATTAGCCAGCACACCCGTAGGCAGGGCGGAGCCAGCGACACCCAATCCTCGAGCTGGACCAGCTGTTCTTGGGCTATTGCCTCAGCAGGCCAAGGCCTCGCTCTACCCTTGCCCCCAGGGCATGCATGTATACATGTATATATACAAACACGTACACGATTACACACACAAACACGAGCATGCACCACGACATTTGATTTACTCCGTAGTAATAATAACATACTCAGTAGAGCCCTCAAATGTCGTGTCTGGACTCTGGAAGCTAGTACCTCAGCTCGGGACGGTTTCGATTTGGAAGTGCTGCAATGGCTTGCTCCAACGCAGACAGATGCGGGTTCACGTCGCCTCTGAGCTCGAGCACTTTGAGGCTCGGAAGGTGCTGGATTCCAGTAATGGTGTCCGCCTTGTCGACGGTCCAAACAATCTTCTCGAGAATAGGAGCTGTGCCGTGTTCAAAGGTGATGATGATACTAGCGATGGGGGAGGCCTCGATCAGGAGGAACTTGAGCTTTTGGAACTCTTGTTTCTTGAAGGTGAGCCTGGGGTCAATGTATGATTTGCGACGAAGCCTAAGGCAGCGCAACTCCTCGAGCTTGCCAAGGATTCGCAGAGATTTATCCGTCTGCAGCGAGGTCTCGCACAGTGTTACCTTGGAGAGATGCTTGTGATTGTGGATCCAGGTAGGCAATCCATAATTTCCTATGTTGCCGTTGATGTTTAGGCTCTCCAGGTGCTGTGGAGGTAAGGATGTGGCATCAACCTCCTTGTTGTCAAGATTCACGCCGCCATCGGTGGGTGATAGTGGTGTGATCCAGACTGACAAAGAGCGCATGCATCCGCTCAAGTTGTTGATTGCTAGGAGAAAATGTTTGATATTTTCTTTACTGCCATGGAGAACCAGGCCAAGCTTCCTTAGATTCAGCAGACTCCCAACCTCTTCCAGCTTATCTTTGCCGTGCCGCGAAACCTCGACATGGGATAGTATCTCCATGCTTCTCCCGATCTTGCGGGGCATCCGCACGGTGGAGAGCGACGACTCCTTGGACATGGTTCTTGTGTCGTCACTCGAACAGTCGATGCGGCGGCCGGCGAGAAGATGCTTCAGCCTGGGGAGAAAGATGCGCTCCGTGTCGGTGGCCCGTACCTTGGTTTGCCGGATGTCCAGCGTCTCCAACAGCTTGAGTGCCTGGATTTGACGGGGCAGTCGGGAAACATCTGTGTTCCGAAGGCTTAAATACTTGAGCAAGGACACGTTGCAGATGCTCTTCAGTTGGCGCTTCTTCAAGCCTCTGCAACCCCCTAGGTCCAGCACATTCAGTCGATATTCTTCAGGGAGTGCTTTGAGGAGAGCTACCATCTCATCCATGGGGTCCTTTCTTGGAACGACGCAAAGGTCGCACATGTTCCACGGCCACGGTTTCTGCTGCGGTTGTTGTGGTCGCCGCAGAACTATCTCTCGGATTTTAAGCTGGTGATCAAGGTGAGTCGGCAGGCCAACCACAAAGTTCTCACTTTTGGAGATGTCGACGATGAAGTCCCGGACTGAACCATCCATTTTACAGCTCTTGACTTTGCCGGTAGGGCCAATGACAAGAGGACAAACAAAGCCTCGAAAAACAAGCTCATTGAAGCAGCGTTCACCTGCTTGTTCTAGAGTCTGAAGCTTTTCGTCCTCAGCCACTAGGCCTTCGGCGACCCATCGTCTGACCAAGCTTGTCCTGCTGATGCTGGTTTCGTCGAGGAATGCAGTGAGATACTGCAGGCAGCTCTTGTAATGTGTGGACAGCTTGCTGTAGCAAAAAATCATCACTTCCTTGGGCACATCTGCTGCTCTGTCCTCCAACTTCTTCTTCAATGTATCCAGTTCTTGTTTGGTCCCGTAAGGATAAGCATACAGAGCACGAAGTAACATTTTCATGCTGTTGACATGATTCGGCGCACATTTCTTCAGAATAGCTTGTATTTCTGTCTTAGCTTCACGTGCAAGATCAAGAGGAAGCATGCGGATCGCTGTGCGAAAAGATGGAGGATCCTCTTTCATCATCGGATTTGCTACTTGTAAGGCGCCTGAAATTTTTAAGTTTAAGTCAATTATTGTGATCATTTAATTTGTGTAGAGATTGATATGTCGTATGATTGGATGTTGATCAAATAGATAAAAAAATATGACTTATGCTTTAATAAATTTCAGTCACCTTATGAATAGACAATCCCATCGTTTATCATCTTCTAGGGCACGTAGAAAAGCCTCCCTCTTCTCGTCGGTCTTGTTGTCTTGGCCAACCGGCTTCGGCTTGAGCTTTGCGTCCGCTGGGACGGTGGCGCCGTAGCGCAGCCGCCTCTCGCCGACGTCGCGCACCCGGTCCTTGAGTTCGCGGATCTTGGTGGCGAGGCGGTGGCGCGCCGGCATCTTCCGCAGGAGCACGAGGACGTGCTTCACGTGGTTCCAGAGGCCCCTTTCCGGCGTGGTCTGGTCGCGCATGTAGAGCTCGATGCAGTCCTGGGCGATGTAGGTGATGTCGCGGACCTGCTTCATCCACGCGCGTTGCTGGTCGTTGTGCTCGGTCTCCGTCTTGGTGAGGTGCAGGAGGAAGCCGTTCATGCTGTCCATCTCGTCCTTGATGAACTGTATGTCGCCCTGGACGCCGCCGAGCAGCCTCGCCTCGTCCTTGATCGCCATCGACAGGAGACCCAGCAGCGAGTCTACGGCACCGTGGGTCTGGTCAGCCATCTTTGTCTCTCTTTTTGTCGCGCGCGCGCTCTTTCTCTCTGATGTGAATGATGTAAATGGATGGGAACTCAAAACTGGATTGGGAATGAGCAATGAGACGGAGGATCACGCAGCGCAGTAGTTTTGATGGAGCTAAGGTACGTGACGCATGGGAAAACCAAGCGATGTAAGAGGAGCATCAAGTGCTACACCAAGCAGCAGAACAAGGCAAAACCAAGCGTAAGCACGAGGCGACAGATCGTCGAATATTTTTTTCTAGCTTGTCCAAAGTATCTAGTGCTGTTCTTTCCTTGAACAGCGCTTCCTCCACAGCCTTTTCTTTGTCTTGCAATTGCCCCCACGCAACGACAGCTTCAATTCCAAACTTTCTTCGTTTCCTCTCCGGCGGGTCAGCTTGCGATTGCGGTACTGTGTTGCACGCTTTGGAATCCGGTTAGCTACGTCATACCTCGAACAACTACCGGAGTACGTTCGCAGCACTCGCCGGTTGAGCCAAACGCAAGATCGTCTCGTAGCAGGGGCGGAGCTAGGTAGTGTGTCCGATGTATGTCCGTACACTCAAAAAAAAAATGCAAAAATTGCTGAGGATTATGTATGTACTAGTTATCAATCCGTGCAACTGCACGGACTGCATATCTTAAGTAATATTTATTTGTACTAAATTTTTTGAAACCCTAACATGAGTAGGGTAAAATATTGAAGACTATCACTTCTTATTGTTTTGAGTGAGCCAAATTTTATTTCTTACCTTTGCATGATGTTCTTCCCATGCAACATTATAAGCAATCTACATAATATGATATTTAAAAGTACCACAACTTAAAGATTGGAAATATTTTCAGTCTAATTTTAATATGTTTTGTTTTACTATTTTTATCTGATTTGTATAGTAAACCAAAATTAAATTTGTACATATTGCTTAATTCCAAATTTGTGTAAATATTAATGAGATATTTAGGGTTGGGTTTAGGTTCATAATCTTGAATTTTTTAATTTTATATAACTAAAAAGTAAATATTTCTAGCTATTGTTCCTATTTGGATTACTTACGGGACCTGCTGCTGTATCATAATAATTTTTTTAAATAATGAATTTTATTCATTTTAGTTATGAATATTTTATACTTTTATATAAAATATTTAATTATGAAATTTGACCGTGCTACTGTGTCATAATAAAATTCTTCAAACTAAAATAATTTCTTTTTTTAATTATGAATTTATTTATATTTTTATATAAAATTTTAGTTATGGATTTTAATTCTTACATCTTGTACTAGCATATATTGTTGAACGTCCTATTCTGGGACCATTACTATATATAGGGAACCATTTTCAGGTTTTTAATCATGTTTCTCTGGGATGTATATTGTTGACTTAAATCATGTTTCTCTTTTAATCGGACATACATCTATGCATGCCGCTTGCATGAGTTCTGTCCGTATACAAAAGGACTTTACTCTTATTTCTCAAGGATACTAATCTTCTATTATATACTCACATGCACATGAGATCTCAGCCATAGATAATATAGTTGGATAATAAATATTTTTTGTTTTCTAGATTAAGGTAGGGGTTTTTATTTCTTATTTTATATAATTAATGTGAAAATTTCTAGCCTATTTTAACACATGGAGTCTGATTTACCTTTTTCTTGGTATTTTGATGTTAATTTTGAAATTTCTAGCCTGTTTTTAACTCGTCGAGTTTGATTTACCTTTTTCTTGGCATTTTGGTGGAAATGTCACGGAATAATATTAGCAATAGTGAAGACTCATGAAAGAAAAGGCGGACGCATGGTAGTTAGTTTTATCTGTTACATCTATACCTAAACCATAATCATGGGATAGTTAATGTGTCTGCTTGGGCATTTTTAGAACTGCATCGGCAAGTGCAATGTTAAAAAAAGAGGAAGAAACAAACACAAATGAGAGACAATGTTGTATATGGAAACTGCATCCAAATGGGCTGTCACTACCGTGTACGATTTGGCAACACGAAGCAAACTCTCTATATGTAAACTGCATCCAGATGGGCTGTCACTACCTTGTACTCTCTCCCTCTCAATCTATTACGTAACACATGATAAATTTAATTCATGCCATACTTTACACCAATCTATGGTAAGCGAGGCGACAGGCTGCTGGCCATCATCGGAAGCTTTTAGAAATTACGCGTTTTTAGAAATTACACAGGACCCGGGTCCTTCCTTGGTCAGTAGGACCTCTGTTCTGCACTGGTAGCAAAATGAATCTCAAAATGAATCTCAAATATGATGTGTAATAGAGGTCGTACTGATCGAGGAACACAGTAATTAATCAGTAGTTTGCATGCATGCTTGGAGTTCAGGCACATAACACAGTAATATTCAACCGTCAAATATGATGGGTCACTTTCCTGGTTTGACTTCCAACGTATGAGCTGACGCCTTTTTTTTGGAGAAAAGAAAACACGCGTGTGCACTGCAGCACTAGCTTACACCGTAAGTAACATTTGTTTACTTTCCCCGCCCAAAATCATCTAGCTGCCCGTATATCTCATGTATCTTATGCCTTGGTCTGAGTGGCTAGCTCACCGTGCAATTGCGGCTAGTTCCAAGTTTTTTTAAAAAAGCTTGCTTTCGCAGATTGCAATATTACATTGCAAGTTTGAAGCATATAATACTTGCTGGATGCTGCATTGCGAGACCGAAACTGCTGAATGCTTATGTTTTTTCTTCTGCCCATTTCTGGTTTTTTTTTATCAGTTTGATCAAGGATTCAAAGTAAGTCTAGTACCTCTACAAATCTTGTAGGAATCCGAGTGGCTACTGGCTGAAGAAACCACTGAGAAAATCAAGCCGGCCTCTCTGGACACCAGCATCGTCACTGCGATTTCTTACTAGGGTCTCTGATGGCCATGGCAAAACCAGTTTGGTCTGGAGCTTGTATAACTGGAGATGGTGAGGGATTCGAAGTCAGAGCTTTCATGGCCCGTTCTCAGCCACTAATACAGTGCCACACCTGTTAATACAGTCGTTGCTCGCCAGACAGACAGTCTACTAATGGGAAGCTTCGGAGTTTGGAGGAATCTTTTCTTTGGGTGGGTGGGTGGGTGGGTGGGGGAGGGGGCATGTGTAGATGCGTGCTTGTGAATGGATTGTCGACAACTGCACGGAAACATTACCCCTGACCAGTGTTTTGATTACCGGAATTTTTTTATATCGGAGGTCACCGGTTGGTACGGATGGAAACGGATCGAATATAGATCGAATAGTCTCGAATACAAATACGAATTGAATGTTGTAATGAATTCGAATTCGAATTGAATATGTAGTCAATTCGGTCGAATGCGAATATCCTACAACTTTTGCAACAAATCTCGGTAGAACACCCAACAGCTATAGATTCAGCACCGAATCAAGACCCCGTCGAAACCTTGTGCCAAGTAACAGACATAGACCTCGCTCAACCACAGGCGTGGTTTAAACCAACTTGGCTTACTACACTGCTCTCCCAATTGAATATCTACAGGTTGTCAACTGCTCTAGTATGTTAGAGCAGCCGCGGAATGGGGTGAGTCAGAAGTGGACCCTTTTAGGGCACTTGCTGAACTGCACAACGGTATGGGCCCATCAGCCTCGGAGTGCTGATTCCACTATTGGCCGGTGGTCTCCCGAGCTGTATGGATTAAGACCTACCGGGTAGAGGCTAGAAATGTTGAGCAGTAAAAAAGATAGTGTTATCTCAGCTTAGTCACACGCTAATGGTTGCGTGTATAGAGCTTGACAGTACAAGCTTGATATATCTTGTGGGTAAAGTTGGACAGCTCTGCAGAGTGTATATTAAATGGTATTCGAATACACCGTACTTCCGGTTAATAAAGCTGTGTTTATGGGTGACTCCAGTATACAAGGCATAAGTAGGAATTTACAATTTTTAATTGGATAATTGCAAAGGTTGTAAACCCCTTATACACATTACTGTTTTACTGTTTTCAAGTATTATACTGCTTTTAAATTCAACTCCTGCATTCCACATATACCTGTTGGTAAACTGTACCACTCCTTTGATAATCCTGGCATATAGTTAAATAGAACTTTCTATGTAACTTGCTGAGTACGGTAGTAGTACTCATTCTTGCTAAACATCAACAGAGAAATTTTGGGAAGAAACATGTGATCCTTGCAATCAGGAGGAGCCACTAGACGTGGACGACTATTGGTATTATGGTCTCTTCTGCGCCCAAGCTTGCATGTGGTTTCTGTTCACTTTTGTGTTGTAATATATTATGTTTAGGCTTGGATGCCCACTTCCGCTTTCAAACTGGTTGTTATGCCTTATCTACTGTAATAAAAGTTTGGTTCTTGTTGTAATCGTAAGCTTGCTTGTGAAGCCACAACTTTGCAACTGTACATCCTGGATAGTTGTAAAGGTTCTAACGGTTCCAATTTCGGGACCGTTACAGTACCTCAAGTCGGGACGGTTTGGCTTTGGAAGTGCTGCAATGGCTTTCTCCAACGCCAAGATATGCGGGTTCGGAAGGTGCTTGATTCCAGTAATGGTGTCCATCTTGTCGAAGGTCCAAACAATCTTCTCGAGCATAGGAGCTATGCCGGCTTCAAAGGTGATGCTACTACCGATGGAGGAGGCCTCGATCAGGAGGAACTTGAGCTTTTGGAACTCTTGGTTCTTGAAGGTGAACCTGGGGTCAATGTATGACTTGCGACGAAGCCTGAGGCAGCGCAACTCCTCGAGCTTGCCAAGGATTCGCAGAGATTCATCTTCAGTTTTCTTTTGGAAGTTCCATTTTAAGTTTTAAATTTGATATGAATTTGAGGTTTTAAATTGTACAACTTATGCATATGCTCCAAAATGACATGTATGCTCATGAAATGCATATAATTACCATTTATTTAAAAAGAGGCTGTTACAGTAGCCGGAGTGACCCGCTCCATCGGCCCCAATAGCCCGTAGAGGCACCGCACTAAACGGTCCGAGGCCTTCCAGCTCCTCCGAGCCACAAACCCATTTCTTCTTCCCTGCGTCGGGATCCGGATGCTCCACCAAGCGAACCGAGGGATCCGCATATGCGCGATTTAATCGTGGCTCACGCACCACCAGCCCTCGCTTCGAATGCTCTTCCCCCGTATAGGGGCCCAGAAGCTACTCCGCGGCCCGCTCAGCCTCGTCAATAGACAGCACTGCAGGAGTGTCAGAGAAGCAACCGCATAATCAAAGTCAAGAGCCGAACCACGCACCTAAGCGGTCCCCTAGCTCCAAAAGTGGAATCCCATCCCTTGCCTCGCCGAGCCCCACGGTCCAGCCCTGCGCAAGAGGCCACAAGCGAAGCGTGCAGAACTCCTCCACAAAGTCTCGGGTGGACATCCTTTGTGCCGCGTTGAGCAGCACCCGTAGCAGCGCCTCCTCCCTAGCAGTAAGGTCGATGGCTGGGGACGGAACAAGCTGAATGCCCCCCCCTCGCGGGAGCAAAGGCCGGCGTCGGGAGCGCACCTGTGGTAAAACCACCTACGCGTCCAGTCAGTCTCCCACCTATTCAGGGCGGCCGAAGTGGGCAAGTACTGAAGAAGCCGCTCCTTCGGCTGGAAGTTAACTCTCCCGAAATTCAACGTTGCGCCAGTGTCCTTCTTCTTCTTCGGCTGGCATCGCCCATCATGGAGGTACGTGAAGAGCTGCCCCTCCCCGTTGCCCACCCCCACGGAGCGGAGCACCCACTCGAAAACGACAAGCTTGATGATAGAGTTGGGTGTCAGCTGGGCCAGGTCAACCCCGTACATCTGAAGAACCTGGACCATCGAGGTAACGCATGGAAGACAGAGGCCCACGTCTAGGAAAGCCACGAACACGATCGTCTCATCCTCCCGGGGCGTCGGCACAACCTCCGACCCGGGAGCACGAATATCGTCCAGATTCACCAGCTTCCCCTCGCTCTTGACGGCTCGCAGGACAGACGTCGTCAACGTGGACCACCCTAACTCGTCAGTGTACACCACAGCACCCCCTTCGTTCTTGTTACACTTCGTCATCTCGAGAGCCGGAGGGAAATACGCGACGAAGAACAGTGCGCTCGAGCAGGAGGAAGAAAGGTGCAACAGGTACGAACAAGGCGGAGCCGCACAACCGCCGGGTGCAGCAACCCAAGCGCCCCAAATGACACCCACTTATTGCGCGCGGAACCCAGCAACACCGCACACCATCCAATGAGCAGCCACTGACCCCACTGGCTCGCTCAGAATGCCTCGACAGAGGGCATGCAAAAAAAAAGAAAAAGAAAGAAAGTTTCGCTTGGCCGAAGGGGACGGTGTACCTGTACCCTCCGGGAAGAGGCGTGGTTTCAGCCATGACGAACCAAGATCTCAACCGCGAGGGGTTTGTCGTAGGGGCGGCCCACCGGCCCCCACGACTAGGTGAACAACAGAGTGCACCCACCCCCGCGGGCATCGTCGAAGGGGTCCGAAGGGCCGCAGGGGCCCGAAGGTGGCCCGAAGGGGCCCAAAGCTTCTCAACCTCTGGGAGTACCCAAAGCCGTTCGAGCAGAGGGGCCTCGTATCGCCTCCCCAAAGGACTACAGTACCGGTGAGCTGGGCGCATCAGCTGGGTGGACCAGGACCAGGTGGGTCCATCATGAGCCGGTTACATCTAGGCGGAAAGTCCTCAACCCCTACTAGCATAGGTCCCTATAGGAGGTAAGTTTGTAATCTCATGTACTCAGTAGAAAGACTATAAATAGCCACCTTCCCCCCATGTAAAGGGGGAGATACCTTTTTTCTGAGAAATAAACTCATTTAATTCCTGGCAACTAGTCCCTTTCTTCGAGAACCCCTCGGAGACCCTCGAAGGCACGAGGGGTCCCCTTTCTCTTTACTGTCTGGCCTTTTTTAACCACGACAACCGGGTACCCGATAAAGGCTAAAGTCAATAGACATCAGGAAGGATTAGGAGGAGACATTAGACTTTAGTCTAGTTCTTGATTGTAATCAGTATAGTCAATACAACAACACACGAGTAGGGTTGTTATTATCTCCAGAGAAGACCTGAACCTGTATAAATCCATGTGTCATTCTTTGTGTGGTTCTGACTCTAGGAGACCCTCAAATATTCATTCGTAAGATCAATACTAGATCATCGACACTATGTTTGGTTATTTTTCATTTATTTTTCATATTTTTCATTTCTTTTTCAGTGATCCTCAGGGTTAATGATGGGAGTGATGAAATTGAAGTGGTTTTGTGCAGCCTTCCTTGGCCGACGGATATTCTTCAGCTGGAAAACTGACGAAAAGAAATTGATAGCGCAACAGTAGGGGTGAAAACGGATCGTATAGTTTCTGACCGATCCGGACAAAAACGAATTCGGAATGTCTCGGATCGGATTTTTCTCGGATAATTTTCGGATCGGAAACGAATTCGGTTTTTTTGTCAGAAACGGAAACGAATACGGTAGACACGCTATCCGGCGGATACGAAAACGAATACGGATTGTCCGGATAAGACGGAGTCCGGATATCCGGATTTCAGCCCAAAAGAGAAAATGAGATTTTAATTGATTTTTGAATTTCAGAAAATGCAACAAATCAAATAGTCTTTTAGAAAATAGCAAATACAGTTCAAAAATCCTAGAAAAAATCACAGAAATTCATTGAATTATTTTTAACTTAATAGAATTAATTTGAACTTAAAGTTGGTTTTTATTTTTGTATATAAATTATTTTAAATTTCTAAAAATAGGAAAAACCTTTTAAAATTCAAAAAATCAATAAATTAATTAAAATTTTCTGTTTCACTTTAAATCCAATAAAATCCCAGAAAACTCAATAAATTTTATTTTTTACATTAAAAACTAGGAAACTAAATAATTGACTTTATTTTATTATTTTTCCTTTTTAACCAAAAAAACTCTTTTAAATCTCAGAAAATCCGATAAAATAATAACTTTATTAATTTTATTTTTGGTAACATACTTTGGGATGTTACAGTCATTTGCGTATAGATTAACCATCCAGTCTAATCGATGTTAGTGTGAACTAAATTTTATGTATATGATGAACTAAGTATGAATGCGTGATGACTTTGTAAGTTATGACTTATGAGCTAAATATGGTAAACTAAGTGTTATATTTGTAATGAACTAGGTAATGTAACTTGCTAGTGCTAATGTTATGTGTGGTTGCTGAAAATATGAACAATTCATGAATGTTTACATCAAATAAATTAGTTATATATTTTTGTTAATTTCTGGCACACAATTTAAGGGGTTTTCATGTTCCGAAAAATATCTGTGACCATATTCGTTTCGATTCGTATTCGCTCCGTATTTGTATTCGATACTATTCGTATTCATATTCGTATCCGGGGTATTCGTATTCGTATCCGGATCCGGGAAAAAAAATATGAAAACAAATATGGCAAAACCATTATCCGTCCGTTTCCGATCCGTTTTCACCCCTACGCAACAGCCGCGGCGTCATCAGCGGAGGCTTCGACAAGGCTATTCCATGGGAGTCGCGGCCGTGCGGCACACCTCTCCCTGCGAACGCCGTCCAACAAGTAGAACAAAGATAATCTGTTCTGCTTACGAGTGTCTTGATGATTATTATGTTTTGCTTTAGCCACGTGCATGCAGCGTGCTCCAGCTTAACTCCAAGCGATTGCACTAACTCCATCAATTCTTCGAACAAGCTAGTATTGTAGTACACAGCAACTTATTGACCAATACCATATTCGACATTACTCAATCAGATCATACATACAGCACACGTGTACTCTTACTGGTATACATATACAGATAGCACACTTACAGTACAGCACACACATGCACATATACACACAGCAAACCATGACATAACTCACATCACTACCGGACACAGCTGATTTGCCAAGTACAAAAAGATTTGCCGAGTGCCAAATAGCGGGCACTCGGTAAGGAGATATTTTGCCGAAAAGACACACTCGGCAAAGAACACCACTCGGCAAATCCAGCTTTGCCAAGTGCCATGCACTCGCAACGATAACACTCTCGGTACATGCAACCTTTGCCGAGTGCCGGGCACTCGGCAAAGGAGGGCACTCGGCAAAGCGGCTCGAGGTAACGGTCTCCGCTCGACGCCAAATTTGCCGAGCGCCGCCGCTTGGCACTCGGCAAAATAAATCTTTGCCGAGTATCGCCTGTGTGGCACTCGGCAAAGACCCCTTTGCCGAGGGCCGTGCCTCGCACTCGGCAAACATATATTTTTTTATTTTGGCCTCCAAATTTTTTTGCAGCCTACTCTGATTACGAGTACTCTATGTTAGATTTGGTACATTTTGTGGCTTTTTTTATACTTAGTTAATTTATTTCATTTACTATAATTATTTGAAAATGCAAATTTGAAGTGCACGCATCGAATAATGGAATTTAATGATTCAAAAATGATAGTCATGTTATTGAGTGTAGTGTGAGGTCGCATCCAGAGCGGACCGAAATTTCGAACATCTTGTTGACGAAACATGATCGTGAACTTGCGCTAAGTGTTTTAAATTCTATAAAAGCAAACAAAGTCCAAAATTATGAAACTTGTGGAGATGTCATGATATCATATGTGGAGGTCGTGATAAAATTTTGAGAAGGTTTCATGCACGTTGTCACGCACGATGCTTTCAAACCGTGACATCTCCACCGGGATATAAGTATCACATGTGGAGATGTCCCGGTTTGAAAGCATCGTGACGTGACAACATGCACGAAACCTTCTCAAATTTTTATCACACCTCCACATATGATATCATGACATCTCCACAAGTTTCACAATTTTCGACTTTGTTTGCTTTTATAGAATTTAAAACACTTCGCCCGCAGTTCACGATCATGTTTCACAACAAGATGTCCGAAATTTCGGTCCTGCTCTCGATACGCCTCACACTACACTCAATAACATGACTATCATTTTTGAATCATTAAATTCCATTATTCGATGCACGTGCAGCTCAAATTTGCATTTTTCAAATAATTATAGTAAATGAAATAAATTAACTAAGTATAACAAAAGGCACAAAATGTACCAAATCCTAACATAGAGTACCTGCACTCGTAGTAGGCTGCAAAAAATTTGAGGCCAAAAATGTTTGCCGAGTGCCACCATGACGACACTCGGCAAAGATGGGAGATGTCCTGTTTGTAAAAAATTGGAGGAAAAAATTAAATTTTTTTAAAAATCCTCTTTGCCGAAGTGCGGATCGCGGCACTCGGCAAAGAAATTAAAAATAAAAAAATAAAAATTGTTTGCCGAGTGCCGATCGCGCACTCGGCAAACCTTCGACACTTATTATTATTTGCTGCACACGCACACACCCGCACACACGCACACACGCGACACACCGCCGCCGCCGCCGCGCCCGCTTGCCGCCCGCGCCGCCGCCGCGCTGCGCCGCGCTACTGCCCGCCGCCGCCGCGCCGCCGCCTCCGCGCCGCCGCCAGATCGCCGCAAGCCCGCGCTTGCGCGCTGGCGCCGCGCTGCGCGCCGCCGCCGCCGCGCCGCGCCGCCAGAGGAGGAGGAGGAGGAGGTCGGCGTGAAGTTCGACCGACAGACCGGGAGCTGGAGCACTGGAGGGGAAGGCGAGGCCGACACCTACAAACTCCACCCTCATCGACGAGTTCATCCCCACCATCGAGGGCGAACGGCATCTGCTACACCCATCCGGAGAGGCTTCCGGTACAATTAATATTGCACGCTTTGCATCTTCGATACAAACATGCATGTTCAGCGTACACATGTGCTCGATAGTTGCATGCGTGCTCACATTACATCAAACAGCTAGCAAAAGAGTGAACTTTCAAAAGATTCGATTTGGACGAGTCAAGGAAGAGAGATAGGTATTGATCCGTCACGGAGCGCCTTGACGAACTCATGTTATAGGTTAATATCGTTTAAAATTCCTTGTTTTGATAAAACTTTTGAGTTGTAGTCGTTTCCAATTTGATGACTGCTTAATATATATATATATCAATCATGCGTAGCAATTTAGCATGTCAGATGCACACTAACGTTATATATTGCTCCACATAAAACTATATATGTCGTGTATTTTATTCTTGTCTGTTTCTGTGTATGGATACTAAAGTATGCATTCATATGCACTTGCATTTGTGCACGATACCGTATAAATATTGATAAAGGTTGCCTTCGAAGTAATTGCTTCTCCTAATTGGCATAAGTTTATTGTGCATTGAAAACGAGATTGAGACAAAGACAATGCCATCAAAGGTCCACGCTCATGCGGATGCACGCAACATCGATCAAAGGAAGTATAAACTTTGAAAGGACTTGTGATATGAACCGTTTTCTTCTAATCTTTTTAGATCCAATTATTATTTTTTTATGAATGTCCGTCCATAATAATTCATATATTTGTGTGTGTGTGTGTAGGCTAGTCATTATATGTGCAAGAATAATCGATGGATAATTAATGCCGATTACGGTGTAGTTGTGGTTGTGGTTGTATATGTGGTTGTCGGCCATCGTGCCGTTGTTTTTTGCAGGTTTTGGAAACCTCACCGCGAGGAGGTTCGCGATTTTTTTAAATGACAGTATTTTGTTCCATTTTGCAGAGAAGAGCCCGTCGGAGCCGAGTCGGAGTTCCCGGCGCCGTGCCGGTCTCCCTGCACAGCGTCGCCTCGCCACTGCACCGACCCGCCACGGCCCCGCTAGCCTGACTCCACCGCCACCTCGCAGGAAACTGATACCCTTCTTTCACAGGGTGCGGGACCAGGAGCCCCGATTTCATTTCTTGGTTCAAACAGAAGGTACTGCCCAATTTAGCTCGTACTTAGTTCGACATTCCAAGTTGATCGACGTTCAATAATATAACGATCTATCCCGCTTGAGCTTGCGTGCCCAAACCGATGCGCCTATAAGTCACGAGTTGAGACAAGTTGCAAACGATCGTATCGTTAGGGTCAAGTCATTTACGGTTATGACGTGAATGGATATCGTTTTCACACGCCAAGTTACGAGCGATAGTCGTCCAAAAACCACAAACAATGGAGTTTTTACGCCAAGACCGATGGCCTCGACTATTATGGAAGAATTGAAGAAATCTACGAACTTCCATTTTATGGTTCCAAACCTCTTAATCTGTCATATTCAAATGTTCTGGTTTCATCCTCGAGTAACGAGGCGAACCCTAATCTTGGGCTAGTCGAGATTCGACAGATTCCGTCTATCCAGAAAAGATGTCTACATTGTGGCTCAACAGGCCGTCCAGTTTTTATTATACGCCATACGCGTGTCAAGACAAAGAGCATCTTAAGGGTTGGGCTATTGTGCACAAGGTATCGCCACACGGTAAACTACCTGTCCCAAACGATGAAGATTACAACTTCAACCCAAACACATATGATGGAGAGTTCTTTCAAGAAGAGGGGCTACAAGGGAGGTTTGAGATAGACTTAACCAGGCGATAGGAATGGAAGTAGACAATGATAGGGTTGATGACGAGGATGCTTTGAGACGAGTGCGAAATGTGAAGGACTTACAAATGCTTGGCGATTACGTTTAGGCAATGACAATGAAGACAACATTCCTCCTTCGGATAGTGTTGATGATTTGGACAATGTTGATAGTGATGATGAGACCTATGATCCACTAATCCCAATCATGAAGATTATTTCTAATACATGTAATACTATGTTTTTGTAATTATGTTTTGTTCATTTTGCATCTATTTCTAATACATGTATTACTATGTTTTTGTAATTATGTTATGTTCATTTTGCATCTATTTCTAATTACGTCTTGCTTATTCTTTTAATTGCGTGAGTGAACAAAGATGGCGGGAACGTCGAACGTGTCCTCGCTTTGCAGACCACCACGCTGCGGAGGAGGAGGCGGAGGGGTCGACAGAGGAGGAAGAGGACCGCCGGCCGCAGAGGGGCCGTCTCCTCCCACGCCGCGTGAGGAGGTGCTGAGGAGGAGGTGGCGCCCGTGGGCGAGTTGGGAGGAGCTGGTTCGGCATACAAAGCGAGGAGGAGGGGCGGACGAGGCGGCGACGAGGCGGTAGGCACGGGTTCCGCTTCCTCCTCCGCCTCTTCGGTGTCTACTTGCGAGGTCCCGCGAGCCTCCTCAGTTCCGCATCCTCACCGACGCGCAGTGATTCGCCCCGAAGGGCAAAAGTAAGTAACTTTAGATGTTGTCACCACTACTTCATATGATATGTTGAAAAAAAAGAGAAACTAATAATTTTTCTTAATCACTTGTGCAGGAAGTGTTGATGATTTGGACAATGTTGATAGTGATGATGAGACCTATGATCCAGCTAATCCCAATCATGAAGATTATTTCTAATACATGTAATACTATGTTTTTTGTAATTATGTTTTGTTCATTTTGCATCTATTTCTAATACATGTATTACTATGTTTTTTGTAATTATGTTATGTTCATTTTGCATCTATTTCTAATTACGTCTTGCTTATTCTTTTTAATTGCAGGTGAGTGAACAAAGATGGCGGGGAACCGTCGTAACGTGTCCTCGCTTTACTAGAGACCACGCACTGCGGAGGAGGAGGCGGAGGGGTCGGACAGGAGGAGGAGGAAGAGGACCGCCGGCCGCAGGAGGGGGCCGTCTCCTCCCACGCCGCGTGAGGAGGTGCTGGAGGAGGAGGTGGCGCCCGTGGACGAGTTGGACGAGGAGCTGGTTCGGCAGACGGGCGAGGAGGAGGGGGCGGACGAGGACGACGACGAGGCGGTAGGCACGGGTTCCGCTTCCTCCTCTGCCTCTTCGGGTGTCTACTTGCGAGGTCCCGCGAGCCTCCCTCAGGTTCCGCATCCTCACCGACGCCCAGTGATTCGCCCCGAAGGGCAAAAGTAAGTAACTTTAGATGTTGTCACCACTACTTCATATGATATGTTGAAAAAAAAGAGAAACTAATAATTTTTCTTAATCACTTGTGCGAGGCCGGGTGGTTGTGTCAGGTGGTGGCGCACGCTCCGCCAATGGCATCCTGGGTCTTCTGTGCAGGCAACACTACCCCGGCATTGTCACGTACGCCGGGAAGACGGAGCCGGCCTACTCGTTTGACCACTATGCCGTCGGCCCGATCGCGAGTACCCCAACAAGGCGCGCGGTGAAGGCGGAGTTTTGGGTAAGTCTCCCTCGCACAACATTGCTCAATACATCGCATTCATTGGACTTTTCTTGAAATAATGAATGGATACATCGCGTTTGTATACTGCACTTATTTCGAGATGCGATGAGGATTTGAGGCCGGGCGGACGGTGGCTACCAAAGCTGTAAAACTCATCACCGACATGCATCACGAGTGCGCATCCGAACCATCGTAACCTACCACGGGTCGAAGCTTGGAGAAAAGGTCACCAAGAAAGACGCAAGAAACATGACGACCGGGACCAAGTACCTTGAGGTAGATGAAGAACATTAATATTGATTCGCTTTGAGATTAAGTGCGTTTAATTTGATCTTCTTATATGTCAAATACTTGATGGCGTGTAGATGATTCCTAGTGGTGCCAATCGATCCCGAGTCTTTGGCGATGATCGTGGACAAGTGGTTCACGGAGGAGTATCTCGGATGCACGTGATGCGGGACCGTCGTTTGATGATGCAAGGTCCAAGACACCATCAAGGCGACGCGGCCTCTCCGCATACAAACAAGCATGGGTACACGAATTCATTTATCTATTGTGACGCTCAGTCGCACGATTTCTAATTATCTTCTTTGTCTTTCGCAATCGGCGTCACATAGTGGCCACCTTGCTCGGACTTCCGGGCATGGTGTATGGCCCACAAGGGCAAGGCGACGTCCGACGTCTCCTTCAACTCGAGGACCGCCCGGGCGTACACGAACCCGGCGTCCACACCGCGATCGGTGAGTACATCGTCGGCGGCAAGGTCGGTCCATAGGCGGACCATGATCCGAGCACCCAGGACTTTGATGGAGAGATCGTCATGAGGGTGGGACAAGGCAAGAAGCATGGGCGGTTCTGGCTTGGCGACGGCCTCATCGACACGGCCTCTACTCCATCTCTCTCCCAGATCCGAGCACGAGCACGCAGCGAGCGACCATACGCCACGGCGCATCGCGGACAAAGACCGGTCGACGCACTCGAGGTTATTCCTGTTTTACTCGTCGTACATTGATCTTTACACACCTTTATTAGCTTTGCATTACTGAAACATTGGAGTGAAATATTGCAGGCCCGGCTGGAACAAGAAATGAGGCAACGTCAGGAGCTAGAGGCCGAAAGCGGCGAGAGGATGTCGGCCCGGTGAGGCCGAGCGGGCCGAGCGGCAGGCCCAGACGCAGAGGCTGGCGGACATTACGGAGTTCCTACAAGGTCTTGGGCAACATACGGGCTTCGTTGTGCCAGCTGGGCTGTTGGCTCAACCTCCGCCTACGCGTCCTGCAGCTGCAGCTACTCCTGTGAGTATGAAAGTTATTTGCTTTCGCTTGTGCTTTGCTTGTATGACCTCTACCTTCCTAGATTAGGTATCTAATGTAATCTTGTCTCACATGCAATCTCTTCTCCTTTGTGCAGCCTCAATCGGCGGGTTCGAATAATCCACCTCATGCGCCTCCGAATGATGGAGCTTTTCCTTCACCACGATCGCGTGGCCACCTTCGAGATGAATGGTAGTTGTATTTTCATTTGTTGTTCACTTGGTGATGGACTTGTGATATACTTATGATGCACTTGTCGACTGTGATGAACTTGTGGATTTGTTTGGATGGACTTGAGCACTTATTGTTATATATGTGATGGATGTGATAAATATGTGATGGATGAGATATATATGTGATGGATGTGATATATATGTGATGGATCTGATATATGTTTGAATGGATTTGTTTGTCGTGATGGAATGTAAAAAATAAATAAATAATGCAGTTTTGGGTCACTTTGCCGAGTGCAACACACGGCAAAGGGTCCTTTGCGAAATGCCATGGTCATGGCACTCGGCAAAGCTGAAATGTGGCACTGAATGTGGACCGATTTTCGGCTTTGCTTGAGTGCCATGACCATGGCACTGCAAAGAATTGTTTTAAAAAATTAAAACTTTGCCGAGTGCGGGCCTGCGGCGCTCGACAAAGAATTTTCAAAAATTTTTGTTAAAACGTTGCCGAGTGCCATCATTCCGACTCTCGGCAAAGACATTTTCAAAAAAAAAAGTAAAAAATATTTGCCGAGTGCCGCCGGTGTAACATCCTGACTTTTAGAATTGGGATGATAATATTTAATTTGGCGATCTAATAAATATTTGGCAATGTTTTACAATTTTCACATGTTTAATTAAAATGTTGCTTCTTAAAATCGAATCGAATTGAAAGTCGCATTTAAATTGAAATACTTTGATTTCTTTTAAGCATGCATTACAAAAATCATGATGCATGCATTAGTCTGCTACTCTTTTGGTCCGATGACCGTAGGCGAGACGCTGTGAGTCTATTTCTTTTCCCAACTTCTCTCTCGCAATCACAACGAGAATCAAGAATCCGACAACGCATGTTATACCATTGCGATTGTCATCGTGAGAGAGTTCCATTTTAGCATTTAGTTCGCACATGCAAGGTTGTTGGAGTGAGCCGGAGAAAAAAAAAGGAAGAAGCATCTTGCTGTTCTTCTTCCGAACAACAGAACTTCAAAACATTTTAGAGAGCATCACACTCTGGATAAATTCCGAAAATTTTACCTAAGCATCAACATTATGTTAGAAACCTTCCATAAAAATTTCGTGATTTTTGGAGCTAGGCAACTATGTCTAAAATTACCGAATTCCTGCTTGCTATCTGTTTTTCCCCAAAAACCGAACACTTTGTTCATTCAAAAATTTCTTACAGCCAACAGCTTCTCCCTGCCTTTTCCCTGTCCCCAACAGAGCACTACACAACCACACACTGACATCTTTCATTTCTTTATTTAGCTCTCAATGCCATAGCCCCATCCCATACCAATCTTTCTTCTTTTCTTTACATAACTCACGCCATCCCCTCTCCACCACACATTTTTGTTTATGCCCAGATGAACCATGCCTCCCACGCCCAAGGCATTTCCCAACCGAGCACTCCTGCCATTTTCTTTTGTCCCAACCGAGAGCTCCTCCCCAACCCATGTCACTTATGTCTTCCCACGCCAACTTCCTTCCCCACTGCCTTTCTTTTCCCAGAGCAAGAACACAACACATGAACTCCTCTTCTACAACTTCTCTCCTTCCAAACTCCACCAAGCATCACAAATCTTTGAATGCATGTTATATCTTAGCGATCCTCATATCGAGAGCAATCCATTTCTTTGATTTGTTTTCGCATGCAAGTTCAATGGGGTGTTTGCAAGAAGAGAGGAGGTAGCAAGGTTGTCTTTGATGGCTGGCGACTTAGAGGAAGCAGCGGCAAGTAGTGGCTAGCGGCATGGCTTGGAGCTACTGCCGGGAGCAAGCGGCGTGGGTTCAAGGAGTCTGCGGCCGGAGGTGGCCAGTGGTGCCTAGGCGGCCGCGGCAAGGAGCGGCGGCTTCGGTGTTGTGGCGATGATATCTGGGGAAGGATGGGAAGAGTAGTAGTGGCGAGCGGTGCATGGATTCTAGCTATGTCTTGTGCGAGGAGCAAGTGCCGTGGTGGGAAGCGATGCTGCAGATGGTGCTTGGCGCCTGGCGAGAATGCGGCTGCTGCGCAGCAGCGGTGAGCCAATGGCGTAGTGGCGTCTTTGGAGAGCGATGGCGTCGTGGGCGCGGCTCACAAGGGAGTGTTGAGCGGTCTTTGCTGCGGCGGCGCCGAGGCGGCCGAGGCTAGTGCGCGGCGTCGGCTTGGTGGCACAGCGCAGCCTTAGCGGCGGCGGCCGGCTTGGCGGCGGCGGCGATGCATGCGACTCCATGGCCAAGAGCGGCGGCGAGCCCTGGAGCCGAGGCGCTGCGGCGGCGTCAAGGTGGCGTGGCAGCACACGCATGCATGCGGTGATGCTGGCCATGCATGGCCCGGCGACAAGCGGCTCGGCCGGCGCCGGCGGCGGCGAGCACGGCGCCTGGCGAGGCATGGCGGCGAGCAAGGCGAGTCTTCTGCGGCGCACGCGGCGCGTCAAGCAGCGTGGCGGCGGCGGCGGCCGAGAGGTGGAGTCGAGGCGGCGGTGCATGCATGCATCTTGCGATGGCGCGTGCCTAGGCATGGCCGAGTGGAGGACGCGAGCTTGGCGGCGCGGCTAGCGGCGTGAAGACGGCGGCATGGAGGAGCCGGCCGAGGCGCGCGCATGCATGCTACGCCATGCATGCAGCGCGTGGCGGCCCGAGGAGGCGAGCGGTATGGTGTGTCGTGCTTGAGTGCGGCGTCGGCAAGCGGCCCCGTGGCGTGGCCGAGAACGGCGGCACCGTCGCGGCGAAGCGCGAACGCGGACGCGGGAACGGCAACGACTACTGCGGATGCAAACGAGTGCCGAGAAGACGATGTCCGGCGATATTTCGCACGCCTAGTGCCGCGGTAAAAATCTTTAGGGTCAAATCGCATTTACGATATTTACTTGTGCATGTTGCATATTAGTCATGAGCATAGCATCTTTTTATGCATGTTTAATGGTAAAATAAATTGGTAGCTTAAAACCGATGTATTTCTCCGGTTATGTCTTATTTATGCGTAGGCGTCTTCACGCGATGTATGTCGGCATATGCGAGTGATTTTATCATCGTAGCGGATTATGTAGAATGTTGATCGGTGGATGCTAGGTTAATTATATAAATTGGATCATTGGATCGGATGATATGATTTTGGAGTCGCATGGAAAATTGGTGATGATCTTGGATGATAAATTAATCGAAGTTTTCCCTCGCGTTGGATTAGTAATTGTTGTAGTTAGGATGCTTAAGGATTTTACTTAATTCTTACTTGATGGATAGCTCATGAGATGATATTTAAGGAAATATGGATATGGAATCGGACGATTGTTTTAATCGTGAGCAAATTGGTCGGATGCCTTAAATAATATTTATGCGAATCTTATATGCTAGAATTTGGGAGATGGTAGAATAGATTATTTGATTGTAGATAAATATTCGGATTGCCATGTAATTAATAGAAAAGTCCTACGTACCGAGTCGGTGGAATTGTGCCTCTATTGGATTAGTGGATGAATGATTATTAGTTGATCGTGAGGCGCATATATGTGATTGGATTAGTAGCTGTCCTACACGACTAGTCGATGAAATGGATGTAAGTTGATTTATTAGTAAACTATTAGATGTGGAATGTGTAATTAAAATTGTTAAGCTCATTATGTATCGGTTGGTCAAATAAACCTCGGTTGGTGGAAATTTTGGTGTATAGGAATGTGATTTTCCGAGGCGAGACTAGTAGAGCTAGATAGTTAGTATTAGTTTAAATAGTATATTGGAGATTGATTGATGGAGTTAGTCATGGTCATATGCACATAAGTCGGTGGATTGATTACATTGATAATGTCTTAGTGGAGGTTAGTAAGGGATTTAGATCAAGATATGAGAGTATGATTGGAGAGTGTTATACATGTTATTGGATTCAACACCGGGGAATCGGTTATGTCTATGATTATGAGAAGAGTAGATTTGTCGGTAGATCTTTTCCCTTTAGGAAATAAATTGAAAAGAAAAGAAAGTACATAGACCCCACTTATCATGGCAGAGGCTAGGTCATCCTACCTATAAAAATTATTTAATGCAGTAGCAAAATCAGAAAAGAATTATTTTTACAAAAAGTCTTTTAACTTCAACAATTCATAACTAATTCATATGAACTCGAAATGGGGTGATTCAATTTTTATTGATCATAAGTTTTAATTACCTTTCATGCCATGTAAATCTTATCCCTACCACTGTTCTACAAATTTTCGCGAAACAATTAAATTTGGATGAATAGTAACAGAACATTGATTTTATTTTCCAAAATCTGATTTTCAAACTACTGTAACTCTCTCATATAAACTCCAAATGGAATAATTTTTGTACCTAAATTCATCTAAAATCATAATATAGCTACTGTATAAATTTCATGCATTTTGGAGCAATTTGAGTTTTTGGCTATTTCTCGGTGTTTATTCGATATCGCCTTTCTATAGATTCGAGTTGCCGGAAGTAAGAGAGTGCGTAACGAGTGAGCAAGTGAACTCCCAGCAAGGCAAGCATCCTTTGAACTTTCTTTTGCATCATATTTGATCCCAATTTTGCTAGGGTAGATGCAATGATAATTGCTTGCATGATAGTCTTATATTGTCGCTATTTTTGTTATGAATGGTTAGACACATCCTATTATCTTGTCATTGAGGCTATCCATGAATTATTCCATTACTGAAATGCTATGGTAGGATGAGTGAAGTAATGTTGTTTGAGTTTGCTTAGTCATGCAAGTCTAGAACCGGTAGTTTGATTGTCGGGAATAACCCGACAATTATGGGACAAACACAACTCTCTTGATATACTTTTGTTTCAGATCTTCGTATCTGTTTTATAAGTGAAATTTTGTCATTTTTAAATGAGCTTTTGGTCTGGACAAGTGTTGGTTAGTGATGGTGCCTTCGTGCACGAGATTTGGGTATGTGGTTTGGCTTGTCTGGACAATTAAGGACCGAACTTTGGGTTGTTGCAATTCAAGCAAAACTCGTACTATCACACGCGGTATATGGGTGCCGTATGGTTAAGTAGGGGGAAGGTTTTATTGTGTTGAGTCCCACGGTGGTGAAATTGTAAGGGCATGGGACCGTGAAATCCCGTGTTCCTTTTGGGCCGATAGGATGGGGGCGTTAACGTCTTGTGTTTCCTAGGATATATAGGATGGAGCGTTGGCGTCTTGTGTTTCCTAGGAGCCATGGGTTGAGGTACTTAGCTCAATGGGATCTTCTTGCTAAAAACGACCGTATCTCGATTTACCCGGCCGGCATACCATAGGAAGTATGCTATATTCGGAGGCATCTGGAGGCTTACGGGCTAATCAAGTCGTGTGGGTAAAGTAGTACACCCCTGCAGGGTATAAATCTATTCGAATAGCCGTGTCCACGGTTACGGACGA
Source organism: Ampelocalamus luodianensis (assembly GCA_036346255.1). NCBI lineage: Eukaryota > Viridiplantae > Streptophyta > Magnoliopsida > Poales > Poaceae > Ampelocalamus > Ampelocalamus luodianensis. The sequence continues at coordinate 3,273,121 of CM070625.1, read as the reverse complement.
CCGCTTGAAATCTGTGGCTGCTTATTGTTAGACTTGAAATTAAAATTGTGGTCAAACTCGGTATCGTCATGAATGGGATATTCATGCTTGTTGTTGTATCAAAGTGGACCGCCACTTTGTTTTGGTATGATTCATTTATTATGGAAATTATCACTTATTCACATGTTTTACTTCTATTTCAAATCTGAATTTGAAATGGCACTTGAAAAACTAGTATGTGTAGGTTGTTCAAGTGTTGCGTCGTTTTATAAAACTAAGCCAATATGAGCCCTTCCTTTGAATGACCTTATGCATAACTATTTTTATTTGTGTAAGACTTGCAGTACTCTTTGTACTCACGGATGTTTCTTGGCTTTACGGTGAGGAAGATAATGAGACCGGCGAGCTCGTCGGTGTCGATGTAGGCGACACCGATGAGTAGTGTGCTATCTTTAGCTCCCAGTTGGTTGCCGATGGGTTGTGTGGCATACCACTGCTGGCCTTTTGGTTTATTTCCTTATTTCCGCTGCTACTTAACACTTTCCTTTAAATTTGGCCGGTCGGCCACTTGTATTAGTTGTAAACTTGGAACTATGTTGTTTATCTCTTGAACTATTTATGTATGGATGTTGTATGGATGTGATCAATGTTGAATGAGAGTATGGTTATATTGGTCGCTGATCTTGGGAGCCAATATAAGTCATATTCGCTGTTCATGGCTTCCTATTTAACTCACTAAGTGTAGTGCTTGATTTGTTGGAGAAGCGACAATCATGTAGTGCTCGCAGAGGAGCGCGCGCATGATCGTCGGGCTCTAGTTTGAGTTAAGCCTCTCATTTAGATGGAGTTAAGTTGGAATCCATTCTCTGGAGATCTAGAGTTATGTCCCTAAGACCTTGATTAGTCTCGGTCTTATGGAGATAACTCAGGGTCCCACGTTGGTATCGAGCCATCTTGATTGTAGGTTAGAGATATGCAGGCGTTAGTGTTAGTAGGCCTTTTGAGTCAAATTATTTTGAAGTTATCAAATTAATTTTAGAAAGTTTAAGTTAGCAATATCTTTTATTCCTCATCCATCTTAGTATCATTCCTTACCTCATTCTGGTTTTGGTTTGCAAAACTAACTTACCTTGCCATTCTAGTCCTTTAGATGAACCCTCAATACCTTGTCCGTGAGACTCAAAGTGAAGAGGTGGACGGATATCCGGCGTTTCTAGAAATATAATGTGAAGAGCAAACTTCGCTTATCAACACCAATACTCCATCTACCATCGGGATCAAGGACTAGGGATGGAGGAGTATTTGGTAGTGATCAATATCGTTGCTAGACGCGTGACAAGGAGTATCCCATACAGATTCCAGGCTCGTGGCACCTCTGAGGCCACGACATTGCAGGAAGTGGCTCGTGTGGCACTGAGCCATCTTCGTCATGACTTGACGGAGTTAGCTCAGCCTCCATACTACCACCTTCCTATGCAAGCACGTGGCGTGAAGTGAACACTATTGCCGAGGATCGATGCAGGAAAGACACTCAAATCTGACGGTGGCAAGATTGATACACATCGAGGATCAAATCTATAATTGCTCTGTGCATAAGTTATGGGAGACACAGCTTCGTCTCACCGTGGCTCAAGAGCGTCTACAACCCATACGCAACATGGGACTTGTGGACCGACATGTGCTTTATGGGGAAAACGAGGTCTCCCCATATGCGTCTGCACCACCGAGTACCGTCTTTACAAGTAAGAGGCAAGTACTCAATCTTGGACCAAGAGGTCGAGCTCGTATGTTCATACATTTTCTCGTGTCGAGCATCGACGAAAGGGCGAGAAGACAATGCCTTGCTGCGATTTTAGAAATAAAATTAGGGTTTATTCTGAGATTATATAAGCCCTAATGATATTTTTACTTAGCTTGTAGACGCTGGATTTTGTGGCGATCATTTGCTCTCTTTTGTTCCAAGTAGTTGTGCATCGCCTACGGGTGGGTTGTATAGCAACTATGTCGGAAAACTAACCATGCTCTTTTGTATCTTGTGCTGTCCCTACTGCTTTCTTTTTCGTTGTTTCAAGTTGGTTCTTGTGTTATGAAGCTTCAAATCTCTAAATTGAATTAAGGACCTTACCCCTGTTGTTTCCCCTACCTTATGTTTTTCCCTCTCATCTCGTTAATGGAAGTCGCATGTTGATTAAGAGATTGGTAGCAGAATCGGTAAAAAGAATGATATGATTGAATAACTACTATTTTATCTTTAATGAGATCTTTTATGTTTGGTTGATGTCGGTGGTTTTTCCATTATCAAAGTGATAGTTGATAATTGAGAAATTGAATTATTACTCATGATCCACGAATATGATCTTAGAAGAGTTAATTAGATTTTCGAATCGTGAGATATTAACCTTTGTGAGATCAATTGTGGATTATGGTAGACGTTACCATCAGAGGTTACGATATGAGTATAAATGGAACCATTGTAGTGAGGTGTCAACTTGCCAACGGATGACGCTAGGCCTATATCGGAGGATTATGCAAGTACAACTCATGGAATACATGAATAGAATTGAATAACAAATTTTGGTAGTTCACTTGCGGATTTAGATTTTAGATATGTCTTAGATGATATATCGATAAGATTGTGAGTCAGATTCAAGTCTAGCGTGATAAAGTTAGAATTTGAAATTGCAATGAGATTATAAATTTATCTTATGATGATCATTTGGGATTTTTAAAGTTATATTTGAGTATATAATCGGATCTTAATACTTCTAGAGATGGAGAAAGATTAGGTGATTGAATGGTCATATAGTGGATGGTAACGAGGTTTAATTGTGAAATTTATCTTTAAGGGAACAGTTGTCCCTAGGAAGATATAATTAGGTTAACTAGGAATGATTAAATGTGGGGGTTGGAACTAACTAATACTTGAGCATAAGTAGATTGTGGAAGACATCGAGTTAATCTTGTTTAATTGAACTAAGATTATTGTGGGTAACTCGATTTGTACAAAGTTAGTGATTCAAACTATTTGGATTATGGGTGGATTACAAACTCATCTTGGATGGATGATCTTTCGATGATTTGATATACCTAGGTCGGAGTTGACTTTGGATAAAGGAGGTATATCTTTAACCTTGGATAATTGTGTTGATTTTGATGATTGATTAGATCCTACAATAGGGATGAGTGGATTATACTTTAAACAATCGTTTTGAAGTAATTGGTGGATTGGTTATTGCAAATAGATTGACCATGCTAATAGAAGGATTGAGAAGCTTAAATATAGAGACATTCTTGGAAGAAGCGAGTTGATCTTGCATAGACTTACCCTCTTTTGGAATTTAAATTATGATGAGGAAAATGGTTGGAAACCAACAAATAATTCATGGGTGGATTATAGGCTTTGAAATATGGTTCTCTAGTGCTCACGCGATTTGGGAGTTATATTGGGGATACCCTATGGTAGAAATTTATAAAGCCAATGTAATGGAATATGTGAGCAATATGGTGGCTTCATTTAGGAATATTAGTGTTCACGATAATGTAATCGAGATTTGAGTAAAACCATGATTCATATTGTGGGAGTGGATTAATAGTTGTTTGAGCTCACTTATGGATTGTGAAAATTTAGAAGTAAGTTAGTACCCTTATTATAAATCAAATCAAACTGAACCTAGAAATTCATGTGGTTTGGAAGAAGACATCAAAACAAGTAATTTCGGAGGTTAATGTGTAAATTGTGGAACGGTAGATTTGAGTGTGATTGCTTTAGACTAAATAAGATTGATGGATTTTAATTAGAGGTTATAGAACCAAAAATGTCGAGATAGAAGTGGTATTGGCTCGAGATCAAGTCGTTCGAGTCTTTGAAAAGAATATCGGATTTAAGCAAGCGACCAAGTCTTTACGCCTATTCTTTTTCGTCCAAATCTAGAGGACGAGATTTCTCTAAGGGGAGGTTTGTAACATCGACTTTTAGAATTGGGATGATAATATTTAATTTGGCGATCTAATAAATATTTGGCAATGTTTTACAATTTTCACATGTTTAATTAAAATGTTGCTTCTTAAAATCGAATCGAATTGAAAGTCTGCATTTAAATTGAAATACTTTGATTTCTTTTAAGCATGCATTACAAAAATCATGATGCATGCATTAATCTTTGCTACTCTTTTTCGGTCCGTGGCCCGTGGCGAGACGCTCGTGAGTCTATTTCTTTTCCCCAACTTCTCTCTCGCAATCACAACCGAGAATCAAGAATCCGACAACGCATGTTATACCGTTGCGATTGTCATCGTGAGAGAGTTCCATTTAGCATTTAGTTCGCACATGCAAGGTTGTTGGAGTGAGCCGGAGAAAAAAAAAGGAAGAAGCATCTTCTGTTCTTCTTCAGAACAACAGAACTTCAAAACATTTTAGAGAGCATCACACTCTGGATAAATTCCCGAAAATTTTACCTAAGCATCAACATTATGTTAGAAACCTTCCATAAAAATTTCGTGATTTTGGAGCTAGGCAACTATGTCTAAAATTACCGAATTCCTCTTGCTATCTGTTTTCCCCAAAAACCGAACACATTCATTCAAAAATTTCTTACCAGCCGAACAGCTTCTCCCCGCCTTTTCCTGTCCCCAGCAGAGCACTACACAACCACACACTGACATCTTTCATTTCTTTATTTAGCTCTCAATGCCATAGCCCCATCCCATACCAATCTTTCTTCTTTTCTTTACATAACTCACTTTGCCATCCCCTCTCCACCACACATTTTTGTTTATGCCCAGTGAACCATGCCTCCCACTTGCCCAAGGCATTTCCCAACCGAGCACTCCTGCCATTTCTTTTGTCCCAACCGAGAGCTCCTCCCCAACCCACTGTCACTTATGTCTTCCCACGCCAACTTCCTTCCCATTTGCCTTTCTTTTCCCAGAGCAAGAACACGACACATGAACTCCTCTTCTACAACTTCTCTCCTTCCAAACTCCACCAAGCATCACAAATCTTTGAATGCATGTTATATCTTAGCGATCCTCATATCGAGAGCAATCCATTTTGCTGATTTGTTTTCGCATGCAAGTTCAATGGGGTGTTTGCAAGAAGAGAGAGTAGCAAGGTTGTCTTTGGTGACTGCAGCTTAGGGAAGCAGCGGCAAGTAGTGGCTAGCGGCATGGCTTGGAGCTACAGCCAGAGCAAGCGGCGTGGGTTCAGGAGCTGCGGCGGAGGTGGCGCGGTGCCTAGCGGCCGGCGGCAAGGAGCGGCGGCTTCGGTGTTGTGGCGATGATATCTCCAGGGAAGGATGGGAAGAGTAGTAGTGGCGAGCGATGCATGGATTCTAGCTATGTCTTGTGCGAGGAGCAAGTGCGTGGTGAGGCGGCGGCCACAGATGGTGCTTGGCGCCCGGCGAAATGCGAGGCTGCGGCGCGGCGGGCGTGAGCCAATGGCGTAGTGGCGTCTTTGGAGAGCGATGGCGTCGTGGCGGCGGCTCACAAGGAGTGTTGAGCGGTCTTTGCTGCGGGCGGCGGCGGCGACCGAGGGCTGGTCGCGGCGTCGGCTTGGTGGCACAGCGACCTTAGCGCGGCCGGCGTGGCAGCGGCGGCGAGCGATGCATGCGGCTCCATGGCCAAGCGGCAGCGGCGAGCCCTTGGGCGGCGCTGCGGCGGCGTCAAGGTGGCGTGGCGGCACACGCATGCATGCGGTGATGCGGCCATGCATGGCCCGGCGACAAGCGGCTCGGCGGCCTTCGGCCAGCGGCGAGGCACGGCGCCTAGGCGAGGCATGGCGGCCCGAGCAAGGCGAGTCTGCGCGCGGCACGCGGCCGCGTCAAGCGGCGGTGGCGGCGGAGCGGCCGAGAGGTGGAGTCGAGGCGGCGGTGCATGCATGCATGCGCGATGGCGCGATGCCTAGGCATGGCGAGTGGAGGACGCGAGCTTGGCGGCGCGGCTAGCGGCGTGAAAGCGGCGGCATGGAGGAGCGGCAGAGCGCGGCGCATGCATGCTACGGCCATGCATGCGGCGTGGCGGCCCGAGGAGGCGGCGGTATGGTGTGTCGTGCTGAGTGCAGCGTCGGCAAGGCGGCGCGTGGCGTGGCGAAAACGGCGGCACCGTCGCGGCGAAGCGCGAACGCGACGCGAGAGCGGCAACGACTACGGCGGATGCAAGCGAGTGCCGAGAAGGCGATGTCGGCGATATTTCGCACGCCTAGTGCGCGGTAAAATCTTTAGGGTCAAATCGCATTTCTGATATTTACTTGTGCATGTTGCATATTAGTCATGAGCATAGCATCTTTTATGCATGTTTAATGGTAAAATAAATTGGTAGCTTAAAACCGATGTATTTCTCGGTTATGTCTTATTTATGCGTAGGCGTCTTCACGCGATGTATGTCGGCATATGCGAGTGATTTTATCATCGTAGCGGATTATGTAGAATGTTGATCGGTGGATGCTAGGTTAATTATATAAATTGGATCATTGGATCGGATGATATGATTTTGGAGTCGCATGGAAAATTGGTGATGATCTTGGATGATAAATTAATCGGAAGTTTTCCCTCGCGTTGGATTAGTAATTGTTGTAGTTAGGATGCTTAAGGATTTTCACGAATTCTTACTTGATGGATAGCTCATGAGATGATATTTAAGGAAATATGGATATGGAATCGGACGATTGTTTTAATCGTGAGCAAATTGGTCGGATGCCTTAAATAATATTTATGCGAATCTTATATGCTAGAATTTGGGAGATGGTAGAATAGATTATTTGATTGTAGATAAATATTCGGATTGCCATGTAATTAATAGAAAAGTCCTACGTGCAGTCGGTGGAATTGTGCCTCTATTGGATTAGTGGATGAATGATTATTAGTTGATCGTAGAGGCGCATATATGTGATTGGATTAGTAGTTGTCCTACGACTAGTCGATGAAATGGATGTAAGTTGATTTATTAGTAAACTATTAGATGTGGAATGTGTAATTAAAATTGTTAAGCTCATTATGTATCGGTTGGTCAAATAAACCTCGGTTGGTGGAAATTTTGGTGTATAGGAATGTGATTTTCCGAGCGAGACTAGTAGAGCTAGATAGTTAGTATTAGTTTAAATAGTATATTGGAGATTGATTGATGGAGTTAGTCATGGTCATATGCACATAAGTCGGTGGATTGATTACATTGATAATGTCTTAGTGGAGGTTAGTAAGGGATTTAGATCAAGATATGAGAGTATGATTGGAGAGTGTTATACATGTTATTGGATTCAACAGGGAATCGGTTATGTCTATGATTATGAGAAGAGTAGATTTGTCGGTAGATCTTTTCCCTTTAGGAAATAAATTGAAAAGAAAAGAAAGTACATAGACCCCACTTATCATGGCAGAGGCTAGGTCATCCTACCTATAAAAATTATTTAATGCAGTAGCAAAATCAGAAAAGAATTATTTTTACACGAAAAAGTCTTTTAACTTCAACAATTCATAACTAATTCATATGAACTCGAAATGGGGTGATTCAATTTTTATTGATCATAAGTTTTAATTACCTTTCATGCCATGTAAATCTTATCCCTACCACTGTTCTACAAATTTTATGAAACAATTAAATTTGGATGAATAATGTGAACATTGATTTTATTTTTCCAAAATCTGATTTTCAAACTACTGTAACTCTCTCATATAAACTCCAAATGGAATAATTTTTGTACCTAAATTCATCTAAAATCATAATATAGCTACTGTATAAATTTCATGCATTTTGGAGCAATTTGAGTTTTTGGCTATTTCTCGGTGTTTATTCGATATCGCCTTTCTATAGATTCGAGTTGCGGAAGTAAGAGTGCGTAACCGAGAGTGAGCAAGTGAACTCCCAGCAAGGCAAGCATCCTTTGAACTTTCTTTTGCATCATATTTGATCCCAATTTTGCTAGGGTAGATGCAATGATAATTGCTTGCATGATAGTCTTATATTGTCGCTATTTTTGTTATGAATGGTTAGACACATCCTATTATCTTGTCATTGAGGCTATCCATGAATTATTCCATTACTGAAATGCTATGGTAGGATGAGTGAAGTAATGTTGTTTGAGTTTGCTTAGTCATGCAAGTCTAGAACCGGTAGTTTGATTGTCGGGAATAACCCGACAATTATGGGACAAACACAACTCTCTTGATATACTTTTGTTTCAGATCTTCGTATCTGTTTTATAAGTGAAATTTTGTCATTTTTAAATGAGCTTTTGGTCTGGACAAGTGTTGGTTAGTGATGGTGCCTTCGTGCACGAGATTTGGGTATGTGGTTTGGCTTGTCTGGACAATTAAGGACCGAACTTTGGGTTGTTGCAATTCAAGCAAAACTCGTACTATCACACGCGGTATATGGGTGTCGTATGGTTAAGTAGGGGAAGGTTTTATTGTGTTGAGTCCCACGGTGGTGAAATTGTAAGGGCATGGGACCGTGAAATCCGTGTTCCTTTTGGGCCGATAGGATGGGGCGTTAACGTCTTGTGTTTCCTAGGATATATAGGATGGAGGCGTTGACGTCTTGTGTTTCCTAGGAGCCATGGGTTGAGGGACTTAGCTCAATGGGATCTTCTTGCTAAAAACGACCGTATCTCGATTTACCCGGCCGGCATACCATAGGAAGTATGCTATATTCGGAGGCATCTGGAGGCTTACGGGCTAATCAAGTCGTGTGGGTAAAGTAGTACACCCCTGCAGGGTATAAATCTATTCGAATAGCCGTGTCCACGGTTACGGACGACCGCTTGAAATCTGTGGCTGCTTATTGTTAGACTTGAAATTAAAATTGTGGTCAAACTCGGTATCGTCATGAATGGGATATTCATGCTTGTTGTTGTATCAAAGTGGACCGCCACTTTGTTTTGGTATGATTCATTTATTATGGAAATTATCACTTATTCACATGTTTTACTTCTATTTCAAATCTGAATTTGAAATGACACTTGAAAAACTAGTATGTGTAGGTTGTTCAGTATTGCGTCGTTTTCGCAAAACTAAGTCAATATGAGCCCTTCCTTTGAATGACCTTATGCATAACTATTTTTATTTGTGTAAGACTTGCAGTACTCTTTGTACTCAGCGGATGTTTCTTGGCTTTACGGTGAGGAAGATAATGAGACCGGCGAGCTCGTCGGTGTCGATGTAAGCGACACCGATGAGTAGTGTGCTATCTTTAGCTCCCAGTTGGTTGCCGATGGGTTGTGTGGCATACCACTGCTGGCCTTTTGGTTTATTTCCTTATTTCCGCTGCTACTTAACACTTTCCTTTAAATTTGGCCGGTCGGCCACTTGTATTAGTTGTAAACTTGGAACTATGTTGTTTATCTCTTGAACTATTTATGTATGGATGTTGTATGGATGTGATCAATGTTGAATGAGAGTATGGTTATATTGGTCGCTGATCTTGGGAGCCAATATAAGTCATATTCGCTGTTCATGGCTTCCTATTTAACTCACTAAGTGTAGTGCTTGACTTGTTGGAGAAGCGACAATCATGTAGTGCTCGCGAGAGGAGCGCGCATGATCGTCGGGGCTCTAGTTTGAGTTAAGCCTCTCATTTAGATGGAGTTAAGTTGGAATCCATTCTCTGGAGATCTAGAGTTATGTCCCTAAGACCTTGATTAGTCTCGGTCTTATGGAGATAACTCCGGGGTCCCCACAGCCGGGTTGGCACTCGGCAAAGCGGCCGTCAACAGGGCCGGCGCCGTAACTGGTCCTTTTCTATGCCGAGTGCTGACTCGGCACTCGGTAAAGCCTTTGCCGAGTGCCCGACAAAATACACTCGGCAAAGGCTGCTTTGCCGATAAATTTTTTTCCGAGTGCCCTTTGCCGAGTGTCGCACTCGGCAAAGCCTTTACCGAGTGCAAAGGAGCCTTTGCCTAGTGCCTGAGGCACTCGGCAAAGTGCCTGAGTCCGGTAGTGCATGAAGGCTGTTAGCTAGATATACACACATTAGCCAGCATGCCCTGCACCCGCAGCAGGGGCGGAGCCAGGACGGTCAGCTGTTTTTGGGTTGGATCTGTATTTTTTGTGATTTACTAAGATAATCTTTATGAGCTTTTAATTCTAGATCTCAGGCTATTGTCCTAGCAGCCGAGGGCTTCGCTCTGCCCATGCCCGCAGGGCATGCATGTATACATGTATATTTACAAGCACGTACACGATTACACAGTACACACAAACACGAGCATGCACCACGACATTTGATTTGGAAGCTAGTACCTCAAGACGGGACGGTTTGGATTTGGAAGTGCTGCAATGGCTTGCTCCAACGCAGACAGATGCGGGTTCACGTCGCCTCTGAGCTCGAGCACTTTGAGGCTAGGAAGGTGCTGGATTCCAGTAATGGTGTCCGTCGTGTCGAAGGTCCAATCAATCTTCTCGAGCATAGGAGCTGTGCCGTCTTCAAAGCTGATGATACTACCGATGGGGGAGGCCTCGATCAGGAGGAACTTGAGCTTTTGGAACTCTTGGTTCTTGAAGGTGAGCCTGGGGTCAATGTATGACTTGCGACGAAGCCTGAGGCAGCGCAACTCCTCGAGCTTGCCAAGGATTCGCAGATATTTATCCGTCTGCAGCGAGGTTCCGCACAGTGTTACCTTGGAGAGATGTTTTTGATTGTGGATCCAGGTAGGCAATACATAATTTCCTATGTTGCCGTTGATGTTTAGGCTCTCCAGGACCTCCTGGTGCTGTGGAGGTGAGAATATGGCATCAACCAGCTCCTTGTTGTCAAGAATCACGCCGCCATCGGTGGGTGATGGTGGTGTGATCCAGACTGACAAAGAGCGCAGGCATCCGCTCAATTTGTTGATTGCTCGGTGAAAATGTTTGATATTTTCTTCACTGCCATGGAGAACCACGCCAAGCTTCCATAGCTTCAGCAGATTCCCAACATCTTTCAGCTCATCTTTCCGCGAAACCTGGACATGGGATAGTATCTCCATGCTTGTCCCGATCTTGCGGGGCATCCGCACGGTGGAGAGCGACGACTCCTTGGACATGATTCTTGTGTCGTCACTCGAACAGTCGATGCGGCGGCCGGCGAGAAGATGCTTCAGCCTGGGGAGAATGATGCGCTCCGTGTCGGTGGCCTGTACCTTGGTTTGCCGGATGTCCAGCGTCTCCAACAGCCTGAGTGCCTGGATTTGACGGGGCAGTCGGGAAACATCTGTTTTCCGAAGGCTTAAATACTTGAGCGAGGACACCTTGCAGATGCTCTTCAGTTGGCGCTTCTTCAAGCCTATGCAACCTCCTAGGTCCAGCACATTCAGTCGATATGCTTCAGGGAGTGCTTTGAGGAGATCTACCATCTCATCCATGGGGTCCTTGCTGTCTGCCGTTGTGCTGCTGTCACCGGCAGATTCATCCCGTGCCTTTCTTGGAACGACGCAAAGGTCGCGCATGTTCCACGGCCACGGTTTCTGCGGCGGTTGTTGTGGTCGCCGCTGAACTATCTCTCGGATTTTAAGCTGGTAACGAAGGTGAGTCGGCAGGCCATCCACAAAGTTCTCACTTTTGGAGATGTCGAGGATGAAGTTCCGGACTGAACCATCCATTTTACAGCTCTTGATTTTGCCGGTAGCGCCAATGTCAAGAGGACAAACAAAGCCTCGAAAAACAAGCTCATCGAAGCAGCGTTCACCTGCTTGTTCTAGAGTCTGATGCTCATGCTCTTCGTCGCTCTCCACTAGGCCTTCGGCGACCCATCGTCTGACCAAGCTTGTCCTGCTGATGCTGGTTTCCTTGAGGAATGCAGTGAGATACTGCAGGCAGCTCTTGTAATGTGTGGACAGCCTGCTGTAGCAAAAAATCATCACTTCCTTCGGCACATCTGCTGCTCTGTCCTCCAACTTCTTCTTCAATGTTCCCAGTTCTTGTTTGGTCCCGTAAGGATAAGCATACAGAGCACGAAGTAACATTTTCATGCTGTTGACATGATTCGGCACATCTGCTGCTCTGTCCTCCAACTTCTTCAATGTTCCCAGTTCTTGTTTGGTCCCGTAAAGATAAGAATACAGAGCACGAAGTAACATTTTCATGCTGTTGACTTGATTCGGCACACATTTCTTCAGAATAGCTTGTATTTCTGTGTCAGCTTCACGTGCAAGACCAAGAGGAAGCATGCCGATCGCTGTGCTAAAAGATGGAGGAGCATCCCTCTTTTGGCCGTCTTCTAGGGCACGTAGAAAAGCCTCCCTCTTCTTGTAGATCTCGTTGTCTTGGCCAACCGGCTTCGGCTTGAGCTTTGCGTTCTCTGGGACGGTGGTGCCGTAGCGCAGCCGCCTCTCGCCGACGTCGCGCACCCGGACCTTGAGCTCGCGGATCTTGGTGGCGAGGCGGTGGCGCTTCGGCATCTTCCACAGGAACACGGGGACGTGCTTCACGAGGGCCCAGAGGCCCCTTTCCGGCGGGGTCAGGTCGCGCCTGTAGAGCTCGATGTAGTCCTGGGCGATGTAGGCGATGTCGCGGACCTGCTTCATCCACGCGCGGATCTGGTCGTTGTGCTCCGTCTCCATCTTGGTGAGGTGCAGGAGGAAGCCGTTCATGCTGTCCATCTCGTCCTTGATGAACTGTATGTCGCCCTGGACGCCGCCGAGCAGCCTCGCCTCGTCCTTGATCGCCGCCGAGAGGAGACCCAGCAGCGAGTCGACGGCGCCGTGGGTCTGGTCAGCCATCTTTGTCTCTCTTTTTTGCGCGCGCTCTCTCTCTGATGTGAATGATGTAAATGGATAGGAACTCAAACTGGATTGGAAATGAGCAATGAGACGGAGGATCACGCAGCGCAGTAGTTTTGATGGAGCTAAGGTACTTGACGTGTCGTAGCAGGGCACCAAGGTGCTTCACCCCTAGGATCGTCAGCAATATTTAGGGCTTGTTTGGATACTAGGGGGCAAAATTCCAGGGAAGAAAATCCCCGAGGGGGATTTTGAGGGCACATGGAATCCCCTCAACCCAAGGGGAAATCTTCCTGGCCGAAAATAAAATCTCTGTTGCTGTTTGGGAACATCAGGGATAAAAATCCCGACCTTCAAAAAAAATTCAGAAAATTCAAAAAAAATGTAAAATTCATAACTAAGTTAACGCGAAAACTTGCCCAAAGCAATCACTAACTAACTGAAGTGCAGTAACTTTTTGTCAGGATTTTGTCCAAGTCAAACATTTCCATGAATAATGCTGTTAATGTTTCCACGAGAGTGGCTTCTTGCTAAACACTTTCTCCTTTCAACGTCTTCTGCACTAGCTTCAGAATCTGTCACCTAAAAGCATTATGAAAAAAAGATTATGTACTATAGAATCTTAACAACAAAAAACATGTCCAGAACATCAACAAAAAGTGCAGGACTGGTATTATGAAAATTTATGGAGTAATTGTCCTACCCCAGGGTAATGCTTCAAAACAGGAGAATAATGGTCAAGTGCTATATAGATTTTCCCAAAAACACTTAGAAGGGTGTCAACCTCATCACCGAGTATATCAACCTGAGTAATATCAGGAAAAGAAACATGGATGTTCTCTTTAAACGCATAAATTGGTTAGTTAACAAATGAAGAAGTCTCGTTGAGGTGACAAAAAGTATTGAGTCGTATCAAGATTCTAGATTTCACATTTTGGTTTGGATAGAACGCAAAACCAGTATCATGTGAGTTTCTCTAGGAAAAAACAGAAACTTTGGGCACATGTATGCTCAAGATGCTACATGCAGTAGCATTTCCTCGAAATGACAATTCAAGTGTCCTCGGTTTAATTGATTGAAATATACTGATTATAAAACTACAATAAACTACAACTCATCCCGAGCAAAATCTGCGTCCATCATTCACCAAAGCTACATGAAACAACAAATTACAATGCACACACATGGTCTCAGACCTCAAAACATTAGCTGCATAACAATTTTTCTCTCTACCATAATTCTCCACAATCCAGATTTCCCAACGAGAAGAAAGTAAACCTTCTACAAGTTTTGAACCCACAAGAATCCATTTGATAGAAATCAGAAAAAAATTGCGAAATTGTACAAAACAACGAGTAATTTTCTAACTACACACACTTTGCTCAACTAGCAAAGCGAAATTCGCCAAAGGCTCAGTTGAAGTGAACCACCTCAAGAAACAAAACTTAAGACTACTGAACCATAATTAGCCAAAGCTCAATCAGCAAAAGCAGCAACAACAAGCAGAATGCAACCATAATTCGGGACACGAAACAAATCGAGCGCCGCACGCGGGGGGAACAGATCGCGTACCGTAATGTCGGAGTAATCGAGCTTGGAGTCCGATGCCTTCCTCGACTTGGCCAAGCCCGAGCTCGCCGCACGAGCCCAACACGAATCGCATCGAAACCGAGGCCAAGCCAAGCGGGCGTGGCGAGTAGCGATGAGGAGACCTCGACGAAGCCACCGCATCCGTGGATCTCGTCGAATGCAGATGCAGCGGCGGAGAAGGCGGCGCGGAAGAGGAGGGAACGCACTTCGACACGAGGACTTCACACCAGATCTGGAGGCGGCATCTGAGCGCGAGACGACAAAGTTCGGTTGCTGATGGCCGACGACCATGGAGGCAAGGTGGTGCGCCACCGCCCCTCGCCACCGCAGGCGGCCGGTGAGGTTCCCACCTTCACCTTCCTCATCAGCCACCAGATTTCACCTTCCTCATTAGCCACCAGATCTGGAGCGCGATAGAGAGGGAGGTGGAGGCGGCGTGCGATGGAGAGGAAGGTAGCGCGGTGAAGACTCGTGGGTCGCGGCGGCGTCGGCCGGGGACTTTTCCACACCTACAGAGAGTTTTTAACCCGTGGATTAGCGTGGATCTGACCGGGAAAATCCTCGCCCTCCTCACATCCAAACAGCCCGACAACTTACCCCGAGGTTTTTTCCACATGGGTTTCCTTCCCTGGAAATAGGCCGGGATCCCGGCCGGGATTGGGACATCCAAACAAGCCCTTAGGAGCAAGGGTTTTTTTAACCGGGTTTTTTTTACTGGGTGGCCGGTAAGTCCGGTTTGGCCGAAATTTTCAAAAATAATTTGAATTTTTCGGTTTTTAAATTTTAAAAATCAAATTTAAATAAAATTCAAACAAATTCATTTTTTTGAACAAAAATCATCCAAACCGGTTTTTTCGGGACCAATTTGTATTCTTACCGGCCTCTACCGGTAAAACCGAAATCGCCAATTATCAACCGGTATTCTGATCCCTGCTCAGGAGGTCTTAGAGAAAGTCGTGCATGTATGGACCAAGTCTATGAGGTGCATCTATAAAAATATACTTAAATGTCTCTCCCCTTCTCAATGTAAAGTAAGAACAAGAAGGAAAATGCCATTTCTTGCCTTCTATATATGTGACACTAAGGGCAGGTGAGAAGGGTCGGGCTCTCCTCATTCACACCCTGATAATGCAATACACCTATACATCTTGTGCTTTGGGCTCTTCCCCCCTTCGGTTCTCCCATGACAAGGATACTTCACTCTTCTCCCCTTCAGTCCTTCCATGACAAAAGAATACCCTATACCTACTATCTAGCTTCGATGCTACGACATAACGCATGCGAAAACCAAGCGATGTAAGATGAGCATCTAGTGCTACACCAAGCAGCAGAACAAGGCAAAACCAAGCGTAAGAAGGAGGCGACAAATCGTCGAATATTTTTCTTCTTTTCTTGAATAGCGCTTCCTCCATAGCAACCTTTTGCTTGTCTTGTCCAAAGTATCAGCGAATCGTTTCCAAACTTTCTTCTTTTCCATTTGGCCCGCTTTAATTTATTCATCTATTTTTTTTCGTTTCCTCTCCGGGGGGGTCAGTTTGCGGCTGCGGCACAGTGTTGCACGCTTTGGAATCCGGTTAGCTACGTGATACCTCGAACACCTACCGGAGTACGTTTGCAGCACTCGCCGGTTGAGCTAAGATCGTCTCGCGTGCAGTAGCAGCGTAGCTAGCTCCAGTGGTTTTTTAGGGTACAATCGATTCAATAGAGACCGTTCATTCCTTTTGATCTAATGATTCAGATCAGTTAGAATTTAGTTATACTACACCTGGCAGTATAAGTAGTAGAATCCGATGTACGTAAAATTGTAAAGGGAATGCATGACACGAGAGTAATTTTGGCAGCAGCGGCGTGGGAGATAGATTTAAGGGCCTCGTACAGCCCTTATATGCTTCGATCGTGGCTCTCGCACGATCTGTTTTTTTTTTAAAAGAAATAGGCAGAAGTACCACCTATAATATTAATAGAGTAGAAGACAACAAGCGTACAATAGGCCCTAGGGCCTAGAAAAGATACTTAAGGTTTAAATTACATGTGACCTAATTGCTCCAAACATTTTACACCGCTAGGACCCAGAGTCTCCCTTCGTCTTTATCTTTTCGAACAAATCCAGGGCTCGCACGCTCTTACAAGCGAGTATTTTGATGCTTAATACCATCATGTACATGATCCTGCAAAACCCAAACCGGCGGCACTAACTCAATTTACAACCCATGGGGACGAAACCAACAACGAATTAGTGCACAGTGCGAACAGTAACGCCCTCAAGTTTGCCAGCATGAGGTAGATAGCCACACTTACATGAACGGTCGTATAAATCAGTAGCAACTTATATAAATTAGGCGTTTTCATTGATCGACACAATGCCCCAGTAGTCAAGTCTTAGATCATATGGCTCAATTTAATCCATGAATTTTTTCGCTAAACAACCTGCATCGGCCACCATAGAATAGATAATGGAGGAGGCCACCCAAATCCAGTTCCAGATCGGCATAAATAGCAGCACATATTCAACTTGTGCTACATGTAGGGGAGGAGCTAGGTAGGGTGCATGTCCGGTGTGCACCGGCGTCCCCAACAAAATGCAAATATTGCTAGGGATCATATGTGTATTTGGCGGAGATCGCATCTAGAAATCCCATGGCATCTCCCTTCACCGGAGAAGAAAGTTGGTGTATTTTCCCTGGCTGGAAAACGACAAGGCACCGCTGGGCCGTGCGAGACCACACATGACAACTGTTTCTTGTTTTCAACCGAGGAATACGGGCATAATGGTATGACTTAGGTTGTACACATGCATGCATGCATGCATGGAAACTGATTGATTGTTTCCTATAAATCAGATTTCCCAAATTCAACTCATGAAAAGCAGTGTGACCTTATTTTTGCGAACAGATACGATTTGCATGAGTAGACCAACTACTCATCATGCACGCATGAAAATTTGCTGTTTGTGTTTCATTTTTCAAGTTTGGTTCTTCTCCTTTCTACAATTGTAATTCAAGAGATGAATATAGATTTGTTTCTATTCATTGTATTTTGGTTCTCTCTTTGTTATTGTTGTTGGAAGAATGGATCTTACATTCTCTTCCTACAAAGTTCATTTTTCATATTTAAATTCAAATTTAATTTAAAGTTATCTCGGACCATTGGATTTTAATTTTCCGGTATGGTCGGGAACTTGGCAGCTCCCAACAGGAAATAGAACCCTGCTTATGCGTAATGTAATAATGTTAGCTATGTCCTATGTGCACCCCAATGGAAAACTCGACAGTTCTTTGTTATTGTTTACGTTACGACAGTCTCCTCGTCGTCGTTCAGTGGTTCACTGTCTGCAAGTAGAGCTTGTCTTTGAACATCTTCGCCCTCCTCGTCTTTCGATGATTCGCCTGCTGGCACCCGTGGAGCCTCGACGTCGTCCTGATCAGCAGCCGCCGATGGCACGGTGACGTCGTACCTAAGCCGCCTGTTGCCGATGTGGCGCGCCCGTGCCTTGAGCTCCCAGATCCACGTCGCCACCTGGTGCCGTGTTGGAAACTAATCTAAACTTGCCAAATAATAGGGTGTTAGGATACTGATGCAATCAGCATCGGATCAAATTAGTTTGTTTTCTTTGTTAGGCTTTCCATGTTTATATTTTTGACTTGAGTAGCAAGTTGATTAAGTAGTCTATAAAAGGATGTGTAATCATATTTGTTTTGATCGAAGCAATAGAGAAAGAAAACAGAAAACGCTGCCGTAGTGCAGCACCAAATCCTCTATTCTTCCCGCGTATGTGTGTCTACGTGAGTTATTCCATAGCGTTCTTGTCTTCACGTTCTCGTGTACGTGTGCTTTGTCTTCATCAAGGATTGGCTGTAGGAGCGTGTGTGTGTGCTCATCTGTTGAGCATCATGTGAACACATCTAGGTGAATTTTTACCGTGTTTTTGGTTTTTGGGCCAACAATTGGTATCAGAGCTTTGGGGATTCTCGTGTGTCGAGTTTGGTGATTCTCGTGTGTCGAGTATTCTCGTGTGTCGAGTGGAGTATTCTCGTGTGTCGAGTGTTCTCGCGGTGTGTTCTTGGTGCTTCATGTGGCGATGACGGGCGCACCAACGACAGACTCCATGAGTGGAGGCTAGAGGTGGCGCAGTGGCAGACCCCATGCGATGTGGAGGCCGCCGGTGGCGACAGACTCCAGGCGAGATAGAGGCCGGCGGCGGGGGCTGAGGCCATCGTTGAGAAAGTCTCGGTGTGATGCCGACGGTGATGGCGGCATGCGTTCGGATCGGCGTGATGGCATGAGCAATGGCGCGCGTCGGCGAGGTGCACGCGAGGCGTCGGCGATAAGTCGCTCGCGGCACCATGGCTCGAGAACACGGCGAGCAGTGCGCATGGCCATGGCGAGGCCGGCTATGTGCTGGCATTACACGCGATGTGTGCAGCGTCAGCGTGATGGCTGCGGCTAAGGCCGACGAATGGCAGTGCAAAGCTGTCACAAGGAGTCGGCGTGTGTCGTCGACAACTGGTAAGGTGATGCCAATGCCAGGTGAGTCGGTGCGAGACCGACAATGGCGCGTGTGTCGCGCAAGATGCCACTGTGTGAGAACCCGCATAATTAAGCTAAGCTAATCTAGCAGTAGTCGGTAGTTAGCGTTTGTCAGTCTGTTAAGTTCTTGTCTCGGTGTTAGCTCTTTCCTTAGCATTCATTCATTTCTTGCATTTAGTCAGTAAATCATAAAGCATCATTATAATCAAATCGTAGTCATCGTCATCATAGCATCAGTATCATCATGCATCCATACAACCATTTTATATGTTACAAGAATGCATAAGAAATTTCATTTCATTGTTTTGCATACAATTCAGTGAGCCATTCCCCTTCATCATTTTGCACTCTTCCTGTTAATCTTTGCCACATCACAAGCCAAGACCTCATGCACAATCGAATGTCCTCCTGCTCTATCTCTCTGTCCTCTCTTGTTACATGCCTTATCCCCAAGTCCAGTGGCTCTTCCAGAGAACTCCATCGCTAATTCACTCCACCCCCACTGTCTCTCCATGAACACCCCTTCTCCGGAAGCACCGAGGAGCCGGGGCACACAGGAGCAAGGCGCTCAAGGGAGGCGAGCAACGCCACACCGGCGACCACCGAAACCACAAAGCATCGCGGAGTGTTATACCAAGCAGCAAGAAGGTGACCCTTTCCCTTCACTGCCGCGACCACTACCTCATCACCACAAGTCTTCACATCAGCTCTAACCTGCGAGATCAACCCCAAACCTCCAAGCCTCCAGGTAAACCCCTGCAGACCCATCCTTAACCATCCTTGCTACTCATCTGAGCATCCCCCAAATATCATTCACCTCAGTGCATCAATCACAGAACAAGAAAGGGATTTGAGAAGGGAGATGTGTGTATACTCAGTAGGTCATGGTAGCTTCCCATCTTGTCCACTAAGCCTTCTACCTCCCTTCATCATCCATCAACCAGCATACGCACCCCTACACAAAGATCAAGCCACTATTAGTACTCTTCTTGCATACATAAGCATCATCATCAATCTTTTCATTTCAGTATTAGCAAGTAATCTCCTGCTCTTTTTGGACCTGAGTAGAGGGGGCTAGAAGGGAGCAGAGACCTAGAGATAGCTGGGTAGCAGCTTTTAGAGCCGAGTATAGCGCCGGCGGCCTTCGGCCGGGCCGGCCGTGAGGAAGAACAGAAGTGGTGCTGGCCTTCGGCCGCACCAAGGAAGGGAGGCGCAAGGGGGTGAGCCGGTGAGGAGCAGCGCAGACCAGAGCCGGCGGCGCAAGAAGAAGGACCAGAGAGGAGGCGCCGGCCACAGGGCAGAGGCTGTCGGCTGAGAGGTAGGAGAGAGGAGAATAGGTTAGAAAGAGGGGTTAAGGTTAGATTAGAAATTTAGCTTCATTGTTGGTATTTCCAGAAGAATTAGCGAGGTAGATTAATTGTTTAGTGTAAGTGACCCGAGTAGGATAGTTGGCTTAGTTCGCGCTTAATTAAGCTTGTAGGAGTAGACGTTTAACTGGATAACCCGATCGGAGTTGTTAGTGTGACCGCTAGTGGTAGTCTAGTCTGTGCGTGTAGATGCGGTGTTCGACGACCTTAGAGTAATTCGACTATAGGTCACCGCATCGGAGAGTGCTAATCGAGCGAGTAGCGGTAGATCTTGTTTAACTAAAGTTTTTACTACCCCTTTTATACTATTAGTATTACCCAAAGCAGCAGTCTATTTATTTTGTCTTGTCCGTACTATCGCTTTATTTCAGAGGACGATCCCACGTCAAAGGGAGTAGTTAGTCCGGAGTTCTTCGTTGACGATCTCTTCTACAATTCTGCAGGCAAGCGATCCTCTTGAACATGAATCTAGCTATTTTTAACTGTAAACTGTATTCACTATATTATATACAATATTGCATCAAAACTATTTCTCAAAACTCAAAACACTTAAATGAGGATGATGAGGAAAGAAAGGAATGTTATGATGAGTAAGGAATGAGAAAAAGATGATGTAATACTATGGTTGGTAAAGGGGGCCCGTGGCAAGGAAGAGAGAGGGCAAGAGGTGGGACCCCTTTACATATGGGTAAAATATAAGGACCAACAACACTCTTACTCGGTCAGATGCCGTATTTGAGTACCAACCATTTTCCCGTTTCGACGGGCAGAAAATGCTACCTTGTTACGTAATTATGTTCTCCACAACGGACGACATTGGAGTGTTGGGAGCAGAAGTGAGCCGCCCAAGGGGAGTGTTGGGTCTTTGGAAGAGCCGCACCAACCAACATTATTGGAACTCGGTGGAGGATCGGGTGCGCTCATGACACCGACGGAAAATAGTGGGTGGAGACTTAATCACGTGTCACTGAAAACGCGTTACGTATTACGAACTCGAAGTCGCATCAAAGGAAATGCGATGAACCTAGCGCATATAGAGCTCAGAATAGCTATGGGTAAAGTGGTACAAGCTTGCGCAGTGCTATATCAAATCATGAATTCATGCCAGTCTCCTGGATTGGAGTCTACGGGAACCGCTAGGGGTCTTTCTTCTCTCCGAGTGACTAGTAGTCTTTTCAGAATAAAATTTTGCCACCTAGTGTTTTGTGGAGTTATTTTGAGAAAGAGATGAGTTAGAAAATGAAGGAAGGAGCAGAGATGAGTCATAAGTGCATTTTGCTATTAATGCTTGCTGAGTACATTAATTTGTACTCAACCTTGCTAGTATTCTTCTTTGTAGATCCTAGTCCGTAGGGAGTCATCCCAGTGGGACGAGGGAGTTGCAGTGTGAGATGAGGCCACGGGAGGCGGGCGTTAGCTACGAGGAGCGAGGGCGAGTGGAGCCCGTATCCGACGAGTGGGACCTTTAGGAGACCTGCACTCGGGGCGGGCAAGAGATGAAGACTAGTCCTTTGTAGTCGTTAATTATACGTAATAAGAACCATAGCCTTGCGTGGCTACTCAGTAATAAAGATGTGCAGTCACTAGCTTATTGTTCTGCTACGCGACTCTGGTAAGGCTTACTATTTGTTGAAATGGTGTTCTGCCGTACAGACAAATAGTAATCCGTTTGCTTAAGTGTGATTATCCTCTGGGATAATGACACGGGGCGCCGCAGCTGGTATCAGAGCAATAAGGTTAGGGCCACGCTAATAACCTAGTAACTGTTGTAGAACTTAAGCTTGCCTCTCTTCTTGCTATATTGCACTAAGTACTCTATTAAGTCTTGTCTTCATGTCATTTTCTGTTCCGGTTCTTTTCAAAATTATTATGTTAAAATGCTTATCTGTCTTAAATTCGCACTAACATTAATTTTAAACTAATTCCTTTGCAGGATGTCTAGGGTCAGACTTCCGTTGGACAGGGTTCGAGGGGAGCATGTATTGATACTAGGGAAGATGCTTCAGCATCTTGGGGCACCATTTCCAGTTTTTTTTCAGGAGTTGCGAGCTGAGGATAGTGTAGTTGTCATAGGAGTTACTGATTCACGGATTCCTATGAACCCGGCTTATTATAGAGAGTATGTCGAGGAGCGTACATCACGAGGATGTTTTACCCTGCAGCTAGTAGCCCATAGAGCCATCCATGCCCTTCGGTCCCATTTTAGCGATCGGCTTAGGGATCTCATTTGGAGGATACCTCCTATAGTTCCGCATTTTAGGAGAGCAAGACGGTCCTCTACCTATTACTAGTTACCCCTACCCGCCACCTTCCTCTGCCTTAGTAGCTTTGAGGGGAGATACCACTGATACTGTACTTATAGCTGAGACGATGTTATTCCATGCTACTAGAGGGGCTTTGTCCAGAGCCGAGAGAGCTCTGAGTTCAGCGGCAATTCAGAGGCCTTACAGCACCCTTCAGCCACCCACCACCCCTACTCCGATGACCCTACCTACCATCCTACCTATCCCACCACCACAGCGTCGGTTATCCCACCGCTCCAAATCAGATCCACTCCGTGCTCCACCACCCGCATTCCCACCACCTACATCACCCAGACTGGATTGATGATCCTGTCCCAGTCTTTCCAGCTGCTCCCATACCAGGCTCAGTTTACGGTTCCCTCTACACAGCCGTCCCTCCCTTGTACTCCGACACACTTGTTTCTTTTCCGCCATCCCTGGGAGACCTAGGCGAGGCCTCCGCACCTATCCCAGATTATCCACTTCCTCCCCGCATGAGGCCTGAGTATCATAGCCATCGTATGAGTGTGCATCCGGGCCCTGCCCGAGACTCTGCCTTAGTGGGTGATCTCTTCCGAGCTTTCTTTGGAGACCCTAGTGCGAGTCGTGTTGCTGGAGGAGTCAGCCCTAGCCGCACAGTAGAGGATGAGGAGGAGAGTGATCCATCCGAGGCCCCTTAGGGAGTGTGACCTAGGGTAGGTTAGGTTTTAGCTGGAGGTTTTCTTAGTCGTGTTTTGCTGTATCATTATCTTGTATATTATGTATGTTTGTTCCGTTGTATCAGAACCTGCTGTATAATTATGTTTTATCAGTCTTTCAATTTGGCAGTTTAATTCAAGTTGGCAGTGTAGGATTGGGTGCAGCAATATAAGAGTAGCTTTTCATGCCCGGGCTAGAGGCATGGAGTAGAAGTCTGGCATGGATCTGCTTTTCCAGTCTTGGAGAAGTACGGACCATATCCATAGAAATTTCTTATCTGTTCCTCTCTGCAATGTAATGGCCCGTCAGCCTTCCCGTTTAATAACTAAATATGTAAAGAGAACAGAATAAAGGCTGGCGATGTAAAAGTATGACTTATCCCCTTTCTGCACTTTAAATTTCCCGAACGAGTGGTTCGTGGCACTCCGAGCGTGTAGCTCTGGCGTACCCAGGAGCGAAATCCTGGGCGTACTCAGGAATGAGTCCTGAGCGGTCCCAAACACGTGGTTTGGGTGGACTCGAGCCAGCTCGGCGCGCACTGGCACGTGGATCCAGGGTAGTATAGGTTGCACTCAGAGGCCAGCTCTGAGCAGTCCCAGGCCTGTGGATCTGGGCGGTCTCGGGAACGGGATCTCGGGCGTGACTGAGCACGAGAGTCTCAGGTAGTATAGGATTGGATCTTTTTGCATATCCTTGTTTCTCGGTGTTAGTTGCCATGTGTGTATATTAATACAACTCACCGCGATTAGCTTCTATCACATGAATGTAACGCTTTCTTATCTACTTCAGTGTTGCTGCTTAAGAGCTAATAATTTGTTAACCATCTGGCGTCTTAAAAAGAAAGTGCTACCAACCTACTCACTAATGTAACCCTTTCTTGCACCTCCCACGTGATGGAAGGTCAAGGTAGTGAAGATCATAATTTGGGATCGAGATTGGGGCTTATGCCACAAGACCGGTCCTCGTAAAATCCACAAGTGAACCTCAATGAGCCAAAGAACCGATCAACCTCAAGCTCTCAGAGTGCCGTGAGCTAGCCAACTACCACCTATCGAGCAATCGATCCCATAGGAGCAATGACTGATGTGATCAGATTCCTCGAAAACTCCAGAAGAGAGGCACAAGAAAACCAGAACCGCTTTATGGAAGCCCTGTTGACACGAGTAGCACCTTCTACCTCCCAGCCAGCACGCGGGGTTAGTCTAGGGGATTTTCTCCAGACTCGCCCTCCTACCTTTGCTAAAGCCACAGATCCTCTTGATGCTAGTGATTGGCTGGTAGAGATAGAGAAGAAGCTTGACACAGTAGGATGCTCCGATGTGGAAAAGGTACGGTATGCAGCACACCAGTTGAATGGGCCAGCAGCTACCTGGTGGCTTAATTACAACCGCAACCGTGTCAGTGAGCAACCAATCACATGGGCTGAATTCAGACTGCGATTCACTGAAACCCATGTACCTACTGGGAGGATGGAACTAAAGAAACGTGAGTTCAGAGCCTTAACCCAGGGTGGGAAAAAGATGATTGATTATCTTAGCCAGTTTAATGATCTTTCCCGTTATGCCCCAACTGATGTTGACACTGAGGAGAAGAAGATAGAAAATTCATGCACGGATGCACCCATATCCAAGATGCTCTGTCAATCCATAAAATTACTGAATTCCAAGATTTGGTCAATAGAGCTATCATATTAGAAAACGAGCACTCCAACTTGACAGAAGAAAGAAGAAAGAGGGCTAAAACCGACCATCGTCCCTCACCTTCCCACAGGACTCGTCCAAATATGCTCCAACAGCCTCCACAGAGATATGGCCCACCTAAACCAAGAGCATTCAACCCAAATTTCCAGAGCCCTATAGCCCAGCAGCAGCCAGTGGCCATAGCAGTGAGATGTGCGAAATGTAGAGGAAGCCACCTGACAAAGGACTGCCTGCAGGGCACAGATGCATGCTTTAATTGCGGGAGATCTGGACACCGCAAAGTAGAATGTCCCTTCATACAAAGGACATCTGGAACCCCACCACAGCCAGTATATGTACCCAAAGTACCTGCCCCAGCTTCACATCAAACCAATCGCTTGAGTCAGCCACGGGGTAAACCACCAGTCACCGGAGGAAATGGTAGAGGAGGACAAGCGCGCCTGACCCATGTGAATGCAGATCAGATTGGAGAAGCAACTGATGTGGTAACGGGTACGTTATTACTTCCACCCTCTACGGGTACTGTTTTATTTGACCCTGGGGCAACCCACTCTTTTATGTCTCGTAGATTTATAGATGAGAATAATCTATCTAGTGAAACATTGGGAAAACCCATGGGAGTTAGTACGCCAATGGAATGATTGAAGTAACTCACTTAGGAAGGATCAAAGCTATTATTATCCATAATGTCAAGTTCTAGCTGATCTCTTCATAATCAATCTAAGCGCCTAGAAGTAATTCGGGTATGGATTGGTTGTCCGCAAGATGGGGTGAATATAGATTGTGAATCTAAGCAAGCCTCCATTCAAAATCGATGGATCAAGAATACAATATATAGGGACTAGAACTCCGACCAAGATCACTAACCTTAACTTGGCTAGCCTTCAAGTGAAAGAAGTGACAGACATACCAGTTGTAAGGACTTTCGGATGTATTCCCAAGAATTACCCGTATGCCCTGGATAGAGAGATAGAATTCACTATCAACTTAATCCCGGGCACCGCACCAATCTCCAAGAGACCGTATAGAATGAATCCAAAGGAATTAATAGAGTTAAAGAGGCGTTGGATGGATTAGAAGCTAAGGGTTTTATCGAGAAAGCACGCCACCTTGGGGAGCCCTGTATTGTTCGCCAAAAAGAAGGACTGAGGAGTCGATTATGTACAGACTACCGGAATTAAACAATGTCACCACAAGAACAAATACCCATTGCCCGAATTGATGATCTATTTGATCAATTAAAAGGAGCACGGGTATTCTCAAAAATCGACTTAAGATCGTGGTATCATCGATCAAAGTCAATCCTGCGGACATTGACAAGACAACCTTTGTCTCCTAAGATGGGCACCATGAATACACAGTGGTCCCTTTTGATTAACCAATGCCCTCGCTATATTCATGAACCTAATGAATAAATTGTTCATGAAACATCCGACAAGTTTATTGTTGTCTTTATTGACGACATATTGATTTATTCTAAAAGTGAGGAAGAACACGCACATCACCTCACTGTTGCCTTAGAAGTCCTCAGAGAAAACCAATTGTTTGCAAAATTCAGTAAATGCGACTTTTGGTTAGACCAAGTGTCATTTCGGGACATGTCATCTCTGGAAGAGGAATCAAGTAGATCCTTCCAAAATTGACACACTATCTCATGGAAGTCCCAACGAATACCACAGAACTGGAGTTTCGGGGATTCGCGGATACTACAGAGATTCATCAAAGGGTTCTCGCAGATAACATCACCTCTCACAAAACTTCTAAAGAAAGACGTGAAATACGTGGGACGAAGCTTGTGAGAAAAGTTTCGTGAGTCGAACAACGCTTAACCACAGCACCTATCCTAACCTTGCCTAAGGAGGATTGATTATGTGGTATATTGCGACGCATCGAAGTATGGAATAGGATGCGTGTTAATGCAGATGATAAAGTCATTGCATATGCTTCGGACAATTAAGGCCCCATGAGCAAAACTATCCAACTCATGACCTTGAACCGGGAGCAGAGTGTTTGCTTTGAAGATCCGGAGACACTACTTATATGGGTCTAAATGTATATTGTACAGTGACCACAAAAGCCTCAAATACATCTTCACTCAGAAAGAACTGAATATGAGGCAAAGGAGATGGCTAGAGTTAATCAAAGATTATGATCTAACCATAAGTTATCACCCTGGCAAAGCTAATGTAGTAGCTGATGCCCTCAGCAGAAAATCTCAATGCCATCACTTTTCTATTGAAAACCATGCAACTGAACTGATCCTAGCTTTGGCCAAAATGAGTATAGAAGTGAAAACTACCACCTCTGAAGCAACCATTTCAGCCATGACCTTCCATCCCACCCTTCGAGATCGGATAAAAGAACAACAGTTGTCTGATCCATTCATCATTGAAGAAGTCGAAAGAATCAAATCAGGCCAACCTTCTGAGTTCCAGATAGATAACTCAGGCATTCTCTGGCGACAGTCCAGAATCTGTGTTCCAGATCATTCTCAAATTAAAGGAACTATTCTGCGTGAAGCGCATGATACCCCATATACTTTACACCCAGGTAGTACAAAAATGTATCGAGATTTGAGGGAAAATTTTTGGTGGCCAAATATGAAAAGAGGAATAGCAGATTATGTAAGCCTTTGTGATACCTGTCGTAAGGTTAAAGCAGAACATCAACACCCAGCCGGATTGCTACAGCCCTTAGAAATACCAGAATGGAAATGGGAAGATATCTGTATGGATTTCATAACAGGCCTTCCCATGACCATCAAGAAGAAAGACGCAATCTGGGTTATTGTGGACCGTCTCACCAAATCGGCCCACTTTATTGCCACTAATCAAAAGTACTCGATCAACAAGTTGGCAGAACTCTACATAGAAAGAATAGTCACACTGCACGGAATTCCAAGGACTATCACCTCAGATAGAGGATCTGTCTTTACCTCCGCATTTTGGAAGAGCTTACACAATGCCTTGGGCACCACACTCAATTTCAGTACGGCCTATCATCCACAGACTGATGGTCAGACTGAAAGGGTAAATCAAATCTTAGAGGACATGCTGCGAGCATGTGTGCTGAATTTTGGAGATTCTTGGGAGAAACACTTAGCACTGGCGGAGTTCGCCTATAATAATAGTTATCAATCTAGTATCCAAATGGCACCGTATGAAGCACTCTATGGCAGAAAGTGTAGGTCACCCATTTGTTGGTATGAAGTTGGAGAGAAACCTTTGTTAGGACCTGAATTAATACGGGAAAATGATGAGAAAATCCAAGCAATTCGGAACGCCTCAAGATTGCCCAAGATAGACAAAAGAGCTACGCCGATAAACATAGAAGAGACCTTCAATTTGATGTTGGAGATTATGTCTATGTAAAAGTATCACCTATGCGTGGGATGCGCAGATTTGGACTGAAAGGAAAGTTAAGCCCACGGTATGTTGGACCGCTCAGACTCGAGCGTAAAGGCACCTCGGCATACCAATTGAGTTACCAAGTCAATTGTCACGAGTACACAATGTATTCCATGTCTCTCAACTCAGAAAATGCCTAAGGGAGCCGTCTCACCACATAACAAATTTGGACATACCCTTACAAGACGACTTGACTTATGAAGAGCGTCCATTGAAGATCCTGCCACCGAAGATCACAATTAAGAAATCGAACCATTCGATTTTGTAAAGTATGATGGAAGAACCACTCGGTCAGAGAAGCTACGTGGGAGAAAGAGGAAGAGATGCGCGAAGCCTACCCCAACTGTTCAAGTGAGGATTTAATTTCGGGGCGAAATTTTTCTAAGGGGGGGAGGATGTGAGAACCCGCATAATTAAGCTAAGCTAATCTAGCAGTAGTCGGTAGTTAGCGTTTGTCACTCTGTTAAGTTCTTGTCTCGGTGTTAGCTCTTTCCTTAGCATTCATTCATTTCTTGCATTTAGTCAGTAAATCATAAAGCATCATTATAATCAAATCGTAGTCATCGTCATCATAGCATCAGTATCATCATGCATCCATACAACCATTTTATATGTTACAAGAATGCATAAGAAATTTCATTTCATTGTTTTGCATACAATTCAACTGAGCCATTCCCCCTTCATCATTTTTGCACTCTTCCCTGTTAATCTTTGCCACATCACAAGCCAGCACCTCATGCACAGTCGAATGTCCTCCCTGCTCTATCTCTCTGTCCCTCTACTGTTACATGCCTTATCCCCAAGTCCAGTGGCTCTTCCAGAGAACTCCATCGCTAATTCACTCCACCCCACCGTCTCTCCATCGACACCCCTTCTCCGTAGCACCGAGGAGCCGTGGAGCACCGGGAGCAAGGCGCTCAAGGGAGGCGAGCAACGCCACACCGCGACCACCGAAACCACAGCGCATCGCCGAGTGTTATACCAAGCAGAAGAAGGTGACCTTTCCTTCACCGCCAGCAGCCACTACCTCATCACCACAAGTCTTCACATCGGCTCTAACCTCGCAGATCAACCCCAAACCTCCAAGCCTCCAGTAAACCCTGCACCCATCCTTAACCATCCTTGCTACTCATCCGAGCATCCCCAAATATCATTCACCTCGATGCATCAATCACGTAACAAGAAAGGGATTTGAGAAGGAGATGTGTGTATACTCGTGAGGTCATGGTAGCTTCCCATCTTGTCCACTAAGCCTTCTACCTCCCTTCATCATCCATCAACCAAAGATACGCACTCTACACAAAGATCAAGCCACTATTAGTACTCTTCTTGCATACATAAGCATCATCATCAATCTTTTCATTTCAAGATAGCAAGCAATCTCCTGCTCTTTTTGGACCTGAGTAGAGGGGGCTAGAAGGGAGCAGAGACCTAGAGATAGCTGGGTAGCAGCTTTTAGAGCCGAGTATAGCGCCGGCGGCCTTCGGCCGGGCCGGCCGTGAGGAAGAACAGTGGTGCTGGCCTTCGGCCGCACCAAGGAAGGGAGGCGCAAGGGGTGAGCCGTGAGAGCAAGCAGACTGCAGCCAAGCAAGCGCAAGAAGGACCAGAGAGGAGGCGCCGGCCACAGGGCAGAGGCTGTCGGCTGAGAGGTAGGAGAGAGGAGAATAGGTTAGAAAGAGGGGTTAAGGTTAGATTAGAAATTTAGCTTCATTGTTGGTATTTCCAGAAGAATTAGCGAGGTAGATTAATTGTTTAGTGTAAGTGACCCGAGTAGGATAGTTGGCTTAGTTCGCGCTTAATTAAGCTTGTAGGAGTAGACGTTAACCGATAACCCGATCGGAGTTGTTAGTGTGACCGCTAGTGGTAGTCTAGTCTGTGCGTGTAGATGCGGTGTTCGACAGCAAGCGACCTTAGAGTAATTCGACTATAGGTCAGCCGCATCGGGAGAGTGCTAACTGAGCGAGTAGCCGGTAGATCTTGTTTAACTAAAGTTTTTACTACCCCTTTTATACTATTAGTATTACCCAAAGCAGCAGTCTATTTATTTTGTCTTGTCCGTACTATCGCTTTATTTCAGAGGACGATCCCACGTCAAAGGGAGTAGTTAGTCCGGAGTTCTTCGTTGACGATCTCTTCTACAATTCTGCAGGCAAGCGATCCTCTTGAACATGAATCTAGCTATTTTTAATCAGAATCAGTATTCACTATATTATATACAATATTGCATCAAAACTATTTCTCAAAACTCAAAACACTTAAATGAGGATGATGAGGAAAGAAAGGAATGTTATGATGAGTAAGGAATGAGAAAAAGATGATGTAATACTATGGTTGGTAAAGGGGCCGTGGCAAGGAAGAGAGAGGCAAGAGGTGGGACCCCTTACATATGGGTAAAATATAAGGACCAACAACACTCTTACTCGGCCGATGTCGATTTGAGTACCAACCATTTTCCGCTTCGACGCGTAAAATGCTACCTTGTTACGTAATTATGTTCTCCACAACGGACGCACATTGGAGTGTTGGGAGGTGAAGTGAGCCGCCCCAAGGGGAGTGTTGGAGTCTGGAAGAGAGCCGCACCAACCAACATTATTGGAACTCGTGGAGGACCTGGTGCGCCATGACACCGACGGAAAATAGTGGGTGGAGACTTAATCACGTAACTGAAAACGTTCGATTCTGAACTCAAGTCGCATCAAAGGAAATGCGATGAACCTAGCGCATATAGAGCCTCGTAATAGCTATGGGTAAAGTGGTACAAGCTCAAGCATGCTATATCAAATCATGAATTCATGCCAGTCTCCTGGATTGGAGTCTACGGGAACCGCTAGGGGTCTTTCTTCTCTCCGAGTGACTAGTAGTCTTTTCAGAATAAAATTTTGCCACCTAGTGTTTTGTGGAGTTATTTTCAGAAAAGAGATGAGTTAGAAAATGAAGGAAGGAGCAGAGATGAGTCATAAGTGCATTTTTGCTATTAATGCTTGCTGAGTACATTAATTTGTACTCAACCTTGCTAGTATTCTTCTTTGTAGATCCTAGTCCGGCCGGGAGTCATCCCGAGTGGGACGAGGGAGTTGCAGGTGCAGATGAGGCCACAGGAGGCGAGGGCGTTAGCTACGAGGAGCAGGGCGAGGTGGAGCCCGTATCCGACGAGTGGGACCTTTAGGAGACCTGCACTCGGGCGGTGCAAGAGATGAAGACTAGTCCTTTTGTAGTCGTTTAATTATCGTAATAA
This sequence comes from Ampelocalamus luodianensis, assembly GCA_036346255.1. Classification (NCBI taxonomy): domain Eukaryota; kingdom Viridiplantae; phylum Streptophyta; class Magnoliopsida; order Poales; family Poaceae; genus Ampelocalamus; species Ampelocalamus luodianensis. The sequence goes on along the minus strand of CM070625.1, from coordinate 3,241,650 downwards.
GAACCATAGCCTTGCGTGGCTACCATCAGTAATAAAGATGTGCGATCACTAGCTTATTGTTCTGCTACGCGACTCTGGTAAGGCTTACTATTTGTTGAAATGGTGTTCTGCCGTACAGACAAATAGTAATCCGTTTGCTTAAGTGTGATTATCCTCTGGGATAATGACACGGGGCGCCGCACACTGTCTGTGGCAAAAGGAGGCTGCTGCGTGCGGCAAGACGGTGCGGCTGAACACATCGAAGTATCAGTGAGTCTAGATTAGTGGGGAGATTGTTGGAAACTAATCTAGACTTGCCAAATAATAGGGTATTAGGATACTGATGCAATCAGCATCGGATCAAATTAGTTTGTTTCCTTTGTTAGGCTTTTCATGTTTAGGCTTTCCATGTTTATATTTTTGACTTGAGTAGCAAGTTGATTAGGTAGTCTATAAAAGAATGTGTAATCATATTTGTTTTGATCGAAGCAATAGAGAAAGAAAACAGAAAACGCTGCCGTAGTGCAGCATCAAATCCTCTATTCTTCCCGCGTATGTGTGTCTACGTGAGTTATTCCATAGCGTTCTTGTCTTCACGTTCTCGTGTCCGTGTGCTTTGTCTTCATCAAGGATTGGCTGCAGGAGCGTGTGTGTGCGCTCATCCGTTGAGCATCATGTGAACACATCTAGGTGAATTTCTACCGTGTCTTTGGTTTTTGGGCCAACATGCCGGGCCAGGATGATCCGCACGAACCGGGGATCCGCCGGAGATACGCCAGAACACCCTTGGCGCGGGGGCCAGCGCCTGCAACGTAATGGACATAGAGCTCGACGTTGCCCTCGCAGTCATAGTACTCCTACTACTTTCACTTTTCCCTCATGTAAACATGCCCAAAATTAATCTCCTACCTATTTTCATTTTATTTTTTTTCTAAAATTAGGATTTTTGGGATGTTAAGGTTAGTAATGTTTGTTAGCCTCGTTCACAGTTCATCCGGTGAAGCTCACTAATTTACCCTTGGTTCACAAGTGACATTTGTACTTGCTCAGCTCAAAACATTTGTAAGCAAGCACTACCTAATCAATTTAAACAATTGTTGCAGAGGTAAATCACCATTTTAAATTTACTTCTACGTTATATATATGTACTATATATAATTCTATGATAGAAGGATGGAGAGAGGGAGAGTGGAGGGAACAAGTCTTTATCAGCTTTTAAGGAGACAGAGAGTGAATGTGACATGAGCTTACGGAAGAGAGACTTCCGTGGTAACGAGCATGCAGGTTCTTCTTGGACATGTTTGGATAACTTTTGAGCAACCTTCAAAATGTTTTAATCATGTTCCGAACCGTTTAGATCAAGTCTAAAGAAGTTTCAATCAAGTTCCACAGAGTTTTAAATATGTTTAAAGAAATTTTGTTGCAAGTTTCAGGAAGATTTCAATCAAAGTTTCTACTAGTTTGAAGCAAGTTTCAAGAAGTTAAATCAAGTATTTGGTTCGAGTTAGACCGGCTTGCATGCTCCTCATCTACAATTCGAACAATCTGGCATTCCCTCCCTCCTCCCCTGCCTTCTTTACTTTATAAGACATGAGCTGGCCATCCACAATGTTGCCCTAAGGTGGGTACTAACGATTAGCATGCAGTGGCGGTTGGTTAGAGCGTGGTGTGCGCTAGTAGTACCGACGCTGCTGCTCATCCGAATAATCTGAGATACATATACGTGTGCGTCTTTCGGATGCCGTAGGATCTCCGATTAATATCCTAGCGTGTGTAGTGGATGTGTACGCGAGTGTGTGCATGTGATATGTACATCTACCTTTAGGGGTGGATCTAAGCCTCAGGTTAGATGGGTTATAGTTCGAGGCTTGTAAATCTTATCAGTGTTAAAACCTATAAAAATCTCTTGAAAATTTTATCAAACACCGAAAAACAACTCGTCTAACCCAAGGCTTAAGGCTTATTTGGTTGGTGCCTTGGATTCTATGTCTGAAAAAAGTAGTGTCTAGAGGAAGCCTGGAAAGTATATGATTTTTGTCTAACTAGTCAAACCTGAAGATGAGTTGTTTGATTGAAAACCTGTGTCTAAAATTAATAAATGAAAAATAGAATATTGGATCGAAGTTACAAATGGTGAATAGAGCTGCCTGGGAGAGCCAGGCGTGCATTTTTAGGGCCTAGGCTCGAGGAGACGCTTGGCCTGGCAATGAAGCATGGAAGCGAACCAAACAAAGTCACGGCGATCTCCCGGCTGCGTCCTCGCCAGGCGACTTAGCCCCAGGTAGCAAAGCAAACACACCTTTAGACTGTGGTCGGCTCCGCCGCTGTCTACCTCGTACCTGTCAAGAAAACGATGGCACGCAGCTGCAGTTACCTCTAAAAAGAAAACGATAGCATGCAGTGAAGAGTGAACTCCCTGAGCATCACCCGGTCGGCGTGGCGTGATGGGTTGGTGCCGACTCCTCGTACGATTACGATCCGATCTTTCCTCGCATGGAAAGACTATTTGTCCCAGCCGTCCCTCCATGGCCAACGTAGAGCAGCACGCGCGCCCAGATCTGTTGGTGTTGCAAGTACACCGTTTTGATTACTGTCAAACGGCGACCTCTCCTTATTTTTTTTGTTTGAGATCAAGAGCTTCACTTTGTATTAAGCGACAGGATTACAATCCTACTGCAAAACAGGCAGCAAGAAAGTAGGTGCTTCATCTAGATAGGAACACACGTGAAAAGACGGCGAAGCTTGTTTAGCGCAAACATGCGCAGACAAATTCGCTTACCGTTTTATTAATCTCCCAAGAGCTATAGCACTCGATCAGTACAAATACAAGCAACTCTCGTACAAACATTATGCAAGACATATGCACCAAAACTTGTGACTTTGGCCAATCCGATCAAGTTCATCACCCTCACGGCGTATAAACACCTTCAGGCCGATTTGATCGTCAACAAATAGCCGGTCAGAACGCACCAATGCTTATCTAAATGTCCAGCTCTGAAAATTTGCAATCTCTTTAGAATTTTCAAACTTTATCTAGTTTTGGCTCGAAACTCCAATTCCAATGAGACCAAGGGCAAACACATCCTCAAACATTCCTACACACGTGATTTTTAGCCAATTTCCAAATTTCACAAATTGACTTTTGACCGGTCAGACCGCCTCATATTGCCGATCTCACAGCTGAGCCCCCGCCGGTTTGATCACCACTCATGGCTGACCAGACCGCCAGCAGTGACTGACCAGACCACCACCAAGGCCAGTCAAACCCCCTATAAGAAGCAGGACTTGATCGAAAATGATCGAGGGTTTTTCCAAACGCCTCGATGCTATTGCTTTTGGAATATCTTAAAATGCAATAAAAGTTTTTAAAATCCAGAAAATTCATGCAAGATTTAAAATATTAAAAAATTGAGCTGTTGCTATACCCCAGCCATTGATACCTTTAGTACGCAAAATAGTTTATATATCAGCGCTTTATGTCCTAGCTAGGACGTACGTACGTGCTCACGTATGGTACGGCAATGGTCCAAACATGCAGTTTTCCTATGTGCTTTCTTTGTCCTTTTCTTTAGCTTCCTTTTCTTTCCCTTTTCCTTTTTCTTTAGCTTTGCGTCTACCTTTTCCTCTTATATTCAGCCAAGAGCTTTATCGTGAAAATATTAGGCCCAAGAGTATACACACACATAGGTGCAGTAGCATTCCAGCCCGGCCCAAACTAAGAGCATACTCCTGTAGGTGCAGTAATATTATAGGTGCCACACGCCCAATGATTTTTTTTACTGAGTGTTTGGTCCTCGTACTAAGTGGTACATATATGAATTAGTTTTAAAAAAATCATTAATATATTTGTTTGATTAAATGGAATCATCTCATCCTAGATGGTTGGTTGCAAATTTATGAAATATTCTCTCTAGATGCTGAACTATCTCATACACACAAAACAAAAGCAATGGAATTGCACGATACAAAACCATCGCATCCTATTTAACTCCATCCCACCAAATCACCGACCAAACACAACGCGGAAAAATGGAACCAGTTAAGCAATCGCCTCGTGGTCCCGGCCCAAATGCGCTATGGAAACATATTACTTCCTCCTTTTTATGATTAGGCATGCATAGCGTTCGAATTAGATTCCGAGAGTTGTATACTCGATCTATTACAACAGTGCAAAGCTATACAGGCAGCGTGCTTCGGCACCATCTAATTCAATCTATGGTTTTGTCTGAAGTGCAACCACACCACCATCTAATTCTTCGTTTTTTACTCATGTTGCTGTTAGGAAACCGGGCCCGGCCAGGAGTCCGGGTCCGGGTAGGCACCTCATCCACCCTAGATTATATATAGGAGGGGGGAGGCCCCCAAAACGTTGTACACAGATTCATTATTGGAAGAGCAATAAAGAGAAGCCTGCAATCCCCTCTCATACTTGTGTTCATCTATTGTTCGTTCTTGTGTTCTTGCATCGCTCTTACGATTCTCTATTTGTCACGAGGTAATCGCCGGATTTGGACTTGCCAATGACGGTTCCTCAACACGTTATCAGCACGATCGACTCTCCTCGCATCGAAAAGGTAACCGTCGATGAACGACACTCGTATATTGAATCGTTTTTCTAGATTGCTTTCAATTCTGCAAATTTGGCTTTCTAAATTGGTTTCCTACGGTGCAAATCCGCTCTAATCTACTGCGAGCCGACTTGAAGTTGCCGGCCAAGCCGATCGGTGGGTTGCATGAAAGAGTAGATGATGATTGTACCGTATATTGTAGATGCAATCGCATGGAAGACACCATGTGTATGGCACCGCCTGCAAGCGGCTGTCGCTACCTCCGCGACACGTTACCGGTCGGCATAGTCCGCCATCACGTATCGCCACGGAGGCAACGACAAAGCCACGCCGCCAGCACGCGGCAAGCATGCACATGTCGGCATGAAGCCGCGCCCCCGTTGCAATCTCGTATTACACCACATTGCATCGCATACATGAGTAATCTCGGAAAAAATTGGCTCGCCATGAAGAGCGGCCGCGCTGCGCCGCACTCGCGCCCGCACGCCCCCACCTCGTGACCGGCGCCGCGCCGCCGCCGCCGGCCGCACCACGCTGCGGCGGCATCCACCGCCGGCGGAGAAGGGGAAGAAGGCTGCCGCCGCCCGCCGCGGCGCCAAGTGCCGCTCCCGCCGAGCCATCGCATGCACCACCGCTGGATGGCCCGCATGCGCCGCCTACCTCGCCAGAGGCCGTCAGGGCCGCGCCGACGCCAAAGATCGTCCCGGAAGAAGAGAAAAAAATAAGGGGGGAGCGTTGCCACCGGCGGCCCGTAGCCGCCGCACCCGACCACCGCATGGTCCGACCGCCCTGCGAACTCCGCGTGATACCGCGAAGACCGCACCGCCGCTCGCCGCTGTCAGCGCGCACCGCGCCACCGGGAACGCCGCCATGGCCACACGCAGCGGTCGCCGCCAGAAGCGCCAGCCGACACCGCTCACCGCGCGTCAGCGCACCACGCCGCTTTGCCGCCGCCATGGTCGCCACTCACGACCGCCTTGAAGCCGCCGCCGCTGCCGGGTCGCCGCCCACCTTGAAGCCGCCGCCGCCGCACGGGATGGGGGCAAGAAACCCTAATGGGAGCCCCCCTTCCCCCCTCTTTGATCCGGCCGTATGGGCCCGGGAAAAGCTTTATGGGCCAAAAAGAAGGCCCAGGCGAAAATAAAAAAAGGGGGGCCGGCCGAAAATCCGAAGTTTTGCAAAAAGGCCCTCCGAATATATGAAAATTACGCGCAATTTCTCTCGAATCGAAGCTTTGCGTTTTAGCCCTGAAACTTGCGCTTACGAAAAATCCTTTTCCCAGCAGAAAAGAGCCTCGGAAATCCAAAAAAAATTTCCGCATATTTGAAGCATATTTATTCTTGTTATTGTTATTTCTATGCAATTTATTATTGTATTTACTGTTTTGATTATCTGTAATTGTATATATTGCTTTTAATCATTGAAAATAGCAGTAAATCTTGAAAATGCGTAGAAAAATACGGGAACATTATAGGAATCCTTGCAACCTTTTATGCACATTACCAGCAGTAATCTTATGCACCTCTTGCATGAATATGCAGATGACTGGAATTACGAACTGGGAGTTCGAGGAGCCGCCCAAGATGGCCGTAACTATTTGACTGGGCATCGATGTTGAGATCGCATCGAGCCAAGAAGCTCCGTGTTGCTATTGGACTCGGCACCTCGCAGGACGCCATTCCAACTGCTGAGGAAAATGATCAGGCACTTCATTTTCTCAGACACCACCTTTGCCTAACTCTCAAGAATGAATATATGACAGAGAAGAGCGCATTGGCTTTATGGACCGCCCTGAAGAATCGGTTCGAAAAACTGAAGTACACCATCCTGCCCCGGACAGAGCAGGAATGGACTCGACTACGTTTTGCTGACTACAAGACCGTGGGGGAGTACAACTCTGCTTTGCATAGAATTTGTACCAATCTTCAGCTATGTGGTAAAGTAATCACAGATGTGGAAAAAATTGAGAAAACCCTCTCTACCTTTCACCCAAATGCGGTGCAATCCGCACGCAACTACCATCAGGATGGCTACAAGGAGTACGCTGAACTGATAGATATTATGCAAGTTGCGGAAGCTCAAGATGTGGTTCTCAGAAAGAACTACATCTCACAGCCACCTAGTAGCAAAATTGGCTATGAAGTCAACGCTAGCAGCTACAAGGTGAAAAAGTCTCACTCAAAGCAAAGAGGCAAGAAAGGTAAGGCCATGAGTCACAAGACTAAGCAAAATGCTCAAGCCAAGAATGGCGAACGAAAGAAGCGCGATGAGAAGCCCTATGGTCAGCAGGACCAAAGCTGCTACAAATGCGGCACTTGGGGACATTGGTCACGTGTCTGCCATGAACCGCAACACGTGATTGATGCTTTCAAGGCAAAAAAGAAGGGCAAAGGACAGCATGAGGCGCATCTCGCCATTGCAGGCATAGAAGATCCACAACCATTGGCTGCACCTATGGATGTGGACATCCCTGCAGCAGACCCTATCACTCCTTCTTTGGACATTACAGCGGCCGCAGCCGTAGTTGCCGAAGAAGAAAAGATAGAAGTAGACCAGATTCAGGCAGAAGTTAATTCATACTTCGCTGATTCAATCTAGTGCATGCATGGCACTTAGTTTTACAGTCATTTGCAGTTTATGTTAGCTTTTTGAATTATTGAATAAAGGTTGTAAGCTCTAGAAGAGCATTTGCAATAAATTCTTATGATGTGTCCAGCAAGATTTTTCCCGTATTAATAAAGCAAGTTTGTTCTGTTTTGAAGTATGATTTATGTGTGGATTGTTTGCTCCATATTAATAAATACCTTATATATCAGAACGCGTGTGGCGCCCTATGAAGGAAGTGTGCCTAGCAGATAGCGGCACAACAAATACCATACTGAGAGAGACGAAATTTTTTCAGTCGATCAGCAAGAATGCTGGTAGTCTTACGACAATCATTGGCAGTGATACTTGTATAATAGGCTCAGGAAGAGCCACAATTATACTCCCGATGGGCACGATATTGGTCATTGAAGAAGCCTTGTTGTACCCGGAATCGACTAAAACTCTCTTAAGTTTTAAAGATATTCGCGCTAACGGTCTCCATGTAGAGACTGAAGAAGAGTATGGTAAGGAATACCTGCTCATTACAAAGCGTGAGGAGAATGGGAAAAGGGTATTAGAACGACTTTCTTCATATGAATCTGGGCTATACTACACTCATATTAGGGTACCTGCAGCCTATACTGTCCTGAAAACATCTTTTAGAAGCTCTAAACTTTTCTGTCTCTGGCATAATAGATTAGGCCACCCCGGTCTTAGAATGATGAGAAATATAATTAACAATTCTCAGGGACATAATATCAATGTAAAGAATTTCCCGAATCTAGAAGATTTCGTGTGCTCTGCATGTGCCACCGGGAAATTAATTACTAGACCTTCTACTCTGAAAGTGAAGGATGAAATCCCTGCATTCCTGGACCGAATCCAGGGAGATATTTGCGGTCCTATTCAGTCCCTGTCAGAGCCATTTAGGTACTTTATGGTGCTCATCGATGCTTCCTCGAAATGGTCGCATGTATGCTTATTGTCTACGAGAAAACATACTTTTGCAAAGCTGATCTCGCAGATAATTAAAATAAAGAATAATTTCACTGATCATCATGTGAAGTCCATCAGAATGGACAACGCCGGAGAATTTACTTCAAAGGCATTTGATGATTATTGTATGGCAATGGGAATTACCGTTGAGCATTCGGTACCACATGTCCACACCCAGAACGGACTAGCAGAGGCATTGATTAAAAGAATTAAATTCATTGCCCAACCGCTTTTACAGAATTGTAATTTACCAACTACATGTTGGGGGCACGCAGTCCTGCACGCAGCAATTCTCATCAATTTTAGACCGTCGGCATACAACATCCATTCACCTATGCAACTAGCGCAAGGGTCAACACCGAAAATCTCTCATCTTCGAAGGTTTGGTTGCAATATTTATGTACCTATACCACCACCGCAGCGAACTGCAATAGGCCCTCTCTGAAAGTCTGGGATATACGTTGGTTATGAGACTGCATCCATAATCAGGTATCTGGACCCGATGACTGGAGATTTGCATACAGCCTGGTTCGCTGATAGCATATTTGATGAGGATAGTTTCCCGTCATTAGGGGGGAAATCAACCTCTTGATGAAAAATGTCGGGAAATAACGTGGTAAGCCACGGGAATTAATGCACATGACCCACGCACTAGTGAAGCAGATAGAGAAGTCCAGAAGATAATAGATTTGCAAGCATTAGCGAATCAACAGCCTGACCACTTTAGTAATTTGAAGAGCGTGACCAAGTCGCATGTGCCTGCACGCAATGCACCGGAGAGGGTTGAAATACTAAAGAAAATAGAAGGTATCCCTAATCCCGTCCAGAGGCCTCAGAATAAAAGGACGAGAACTCCGGCCCCTCGAATCCCAAGTAACCGGGGACACTTGGCGAAAAAGGATAAGAAGGAGTTGTCACAGCCGATCGCTGAAGTTCCCCACAAACAGAAGGGGAGCCAGTTGAGACCTGGCACTGGTATGGAACCTTCAGTAAAAGACATACCAGATTTGAATATTCCCACTGAGGGAGACATCAGCATGGATGTGTGCGCACACATCGGAGCTGAAAAACTAAAGGACTTGCCCCCGCAATTGAAAGCAGCGGTAAGCAAGTAGAAGCATTAGCAGAACCGTCCCATGAAGAAATAGCTATAAATTATGTGACCACGGGAGAATCTATGAATAGAGCAAACATCCAATGTCGACATCTATTTTGCAAAGAAAATTGTCACAATCATTGATCTTGATCTAGAGCCTGCATCGCTCGCTGAATGCAAGAAAAGATCAGATTGGAAAGATTGGAAAAAGGCAATAGAAGCAGAATTAATATCTCTGAATAAAAGAGAGGTGTTTGGGCCTGTAAGCTGCACACCTCCCTATGTGCACCCTGTAGGGCATAAATTGGTATTTGTTCGAAAGAGAAATGAAAGAAGTGAAGTTGTCAGATATAAAGCAAGGCTTGTTGCACAAGGTTTCACTCAAAGACCAGGAGTCGATTATGAAGAAACATATTCCCCGGTCATGGGCGGAACTACCTTTAGATATTTAATCTCAATGACAGTGAATCTGAATTTGAAAATGAAATTGATGGATGTGGTAACTGCATACCTTTATGGGAACTTGGATTCGAAATTTATATGAAGGTACCGAAGGTATCCTGCATCAACCAAGACAAGTGCAAATAGAAATATATACAGATGCAACTCGAAAGTCACCGTATGGATCAAGCAATCAGCAGATGTGGTATAATCGCCTAGCGACTTTCTCTCGCAAGAAAGGCTACACGAACAGTGAGGATTGTCCCTGTGTTTTTATACGGCGATCCGGGATGGATTTTGTATAATCTCAGTATATGTAGATGATCTGAATATCATCGGGACTTTGGAAGATATTGAAAAAGCAAGCTCTTACCTGGAGTCGGAGTTCGAAATGAAAGATTTGGGTAAAACCAAATATTACCTAGGCTTGCAGCTTGAGCATACCCCTGAAGGGATTTTAGTACATCAGTCAACCTACATCCAGAAGGTGTTAGAAAGGTTCGGCTTTGAAAAGGCATATCCCTCGAAAGTGCCAATGGTCGGGAGATCCTTGCAGCAAGACAAGGACCCATTCAGACCTACAAAAGAGGGGGAGGAAGTCCTGGGACCGGAATTCCCATACTTGAGCGCAGTTGGAGCACTCATGTATTTGGCAAATCAGACTAGACCGACATTGCATTTGCAGTGAATCTTCTAGCAAGGTATAGTGCGTAACCTACCAAAAGGGATTGACAGGAATAAAGGACGTCTTCCGATACCTCCAAGGAAGTAAAGATCTTGGTCTTCTCTGAAAGAACCAGATCTTACAATGATCGCTATGCGATCTTTGGTACTGTCAAACCCGCATACAGCTAAGTCACAAATAGGCTATGTATTCCTGTGTGGTGGAACTGCAATTTCATGGAAATCATCTAAGCAAAGTATGGTATCAACTTCGACGAACTACTCAGAAATTATAGCACTGTACGAGGCCGCACGTGAATGCTCTTGGCTTCGGCGGATGATTCACCACATCCAGCAGTCATGTGGATTGAATACCGCACAAAACCCCACTATTATCTATGAAGATAATGCAGCTTGTGTTGCACAAGTACAGATGGGTTATGTGAAGAGTCCTCTCACAAAGCATATCAACTCCAAGTTCTTCTATGCTCATGAAATGCAAAAGATGGACGAAATTAAAGTACTGCATACTAAGTCATGTGAAAATCTTGCAGATCTATTCACTAAGTCACCTCCAGCATCTAGCTTTGAAAGGTGCGTACGTGGAATTGGGATGATGAGACTTAGAGAAGTGCAGAATTCAGGGGGAGAATCTTCACAAACTCATTACTAAAGCTTGATCACGAAGATCGAGTATCCAAAGAGCAAATCTTAGAGATTAAATAAAATTGGGTGGATTGTACTCTTTTTCCCTTGACGAGTTTTCCTGAAGTTTCTCGGTTAAGGTTTTTAATGAGGCAATTCGTGCAGCATAGCAGAACATGATTCATGTATTCTTTCTCCAAAATTTTTCCCACTGGGTTTTTATGGAGTTTTAACAAGACATGGACATGAAGTATGAGAGCCCAAGGGGGAGTGTTAGGAAACCGGGCCCGGTCAGAAGTCCGGGTCCGGGTGGGCACCTCATCCACCCTAGACTATATATAGGAGGGGGGAGGCCCCCCAAACGTTGTACACAGATTCATTATTGGAAGAGCAATAAAGAGAAGCCTGCAGTCCCCTCTCATACTTGTGCTTATCTATTGTTCGTTCTTGTGTTCTTGTATTGCTCTTACGATTCTCTATTTGTCTACGAGGTAATCGCTCGGACTGAATTTGCCAGCGACGGTTCCTCAACCGTTGCAACCGCGCATGATTGCACATTGTTGGGGGTCCCCGCGCTCCCTCCGGTCGACGACCAAGTCAACAAGGAACCGGCGTAAGTGCGCGCTGGCAACGCAACCAAATATCGCATGGCGCTACCCCGGTTCCGAACCCGAGCTTCACCTTCGTAGTCGATGGACATGACGTCATCATATGGGCCCGTTGCAGGCGGCCTCCACACGACTGAGAAAGACGAGAATGCCCTCAAAATTGCCGTAGAATTAGGGAAATTTGTGTAACTTTATCATCACTCCCCTCACCCTATAAATATAACATCATATAACATAAGAAGGGAGACTACTTGTACTTTATTTGACACTTGAGCAATGCAGTTTCGATCTCTATCTACGCATCGTCGATGGTCAACGTAGCCAATCGGGGTGCCAACAAATCTTTTGTCTAACTCGTATCTACGACACGCATGATTTGTAAAACATCTGTAACTAAATATTGGATATGAAGTAGATGCAAACGTTAGTTGAAAAAATGAAAACTTAACCGAAAAGTAACAAACCCTAGAATCTAGCAGCACACAAATGCATAGATGACTTGGCCACCTAGTTCTTCTTACTCTCTAACAAAAGTTCAATACTGCATGCATGACGTGGAACGATGTTTTGTGAGTACGGTACAAGTTTCTGTACGCGTTTGGATTTGTTTAATGAGAAATACACGTTTGGATTTGGTGTTGGAATTTTCTAGAGTATACGATCAAACTCCGAAAGTCGAAGGCAGCCACCGTTGACGAATGCCAGGTCTTGCCCGTCCCCGTGTGCATGACATGTGGGGCCAATACAGTGCCGTTGACAGGATGAAATACTCGTTTTGCTTCTTGTACCCTCCATCTCTCCTGTTATAGCGTGCTGGACACTAACTCTTTTTCAGTTTGCCCTCATTAATATCACAATGATCGAAGAGTCAAACTAAAACAATCCATCTCTCGTATGCAAGCACACGTGGCAGTTTCTGACTGGGTGTACACCTATATTTACTATTTTCCGGGCGTGTTTCACAGAATATAGTACTCCGAGGTGCAAACTGCAAACGCATCCGAATCCCTATCAGCTGCTTTAGAATATTACGGAACAGTCCTCGGAAAAGTTTTTTTTTCTCTCTTTTTGCCGGTCCTCTTCTTCTCCTTACCCGACTCCATTAGGTGCGAGGGGGCAAAGCAAAGCAAAGGAGAGAGAGAGACGTCGGCGATGGCGCCGCTGAGGCGGATGGCGACCGCGGTCGCGATGCTGCTGGTTCTCCTGGAGTTTCTGCTGTTGTCTCCTTCCCCGGCAGCGGCGGCAGCAGCGGAAGGAGGAGGTGATGATCTTTTCCCCCGTCTCAGCCACCGGTTCTTGTTTCCTTCATGGATGGATCACTCCGTTGCTATGCGTATCTGGTGGTCGTGGTAGTTTGCGTAATTGGTGATAGTTCCGTACGATTCGTGGTGGGTTGTGAGGGAGCGATTCGGAGATGCTTGTAGAGACGGCCGGTTAGGGGAGTTGATTACACCGGCTGTGTTGGGGGCAATGCGTGGACGTGAGAAGATAGAAGTGATTTCGCGATTTTTTTTTTGTGAATTAGATGGGGGTTAATGAGGGGGAGCTAAGGAAAGGTGTGAGTTTTAGTACATTGACTGCTGTAACAGCTAATTTTCTCGGAATTTGTCGGAATGTGTGGGAAATTTTGGTTGGGAACAGTAATGTAGCTACTTTTAGAGTAATGCACTAATGCTTAATGTGTTTTCGAGGGTCAAAGGTTTTTCACAGTTTCTAGGATTATGATGCAGATTACTTGCTTATTGTCGTGTTGCCAAACAATACCATAATATTGGAAAGGACTTGTCACTTAATATATTGCTAATTAGAGATAATTCCAGCCTTTGTGCTTGGAGATGTGCAGATACCATTGCAAGAACTATAACTCTATGATTGTAAATTGAAATTAGTGGGATATTCATATCCTTGCTGAGATAGGAAAAATTGTTGCTGGATATCACTGCACTGAACACGAATATCTGATATGTAGATTTCTTTAGCTGCTATTATGCCAATAAGCTAACAAGCAATCATCGTTTGTAAAGTGCGACATAAATTGTTTATACTTTTCTTTGTTCAATGCAGAACTCAGGATGAAGTGCTCTGATGGTGGTTATTCTTACAATAGTACTCTTGCTCATATTCTTGTGCAATATGCATCTGCTGTAAGTTCCTCCTTGCCTCCTTGGACAAATTGCTAGTACTTGGTTTTGTTAGAACTGCTCAAATTAGTTCCTCAAACCAAACTCCTATTGTCCCAGCTAGAGAAGTTTTGTGATGAGAATATCTTTCATGCCTTTTTCCACCATGTGCAATTCCTTCCCTTTTCTACTTAGCATATTCAATCACCACCCAACCTGTTCTTTGGTTGATTGCAAGTTTGCAACTCCAAGTGCTTCTTTTGCCTGGCAAAGTTTTCTTGTATTATATTTAGTTTTATCCATCATCTTAATGGGAGTAGTAATTGTTATGAAATTTACGCTTGCGTTTTCTAAAAAAATTCTGTTTATAAACTTGGCTTACGTACATGCATTTCAGGTGTATACATCTGACTTAACCTCACTTTTCACATGGACCTGTCCAAGGTGTGAAGGTAACACAAAGGTACACCCTTACTTATGAGTTCAACACTAAACTTGGCTGCTCGCACTGCTTCTATACAGGCTGCTCTTCAGATGTTCCTTGTTGTCTAATTATCTTTTTTTTCGCATTATGAATGCAGGGTTTTGAGATGATAGAGATAATTGTAGACGTAGAGAATTGCTTACAGGTTCATTATCTTTTAGTGTTCTTGCCATCTTCTTCTGCTTGCTGGCAGTTTTCAATGAAAAATTATGTTCATGTATTAAAAAATTAATAATTTTGAACAGGCTTTCGTTGGAGTTGCCCCTGATCCACAATCCATAATCATTGCGTTTAGAGGCACCCAACAACACAGGTATAAATAGTGGTTCCATTAAACATAGCTTATTAGTGACCAAGAGTCCAAGACTTATACAATGTGGATACATGCTCTCATTCTTCAACCAATTCTCTGTTTCTATTTAACGAAATATTTCAAGTCATAATAGTTTTTACTCTTTAAAATCTTATGAAACACTATACGTTGTTAAGAACCATTCATTCACACATCTCTTTGACTGGTTTTCTTGAAATTTTACTTGTGAAGTGTCTCAAACTGGATTGAGGATCTCTTCTGGAAGCAGCTCGATGTAACTTATCCAGGCATGCCAGATGCAATGGTAACTCCACTAGTCAAGTTTCTATTGTTTTTAAGAAATATCATTGAATTAGCAATAACTCTTGTTTGCTTGCTGTTTGTCTATCTCATGTTGCAGGTCCATCATGGGTTTTATTCTGCATATTATAATACAACTCTGCGACGTGAGATCTTGAAATCTGTTCAGTGGGCAAGGAAGACATATGGAAGACTACCCATAAATGTTATAGGTCACTCAATGGGAGGGGCTCTAGCGTCTTTGTGTGCCCTTGATCTCTCTGTAAGTACCTTTGAACCATCTGGATCTTCGTGTGTTACATTGGCAATGTTTTATCCACAACTTTGGGCACTTTTGGTTCTTTTATGGGATATTATGGAAATACATGTGGAACCAGTTTTCCCTCGAACCACCCCATTAGAAACAGCTGAATTTATTTTTTGATCTAAATTATTTCATATGTCTAATGTAGACACTGCTTTATTGCATCAAATGTAGATCCATGCTTTATGAAGCTAGTGTGAACCTATGCTCTTTCATGATAAGGTTGTATTTATTATATTATATGTATGTATGTTGGACTTAATGAACTGATTCCTTGCCTTTTATGTTCCAGGTTAAGTATGGATCACAAGAAGTCCAGCTCATGACTTTTGGACAGCCTCGGGTAGGCAATCCTGCTTTTGCTGCGTACTTCAGTGAGCAAGTCCCAAGAACAATCCGGGTGACCCATCAGAACGACATTGTTCCACACTTGCCACCATATTTTTATTACCTAGGTGAATGGACATATCACCACTTTGCAAGAGAGGTCAGTCTTTGGTACTTGAAAAGAATTTACAAAAATGCATAAAGTAAACTGAAGTTCATTTAGACCATTGTTAGTTATTTGTTTCTTCTGCATTTATGTGTCTTCAGGTTTGGCTTCATGAGACCATAGTAGGAAATGTAGTCACCAGAAATGAGACCATCTGTGATGGTTCTGGCGAGGACCCAACCTGCAGCAGGTATCTATCTGCCTCTCAGATTTCTTGACATATATATCCCGTCATATGTTGCTTATTATTTGCTCTTTCTCGAAAAGATCGGTCTATGGGAGAAGCGTAGCGGATCATCTTGAGTACTATGGCGTCACACTACATGCTGATTCACGGGGAACCTGTCAATTTGTGATTGGTGCAACCAACTCAGCATACAGCAACATTCTTGAAGTTGATGGAACCATCATCTTGTCAAGATATCCACAAGATCTGCATGCTGTGGAATATATTTAACCTTGTACGCACGCAAGGATAATACACCCTTGTACAGTATTTTATTTTGCGTTTGTGTACATAGCTCATGTAATGTAGACATACTGGGTGCTCCAGGAGCTCTCCTGAGGACAAGGAGGTTTTGCCTTTAAAATGTGTGCCCCTTTACTCAAGTGAGAATTGTATATGGAAGCTCCACGAACACTGTAGACACACCTTAATTGATGTACATAACAACATCACAGGCTGAAATAATGAAAGTATTTGATGGTACCCTGTGTGTCTGTGCTTTTCACTCATTTTGATTCTCCCTTTCTATTGCAAAGATATTTCCAGATAATTCCAGATTTTCTCTTTGCATTTCATCTCACATTTCCAGGTGCCTTCGTGCCATGTAGTTGAGATCAAAGAATGTAGCCCCTGGCGCGTTTCCTCCCACCGGTGGGGTTGCGCCAAGGTATTCCTGCAGGCCAGTTGTCGCCGGAGAACCACTGGCTAGCCGCTCGCCATTCCGTCCTGAGGAACCGCCGACGATGTCTCGACTCCTGTATCATTCTCATTTCCTGGATGCTTTGGAAGGAAAGGAATGAGAGTGTTCGATCAAGTTTCAACTTCGGTCGATCAGCTTCTGTTCAGGATTTGTGAGGAGTATCGTCACTGGCGCATGTGGTGTTTT
The DNA here is from genome assembly GCA_036346255.1 of Ampelocalamus luodianensis. Lineage (NCBI taxonomy): Eukaryota > Viridiplantae > Streptophyta > Magnoliopsida > Poales > Poaceae > Ampelocalamus > Ampelocalamus luodianensis. The sequence continues at coordinate 3,224,942 of CM070625.1, read as the reverse complement.
CTCTTAGCTTAGAGGCGCTGTCATCCCCGGAGTAGTCTTCTGTTAGTTCTCGTTAGCATCTCACTCGGCTTCGGTGGAGCCTAGCTCTTTCTTTCTACGCTATGTGTTTTTCGCTTTTCTTTTTTCGTTTTCTTTTTGTAATCGTTGTTGTTTGTGTTCTCTCTTCTTAATGGAATGACACGCAATTCTTTTGCGCGTTCTCGAAAGAAAGAAAGAAAGAATGTAGCTCCTTGCAGATGTGAGGAGCCAAGAACTAATCAAAATCAGGGAGGAATCCCAAGATGCAAAGCTCTACAGATGGTCAGCACTACCAGGTCAGAAACTGAGGATAAGGATACATGCCTATCCAAATATTCTCCATTGTCATCTGCTTGTCCTGTAGGTTTGCACCATACATGAGAAGATGCATTGCAGCATATCAACGGTGAGTGTTCCATAGCATCCCTTACACAGTATGTGCTGAAGATACGCAAAGCAAGATTGCACGACCAGATCAAGGCGTGGCGAATGGCTGCATATCTGATAAGGGCAGAATCAGACTGATTATGTGGTCAGCAAGAATGGTAAAAATCTTAGATAGAATTAGACATAGCAAATTGGTCAAATGTATCTGATATGGTCAGATTAAATTATGTAGTCAGCAAGATGGTGAAAATCTTCAGAGACAAGAAGAGATTGCAAATGGGACAGATTCCGAGCAACGGATAAGGTCAGAAGAGAGAGTGAGGGACTGAATGAGATTGGAAGCTCTCTGCCTGAAGATGCTATTCTGAACCTGAAGGGGAGCTGATCCCTCCTATGGAAAGCAGCTGTTCTTAGCCGGTGGAATCAGATCCTTGTGTCATACTGTCACGTGACGAAGCGTGGCCGTGTTGTTGTCGGCACAATTTGTGTTTGTTCTGGACTTCTGTATTTACAGTCAAATGTCTGAAGTTAGCAGTCACTAGTCATCAATCCGTGCAATTGTACGGGACGGCCTACCTGTTTAAGTATTACTTCTGTTTTAAGTGCACTATTTTTTTTTCAAACGTCCTCGATTAGGATAGAACATTACAAACCATCACCTTCTATTAGTTTTAGTACATTAAATTTTACTTTAAAAATTGGCATAATGGAATACAAACGCAACATTATGAGCAAATTATAAAAGTTTAAAATTAAAAGTTTCACAATGTGAACATTTGAAAACTAATTTGCTTTTTATATGTCAGTCCCAAATATGCATATATTTGGATGGTGTAGTTTTATTTCAGAATTTATTTTCCAAAGTTTGAAAATTTTGGAGTTTTAGAACATTTGTTTCAAAATTTATATAAATGATAATAGGAATGTTAAGTGAAATTCAAATTTCTTTAAAGCTTTAAGTTTTCCGAATTAAGTTTTGACTCCATTTTTTTTTCTCTGAACTGACTAATTTCGATTTTGAATTTGTCTCCAATTCTAATTTTATTATTATATATTCCTTCTTGTTGATCAAGCTTAGCCTTTGACGTTTTCTTTTAAATTATTGTATTCTAAGTGGGGTCGTAATGTCCAAATCTTTAACTTTCTTTTTATCTTCTCACATAAATTATGTTAACTATTGTACATGGTATTTAATTAGCACCTAATATTTTTAGTAGCTAGCACCATGCACGTATATATTAGGTATGGCAAGATGAATGGACCAAGTAAATTGAGTTGGATGCATGCATATTATCGTTGCATGTGTGTGTCAGACTCACAACCTTCTATAGATCCATTTGTATATCTAGTTTTTTAGTCCAAGTCTGACATAGTCTCATCTATTTGGGCAGGTTGTTTTATTTTTTTCCCCGGTACAATACAATACATCAAAGATTGTGTTTATCACTCTATTCAAACTCTCTTTTGTTTTGAACTGTACGACTCTAGAAGACACAAACATATCTATATTTAATCCTAGATTTTTTTCTTTTTAATTAACATGAAAATTTCTATTTTTTATGATTATTGTGAGAATTTCTAGCTTTTCTCTCTCTCTCTCGGCAATCTCTCCCTCTCTCTTTCTCACAAAATCAGCAAGCAATCAACAAAAGATCACACGATAGACGCAAGTGGCTTTTCGGTTTTTCCATAAACTAATAATCTGAACTCCCTAACAATGGCCGAGGTCTTGGGGTTATATCCCCCAAACTCACGTACACCCTGCTGGCCGAAACCACTTCAAGTTCACGCACATCCCTAGAGCCTAACATGGACACATTACAAAAGATATTATCTCTAACTCAAACGCCAAACTGGAACTATCTCTTATCCCTAATTCCTATTTAGAATTAAATGAAAAAGAAAACTACTAATATAAAAAGGAAACTCGGATTGGATTCCATAGAGTCCATGTCTATGGCCAGGGTTCTGGCCAGTTCAACCCCCTAGCTCACGCCCTTTTCTTTTGGCTCAAGCCATCTTCCCACCGATCCAGCTCCCAGCTTCCCGATTGCACACGCGATGCTTGGAGTCCAGGCCGCACACACCAAGCCACAATCGCTTGCTTCCCTGATCCATACGCTGGCCCAAGTCCCCTATGGCCGAGCCTCCTTTTAGGCCCATGTGTCTTCCCCTTTTGCTGGATTGGCCCACACGACGGCCCGAACAACTGGTTAGGATTTTCTCTTTTTCTCTGATTAACGTGAGAATTTCTAGCTTTTTTCTTTTTCTCCGATTAATGTGAAAATTTCTATTTTTTACCTCCTAGGATTAATATGGTGGTTTCTAGGAGTTACCTCCTAGGATTAATATGGTGGCTTCTAGGAGAACCTCCTATTAGTATAGATATAGATGTGCAGGACATGTTTCAGAGTTCAGACTTTAAGAGAAATGAAGCAAAACAATAACAACTAGACGAAATGGCATGCATTGCATCAGAGATTTTCAGTGACAATTACAAGTTTCACACTTAGTAAGTGCAGGATAAATTTGTAATTTTCTCACAACTTCTGAGCTTAGTATGTTCCAACATGCACTTAAATCCAAATATATGTTCAAGTTCAGACATCCATGTATCTATACAAGATTGTGCTTATGATCCATAACTGAGGAATGCTTTCCTACCACTAAGAAAATCCACAAATATTTATACAAGTGTAACCTCATGCATGCCTTGTGATAAGATTTTTTTAAAAAGATTTAGGCATGAGATTTTGCAAGAGGTCAACTGATGACGAATGATTCCAATGTTCCAAGGGCCCTCATGAACAACAACTTTGATTCTTATCCAAACCTATCAAACTTTAGCATCTACTAGATCAGAAAAATGTGTTGAATTACACAAGGACCAAATCTATGTTCCGTAGTAAACAAGTTGAGCAAATGCTATTAATTCTACTTCTGAATCTTAATCCATAGTATGTAGCAACCACTTTTTTAGCCTATAAAAGGCAAGCCACCCCAGCAGCAGCAAACCACAGCACCTTCCAGATCATCTCATCTAAGCAGAGCAGAGGCAGTGACAGTAGTAGAAGCCTCTAGAGCCTTCCGATCACCGGGGAATCGATGGACCGCGTGACGAAGCTGGCGTCAGAGCGGGCGGTGGTGGTGTTCACGGTGAGCAGCTGCTGCATGTGCCACGCCGTGACGTCCCTCCTCGGCGACCTCGGCGTCAGCGTGGCCGTGTACGAGCTGGACAAGGATCCCCGGGGCAGGGAGATGGAGAGGGAGCTCGTCCGGAAGCTTGGCCGCGGCCCGCCGGTGGTGCCCGCTGTGTTCATCGGCGGCAACCTCGTCGGCGGCACCAACAGGATCATGTCGCTGCACCTCGCCGGCGAGCTCGTCCCCATGCTCAAGAGCGCTGGTGCGCTCTGGCTGTAGAAGAACACGGACACGTTCGTGCATGCATGCAATGCTAGCTTTGTGATAACATGTATGTGCAGAAATAAAAGAGCTTTAAAAAATCGATGTAGAATTAAGGCCAGGTTTTTTTTTATTTCCTGTGCTGAGAAGAATAATTAAGCTAGTAGTGCTGCTCTTGTTAAGTTGTAAATGTACTCGACCTCTATCCTTCTTAAAATATATTTTTAGTTCTTCTTAACTCTGAATTGCACTGTAATTTTTCTGGATGCATGTCCATGTAGGAAACTTTGTTCTTTACATATTGTTATATGCAGGGCACTTTGTACTCTCATAATCTTGCATTGTTGATAGATACTATTTCACAGGATAACAATAAAGTGATGGTTTACGTAATTACGTACATATATAATTTGATGGCATGCACGTTTGAAAAGCCAATTCAGGTAGTTAATAGTCTTAAAAAATTTCAGGTAATTAGTGGTGATGAGAGTGAGTAGTCTGAATGTTGTGCCCCCTTCCTCTTTGCCTTGTGCAGTTGCGCTGCTGTGTTTGCATGCATAGGTTTCATGCAGAGATTCCAAACACAATGCATTGAGAAGAGTTCAGTAACACCCTGATTTGACTTCTCTATTATTTTCATCTTTCTCATGGAACCAAATTGACCAGATAGTAATATATCGATGTGACATATTCGTGATCATGTCATGTACCTAATGCTATGTACTACGTAAAAAAAATGCATACAGTACTTGAAGGATGAGAAAGCAAACATTTAAACTGAATATATAGTCTAACTGTAGGGCATGGGTTTCAACTTCCGAATATTTACAGTTCATTCTGGATGATTAATTAACAAGTTGAGTTGCAGGTACAAGCACCTATGGCATGAAACAGTGGGTGCCCCATGAGAAGGCGAGGAGCCAGACAGATACCCCAAATCCTAAAGGAATCATCACAAGATGCAAAGCTCTTTGAGATATATCGCCCTTCACAAGTTGAGAGGTTGAGAACTTGAGATGAGAGCTATACGTCAACTTGTCAGAGATGCAGAGGATAATGAAGATGTTGCTGCTTCCTTACAACATCTCTATCCAAATACCCATTAGCCGATCATGCATGTGCTTGTATACGCTAGCTATACGTGTTGGACGCACGCAAGTTTGCATCCATCACGTACATGTACGCGATCGTGAAGAATCAAGGCATCTGATAGAAGCTAGTGCCCTCTTCTGTATCCGGATGCTCGCCTGGAGCATCATATCAGCAGGAAGCAGCTAGACTTCTCATCAGCATCAATCTTTTGCTAGCTCCTCATAGGTGTATATACATGCAAATCCTGACCAAAACCGTTGCGCCGTCGGATCGCGGCATCGCAGCGGGTACACATCTGATGATGTGGTCGATGGATCGACAACAAGCATGAAGATCTGGAGGACAAAGATCGTGCGAAGTGGGTAGATTCCGATAAGGAAGCGGAGGAACAAAGGAAGTATACAGTGAGCTGTACAGTGCAGATGCTTATTCTGAACCTGCTGAGGTGCCGGCTGGTTAGTGGTTAACCATGGCTGGTTTGCCCAGAAACCACCGCTCAGCTGCCGGAATGCACCGTGCGGCCGTACGATGTCGATGTTTCGCGCCATTGTCGGCGCGGCTGTTGATCCTTCCGGGCTTCGCATTTGCAGTGTAGAATGTTGGAACTCTCGGGCGGCAAGCAAGAGAGAAGGAAACAGAGTACTACCGCTTTGCTAGTTTTGTTTTTCAGTCTTGCTGTTTTTAAGTTCTCTAAAATTTTCTTAAGTTTAAGTCACTTGTTGTAGGATCGTTAATGACAATTAGAGGGGGTGAATGATTGTAATTCGCAGTGAAAGTTTTTTCCTCAAATCGACTGTTTACTAATTGTGCAACCTGCGAACACAGTGAAAACGCAAAAACAAAAGACCGAATATAGACTCTGGTATTGTAGCAATCACGCAATTACTGTAGCAGATAGTGCGAGGCACTGTACAAACAACACGTTTTACTGTAGCATATTAAAAAATAGAACGTCACTTTCCTTACTTACTGCTGCATGCTGGAACCTTATCTCATCCATGTCATGGAGGAATTAAGTCATAGCTAACAACTTGATGTTTCTTCAGGAGATCTCACAAGACAAAAAACTATTCTCATTAATATGCACTGCAAAAACATATACGCACGAAACCCAACAGCATAAACATGCCTCACAAAATTTCTGTCAATCATGCACCAATAGAACCTGATGTCACCTCATGTCACAGCCAGCACCTTGCCATAGCAACAAGTCACTTTACCTCGTCACGTACATGTGCTGCCTTCGTGAGTGCCTGATTACTGCTGCTAGCACGTGTGCTGCCGTCAAGCACAAAGAGCAGCCGTTGGCCCTAATCACACACGCCGCCAAAGCCAACCAAAAACCACGTTGTCTTCTGTCCCGAACAGAAAGCACAGCCACGCCTCAAGAGAAATCAGGCAGCCGCCGCCGGAGCTTGTTCTAGAAATCGCGCCGCCTCCAACTCTGTCTACAGATCACGCTTAAAAGCTCCGCCCTCTGCCAGACCACATATAACATATATATAACCCTAATCACTTAACCCCCACGTACGATCCATTAGTCTTAGGGCCCATTACATGGGCTTAACACCTGGTCACACAATATAACCCAGTCCAATTTTAGACACCCTAAAATTGTCACGTGTCGTAGCCTCCGGACTACACACCCGTAGCTCCAACATGCATCATCCATCTTTGATCTCCACACGTCCTAACTCGAGCCCAACCGTCTCCTCCAGCATCCTCGACCCTCTGGACAATGACTTCGCACCAAGCCACCTCCCGGTCACCGCCGTAGACCACGATAGCCTCCGAGTTACCCTACACATGCAAAGACCAAAACACCATATTTTTCCGGCACAAGTTCTTCCCAACTTGACCGATATTAGTTCACACACGCGTCATGCGCCAAATAGTATCAGTACCCAACATTGTCAATTATTCATCACTAAAATAATCTAGATCTGGTCATATGATCTAACACTTGTTGTGATCATTGGATTTGTGTAGAGATTGATGTGTTATATGATTGGATATTGATCAAATAGATAAAAAAAAAAAGATGACTTATGCTTAAGAAAATTTCAATCACCTTATAAAGAGATAGTCCTTATCTTACATTACTACTAAACATGCATATACATGGAAGTACACAGCTCCTTATATAGGCTTATGAACCAACATGACCAAACCAACTTAACATCACATCTGTGTACAACTAAGAGACTCGATCTTTCATTCGCTTTTACAGATCATGGTCAAATCCAAAATCACTTTGGCATGGCCTCTGCCGACTTAGCTTCACATGCATTTTTTTAGATAATAGAAGAGAAAAATTCTCTCCCGCCTCTGCATCAATGATGCACACAGACTAAGATTTTTTTAGCTTCACATGCATGCAACTCACCATTAGCCAAATCCCATTTGACTCTCTCAAACCTAAGAAAAAATTAACATCTACTTAATTTATTTTCTTGAGATATCTCTGTTGCACAATCTACTCTTCTGCCGCATCTTTAAGATATACAAACATGTACTTAGACGAGTACTCGAACTCGGCAGCCAGTTAAACTTGACTTCAACTTGACTCACGCTTACTTGGGTTGCGCAGGTGCACTATGGCTATAAGAGATTACAAGAGTGTGTATATGGGAAATAAGCACAATGCTTTGAAAATTATGATGTGGCTTAGACAACACATGTAAAGAGAAAAGGAAAGGTGTGCGAGAGAGTTCATGGAAAATATATGTAACAGAGGCCAGACTCTAGATCTGCATTTTCATATGTAACGTACTTTGGTTCTTATAGTGATGTATACAACTCGCACTCATGTCCCCCAAATTCTGTATGTAGAAAAATTACAGCACATACATGTGCAATTAGTACTCCATTATTGTCTCCTTGGCAACTAATAAGTCATCGATTAATATGCATGCATGCATGCACTGTTTTTTTAAAAAAACAAAATTTGACCAGGAGCTCTGCCGTTCTAAAACAGACAAGGCAGCCTCCCTGTCACAAGACGTGTGTTTGGATATGTATGCATGCCCTCCCACAACATTCTATATAGGGGCGGATTCAGGCCTTAGGTTGGGTGGGCTATTGCCTGATGTCTGAAAATCTTATAAGTTTTAAAATTTATAAAAATCTCTTTTTTTTTTATAAAAAAACAGCTAACCCCGCTTGAGGCTTAGACCATGGCTGGCTCCGCCTGTCCCTGTCCCTGTCCCTGTCCAAACACTCGACTTGGCCATCTTGATGTGCCAAGTGACCAAGCCACACGTGCCACGTATTCATGCCGCACATGTGATGACCTCTACAACAATCTTGGTGACAATGCACGAGTTTTTGGTAGATACATCATCTTTTCAATCTGTATTTGCATAAATGACCACGCGTGAGCTGTATTTGCATATATAGCATCGTTGCCACACGGCGGCCGTACGGCAACTCCTCCGCCGCCACGTGGCTCCCCCACCTGGCCCCTGCTACCAGGCTGTTACCGCATAGTGGCCGTACGGCAACGGCTCATAGGGCGCCGCGTGTCTCGGTCACAAGTTCGGCTGAAATTTATATAAACTTTAAAATATAACAAATGATTTTAAAAACTATAAAATGTTATGTAGAGTAAGTACACTATATTGGAAGGCCCCACATAAAATTTTATAATCTTTTGAAGCTATTTTCTATATTTTAAAATTCGTGCAAATTTTGTCAACTCGTGGTCGAAACACGTGGCGCCTATGGGCCGCTGCGCGCGACACCGTCGTGTCGTCAAGAAATCAATGCCGCAGTCGCCATGTGTCGGCCACGTTGTTACATGCGTGTCTCGGCGCAACGTTGCCTCAAGACGTGTCGCCCACGTGGTTCGGCCACAAATTTGCACGACGTGTCCGCAAATGACGTTAAAATTCATGCGAATTTCAAACAACCGTGGCCGAGACACGAGCGCCTCAGGCCGTTGCCGCACGGCGCGGCCGACGTGGCAACAGAGCAGGCGGGGGAGCTATGTGGCGGTGAGGGAGGCGTTGCCGCACGGCGCCCATGCGGCAACGGTGCTATATATGCTAATACGTTTCACGCACGATCAATTCTACAAATACGGTTGAAAATTTGCTATATTAGCCAAAAATTCGACAATACGCATGGTTGGTTGTACATAAGTTGGCGCTACGTATACCACATCTTGAACGGTCAACGGCACAACAGAAGATACCAATAATCTTCTCTTCTTTCGTGAACAAGGAGCGAGGAAAAGAAGCCAAAACAAGCGAGGTCATCCTGCCTGGTAATCAACCCCAAATGAAAGTTGAATGCGACCAATCACCATCGACCATGCCTGTACTTAGTACGTTGTAAATATGGGATTATTCCGAATGGAAGCTAATCATTTGCTTCTGCCATCCCGGGCCCATCACCCATGCTCAAGGTCCATGGAAGCAGATTTGGCGAGCTAGCTAGCCTACATATAATGCAGGATGGCCATGCATTGTCCTAGCAGAAAATTCATCTAGACCACCTGGTTTCCCAAAGAAAAATAAAAGATTCATCTGGACCGTTTGATGTCTGATCAATGATGGGATATGGCTGACCAAGCAAGAGACAGCATCTTTGTCAACCAGTTGTTTTGTCCCTTGATATACTGGTCATGGTTGGTCCTTGCATGTCCTCTCAGCATCTTTTGTGGGCATCCATTAGTACTAGTAGTAGTTGCATGTCATCTCATTTTAATATTTGAGATTGGATTAACAAAAAAAAATCTGTGAATTGCATAGTACTTAGTACTAGTTTGCTAAGTGCCAGGTTTGTCCTAAAGAAATTGCATGACACTAGCCTACATGCAACAGATGTACTTAACCAAGTTGTCATATGGCAAGGCTATTTATGCATTAATTTACCATTGCCAAACCTAATCACAAATTTATGTCATATTTTTATTTATCAAACTACTAGTGTGTGGTGGATCTTATTAAAAAAATTTGTACTAGTTTGTTATGCGAGTGTTACCAACACCCTCGTACTACATGTTTTCATAAGCAAGCATAATGAGTCTGCTTGCCACAGGCACAGAAGATCCTGTGTGGGCATATGATTATGGTACAGCCCCTGACTTAGTGCATGGTCAGATGGGATTTAATGCGGCTGTCGGCTACTTGCTGCTGTCCCAACGCTCCAAGATCTAGCCTACGTGAAACGAAGTGCAGTGGAGTAGTAGTAAAAAAGACCTAAGGTAAAAGTAAGATATTATTCAAGATACCCTAGTCTCCGCTAGTCAAAGCGTTTTCATAAAGAAGCGGACTATTCAAGATAACTTCCTCTACGTACAAAACATTGCCAGGAGCTTCCACCGGTCTACGACTCCAATGATCTTGCTAAAATTGGATATTGCAAAGGCTTTTGACTCTGTCTCTTGGCCCTATATGTTGGACATGCTGCATTGTAGGGGTTTTGGCAGTCGTTGGAAGGCATGGATTGAGATGCTACTTGGCACCTCAACTTCAAAGATTGTGCTCAATGGCATTCAAGGTCCTAGCATTAGGCACCAGTGTGGGGTGCGGCAGGGGGATTGCCTGTCACCCTACTTATTTATCTTGGCAATTGATGCCCTGCATTGTATTATGGAAAGGGCAGATGAGCACAGTTGGTTAACGCCACTTGATGGACGATTAGTGAAAGCAAGATTGTCCTTGTATGCTGATGATGCAATGATCTTCCTGTCACCAACCAAGGAAGACATTGACAGTCTGAAAGAGATTTTACGGATTTTTGGCGAAATAACGGGGCTAATCATAAACATCTCCAAAAGCGCCGTCATACCGATCCAATGTCAGTCGCTCCATCTAGATGACATCCTGGAACACTTTCCGCGACACGCTTGCAGCTACCGTGTAGCTATCTTGGCCTACCACTATCTCGCCGCAAGCCTGGGAAGCTTCAGTTCCAGCCTCTTTTGGATAAGGTACAAGCTAGATTAAGTGGATATAAGAAGAACATGCTATCCCGTGCAGGGAGGCTAGTCGTGCTCAATGCTGTTATTTCTTCCATACCAACATACCATCCGACAAATGCATGTAACTTCCGCTTAAGTTATTAAGCAAATAGACAAGCGCGAAGAGCTTGGTTCGGACCGAGAAGACATTTGCTTTGGCGGAAATGTTGGGTTAATTGGAGTAAGGTGTGTCGCCAAAGAGGTTCGGCGCTTGGGGTTTTGGCCCTACACCTTTTAGTCGTGTTTCACGCCACGATGGCTTTGGTATCAATGGAAAGCGCCGACAAGCAATGGAATGGGATGCCATTGCCGATAACAGAGACGGACCAGGCTTTGTTCCGAGCATCTACAACGATAAGTATCGGCAACGGTGACAAGGCAAATTTCTGGAAAGACAAGTAGTTAGGCACAAGGCCACTCACCGAATCGGCGCGGGATTATTCCGTATCGCGCAAGAAAAATCGTTTCAGACGGACGCAATGCTCGGACAAAATGGGTAGTGACCGAGAAGACGAATTACCATACATCTTCTCGCGGACTCGTCAAAATTTACTCCATGATAAGGCAGTCACGCTTTCTCAACATAGGGACGATATTTCTTGAATTGGACGGCCTCGCGACTACTCACCAAATCACCTATGTTGTGCGCTTCTTGGGGCGGTGGAGGCTCTGTTTCAAAACTTATCTCGAACATCCGGCGCCACAAAGTGCAAAATTTTCTCTTGATTCTTATCCAAAGATCGACTACCAACAAGCAGACGCCCTGTCTCGGCGCCAAATACGAAACGACCATTGGTGTCCTCTGTGTACAAACAATCCGTAAACGGCTATGCATCTGCTCGCTTGAGTGCCCTTTGCCGCATTTTGGTCCTTAGCGCTTCTTGTGTGCAACGACCCAACTCAACCCCTCTCATTGGACATCACGTCTACAAATGGTCGATCGTGGACTGACATTTTCCACTCGGAGCGCAGTCATGCGAAGGACAAGGCTCACCGATTATCCTTATACTATGGCACATCTGGCAAGAAAGAAATAAAATGATTTTTCAGCATCTCAGACAGACACCAAAGACAGGATCCTTATACTATGAAACGAAGTGCAGTGGAGTCTGGAGTAGTAGTAAAAAAGACCAAAGGCAAAAGTAAGATATTATTTTCTCTCAAGAAAGGGAAACTGAAAATGGACAGAAAAATGCTGGAACCTTTTTTACCATGAAAGATCCCTAGATGTCAATATTTTTCTAGTATACTCAATATAAATAGAGTAGTAAAGATCCTGTGCTTATGTTTTTGTTTCAGTGTTTTCCGTGCAAAATTTGGTCCACAAGGTTCAGACTTCAGAGTAGTGATTGAGGCAGACAGGCTTTCTCATATCTCAGACCACAGCGGGTACTGAGCAACTCTGTCACGACTGAGGTAATCAGGCACCACATGCCCTTGTCTCAAGGAAAATCATCATGCAGCCTTGACAAACAGCTACTCCTTCCGAGAACACTGAACGGAACGGGATCCCTGCATTCAAGGACAAAATACAGATATGCTATAGTATCAGAAGTCGGTCTTCGCTAACCGATTAAAATTCAAAGGTATGGAGCAACAGCTACAGCAGTTTGTACAGTAAATATTTGGCTTGTGCTATTGTACAACTGTTTAAGTACTGTCCATGTGCTCACGGAATCATCACTGTTCACACGGTGCCATCTACGTCCAAAGGATCCGGATCCACACGGAACACAATTTTGTTTTGCTATTTTTTAGCTATCTATGTCACGGACACACAAACAAACAAAATCCTAAAAATAAGCTGTATTTTACTGGGTCTATAATTGTGTAGCCGGTATTAGCGTTGCTAGCTTATCAAAAAACATTTGCAAGCTTTGCGTTTCTTTTGTTTGACCTGTATTCTGACTTTATGTATGGAAACCCACGTGTTAAACCTTGTTTCGCTGACAATAAATCTCGAAGCAAATTAGATAGCGATGACAAGTAGAGTGACTACCTTCAGTTTGACAGAACAAAATCTTCGATCAGATTGACTTCACACCAGGGCACCTATCATGATAAGAAGGCTACAAGCCTTCTCCTACAATCAACACAAAAATTATATGGGCACATAACTCACTATAACTCACCACTAGAATGATCACATTGCCAATTTCTTTTAGTTCTTAACATGTCCAAAAACCTGTAAATTCAATGAACCCACGGCGGCACGGCCTAACAAAACCGCCAATAGACAAAAATAAACGTAAGGAAAGAGAAAAATTTGGAGGCTGCAAGTGTTAAGTGTAAATTCATCTCTCATGCAGTGATGCAGATAACAGTAAAGTGATTCACCTTTTCCATGGCTGCTGCTGCCGCTCTCACACGAAACACGACACACTCACACACCACACCTCCTGTAAAACTTTCCACACAGTTGCAGGCCCAGTTCAGAGGCTTCTTTCTTCCCCATCCTTTTCTCACCTCACACTCCGAAAGGTCAATGTCACTGTTGCCGCCTCTCGCTCCGTAGATACAGGGCCTCCATTTACGCTCCTCTAGCTCCTGCTCCCGGTGCAAATTTATGTTGCGGCAGCTCAGTGGTCGTTGGGTCTTCTTGCTCCTATCCAAGAAGTAGGTTTTTGTGTTCTCTTTGATTCTTTTTTTCCGTACTTTTATGTGCCTGTCTGTTTCTTGGCTGTGCCAATGGTGCTTCTTGAGAGGCTAAAAGAAATGCAGTGTTCTTGTTCTTGGTCCAACCGAAGAGGTGGTGCTTCTTGATTTTTTTTCTGTTGTTGCGTAGTTTATTGGTCCCCTGTGCCCAAAATTTCTGTCTTTTTTCCTGAAAATTTTCAACTGTTTGATGTCTTGTTGTTCTTGCTCGAGTTCCAAAGGTGGCATCCTTTTTAAAAAGGAAAATTTTGTCCTTTCCCCGGTATTTTTGACATGATTAGTTGTGCTCAACCCCAACTGCTCCACTAACCCTGTTTCTTTTTCGGATTCCGTGTTTGCAGGTGAGAAGAGATTGCGCTAGTAGGGCTCAGTCTTCAGTGTGGTCATTCAGTTTCCGGAAAAAATTGGAGTTGTAGAGACCGCAATGCCGAAGATGTTTGGTTTCTCTCGTCGCCGGATGAAGCTGGGGAGGTGAGACCTTACTTGATTTGGCCCATAAATTTAGCCCTTCTTTATTATCCATGCATGTTTTTCTCCTGAACCTGGGTAGTTATTGGTATCTTTGTCATTTTTGTTGATCGGTATGACATAGCTTTCATTTAGGAGGTATTTTAGTTAGTTTTCCTGGTTTGATTCATAGTCATTTCCCCATTTAGATGATTTAATGCGTTATGTGCGAAAAAGTTGGTCCTTTTCATCTAAAAAAAGAGAGAGAAAAATAGTTCCTCTGATGTGTTTTTTTTTCGTTATTAAGAGATTTTTGTTCAGTGAGCTCCAAACGTCTGGATTGACAAAAGAGGTGGTGTTAAAAAATGACGAACTCTTCTGTAAATTTCAGTGGTATTTGGTAAACCTAGCCTTGCTTTGCAATATTAGCCTTCCTGTTCTTTTGTACAATTCCTGTTTCTATAACGAGAGGTTGAAATTTTATTACTGTGGTGAACTAGAACTATTTACCCCAGCTTCATTTCTTTCAAGTTATAATCATAAGCTGCCTAAGTAAATGCCTTCTTGTACATTCCTTCTGTTTGCTCTTATCTTTTGGTGGCTTTATGATTTCTACAGGTTCAAAGGTCATCTACATGATCCTTTCCATGGATCCCGGAGTCCTGCTCGGACCACCAAGCGTTCCAGTCACCCCAATGTGAGCTTTTCTGGTTGAATTGCTTTGCATTTGCTCTCTGATCCTGTCGTATTTCGATGTATTTAAATGGTTATTAGCTCCTCCGGTTTGTCCAGGGAGATGACCCAGTGACCACATCAGTGAGTGGCCGCGCTGATGACCTTGCTTGGCGCTGCTCATCTGATACTTTTGATCTCAATGGCCGTGCATTTGAAAACTCGGAGAATTGGGGGGTGTTGTCAACGGAGGGGGACAAACCGAGTCCTCGTTTTGATGTAAGCAGCCATCTTAAAATTATAAACTGTCCATAAAAAAATATAAACTAGAGTGATGTTCTCATCAATATTCGGTTTCTATTCTGAAGTCTTTGTAGTTTGTATCACATTCATCTTGTTTATGTTTTAAACAGCACGCAGCAGCCATGGTAGGGAGCAAAATGATAGTCTTTGGTGGCGATTCTGGTCATCATTTGCTGGATGATACGAAGGTAATGGATGTTATGTTTCTCAAGGATCTCATCTGCTCATGTTGCACGGCCTTATGTCAATTTTAACTTTTGAGCTAACTTCATGATCTCATCTTTTATATATCCTTCAGATATTGAACTTAGACAAGCTTACATGGGATTCTGTGGCTCCTAAAGTTCGTGTATCACCAGGTGGATGTTCTCTGAAGTTTCGACCGTGCAAAGGTCATTGTCTGGTATACTTCTTGGAGCTCATTGTTCTCTCACTATGGTCCTTTCTTCGATTTCTTACATGGTATTGTAGTATATGTTGTCAATTGATGTGTGCTTGGGTTCTAAGTCCCTTATCTTTATAATTTTACCGGAAGTTGCATTCTGATAGCGTCCTTGGCAAAGTAATAAAAGTATGCAAACAATTATTAGCATTTAGCATTTTTTGCTTCTAATTTGTCTTTCACCATGGTTTTTATTTTTCAATAGTCTTACCTGGCTGGCAGTGATCGCAAGGCTTATTTGAACTGTTGATTTGAAATGAGAAAACAATTAGTCTCTTTCCCCCCCTAATTTTAGGTTCCATGGGGGAAGAATGTCATTCTTGTTGGAGGGAAAAGCGAGCCACCTTCTGACCGGATATCAGGTTAGACTGTGCTATTTAATTTTCAAAACACATGAATTTGTTTTATTTATCTGATTCGCTGTCAAAACTTCCAGCAGAAATAAGTAGGACTTCATCATTTATTTTATTGCAGTATGGACCTTCAATACAGAAACTGAGCTCTGGTCGTATATGGAAGCAAAGGGCGATATCCCGGTACTTATTTGGACATTAATTTATACACTGCTTTAAATGTTCATGCAAAATGACAAGATATTGTTCCTTGATTAATAATTTCAGGTGGCTCGAAGTGGCCATACAGTGATTAGAGCAGGTCCTGTTTTAATTCTCTTTGGGGGCGAGGATGCCAAAGGGAAGAAACTACACGACCTTCATATGTTTGATCTGAAATCTTTAACATGGCTTCCTTTGAACTATAAGTGAGTCATCCTTGTCTAGAACTCAGAGAATTGCCATGTCAATAAACAAAGAAAAGAAAAAGAAGCTAAGCAAGAATGTTTCTTCAGTTGGTCACTTGGCTTGTCCACTATGCCTTGAAATGCCAAAAGTCCATAGTTATCTACAAATATAACACAGTTTGACAGTCTCTGCATTGAAGCTCCTCGATGTTAGAATCATTCTCTTACTTCGTGTGTTTTTCTCCTATTGATCATAATTTCATTGTTTTAGAGGTGCTGGACCTTCTCCAAGATCCAATCATGTAGCTGCACTTTACGATGATAGAATTCTTTTGATTTTTGGAGGCCAAACAAAATCCAAGACCCTGAATGATGTTCACGCTCTAGACTTTGAAACAGTAAGTTCTATCAGGTTTCCTTCTAAGTTTTTCTTGTTAATGGCTTACTGAAAAATCAATCTTCTTGTTAGATGGTATGGTCAAGAGTGAAAACCCATGGTCATCATCCATCGCCTCGAGCAGGTTGCTGTGGAGCTCTCTGTGGGACTAAATGGTATATCGCAGGGGGTGGAAGCAAGAAAAAGCGTAAGTTTTTCTTCCTTTAAAAAAAGAAGAAAAAGCGTAAGTTTTCCTATAGTCATATATAATATGACAAATGAGTGGTTCAGTACTCTTCAGTTTCATTTCTAACCCATATATATATATGTGTGTGTGTGTCGCTCGTTTCGTACTGCCGGGAGTATGTACTCCCACTTCCAATATGCTACTTAAACATACGTATTATACTTCTTTATCACTTTCAGTATATTTAAATACCAATTATAAGATACTCTAATACAACTTGATTGAAAATTTTTCATTGGAGCCCTTTGTTTTTTTGTTATATACCATTTTTCATATATAAAAGAAGTATATGCACGAATTTTACTATAAAAGTGGACTTTAATAAAATTTTTCATAGTGCTCACTTTGGGATATCTTATAATAATTATTGGAGTATGCTCAAATAGATAAAAATGTATCATCATACGATTTAAGTGGTATATAAGAAGTAGGAGTACGTGCTCCCAAGAGTACCATACCATTTTCCTCTCTCTTTCTCTCTCTCTCTCTCTATATATATATGGTAGCTCGCAAGCTAAATACCTATTCTGCACGTGGGCCGTAAGGCGCTCCAGCTCGTGCGCTTCCCGTGTGGGATCGACAGTAAAACACACGTGCACGCGTTGTAATTGGCAGTAAAACTTTTGGTATTGTCCAATCTGGTAGTAAAACCCACGTGGGTCCTTGTTTTGTATATAAATATTTTTTTTCTTGTTTTAGCAATAACTTTTGATTGGGAACTCCGATTCACGAACGGTTTTCACTAGTAGCTTGGTAACGACAAGGGTAATAGAATGATACAAGTCTTGTAAATAAAAACATCTCTCTGTGTTTACTAAAAAATATTTACTGCATCGCTAAAATAGATTTATTGCAACCTCTACATGACATTACTGTCATCTTTGCCAACTAGTACAGATAAGTAGACAACCAACTATGAAACAATCGGTTCCTTGTTTTGTACACGAATGTGTCTTTCTTTGTTTTAGCAATAACTTTTGATTGAAACTCCGATTCACGAACGGTTTTCACTGGTAGCTTGGTGATGACGAGGGTAACAAAATGATATAAGTAGCACAAATAAAACCTCTATGCGTTTACTAAAAAAGATTTACTGTATCGCTAAAAGAGATCTACTTCAACCTCCACATGACTTTACTGTTATCTTAGCCAACTAGTACACTAGTACAAACAAATAGACAACCAACTAGCAAACAATCAATTCCTTGTTTTGTACAAGAATGTTTCTTTTTTGTTTTCCGAATAACTTTTGATTGGAAGCTCCGATTCACGAACGGTTTTCACTGGTAGTTTGGTGATAATTGTTGTGAATAGCGCTTGTATTCAATATGAGGCCAATGGACCAATATATATACACAAGTATATGCGGTGAATATGCAAAGAACCCCTTATAACAATGGGGAATAACAAACTATACATATATATCTCTAACAACCCCCCTCAAACTCATGGTGGATCAACAACACTGAGTTTGGAGAGGTAGAAATCTGGTCGCTTGCGAGTCTGGGCCTTCGTGAAGAAATCCACTATCTGAAGCTTTGAAGGCACATACTGAAGAGCAATCACCTGGTCATGCACACAAGACCGCATGAAGGAAGCATCAACACCAATATGCTTGGTAAGCTCATGCTTCACAGGGTCTCGGGCAATACTGATAGCACCTGTACTATCGGACAAGAGAGGAGTCGGTGTAGTGACAGAGACACCAAAATCCTCAAGTAACCACCGTAGCCAAGTAATCTCTGCTGTCAAGAGAGCCATAGCGTGCAACTCAACCTCTGCACTCGAACGGGACACTGCATGCTGCTTCTTCGCCTTCCGTGCAATGAGAGAACCACCAAGAAAAACACGATGCGAGAGATAGACCGCGATCGAGGGATCGCGCCCAAGTAACATCCGAATAAGCTCAAGTCAGAACGAGCCGGAGTTTGGAAAGAAAAGACGGCGAGAGATAGTCCCACGAAGGTATCGCATGACTCAAGAAGGTGGTTGTAGTGGACTGAGTGGGAGCAGATATGAACCGACTCGAATATGGATCGAATAAGTGATATCCGACGAGTAATGCAAGATAGACAAGACTCCCAACAAGATGACGATAGCGAGCCTGGATCGTAAAGAGGCTCGCCATCGAGGGTCTGAGGTGAACATTGAGCTCCATGGGAGTCTCAACAAGATCTGATCATGAGAGAGGCGCGATCAAGAAGATCTCGAATATACTTCTCTTGGGACATAAATAAACCATCCGAGTGGAAGTAACCTCAATCCCAAGGAAGTAACGAAGAGACCAAGATCCGACATAAGAAATCGCCACTAAGACGAGCCTTGACAAAGGCAATGTACTCGAATCATCTCCTGTAATGATCATATCATCAACATACATAAGAAGAAGAGTCCGACCACGAGACGAAGTGTGGACAAAGAGCGCAGATCATGATCACTAGTGAAAAGCCGCCAGCAGTAAGAACGGAGGAGAAGCGCCAAACCAAGCACGAGGGGCTTGCTTAAGGCCATAAAGAGAACGACGAAGACGACGCACCATGCCCTCGAGAATGAATACCCAGTGGCGGAAGCATGTAGACCTCCTCACGCAACTCGCCATTAAGAAAGACATTCTTGACATCAAGTCGAAAATGCACTGCCGGCGAATGCGAGCAGACGCCACCGCAAAAAGAGCGCGACAAGGGTCATGTGAGCTACAGAGCAAAAGTCTCGTCGTCGTCACGACCATGCTCTCCGCTGGAAGCCACGAGCAACAAGACACGCCTTATAGCGCCAAGAGAGCCATCGAGCGAGTCTTAATCTTATAGACCCACTTACACGTGATGGGACAAGAGTGAGATGGAAAAGGAACAAGATCCCAACTACCAAGACGCTCGAGGGCAAGAATCTCTCGACCATAGCATGCCGCCACTCGTGATGAGTAACAAAGATCTCGATAGAGACAAAGCTCAAGAGTAGCCGCACCTAAAAACCAAAATCGGCGGGAGGACGAATCGATCGGCGATCGCGAGAGCGTGAGCGAGGAGAAGATAACCCATCAGGGGAAGATGGATCATCAGGAGAAGATAGAACATCAGGAGAAGATGGCTCATCTGGAAGATCCTCAATACGAGGTCGACGAGTGTAGACGAGTGTAGTGGGAGGAGCCTGAGGAGCCGCAGGAGACGAAGCAGGCGGCGACAACGGCGGAGAGGCCACAGGAGGAATATGTGGAGACTCAGTGGGACGGGTGGATGAGGGCAAGACAGATATAGGTGTATCTGGAAAGGTCAAAAAGGACAGAGACTCCACAGAGAAAGCCGAAACCGAAGGAGAGGTAGGACGTGGGTAGAAGGAACGAGACTCGTCGAAAGTCACATCCCGAGAAATCCACATCCGTCGACCAACAGGATCCCAACACCGATATCCTTTGTGCTCGGCACGGTATCCCAGAAAGACACACTCAACAGACTGAGCAGTCAGTTTGGTACGTTCTCGAGGAGCGAGGAGAACATAGCAAACGCAGCCAAACAGACGAAGGGCAGAGTAGTCAGGAAGAAGACCACAAAGACGCTCAACAGAATCGCACTCAAGAGCGTAAGAGGGTCGGATGTTAACGAGATGGGTGGCGGTGAAACACCTCGGCCCAAAAGTGA
The DNA here is from genome assembly GCA_036346255.1 of Ampelocalamus luodianensis. NCBI lineage: Eukaryota > Viridiplantae > Streptophyta > Magnoliopsida > Poales > Poaceae > Ampelocalamus > Ampelocalamus luodianensis. The sequence continues at coordinate 3,204,559 of CM070625.1, read as the reverse complement.
GGTGGAATAGAGGCGCAATCATCGCGCACGAGCCGCCTCAAGGAGATGACGATGCTTGCGCCAACGACACCATTCTCGAGCATGAGCACTAGGACAGAGAACGAGCGAGAGTACCGCCGAGAAGGAAGCTGCGTGAGTAACGAGAGGTACTCGCCAATGAGTCGCACGAAAGACACGAATAGGGTGAAGAACGTGTATGGACCATAGTGGCAAATTGTTTATAGATAGATAAGACCTCACTACGAGAGACATAAAATATATCCAAGTGTGGCGAGAAAATCATCTATAAAAATGATATAATATCGATGACCCTTTCAAACGGCGAGCGGACCCCAAACATCCGAATGAACAAGATCAAAAGGACACCGAGACACCGACTCACTATGAGGATAAGGAAGTCAATCATTTACCTAACTTACACTCGACAATCTAAAGACACATCTCCGAGATGCACCCGTAAGACCACGACGAACCAAAGACGGCATGCACGAGATCCACACAGATGACCAAGACGGTGATGCCACCGCTGGAAAGAGCCGGTAGGCGGCGGCGTAAGCCGAGAGACCGCGGCAACGGTGGCAATGGAAGGAAGGTGAAGCAGTCAAGCTCCCAGAGACGCCGTGAGTTAAGGCGCCGAGGCCGAACCAACCGAGCTCCGTCGCGCGGTCCCGAACACAACAAGAGTCGAGTCGAGAATGACCCGACAACCAAGATCGACAATCGCCAGCAGAAGAAGTCGCATGGTAAGGCGAGGAACATAAGCAATGTATGAACATGAAAAGATGAGTTGCTAAGAGGCCTCACTGCAGATAGAAAGAGATGTACCATCGCAGTAAGAACACCGATGTGAGAATCAAGGGTGTAATGAAAGACAGAGGAAAGATCGAGTCATGTGAAAAGATGCTCCGTAATCAAGAATCCACGGGAGGTACCGATCGTAGAAGGTGGTTTCTCGGTGTCGAAGAGTCGATGAGCGCAGCTCGCAGAACTCGCCGAGGAGAACTCGGCGGCAAGCGGCGCCAAGTCCGCTATCTCTCGCCAACGAGAGAAATCAAGAAGTCGATGCAAAGCGCCGATGTAGAAGCACCAGCGCGCTAGTAGAAGAACGACGAGAAAGATGCCGCCGCTTCTTATAGCACCGGGACTCAATGTGGCCGACCTTATTGCGAGGGAGCGGTGAGGACGACCACCGCCGGATGGCCGCGGAGAAGGCGGTGTCGACGCGCGGAGCCGCTTGCAGCAGCGGGCGCGCGCGAGCACGAGGGGAGTGGTAGCGCATCGGCACCACTCAGCGTAGTCTCTCCGCACGTATCTCGAAGAGCCTCCGTGAGAGTGACACGAGGGCGGCGTAAGGAGCCGGGCACGCCACCGCTCGAACTCGGGGACGGCGCGAGTAAGGAACTCGTAGATCCGCCAAACCTGTGTCAAGACGCATGCCAGGCAAAGATCGACAGAGCGACGGCCAAGGCAGCGCGAGAGAGTCCACCGACGCCGCATGCAGAGCTCGAGCGTAAAAGCGTCAACAGAGCATCACCTGCTGAAGAGAGTGCTCTGGCGACCACTGACGGTAGAGAGCATCACCGAGGGCTCGTGAGCGCCGACGAAGGTGAGTCCACATCCGAAAGCGATGGTAGTCCCACAACCTCGTAAGAGAATTGAGGCCGGATATCGCGATGAGGACAAAGAAGAACCCGAAGCGCCGTCGTCGCACCACCGAGTGTAGGCGGTCAGCGATCCTTGTAGAAGTCCGAGCCTCCCGGTAGGCGAGATAGTCTCATCATCGCAAGAAGCGAAGCGGTCTCGCAGCAGACTTTGTTTCCGTTGTTGGCGCAAGCAACAGCGAGGTCTCGGAGGTGTAGGGCAAGGCGACAGTAACATCGCCGTAAAGGACGCCCAGAGACGAAGACCACGCATGTGGATGCGCATGTGAGACACGGCCTGTAATTAACACCATCAAGATCACCGCAACGAGGAGGAAACGGTACCCATTGGTAGGAGGCGCTGGATGACGCGGCGACCAAGGCAACGGTCGTTTTTTTAAAAACTCTTTTCTTTCTTTTCTATCGGCCGCGCTAAAACGCCCAAAAACACAACCGCACACGCACGGGGCAGGGGACTAGGGTTCCTCGGCGGCGCGACGCTGGGAGGAGCGGCGGTCCTGGCGGCGGCGTCGAAGCGACCCGAGCGACGGCGGCGACGGCAAGGAGAGTGGCGGCGGCGGCGCTTAGCGGCAGCAGCGATGGAGAGTGGAAGCGCGAGGTGACGCCGGCGACGGACGGCAGCGGCGGCTCGTGGCCCTTTGGCGGCGGCGACGCGCCCGAGCGACGGCGCACGGGCGGCGAGAGCGCGCGCGCGCCAGCGCAGCGGCGATGGAGAGGTGGATGCGCGAGGTGGCGCCGCGCCGGACGGCAGCGCTACCGCGACACGCATGGGGACGCGGCCGGAGGAGTGCCTGGGCGCGGCGGCGGCGGCGCGGTGGCGGGCGCGGCGCGCGGCGGAGGAGCGGTGGTCGGAGAACACGCGGAGGCGGAGGCGAGGCGCGGAGGCCGAGGCGGTTGGAGGCGACGCCGGCGGCCGGGACAAGCGAAGCGACGACAAACCCTAGGTTCGCCTGATACCATGTTGTGAATAGCGCTTGTATTCAATATGAGGCTAATGGGCCAGTATATATACACAAGTAAATGCGGTGAATATGCAAAGAACCCCTTATAACAATGGGGAATAACAAACTATACATATATATCTCTAACAATAACGAGGGTAACAGAATTATATAAGTCTTGCAAAGAAAAACCTCTCTATGCATTTACTAAAAAAGATTTACTGCATAGCTAAACGAGATTTACTACAATCTCCATATGACTTTACTGTCATCTTAGCCAACTAGTACAGACAAGTAGACAACCAACTAGCCAACAATCAGTTCCTTGTTTTGTATATGAATGTTTTTTTTCTTGTTTTTGCAATCACTTTTGATTGGACACTCCGATTCACGAATGGTTTACACCATGAGCTTGGTGACGACAAGGGTAACAGAATGATATGTCTCGCAAATAAAAACCTCTCTGTGTGTTTACTAAAAAATATTTACTGCATTGCTAAAAGAGATTTACTGCAACCTTTATATGACTTTTCTAGTCTGTTACAAAAAATATTTACCGTAACCTCCACATGACTTTACTGCTCTGTTACAAAAAGATTTATTACAATCTCCACATGACTTTACTGCTCTGTTACAAAAAGATGTACTGCAACTTCCATATGACTTTATTGCCATCTTAGCCAACTAGTATAGATAAGTAGACAACCAACTAGCAAATAACCAGTTCTTTGTTTTGTAAATGAATGTTTTTTTCTTGTTTGAGCAATAACTTTTTATTGGAAACTCCGATTCACAAACGGTTTTCATCGCTAGCTTGGTGACGACGAGGGTAACAGAATGATATAAGTCTTGCAAATAAAAACCTCTCTGTGCGTTTACTAAAAAAATTATTGCATCGCTAAAAGAGATTTACTGTAACCTCCACATGACTTTACTGCTCTATTACAAAAAGATTTACTGAACTCCACTTGTAGTTTATTGGCACATCCAGTCATGCGCGTATGAAACAATCGTAAAAAAAAATATGAACGCGGTGATACATGCGGTAGTAAACTTGCTATCAAAATTACTTTCGACCTCGCCATAATGCGCACTGGATGTGTGACGTCACGCGTGGGAGATCGTGGGTTAGTAGGCCAAAATGGCCTGTTCGGCGCTCCGTAGGGGTGGCTCGGTTCGTGCGCGGTGGGCTGACTTGACTTATTCTACGCTCAGGCGCATATATATATATATATATATATATATATATATATATATATATATATATATATATATATATAAGCTTTTTCCTACTCCCAGGAGTAGTTACTCTCTATTCTGTATCTCACATATCTCACAACGTAGAGAGTATCTTGCGCAACCGAGAGTATGTATGTGTAGTATCCGAGTATATAAGACCATATAGGTGGTATTTACACATTTTCAGAGGTAGTATATACAATTTTTAGACATACTCCTTTTTATGTGCGAATATGAAGGTATTTACAAAATATACTAAAAACTATGAGCTCTCTTGCAAATTTTTCATGTGGTTCACATTGGAATATCTTATAATTAGTATATGAGTATACCTAAAGTGATAATGGAGTATGTCAAGTTCTTTTAGGTGGTATATCAAAGGTGGGAGTAACTACTCCCGGTAGTAGAAAGTATTTTTCCTATATATATATATATATATATATATATATATATATATATATATATGGAATGATACTTCTGGGAGTACGTACTCCCACTTAAATCGTACAATGATACCTTTTATTATTTGAGTATACTCTAATAATGATTGTAAGATACTTTTCAAAGTGAGTTCTATGAAAAAAATTTAAAGTCTACTTTTTATAGCAAAATTTGTGTATATATTCATTTTATATATGAAAAAGGGTATATAGCAAAAATAAAGGACTCCAATGAAAATTTTTCAATCAAGTCGCATTGGAGTATCTTATCATTGATATTTATGTATATTGAAAATGATAAATAAGTACAATATATTCGTTTAAGTGATATATTCGAAGTGGGAGTATGTACTCCTGAGAGTACGAAACGAGCGTATATATATATATATATATATATATATATATATATATATATATATATATATATTAGAAGAATTGCTTTTTCGCAACCATGGCTCATGGTCATTTTCTAATACAAAGTCTTCTCACTCTCAGGTCATCCAGAAACTTGGGTCTTCGATGTTCTGGAATCCAAGTGGTCCGTTTGTGTAGTACCTCCTAGTTCTTCAATTACTACAAAGAAAGTAAGTGCAATTCATGCTTGAGTTAATCATCCATGTCAGTTGACCCAAAAGTAATGCCGCCTTCACAGCAACGTTGGGAGGTGGATATTGTATCTTTAAGGATGTTACCTTCCTAAAAATCTAGAGAAATGCAGACCAGGACTCCTCGAAATTATGATGTCTATTGTATAGAGCTGAAGGTCTCGGCTTACTAGGCAAATAAAGATTATCATAGTTGTTTCGCATGAATTCCATACTAAAGTAGTGAAAGGAAGACCATCTTAAACTTTGATCTGGTGCGGTGCTCATGATAGCAGAAATAAGAGAATCTCCTATACTAAAGTAGTGAAAGGAAGACCACCTTTAACTTTTATCTGGTGCTCATGATAGCAGAAATAAGTGAATCTGCAAAAGCAAATCCTACTCAAATTCCTGTTTATTCCCATGTTATCATTTTTGTTCTAGTTGCTGAAAAATTAAGATACAACTCATGCAGGGTTTCAGCATGGTTCCTTTGTACTACAGGGATAAGATTGTTCTTGTTGCTTTTGGAGGAAACAAAAAGGAGCCATCTGATAAGGTGAAAGAACTGAACTTTGTAACTAAAAGAACAACCTTTTTTGCCAGTATTTGGACTTCATTTTTTCTTTTTGAGAGGGGACTCCATTTTCTGATATTTGCTTCAAAACATAATTCTGTTCTTTTTCATATTTTGCTTAGTGCACTTTAAACATTTCTGTGATCAAGCCACTATTCCGGAATTGAATTGATTTTGTGTTTTTGAAGGTCGAAGTATTAGTGGTGCTGCAAAATGAGCATTGTTTCAGCTGGCGGTCTGCCCCTGATGTAGAACCCTTACTGTATGAGGACTCTCCTCCTAGCTCAAAGGAACTCGCCGATCACCTCAAGAACTGTGCTCCTCTGTACTCTACTAGTTCTGTAGCAAGACGTAGTCTCGCTACCACAGTAGAAAACTCATCTGGAAGGAGATCCCTCCCTGATTCACTGCTACAGCACCCAAATCTGGGCAGCTCATCACTCCGCAGGCAATTCCGTCAGGAGGAATGCAGTCTGGCCCAAAAACTGCAGAAGCCAATCGATGATGAAAAATACAAGGATGTTGACGATTGTTCTGAGCTACCCTCGATCACAAACCAAAAGCAGCAGAGCGACACATATCAGTCTCCTGATGCTGATGCTAAAGCGAAGAGGTTGGGTAGAAGTTCGTCAGACATCAACCATCAGTATGATACAAAAATAGCAAACCTGGTCAGGAGAAACATGGCATTGGAAGAGCAACTTGCAGCTGCAATGGCAAGCAAGGAAGAAGCGGAGAAGAACCTATCTTTGGTCATTGACAGCAAGGAAGAGCTAGAGAAGAGGCTAGCTGAGAGAGAGAGGGAGGTTGAGGCGCTGAAGGAGAAGGTGACAGGATTAGAATTGGCGCAAGAAGAGTCAAACAACCTCTCAAACACTGTCCATGCTGACAATGTGCGCCTTGAGCGTGAGGTGGCGTTCTTGAAGGCCGTCATGGATGAGACCCAGAAGGCAAGAAAACATTCCTATGATCTCTCCGTGTGCTAGTGTTTACGCTATCGTACTGACTTCGGTTCGTACACAGGAGCTGCACTCTACTCGCGGAGTTCTAGCAGGAGAACGTGCAAGGGCATTCCAGCTCCAGGTAACTGATGAAAGTATTGAACTTTCAGGTTCTTTCCTGGTTAATACAAGATTGTCAGTAGCAGTTCCCATTTTTCATGACTTGTCATGTTGATGTCCAATTTTACAGTTGCATTTGTGACTCTGTGCCCATGCAATGTAACACGCTGTTGAATGTTGATGTTGCTTTGCCAGGTTGAAGTGTTCCATCTGAAGCAAAGGCTGCAAACAATGGATGGAAGATCACCTACACCAAGAAAACCTCATCAGAACCTGTAGGGTCCAGAAGCCAAGTGTACAGTTTAAGTCCATGGTGACGAGCTTGCATAGCTGGTGCAATCTAGTCCAGTTATAATAACATCTTGTTGTAAATTGGTTACTAAGCTTATTTTGCCATAAGTTTTGGTCCATGCATGGAGATGCTTGTGAGCTATTACTGAGGTTAAACTTGAGTGGAAGATGCTATTAAAGACCGGAGATTATGGGGATATGATCATAATATCAGTGTGTTAAGCAATTGGCAATAGCGTCGAGTTGTGTGGAGAAACCATCGTCTTCGGGAAATTCATACTGTTGTTAGGCATAGGCGGTTTGACCAATCATGGTGGTGGTCGGACCGCCATCCAACGGTTTGACCGGCAACGGTTTGACCGTGTCTCACTCCTATATATCTTGGGTTATATTGGGTTGTGGCTTAGGGTGTCCTCTTATCTTGGGTTAGGGGTGTTCATACTATATATACACAATTATATATAAAGAAAAATGATTTTTTGACCCTATATATAAAGAAAATGATTTTTGACTCGTGTCCTGCACCTCAGAAGGCATCAGATCCGCCTCGTTGATCGCCATATGTGACGGAGATCGCCAAAGTCACTTGTGAGTTTTGGAAACCGGCAAAAAATCACGTGAGGAGTGAGAAGGAAGGTGGGAGGATGCATTTGCACTTGTCTCATTGAAAATAGAGTTTTGAGGAAAAACTGATAAAGGTTGAAAATTCTAGAGAGAGTGCAGTTTGAGCGACTTTTTGCTAAGTCTGGGCGGTCGACCAGCCATTAGTTGGCTGTCAGATTGGTGGGCAGTCTGACTGGCTAGCTAGGGGGTGGTCCAAATGGCTAGCTAGTGGTCATATCGGACGTGGGCGGCGATCTAACCAGCCAGAGGTTGTTCATGTGCTGTGAGAGCGATGAACATTTTGGAATTGACCAAAGTGATGGGTTTCAATGTATATGTGTTGCATGATGCATGTTTTGGCTAACGTAGGTTAAGTTACGAAGAACTTGTACCCGGAATCGATTTCTTGATTTATTTTTATGTAGGTGGTTTGGAGTCAACGACGATCAACAACGAGGATGATGGGAACTAGGCTATGAGAGCTAAGGTCTAGAACGATCAATGATACCTAGTGAAGTTATTGGACTCAAGTATGATGTGAGATGGATAAGGATGGCCGAATGGAAAGTTCGGTGCAATGGGATGCATCAAGTGGTGCCTGGGGGGGGGGGCGTGGAAGTACCACAGTGGTTTTGGTAGGAGTCAGATGAGAGACTTGTCGACATGACGAGAGTTGTTGATCAACATACATGTGATGAAGTATGAGATTGCTTTATGACAATTGGACTCAGTTTTCAGAGAAGGATCAAGAAGATGATATTTTGGTATTTTTGCCAAAATACCGAGTTGGTGACCTTTGGAGAAACCACGCCACAAAACGACGCAATGAGCGAACAATTTAGGTCAACAGAAGAACATCACGAAGAGACGAATTTAGGAAGCCCGGTTCGTTATCAACTTTGAAAAGCGTGCATGAGTGTAGACCCGTTTGTGTGTGGAATTAACGAGCGCTCAATAAGGTTTTCTCTTTTGACTTAGCCTCCATTGTAGAAGGAAGATGTGCTGGATTTGCACCTAGAGAACTTATAAGAAGAAATCCTAATTTGCGATTTGGGGAAAGTGAAAATAGAGGAGGCAAGGGTTTGAGAGAGATGAATTCATTGAGTGTTCAAGTGTTAAGCTTTGGTCCTTCATGGTGGAGTGGCTGTAAACCAACAATCTTTTGAATCAATCCAAGCAAGGTTTGCCTTAAGACGAGTTCTCTTTTGTTTTTACTCTCTTGTTGACGCCTTTGGGATTTTGTATGTTTATTTGGTTTTCTTTGGATCTTTTGTTGTGATCTAGATTGCTAGGACGTGTGGAAATCCATCTAGAGTCATTTTTACCATCATCCACTTACGAGCAAGTTTTTCGATCAAAGTTCGAATTTCATCAGTTTTTGTGCCTTCTTGATCTCATCAAAGGAATTCGTGGATCTTTAGTTTTAATCGTCCTGATCGTTGATTGAAACATGTTTCAAACCTTATTAATTAGTTATGGTTGAAATATTAGAGAATTTGGATCACCGGATTGAAAGTTAGGTCATTTTGTGATCTTCGCAGGCTGTTATTCTTGCAGCCGACGATCAGACCACTGCTTTAGGCGGTCAGACCAGCCACTTGACGGTTAGACCAGTATATCATGACGATTGTCTTATGTTGGTCTATCTGGTTATACCGGAATGATGTCATTTTTAATAAAAAGATGGTTACTAATCCATTGCAGGTTATCTTTTTGATCGGACATTGGCTAAGGGCTTAGGTAAATATGCAGAAACCGAACCAGAAGGAGTCCATGTTGGCTGGCAGCTGACCGTCTGGAGGTTGTGGCAAAGCAAATTTTAAGTGCTCATGGGTGGTGGTTTAGTCACAGGATTTGTTTTGATTGAGTTTAAATTTCAATCATCATTTGCTTGTAAGGTTTCATGTTTTGTTAAACAGTTTGGTTACTATGGTGCTTTAAACCTAATAATAAATTAGGCTGTGTGCATCTTTGATACAGAGGCCGGGAGAGGTTTTCTCTTCTATTATCTAAAAAAAGTTGTCTTTAGCAACTGCATTACAATTTTTCATGATACACCACAAAATAAATCAGTGTAACATCATCAAACGCAGAGTTCTAACATTATACAACAGTGGGAACTCTATAACTGCAAAAGTGGCTTGGAACTGCAAAAATCTGGAGAACTCTCATGTTCACTGTCATAGTGTCATGGTAGCTTTAGATTGGAGAAGCCTGAAGTTTTCTCAGTGTAACGGAAGTTTTTCTATGCTGCTCAAGTTCCCTGCCATCCCCTAGCTGAGCACCTGGCTTGTGGTTTATCTCATGCATCCAAAGATATCGTGCATCGCCTGACATAAGAACAAGGGAGCCTGGCTTCAGGTAGACGGGGACTTTTGTAGATTCACCATCCCCATGCTTCACTGTATCACATGCAACGCCTATTTGTTCTGCCCGATTGAAATGCATCACACAAGCTGACTCGAGAGAGACTATTGTGATTCCATCGTCGAAGCGCATTAGATCAACATGAGCATAGATGCCCTAGATTGCAAGACCGAATTGTCACGTTAGAACGCAGGAAATGCATACTTCACTTTTTTTGTAAATATGAATTGCAGCAAGGATGCTTGATGTTGTGAATATGAACTACAGTAAGGATAGCCTAGACAAATTTGAGAGCATAGCAGCAATCTTTTGTTTGCTTGATGTTGAACATAGTGCTCCAAATTATTGAGAGAACAACAGTTTCGCACCTCACCTGGCTTGTATCTATTTGCAATCAGCTGATCAAAAAGTGGTTACCTCTACAGTAAATCTGATGGCAAAGGACATGTATCTTCATCCTTGTTTGTCAACTCCATGCTGACACCAACATTGACATCACCAAAATAGCTTCATGAATGAGGGCAGAAAGTTCAACAGCCCATGAAGGCAGATCACCAAATCTCATTGACTAAATAAGAAAGGTAAAAAAGCAATTGATGAACATGTAGATTCTTAGCATTTGATGAAAATAAAACAGCTGTAGTTTGAACTAATTTAGGAGATCTTATAAATGACAAAATCGAACACGCTTCAACCTTCTTGACACTAGGGAAACATATCTTCTATTCATGGAAATCCTATTGTAAAAGCACATTGGTAGGTGCTGAAACAATGAGGAAAACAAAAGCTTACTTGGTTGTGTACATCGCTGAACCATCCTTCTGCAAAATACAAATGAGCACATCCACACTTATACTTATCAACGAGCAACAGTTAGTCTGTTGGGCAATAACAAACTAGAGCTAAAGTTTCTTTTGCATTGCGACCATTCAGTGGCAAATATAGACACTTAAGACAGTCTTAGGCAATTCAGAGCTGAGTACATGATAAAGCTCATTCCTATGCAACATAGCTAGATAATTTGATAAAATTAAGACATTCCATTGTTCCATTCAAGTATGATTAAATGAGAGAGTATTCCGTGAAACCATTTGACTCGTTTTCATCAGAAGAGCCTTAGTCTCATGAAACAAATAGCAATTTGGACGCTTCATAAAAAATCGAAGAAAGTTGCAAAGGCATTTATAGTAAGAATTAACCATTAAAAGTCGTTAATCACTAAGAGCATCCCTTTGCATCAAAAGCCTTCTTTATCCCTTTCTCAGGTGAGAAAGAATGGGAAAAAGCTACAAATTGGTCTATGTACTAATCACCAGCATGCAGTTGCCCAAACAGATGACTTATTCTAATAATCACATATAACAAAGATGCAATATTTACATACAGACAATATCCTACTAAAATTGGATAATGATAGTAGACATACGTACGGAGGCAAAGAAAAATATCAGACATCCTCTACCCATCCACTTCATTTTTCTTCCCACATGCTCCTCCCAGCCACTCATTCATCCTTTTTCCCAACTCCTTCCAGCCACTCATTCCTATCCACCCATCCTCATCAAACTAGGCTCTTCTGACTTCCTGAGATCCAAACCAAACCTCCCTCTCCATTTTTCTCCATTCGGCCATGGCTTTCCCTGGCTCTGAAGCATAGACACTTCGAAAAACTGCCTTATCCTTGTCAAACGCCGTGTCCGACACATGTCGGCGGTGTATCGACTACTTTAAAATTTAATTTTAATTACAAAAAATCCCGACACGTGTCGGACACGGCGTGGCCGCATGTCCGACACGGCCCAAGACACAGCATCACAGCCCACGCCCCAGCACCGAATCCCTAACCCTCATCCCAAATCCCATGCCCCAGCCGAAGCATACTACCTCCTTCCTCGCGCCCGTCCTCCCTCGCACCCATCCGCCTCGACGCGCCGCCAGCTCGACGCGCCACCGACTTGACGCGCCGCCAGATCGAGCTCCCTCCTCCCTCGCGCCACCGGATAGAGCTTCCTCCTCCCTCTCTGCGCCGTCGGATCGAGCACCCTCCTCCAGCCCTCCCTTGCTATGTCGTTGGCCCCAGATCCTCCTCCCTCGCGCCACGGCTCCAGGTCCTCCTCCCTGGCTCCCTCTCGCTGCCGGCTCGCTGCACCTCGCCGGACCTCCCTCGCGCCTCCAACCTCTCCTGCGTAAGTCCCCGATCCCCCTCTTATCTTCTTCACTTCTTGTCTTCTTTATGCTGTCTGGTTGATATTGATGGCCAGTTGGCCACTGCCACCGCAAGGGCACATCTCCCAGTTGATGTTGATGCTGAAGGCCATTGGCCAGAGCCCAGATTCTAGTGCTAAATGTGTAGTACATACATGCAGAGAGAAGTAGAGAAATATAAACGAATGCAATGATGCTTCAGAGGTCTAGGGTGTGGTATGTGAATGATTTTTCTTGGACTATGCTTGCAGAGGTCTAGGGAGTCCCTGGAGCCTTTTTGCTCTAGCCGAAAATTGCCCAAGGTGCTGTCTCTTCCTCTAGGCTCCCTAGTTCTCTCTTTCTTCCTTAACTCCCCATTTCCTCTTCTCTCACTTCTCCAATTTTTTGTTTCCCCTGGAGCTTGCTCCCTGGTTTTGGCCGAAGCCATGGCGCCATGGGCTCCTCCGGCCGCCGTTGCCGCTGGGCTGCTAGCCCGCCGCCGCTTCTCCTGTGCTCCCCCTGGCCTCTCGGCCCGTTCCCCTGGTGCGCCACCGCTCGGCCATGCTGGACTCACCCACGCCTCCCTCTGCGCCACTGGCCCATGAGCGCCTCCACCTCGGCCACGGCCGCCGCCGCCTGCGGTTCTCCTCGCCACCCTGGTGCTGCCGCCCATCGCGCCCCTGCGTTGCCTCGGCCCAGCCCCGAGCTAAATGCCGACGCCTCTCCGTCCTGCGCCCTCGGCTCCTCCCTACGCTGTTATCCTCTGTTGTGTCTAATTCTGATGTTGCGGTCCGGTGAAAACACTGTTGCTTCCCGTTGAAAATAATGTTGCATACTGTTCTTTGAAATGTTATATATGTAGAAAAAATATTGCATCTATAGAAAAAATGTTACATTGATAGGAAAAAAATGTTGCATGCTGTTTACGACGATGTTGCAAATTTTTTCTTCAGATGCTTTATTTTGATTTGTGATGTTGCACCCGTTGTCCAGGGATATTGCATTTTGGACCGTATGGTGAGAAGCTCCCACCCGTGCGTCCGAGCCATAGTGCGCCCCACTAAAATTTGATGACGAGAACCAAATTGAACCCAACAAGCAGCTAAAGGACACAAGAGAATGCCACCCACACCCACAGCTCGCCTTCTTGGATCTCGGCGAGGAGGCGTGATTGCTCATCGGCGGAGAGGAAGGCGATGCAAAGCCACAACCCCCTCACCCTCGGCACTGCCTCACACCTCCACCGTGGGCTAACACCGTGGGGTGCGTCGGACTCTCTGTCTGATGAGTCACCGAAGGCCTCCAGAGCGCCACTCGGGGGGCGCAGCTCATCGTCGTAGTCGCTGGCGGCGCCGCCATGGTGGCTTCGTTGCAGGGTCTTTTGACCTCTGTTTTTCTTGTGTGTTTACACTACAACTCGACGATGCATAGCAGTATTTGATAGTTGTCTTAGATATATGGTAATTCGAGAAAGATCTAAAAACATCTGACCTTTAATTTGAAGAACCCTAATTTTAAAGGCTTAGATTCGACAGTTGGTTTAGAGATATATTAATTTAAAGAGAAAAAGAAATAGGTAACACTACAGAGAAATATTAATTTGAAGAAAAATAAATAAATAGGTGGCACTACTTAGGTTTAATTCAAAGGTTGAGAGTGCTAATTTCCTCCATGGACCCATCTCTCAATCCTCACTTTCACACATAAGTAGAGAGATCTCAAAATAAAATTTAACAATTAAATATAAAATCAAATATCCAAATTCAAATTCAGATAGAAAATATAAATTTTAAAATTTGGAATTGCGCAAAGTTATATTATACTACACCAAACACTGCAATTGTGCAGATCAATCGGCTAGTTAAACAGTACATTCAATCAATTCCATATATATAAGTTCCTCATATGAGAATCAATTGTGCGTACGACTAAAACTCAAAGAATTGTACAATCATCATACATCACACACTTACAATTTCAGAGATTTCAATGCAAACAAAGTACAATAACAAATAAAAACACCTTTTTTTTAACTCTGTTTCTTCGATCTCACACTCTTTTGTTCAGAAAAAATAACTACATTTTTTTTTTGAAAAAAGGTGATTGTACAAGGCATCATGAATCACATTCTCCATTTCATACACACCTTGTCGCACTAACGTAGTTAGTTTACACATGCACACATACAAATGTACGTACGTACGTATAAGAATGTACGCATGCATGCACAAAATTAAGTGGATTAATCACGTACGCAAGCACGTAGGCGCCAAAGAAAAAGTTACACGCATGTGTGTTTGTGCATGCGATACTGTCGTAATGTTATCGATCACTCCTCTTCGTCGACGTCGTCGATCTCTCCATGGCGCCACGCTTAATATCCTTGGAACTGAGGGGGCGGCGGTGACGCATATTGCGCTGACACGACCGGTGGCATGATGAAGTTGTCGAACGTGGGTGGAGGTTGCGATTCTTCTTGTGGACCTGGTGGTGGTGATGACTCTTCCTGCGGCGGGGGAGAGGAGACCGGAGGGGATTGCGCAGGAGGAGGCGGTGAGCTCACTGGAGCTGGTGGTGGCGAAGACTTTACTGGTTGTGGTGGTGAGCTAACTGGTGCCGGTGGGGGAGGAGAGCTCACTGGAGGTGGTGGCGAGCTTGTTGGAGTTGGAGGTGGCGGGGATTTCACCGGTGGTGGCGGTGAGCTCACTGGAGCTGGTGGTGGTGGCGACTTTACCGGAGGTGGTGGTGAGCTAACTGGTGCCGGTGGTGGTGGAGACTTCACCGGAGGAGGTGGTGAGCTCACGGGGGTTGGTGGAGGTGGAGACTTCACGGGCGGTGGTGGTGAGCTAACGGGTGCCGGTGGCGGTGGAGATTCCACTGGAGGAGGTGGTGAGCTCACTGGAGCTGGTGGAGGTGGAGACTTCACCGGTGGTGGTGGTGAGCTAACTAGTGTCGGTGGTGGTAAAGACTTTGCTGGAGGAGGAGATGAGCTCACCGGAGCCGATGGTGGTGAAGTCTTCTCTGACGGTGGTGACGAGCTAACTGGTGCTTGTGGTGGCGAAGATTTCACTGGAGGAGGTAATGAGTCAATGGGAGACGTCGGTGGTTGAGACTTCTCGGCCAGAGGTGGAGATGATTTCACCGGAGCTGACGGAGGTGTGGACTTTTCTTGAGCTGGCGGAGAGCTCTTGGGAGTGGGTGATGGTGGAGACTTCTCCAGAGGTGGGGGTGAGCTCGCCGGAGTGGGTGATGGTGGAGACTTAGCTGAGGGAGGTGGAGAGCTCACCGGAGTGGGTGGTGGTGGAGACTTCAGGGGAGGTGGGGGTGAACTCACCGGTGAAGGTGGTGGGGGAGACTTCACCGGAGGAGGTGGAGAGCTCACCGGAGCGGGTGGTAGAGGAGACTTCACCGGGGGTGGTGGAGAGCTCACCGGTGCGGGTGGTGGGGGAGACTTCACCGGAGGAGGTGGAGAGCTCACCGGAGCGGGTGGTGGGGGAGACTTCACCGGAGGAGGTGGAGAGCTCACCGGAGCGGGTGGTGGCGGAGACTTCACCGGTGGAGGTGGAGAGCTCACCGGAGCGGGTGGTGGGGGAGACTTCACCGGGGGAGGTGGAGAGCTCACCGGAGAGGGTGGTGGGGGAGACTTCACCGGTGGAGATGGAGAGCTCACCGGAGCGGGTGGTGGGGGAGACTTCACCGGAGGAGGTGGAGAGCTCACCGGAGCGGGTGGTGGGGGAGACTTCACCGGGGGAGGTGGAGAGCTCACCGGAGTTGATGGTGGAGGTGACTTTACTGGCGGTGGGGATGATGCCACTGGCGTGGGTGGGGAGGTGACTTTACTGGGGGTGGAGGAGAGCTTACAGGTGTCGGAGGTGGGGAGGAGACAACTGGAGGCTGCACTTGTGGCGGCGGTGCCTTCTTCGGGCGCTCAGGGGTCACCGGGAGCCAGCCAGAATTTGGTGGTGGCGGAGCAGCATACCCTGCCGGCGGTGAGGTCTTCGGCGGGGAGCTAATTGGTACAGGTGCCGGAGCTGGCGCCACCTTGGGTGGTGGAATCACTGGCACAGCGGGTTGCGGTGACGGTGCCACCGGACTGCCTGGCGTCGGCGCTGGTGTTGGCGCCACAGGTTGTTGCGGCGAAACCTCATCTGGAGGCGGCGGCGAACCATCACTTGGAGGCGGCGAACCAGGCGTAGGCGACTGCTTTGGTGCCGACGGGGACGGCTGCGGCGAAACCTTTGGTGGTGGCGTGACAGGAGGCACCGGCGATGGCTTTGGCGACGGCGTCACGGGCGGCTGCGGCGATATCACCGGGGGCACCGGTGCAGGCACCGACGGCGTTTTGGTGGGTGGCGTCGGCGAGACGGTAGGAGGCGCCACCGGCGCCTTGATCAGCGGCGGCTTCCCTGGCAACGAAGGCTTCGCCGGCGTCGGGTAGCCGGCGCACACGTGCTTGCTGCAGTCGACTGGGCGCGCGAGAACGGGCGCGCACTGAAGCGTCGTCTTCTGCGCCGGCCGCAGCGCGCCGAAGCAGTTGCTCCTGTCGTCGAGCGTCACGTTCGCGTTCTCCGACGGCATGCACGGCGCGGACTCGGAGTTGAAGAAGTTGAAGGCGAAGCTGAAGTTTACGAGCGTCGGGAGCTCGCAGATGGACTCGTGCACGATGCCGGTGAACACGTTCCTCGACACGTCGAGCTGCTCCAGCTTGGTCAGGTTCGAGAACGTCTTCGGCAGCGTGCCGACGAGCGCGTTGCCGCTGACGTCGACGACGGTGGTGTTCTGGAGGTATCCGATCTCCAGCGGCAGGCACCCGTCGAGCTTGTTGTTGAGGAAGATGATCTCGTCCAGCGTCTTCACCATGCGGCCGATGCTCTTGGGGATGCAGCCGACGAACTGGTTGTTGGCGAAGACGACGACGGAGGCGGTGGAGTTGCCGAGGTTCTCCGGGATGGGCCCGACGAAGCGGTTGCTGTTGACGAAGATGGCGTCGAAGTCCTTGTCGAAGAGCGCCGGCGGCAGGTCGCCCTCGAAGTCGTTGAAGCGGATGTCGAGGTACTTGAGCGACGCCATCTCGAGCACGACGAAGGGGAAGAGGCCGACGAAGCGGTTGTTGCTGACGTCGAACTCGTGGAGCAGCGTGAGGCGCGACATGCTCTTGGGGATGATCCCGCAGAAGCGGTTGGTGTTGATGTGGAAGAAGGCGAGGTCGGTGAGCAGCCCGAGCTCCGGCGGCAGGTACCCAGCGATGTCGGCGCCGTTGAGGTCGATGCCCGCGACGACGGTGACGTTGGCGTCGTCGAGCGCCTGGACGCAGACGACGCCGTTGTAGGAGCACACGTCGTTGCCGACCCAGTTGGAGGTGTACCCCTTGGGGTCGGAGTAGAAGGCGCGGCGCCACGCCTGGAGCGCGATGTAGGCGCGGCGGAGGCGGTCGTTGGGGAAGTTGTTTGCGCCGACGAGGTCGTCGAACTCGAAGTCAGGGGGCAGGTCACCGGCCTCGCCGCCGCCGGCCTCTTTCATGGCGAGGAGCTGGCGGTGCGCGATGTAGGAGGCCTCGGCGCTGGTGACGGCGCCGACGTTGGCGGCGGAGAGGCAGGCGACGAGGAGGAGCAGCGCCGCGCCGAGGCGGCGGCCATCGGGGAGCCGTAGGTGGTGGTCCATGAGGCAATGAGGTCACCCCCCTTGCCTTGGGTGCTATATGGAGGGGAGAGGGTGGCGCCATGGGTGTTATAGGAATAGCATGCGGTGGCGCTCGTGTCCAGGGAGACGGAGACGGGTGGCCGGTGGCTCCGCGGCTTTGGCGGCCGAGGTTGGAGGAGGAGAGAAACAGGGGCGTTTCGCTTGACCGCTCTCGCTCTCTCTCTTGCGGTATTTCCGAGGCATGCATGCAGGTTTGCATGGGTTTTTTCGCGCGCTGGAATGGCGTTGAGATGCGAGCCACCGACGGGATTAAGGATGCTTGGTGTCGATGTGTGGTTGCCGCGATCATAAGATCATCAGATCGTGCAATTTTTTGCATGCCAAGAGATCTAATTGGCAAGTAGTATTGAAGTTTGTTATATAAGTTCATGTGTTCAAGTAATGGCAAAGGGACTAGAATGGCAGAGGGACTAGAATGGTACCAAAAGTGCAGCGAGTTGAGCTGGTGCTCTAGTCTCCTCGCGTCCCCACAGTGAATCCGCCACCGGACGCCCTACATTTTGTTTGCGGATTTGCTATTTATAGGTCGTCTGAAATTTTTTTAAGTTTAAATCAATTGTTATGACCATTGATTTGTGTAGAGATTGATGTGTCATATGATTGGATATTAATCCAATGAATAAAACACATGACTTGTGCTTAATAAAATTTCAATCATCTACGAATAGACAATCCTAAAACAAAAACGCTTCTGAAAAAAAAAAACAAAAGACAGACGAAGAAATGAAAAGCAAACCCTCTTGCTTTTGTGGCTCATGAATTATGAGCAATCTGCCGATCCATGTGGACGCCATAAGAGTGAAGTCAGGCCATCGACTGAATATAAATTCAACCGTTGCACCTGCTGAAGGGATTGTGGATATCATGGGGATATGCTCATGATCTTAGGATGATGTGACAATTGGCAATGACGTTGAAGGTTTACGAAAACACGAGTTTTCGCAAAGTTCGTGTTCACAGTCTCAAGCGTATCGATCGTTTGGTGGCGGCGATCACCATGCCTTGGGTGAATTAGATCGGCGGTCCGACCGCCGATGAGCGTCCGACCGGTTAGTGGCGGTTCGACCGCGTCGATGAGCGGTCCGACCGGTCATATAAGTGGCATTGGATTTTTGAGTTGGGCCAAAAATAGAGGGTGTAGGCAAGTGAGGAGTTTCTACCGCACTTGGTCTCATAATTTTGGAGCCTCCAATAAAAGTTCTATTCGCTTTAAATTTCCAGAGGTTGCGGATTTCGATCTTGAAATTTTGGCTAAGTCCTCGGTGGCGGTTAGACCGCCTTCACGCGGTCGATCGGCAAGGCGCCGACCGCCAAGGGTGGCGGTCGACCGGTTTTCACTTAACTCGCCGCCGTGGCGCGATGGTTGCTTGTTAGGTCAATCTCATGGGTTTCATTGCATATGTGTTGCATGATGCATGTTTTGACTAACGGGTCAAGTTGTGAAGAACTTGTTCCGGTTTCGATTTGCTTGTCTATTGTTGTGCAGGTTGCTTGGTGGTCAACGACGGTCAACGGCGAGAACGATCGGACTAGGCTTAGAGAGTTGAGGTTCGTAACGATCGACGATGCCGGTGAAGTCATTGGACTCAAGTATGGTGCAAGATGGACAAAGGTGACCGAACGGGCGGTTCGGTGCGATCGTTGACTGCTGCCGCGGGTCTGCAAGTGCCATGGTGGTTTCGGTGGGAGCCGGATGGGAGAGACTTGCCGACATGATGAGAGCCGTTGGATCAACCTACACGTGGCGAACAGCGAGTGCCGCAAGACATCTGACTCGGTCTTCTGAGAAGGACCGAGAAGGGTATTTTGGTAATCTTACCAAATACCGCCTTGGTGACCTTTGCAACCCGCGCGCAAGACAAGGCGTGGAGAAGCGGATTAGGTCAAGAGGAGATGAAGACGGCGCTTAAAATGCGTGCGTATGTGACCCGCTTGTTTTGGGCCTTAACGGAGCCCATTATGGAAACTCTTCTAGAAGGTCTAGGCCTCCACTATAAATAGAGGAGGGAGGTGGCTGCACCCCTTAACCCTTTCATTACTTGTAAACCCTAGTTTTTGCTTGTGTGCTTAGGAGTTGATAGTTGGAGGTTAGGGTTCTAGAGAGTTGATTTGATTTCGTGCTCATGTATTGAGTCTTTGTCCTCCATTGATGGAGTGGCTGTAAACCAATACCCTATCAAATCAATCCAAAGAAAGTTTCCTCAAAGATGAGTTCATTTGCTTTCTTTCTCTCTATTTGGTGATTTTGAGTCCTTCTTTGATCCGCGAGTTTTTACTTGGTTTCTGGCTGTGATCTAGCTTGCTGTGACATGTGGGAATACATCTAGGATCATCAAGATCATCAATCACCCACGAGCAAGTCTTAAGATCATATTTGCTATTTGACTCGGTTTTTGACCCACCTTCACTCAATTGAAGAAAGGTCTGAACTTTGGTAAGGATCTTCACGATCGTTGCTTGGAATAGGTTCCTGACATCCTTGAGAAGGTGTGTGTCAAGTTTCACGAAGTTTGGACGCACGAATCAAAAGTTATATCAATTTGCGTTTTGGTTTTTCGCTGATTTCATCGCTCATTGGCACGGAGGTCCGACCGCCATGTATTGAGAGGTCGACCGATTTCCAAAGGTCGACCGATTTCTAGTTGGAGGTCGATCGCCAACTCATTTAGGTTTTGAGTTTTATGTTTTTGAAGATTTTGCTTGGGTTTTGATTGATTCAATACAAGTCTTCCGCTGTGCATGATTGATTGATCTTCATAGCTTTCATAGCTATTGGAGTGAGATTCATATTGAATTAAATTAGGGAGAAAAAGAGATCGTGCTCCTATTCACCCCCCTCTAGTCGCCTTTTCGGTCCAACAGGGATCGAGTGCATTCGGGCTCAAGAAACTGAAGAACCAAAAGATGGAGATGAAAGATGTGAGAACCCGCGTAATTAGCTAATCTTTTTTTTCAGTAATCGGCTTTTAGCAGTAATTAATCCCGTCTTAGCAGTAAGCTAACGGTAGTTTTGCGATCGTCGTTAAGCTCCGAGTTTGTCGTCAGCGCGTTGGTTTAGTGGGTTTCGATTCGCGAGCATTTCATTTTTAGTAAGTAGAGCAATAACAGTGCATCCTCATCATTTTATTTCATCAATTGTTATGTAAATAATTACAACCCATAGTAGTTTGCATCCATTAATAAAATATTACATGCATTCTGCCGAAGCCCTCCTTGTATCCTCATTCGTTGGTCGCTAGTCGATCGAACCATCCCTTGATCCATTGCCATCGCTCGCCAAGAATGCAGAAAACGGTTAGCGAGCCAAGTTGAAAGCAGTATTTGAGAGTAATAGAATAAAAGATATGGCCGTCAGATTTTCCCCAAAGTGCAGTAGAATACCCGAAGCAACCTGGGCAATCGGTCCCTTGACCGTCAAGATACCCAGACCAACCGAAGTTAGTCGGCCTCTTGATCGTCAAGATATCCATACCACCTGAGGTCATTCGGCACCTGTCACTTCCGTGGGCCTCATCACTCGGCAATATTAGAATTGATGCCCACATTTTACCGACCTACCTCAGTCAATATCCGAAAACCGATCCAAAGCATCATTTGGACCCAAGGTTCATAAGCCAACAACAATAAAAGCATCATTTGGACAGGAGGTCCATCAGTATAGCACAACTCAAAGAAGAGTACAACTCAAAGAAGAGCAATGTAAGGCCAAAAGGATAGAGACATGCTCGGGAAAGAAAGATCCCACACCCAAAGTTTCCTCATATGTTCTCACCCTCGTTCGAGCCTCACAGTGGTATTTCAAACCTTCCGGTTTCTTTTCATCGTGGCAACAAAGGGACAAAGCAACCACGTGAGGGAAATCAGAGAGAAGATCATGGTAGAAAGTGAATGGAGTTTTAGTAAAAGGGTATTGCACAGCGTCGATAAGGATAACCAAGGCCTCCTTTCTTAAGCCCTATCCAACCAAAGCTTTATCACTCACAAGCAAGCCACACTTGATGTACCAAGCCACCGCACAAATTCCACATTCTTCTCCCCTTGTGCCTCACTGCAAACCCCACAGGAGAGAGCAGCCAGCTGATAAGGCCAAACTAGCACACAGAGCAGCAGCACATCCATTCCCCCTCCCACTTCTTCTCAGCCAAAGCACCAGGACCAGCAGCAGAAAAGGGAGCAAGAGGAGGAAGGAAGACCAGGAGCCAGAAGGCAACGAGCAAGGAGCCAGGAGGTAGATGGCGACCAAGCCACCACCAAGCACCAAGGCAACCAGGAGGCTAGGAGCCGTAAGATGAAGGGAGCAAGGGAGAAGGAAGGCCCAAGGAGCACGGCGACGCCGGCCGCGCCTTTGAACCGCAAGCGACCACCGAAGGCAAGTATGACACAACCCACCAAGCCCAGAGCAGCAGAACCTGTGGCAAGCTCACCATCGCCTCATCGCTTGCAAGCACAGAGGAGGAAGAGAAGGGCACCAACTTGAAGTCGACGCTGCAATCCTCTTCCCCTTCCCATCAAACCCACAAGAGGTACACTTGCCGGAAGGAGGAGGTCGTGGTGAGCCGGCGCAAAGACCGAGCCAGTATGAGCTGGGGCGCCGGGTCGGGCCGAGTGCCGTGGCCGGAGGTCGGGCAGGCAGGCGGCGGGCCGAGAGGAGCCGCGGCATGAGGCGACCGAGGAGCCGAGCCGAGTTGGAGGGTAGAGGCGCGGGTAGAGCGGCGCCGACCGACGAGGGGCGAGCACGGCGCGGCGCTAGGCACCGGCCACGGAGAGAGCGGACGCCACAGAAGAAGGGGAATGAGGAGATGGGGGAAGGAGAAGAAACACAGAATGAGGGAGGGAGTTCGGGAGTGGGGTTAAGAGAGGAGGTAAGGAGAGAGAGAGAGATTAGGTTAGGTGAGGAGAGAGGTAATTAGGGGAATTAGGGTTAGAAGATTAGGGACTAGATTAGGGAGTTGGATGCTTTTGGTTGGGTGCCAGGATGATTGGGATCGCCCTGGTTGAGTTGGTTTCGCAAGTGGCGATAGTACCAGAGTTCTTAGAGCGGAACGACCGTTGGTCGGACGTTCCGAACCCTTTTGCAATACCGCGCGTGGAACGACAATAGTTCCGCTAGTTGAGCGGCGGTAGCACCACGTGTTGATCTGCGACAGCGGTGTGTAGAGCATCTTGTTGGGGAGTACTAACTTGGTTAAGGACTCGAAAAGTTTTATTTAATTTAAATAGTGCTAACACTTAGAATTCCCTAACTATTGTATCCATAGTATCATCTCAAAATCAAATATGTATTTCTTTATATTATTATTCTTGCTGTCGATTGCTACAGAAGACGATCCAGCATCGATGGGAGCAAATTGAGCGTAATTTTGTCAAGATCAACGCTTACAATCGTGAAGGCAAGCGATCCTCTTGAACATAAATCTAGCTATTTTAGTTGTAAACTGTATATTACTATATCATATAATTATTGCATCAAAACTATTTCTCCAAAAGTAAATCATTAAATGGTTATGAGAATGAAAGAAAGAAAATGATATGATGAATGATGAATGAGATGCAAGCAGAGTTAATATTATGGCTGGTAAAGGGGGCCCGGGGTAAGGATGAAAGAGGGCAAGAGGTGGAACCCCTTTACATATGGTTAAAACATATGACCAACAACACTCTTGCTCTGGCCGATACCGATTTGAGTACCAACCATTCTCCTATTTTGGCAGTGTAAAATGCTACCCTTACGTAATTATGCTCTCCACAATGGGTAAGTATATAGGTGTGAGTGTGTAAAGAAAGAAGCAGCGCTATAGCGCTAGGTGGAGTGTTGGGTGCAGAGGATGAACTGCCCAACCAACATTACCCAACTCTGTGGTGGCTGTGTCAAGACCGATGGAAAGTAATGGGTGGAGAAATTAATCACGTAACCTGGAAAACGTTTTATATTCTGAACTCGAAGTCGCATCAAAGGAAATGCGATGGACCTAGCTCATATAGAGCTCAGAATAATTATGGGTAAAGTGGTACAAGCTCACGCAGTGCTATATCAAATCATGAATTCATGTCAGTCTCCTGGATTGGAGTCTACGGGAACCGCTAGGGGACTTTCTTCTCTCCGAGTGACTAGTAGTCTTTTCGAATAAAATTTTGCCACCTAATGTTTTATTGAGTTATTTTCGTAAAAGAGATGAGCTAGAAAATGAAGAAAAGAATGAGATGAGTCATACAAAGGCATTTTGCTATTAATGCTTGCTGAGTACATTAATTTGTACTCAACTTTGCTAGTATTCTCCTTTGTAGATTCTAGTCCGGCCGAGAACTATCCCGCGTGGGACGAAGGACTTGCAGGTACTGATGAAGCTGCACGAGGCGAGAGCATTGACTTTGAAGACCAGAGTGAGATGGGCAACTGATTTGGTGCTAGGGACGAATTGAAGACCGATAGAGTAAAGGAAGGCAGACGAAGGGACGTAGTCCCATTGTGCCGTTATAAATTACTATGTAAGAACCTTAGTCTTACGTGGCTAACTGGAATAGAAAGTACAGTTTCTATTTTATTGTTCTGCTACGTTAACTCTGGTAAAAGCTTACTATTCGTTGGAGCAGTGTTCTACTGAGCAAACGAATAGTAATCCGTATGCCTAAGTGTGATTACTCCTGGGGTAATAACACGGGGCGTCGCAAAAGATCATATCTATAGTGCTTTCTTGAGAACGGCTTGCCAAGCTTACCGAAAAACCATGCGAGGACTGAACACGTATATATATGGACAATTGTACATGAGAATCATCGGAGTTCAGTTTTCTGGTTTACTCAGCTTGAGACTCGGTAAGTAATTCAGAGCACTTCTGACTGATTATTATTTGTGAATTTTTTTTTTTTGCGTGTGATATTAAAGTCTATAACCAGTAGACAGATGTTAACACACCAAGCATTTTAGGAGCTTGAGGATAAATGGCACATAAGTGCGCCTAAAAAACTGAATTGAGACCTAAGGGCGGAGAAATTAATTCGCAGTGACTGAGGAGAAGGAATCACCAAAATGATCCTTAAAGCAATTTTTTTGAAAAGATTTTTTCAGTAACCAAAAGAACTAACGACACTGAAAATTGTGCTAGAAATACGCGCAACATATAATATGAATCAAAGGTTTCAGGGAATTTGTAAAAACGTGGGTTGCTGTTATGTTAAGAGCAATTTGGTTGAAGAGAAACGATGGAGCTTTCAAACAGAAAGACTTGAAAGCTGAAATTTAAGTCTGATCATATTGTTTTGTTGGACATGTAGATTGTCGTAGTATGGCACTAAGGGTGCCCCGCCCCCTAGGGTCGTCGGTAATACTCAGAAGGTCCTAGGTAAAGTCATATGTGTATGAAGTAAATCCATGAGATGTATCTATAAGAATGTACCTAAATGTTCATCTCCCTCTCAATGTAAGAATGTCCCTTCTTGTCTCCCTATATATGTGGCTCTAAGGGCATGTAAGAAGGGGGCGTTCCCTCATTCACATATTCATAATACAATGCTCATACAACCACTTCTTTTGGCTTCTCTCCTGACTAAAGGATATGTCTAGTCTCAATGCTACGACAGTTAGTGCCGTCTAGAGGCGGGTCCTGTGAAGGGAGGCCGAGGGCACCGCGGGCGAGGTCGGGCGCAGAGGCGCCTCGAGGCCGAGGTGTCGCTGTGAGGCGCTCATGCCGAGGGTGGCGGCGCGCTCTAGAGACAGCTCGAGGCCGAGGTGGTTGCAGTGCGAAGGGGGCGCCGAGGGGGCTCCGGAGGAGGCCGGAGGGTGGCAGTGCGCTCCGAAGACGACTCGAGGCCGAGGGCGTTGCCGACGAAGGCTGAGCGTAGGAGGCAGTGCGAGGTCGAGGTGCTGCCGATGGAAGCTTCGCACCGAAGGGTGGTAGCGTGCTCCGGAGAGCATGTGACTTCGCGGGTTCTCGGGGGAATCTCGTACTCTCCCGTGTGGAGTTAGGTGGGCCTATTTCCCCCATTTTCTGTCAACCGAAGGGGTGCGAAGGGGGGTATCGACACCCTTCGTTGTCAACCGAGGGGGCTGCCGTCACCCCTCAATTTTCACAAACTGATGCTTTTAACTCCTTTTTAGTATACAGCTTCTTGCTCAGTCCCCACGGATGGTGTCAACTATCGTAGCATCGAGACCAGACAGTAGGTACGGGTACCCTTTAGTCAGGAGAGGACCAAACAGAAGATGAGCCAAAAGTAGTGATTGTATGAGCATTGTATTATGAATGTGTGAATAAGGGAGCGTCCCCTTCTTATATGCCCTTAGGGCCACATATATAGGGGGCAAGAAGGGACATTTCTCTCTTTGCCCTTGCCTTATATTGAGAGGGAAAGAGCTATTTAGGTATATTTTTATATATACACTTTATGGATTTAGTCCATACACATATGACTTTTTCTAAGACCTTCTGAGTATTGCTGACGACTTTAGAGGAAGGGACCCTTTGATGCCCTACTACGACATAGATGTAGACCAACAGTGGCGGATCTAGGATTTCACCACGCCTCGGGCTAAATTCTAATAGGCTAACATCCAAGAACTAACATCAATTTATACTCACACCACGACATAACAAAAATAAGCTACAAATGCATCATTGACATGAAACCTTAGCAAAAATGCTTCAACATAAAATATAATAAGAAAAATATAGCAAAACATAAATAATATAGCATCATAGAGATACAATTTGAGTACCTAAATAACGAAGATT
The DNA here is from genome assembly GCA_036346255.1 of Ampelocalamus luodianensis. Lineage (NCBI taxonomy): Eukaryota > Viridiplantae > Streptophyta > Magnoliopsida > Poales > Poaceae > Ampelocalamus > Ampelocalamus luodianensis. The sequence goes on along the minus strand of CM070625.1, from coordinate 3,178,182 downwards.
TCATCTATATTCTAGCCCACCAAAAGGTATTTGTCTCTTCGAAAAGCTCCATGATTTCTTATTACCTCAATTGTCTTCAATCTTTATTCATGATGATAAATTTTATTTGCCCAAGCCTTGACAAGTAGAACACTAAGTAGCTTAGTATATTGTATATTAAGTCAAATTCAGACATACGAACTTCTGCAGATCAACAAAACATATATCAAAACGACATAGCTCAGCAAACTAGAAGTCATGTGCTTTATCACGATGTTTCAGATATTACTCACTAGTCACTCCTATAAATTTTAGATGTTGATATTTCAGTGGTTTGGCTATCTTAGTTATTCAAATGTATGTTCAGAACCAAAAGTATAGCAGGCAAGTCTAAACTTGATAAGAAAATCACAGGAATAGGAAAATAGCCTCTTGATTTGAGTAGTTTATTATTAAAGAACAATAGAATCATAAGCATCTGACAGTGATTGAGATCTAGAAAGAGGTTTTATAATTGTATGAATAGGAACTGACCCGAGCAAGAGTTAACTGAAATGATTCTACTGTAAATTTAGTAGTGACTTGGTTCAACAAGACAACCTGCTCAAAGAAATAAGATGGTAACCGGTAAGTATGTTAGCCTCATTGAATAGGTATCTGCACAGAGGAGAAATGAACAAGATGGTAGCCGGTAAGTATATGTGTATAGAAGAAATGAACAAGATGGGATAAAATAATATGAACAGAGCAGATAATGAAGGCGAGGATTGAGGAAAATCCCATTTACTGCTGCTGAATAGACCTGATTTAATTTATATTTTATAGGAATTTGAGCTCTCCCAAATCTCAATTCAAATAGAATAATTTCTCGCATCTCGAATTCATGTGAATATTAGTTCTGCCTTTCATCTTAGACTCTAGCTCCAGTTCCTTCTCCCTGGCACGCCTTATCTCATTAACCTCCACAACTCGATTTGCTGCAGACAAACATAGATAATTAATTTCAACAAGAGAGCAAGTGTATATGGCTTAATTAGTGAATCACGCATGAGAGAAGAGACCAAATAAGCAAGTTAAGGTAGTACATAATTGCAAGTTCCCAAGTGGCTTTCTGATTGCAAGTTCCCAACACAGGATCTTGTTTCAAATGAAAGTCTTCCATTAGGAACTAGGAAGCATAGCAAAAAGTTGCTTAAGACGCAACATTTTGCAATGACGGATTCAAGTTAGTCCATCGGATTAGCTAACCTTTGCATCCACATGGCAACAATACCACAGATCACCAAATCTGATGGAAAACTAATCAAACAAAGCCAAAGCACATCGAAAAAGCAAGGAGAAACAAACCTTGCGAACCAAGAACCCCAAGAATCCGCGGCGCGCAGAGGGCGTGGAGGGCAATCGGCGTGGAGGGCAATGACGTGGAGCGCGCGCGGCGCGGAAGAAGAAGAGCGAGCGTGGTCCGCATGGAGGAGCGGCGAGAGGTCGCGCACGCGACGGCGAGGAGGAGTGCACGCAGTGCGGCGCGCGGCGGGTGAGGAGGGAGGGCATGGCGCGGCGCGGCGAGGATAGAGGCGCCGGGCGTGGAGGGCGCGGGCGAGGAGGGTGTGCGCGGCGGCGGAAGAGGAGCGGCGAGATGGAGGGCAGCTGGCGTGGAGGGCAGCGGACGAGGAGGGCGGACGCGCGCGGCGGAAGAGGAGCGGCGTGGCGGCGGGCGAGGATGGAGGGCACTGGCGTGGAGGCAGCCGGCGAGGAGGGTGGGAGCGGCGACGGCGAAGAGGCGCGGCGTGAGGGCGCGGCACGGCGCGCGCGAGGCGAGCGGGCGTGGGGCGCTAGGTTTCTGGGCCGGGAGCTTTTGGGGGGCGGTGGGGGGAGAGGCTGAGTGGGCTGGGCTGGCTGTAATGGGCTTTGGATGGGAGGAATAGTGGGGAGGCTAGGTCTCAGGCTGGGCTACTATCCACCTTTGGCTTGGGCTAATATATCAAAAGATTTACACTGAAATTTTTCTGGGCCTCAGGCTATAGCCCACCTTGCCCGAGGCCCAGATCCGCCCCTGGAGACCAAAGAAATGGAAACTTTTCTTGCATCAACCTGTGGAGAGAAAGACTCCGGCTGTATTGACGGCAGATGAAGGACTAGCAGCGGAGAAGACACTAGCTACTACTTCAGAAACGTCACATTCCAGATCAAGAGATAGCCAGCAAAGCTGCATATGCCGATCGATTGAGGAACCGTCCCGATATATAAACAGTCAGTCAGCAGGAGGAAGAGCTTCATTTGGAGCCGAGGAATTAACCGAGAGAGCTCCATGCCTCCATCGATCTTCGACCTGCTAATAGGAAGGAAGCCTTGCAAGCATTTGTCGAGTCCGTAGGTCTGAGAGGCATCGGGCTCCTTGATCCACGTTCCTAACTGCTTCTTGGAGCGTTATTCCACCAGAACTAGCCAATTCCTTGTTGCTCCTTGTGTGGCCTAAACTTGCAGGAAGCTATCGCATAGGAACAGAACTTTTTTTTAAGAAGAAGAAGAAGAAGAAAGGACCTAGAACCTAATGAGATGCTGAAAAACTAGTCGCAGTTCCTCAGTCTTAAACTTTTGATTAGATGAACTACTTCTCAACATGTACTTTGGAAATCTAATTTAGCCAATGCGCATAAGTATTCAATGTATTGCCACAAGGGTAGAGAAATTGTATTGAACAAAGAAGCATGGTATGTAGCATATACTGTGCTCTTGTGATAGCAAATAGGGGGGAAATGTGCTCTTGAAACTTTGGTCATGGTATTTTCTTACTGATTAACTGAAAATATGGCTATGCTAACATTTAATGCGAATTGAGATAGCGAGTGGATAAAATACACATGATTAATTACAAATTAACTGCACATTTGTACGTGCTCAGGGCCGTGCAAGATAAAGTTGAGATGATGAACTATTGATCCCCTTCATAATAAGAGCAATGATACATGAGACCAAATCAAAAATAAGATTTGAACTTCAAGTTTCAATAAGAATCGAGATTGCATTCGTACCATAAAGTCGACAAGAGAGTACCATTCCAATGAAGTCGAATCGAATCGAGTGATTTCACCAACTGGCAACTGCTGCTCGCAATATGCAAAAGTAAAGGCCAGACCAAAGAATTGAACAGCCTCCCTCGACATATGAATTCAATCATTTTGTGGTAGAGGAGTGCATTTGGAGCCCAGGAAACCGAGTCTGGGATACAGAGATGAAACAATCGATCACACATGGTGCTTCCTGTGGAGAGAATCGCATCAAGACTCAGCGAGCATCCTAGGCGTGCGAGGCATCGGGAATCTATATTTCTCATCTAATGAGGCGTTGTGAGTAATCTATAACATTTATCACTTAACCATTGTTTTTCATATTGTTTTCTACTCCATGCATTCTTTCAAATGATATCACATTTTGGCGGTTCATTTTTACTATTCTCTCCCTTTATGCCCCCAAGGTAATGTGCGGACGCAATTGTGCGACTAGATTCTATAAAATATATGTTCATATTTTATAATATAATTGCCAGAAATTTTGCCTCCACCTTCGCCTTCAAGGGTCCGCCTTATCTGCACATGCTCTCTCTCTAACACAGTAAATGGGATAATAGAGGAGAGACGGAAGAGAAAGAGTGAAAGATGACTAATATACACGGTTTTGCACAAACACGGCCACCTGAAATTTTACAAAATCACAACCGAATTTACTCACTATGTTAATTGTGATAAAAAAATTACATCTCATGTGTCAACAATTTACTGTGCTGAAGGTTGTCATTTACTCTAATCAAGACGGGAATGTTCTAGACTACATGGTGCCGCAGATCTGCATTCTATTTGAGAATTTGGATAAGGCTTACCAGTTCTACTGCCAGTAAGTGCAACATGCTGGGTTTGGAGTCAGAAAGAGCAGGAGCAAGAAGACGGTCGGAGAGTTTTATTGCAATCTGGAAGGGAAACACACCTACTACATGCCGGAAAAAGGAGGATGAACATCGCAAAAATATAATGAAAAACACCTTTGTCTTCAACTTACTGTTTTCACGATTGTGTATGAGCTCTTTTACTACCGTCATATCATTTTATTACTGTCACATTTCTGTTGTGTTTGTATCATATGTTTTACTGCATTCCATATCTATCTTGTATTGTCTTTCCCATTGGAGATTACTATATTAATTTTAACAAAAAAAAAATATTGTCATACTAACTTTCCTAGACGTCTCATTATAAATTGCTAGTACGCTCCACGTGTCGTAGTGCTGTCCGTGTGACATCATTTACGTGGGCCGATAGTTTGGGATTGACCACGGACATCTATACCCCCATGATTTTATTGTATGTCTTGTTAATATTTACTGTTAAATACATCGTATCGCACATGTCCGTGACTCCCACCCTCCCACCCCTACGTAACTTAAACAATACATCCCCATAGTGAGAAGTGAACTTTGATATATGAACAAGTAAAATTCACTACTACACACAGTCTTATCACAGACGGTTCGGAACCGTCATCACAGACAGTTTTCGAACCGTCATTGTTGTTACGTCTATGATAACAGCGGTTATCACAGATGGTTCGTAACTAGAACCATCTGTGATATCATATATATCACAGACGGTTTAACTATCGAACCGTCTGTGATTGTTCTTTAATCCTAACTAATTTTTTTTTAATTTTCGACTAGCCTCAGGAATTGCTAGCCATGCCCTCTGAAAACAAGCATGCAGAAAATAGATACATATCACAGATGAATCAATCGTTAACAACTCAAAGTGATCATTTACAACTCAAAATCAATTACAAAAGAATTACAACTAGTCAATTATTGTCGCTAGAGTTGCAATTCGAATTACAGCTACTCAAAGTGAATTACAATTGAATCAATTGTTTGAAGGTAGTTCAGTGGTGTCGATGGAGTGAAACTCTCCGTCGGTGTGAACGATATCCATCATGATGAAGCTGCAGAGTCTCCCTCGAACCTCCAAGAGCTCCTTTGTAATGAGTGAATCTAATTGTATGTTCAAGTCCTGTAACTAGCAGGAGTAAAGTAGTAGGCATATATATCTGTGATGTGAAGTATATCACAAACGGTTGGTAATAAGAGCCGTCTGTGAGGAGGCATATATCACAAACGGTTTCAAAGGGAACCGTCTGTATAAGTTCAACACAGACGGCTCCTTTGGAACCGTCTGTGATGAGGATATTATCACAGATGGTTCTTCATGGAACCGCTCGTGATAGCGCATTTGAGCCTCGTATATGCGCAAATAATTACTAAAATGAATTGCCCAAGAATAAATGCATTTATAAAAAGACCATATCCTATTTACATCACAGACGATAAAAACGATCATATCATTTTTACATCACAGACGATAAAAAAAGGATCAACGATCCTATCTTAGTCTTCAAATCTTCGTACGCCGTCTCGTCGGCTTCAGTGGTGGTGGGATCAGCGACTGTCTCACCAAACGCCTCCACCTGTGACCTTGCACTCTCAATTTGTTCTTGTAGCCGTTCGGACTCCGTAATCAAGTCCCATATAGCTCAGAGGCCATCAACCTTGGTCTCCTCCGTCTCGGCGAGGTGGACCCACTCTCCTGCAATTCGGATGTCATCCTCGACTCTCCGGGCTACATCCTCGGTGCGGACCAAATAGTTCCATAGGATGATCTCCACGATGAGGTTTACTCGCCGGATGCTGGAGACCCTCACACTGGTCTGTTGGAGGAGGAGCTCCAATCGACAGATGATGACCGTTATGGTCTCCGGTAGATCGGAGGGTCTACAATGGATGACATTGCGAACGGACAGCTTGTCCGCAGCTTGGGCCAGGTTGCGACAAGAGAGGTGCGAGTACACAACCACAATGTAGGCCAATACAGCTGGGACGAGAGAGGAAGCCATTTGGAGTTTGTGGAGAAAGCGGATCAAGGAGGTTCATGAGAAATCCCTTTCAGAAGGGGATGTCTATTTATAAAACAAGTACTAAATTAAAGCTGGAGCAGGAGACGAAGAGATACATATTGGTGCAATCGTGAGATGAAGAGACACATTGCGCGGGAGACGAAGAGATAGGAAAGACATATCAGAGACGGTTCTATCATGGAACCGTCTATGATATACTCCTTATCAGAGACGGTTCTTAATACGAACCGTCTGTGATATTTCACAGACGGTTCTTATTAAGAACCGTCTATGATAATAGTATATTACAGACTGTTCAATGATAGAACCGTCTGTGAAGTATCAAAGACGGTTTTATTTATAAACCGTCTGTGATAATGACATATCACAGACAGTTGCAAAGATGGTTCCTAAGTAACCGTCTGTATAAGTTCAACACAGACGGTTCTTTTGGAACCTTCTGTAATGAGGCGTCCACTATAGGTTGTTTTGTGGTAGTGATTAGATGCATGATGCAATAAATCCGGAGAAGGGGGTTGTCGTGGGCAGTAGACTTTGTATCACAAAAAACTTTGTGTGTGTTAAAATTGTTACTGCTAGATGTGACGTTTCATGCGGGAAAGATCGTGGATTTTTGGCCCAAGATACAAAAGTTCGTTGTGACATGATAATGCATTAGAATATGTATCACAATTACTTTCGCATATGTTACAAGTTAATGTCAGATGTGACCTCTCACGGCGTGGGGTCGTGGGATCGTGGCCCAATAAAACAATTCACTTATCTGTGATCCAGCAGTAAAAAGGGTAACACAATTACTTTGCCCAGCGTTGTAAGTTACTGTTGCGCGTGTGCGGATCGTGGGACCGTTGCCCAAAAAATAGGTACCCTATGGGATAGTCCAACAGTAAAAATTGTATTATAGTTACTATCACGTACGCTACCTATTAATGTGGCTCGGACTTAATGACTAATTGAGTTCACCATTATCCCCAGGGCAGGAAAGGATAGCGTACCAAAATGCACTCTACGTGTTTTATTCTGTTGATCCGCAAATCAAACACGTAGAGCGCAAGACAACAATTGGATTTCTCCTCTACTCCCTAGTTCCTAACTTCCTCCAACCCAAAAGCTTTCTTCTCCCATTCCCCAAATCTAAAACCTTACTCCGCTAGGATTCGCGAAAAAGAACATGCATCGCAGCAACAAGTAGCAAGGATTCGACGGTATCAATATGAGATGGGAGCTTGGTTACCTCATTAGCGTGACTCGACATGGGACCAGGCGGCCGCGGAGGCGCTCGTCCTCCTGCCTGCTTCCTCGTCTACGGCTGGAGACTGGAGTGGAAGGTGGAGATGGCCCGCAAGGCTGTATGTGATCTGTAATCCTCGCCATCCTGCCACTTCTTAGACCCCGTTTGAAACGCAGGAATTAAACTGATTATATGTTCCAAATGAGCCTTATTTCCTGCACCTTACCTATACAAACGAGGTTTTCTGGTACATGTACCATTACCATTCATTAGTCTGTTTCTTAATGATTATTTCGTGTTATACACTACTACGTAAAACTCATCACGCATTTGTTCGAATCGTTATCACGCACGGTTTCCAACCGCTCGTAAAAGTACGCCTGCGATAACAGTGTTATCACGCATTTGCCGAGCCGCTCGTGATAAAGTATCACGCACGCTCAAACAAGAGCCGCTCGTGAAAACAGTATCACGAGCGGTTCTAACAAGAACCGCTCAGATAATCATTATCACGCATTTGGTTCTTGTTCCAACCGCTCGTGATAGTTGCTTTCATAGACGCTCTTGTTCCAAAACTGTCAGTAATAGCTTTTTTATTGCAAAAAAATATTGCCATTTTTCATGGATACACTCATACACATACACCGCCATTTCCAAGCCTCCCAAACATGGATTCATTGATACACATACATGGATTCCCAACTCCTAAGCCTCCCAATAAATTTCTCAAGCTATGGATTCATGGATACACACATACACTCGATCATACACAATTACCAATGTAGTAGAATGGAGGAGAATCTATCGTAAACTGATATGAATCTAACACAAGTACCACAAGCTCATACATACAAATCTGATCTCAATCTAATAGAACCTCATATACAAAAGTACCAACAGACATCGATGTCTGAGGAGGCCTGGAGGAGCTCTGGCGCTGCGCCGAGGACTAGAGGAGGTGAGCGTTGGTGTCGGCGCGACTCTCAACCGTGGGGAGGAAGACCATGTCGAAGGTTGGGGATCATGGAGCAAGGGAGAACCGGAGCTCGAGGTGTAGCGGGGCCGTGGAGCCGCGGAGGACCGAGGAGCAGCTACACACCGAGTCTCGGAGGAGGATTGCCGAGCAAGGAGGACCGAGCCCAAAGGAGGACCGGATCTGCGGAGTGCGAGATCGAAGGCCTGCAGGAGGTCGGCCATAATATATAAGGACATATTTTGCCTCCCGCGCACGCTGCTCAAAATTTTCAAATTCCGCGCGCGAATCACAAAAGCGTTTCATACAAAAACCGCTCAGGATGACAAATCACGAGCACGTGCGATCACGAACCGCTCGTGATAAGTAACTCATCACGACGGTTCTAATACGAACCGCTCGTGATAAGTACCTCATCACGCACGGTTGGTATTAAGAGCCGTTTGTGATTTGGATTTTACTATGGCTTGGAAAACTCTAAGTCATGGTAAAATCAGAGAGTAAGAAAAATTTTAAGCCATAGTAAAATCAAAATCACAGACGTTGTTAATCCCAACCGGTCGTAATGAGGTAGTTATCACCGACGGTTGATATCACGAACCGGTCTGTGAAGTATCATAGACGGTTCGTTATACTAACCGCTCGCGATGAGTGTCCTCATCACGACGGCTCCTTCTACCAACCGCTCGTGATACTTCGCGACGGTTGGTAGAAGGAGCCGTCGTGATGAGGCACTATCACGCATTTGTTTATTATGAACCGCTCAGGAAGTATCACAGACGGTTCTTAACACGAACCGTCTGTGATGAGGCACTATCACAGACGGTTCTAAAGGGAACCGTATGTATAAGTTCAATACAGATGGCTCCTTTGGAACCGTCTGTGATGAGGCGTCCAGTATGACCTGTTTTGTAGTAGTGATATACCGGACACATGTCCAACACAGTTATCCAAAGCCTTGCTTCTTCTTTCATCATTTGGGAGCTGGCTCGAGGCAAATGTTTTTTTTTTTGAAAAAACAGGTAAGAGCGTTGCCTATTCCATTAATAAAGGAGGAAACAGAGTACGAGGGCCCGAAGGTCCGAGAAAATTAAGAAAGAAGATTACGCAGAAAAAAAGACTCTAGAGCATTCCCCCCACCCTCGCTAATGTTCAGGTTTTCCTTCTTCCCTTATCTTTGCGAACAGCTCCGTGGTGGAGGCAAACCTTTTGTTGAAAATTTTAGCGTTACGCTCCTTCCAAATCTCCATTGCTCTAGGTGTCAGGTGACCCGAGTTACAGACTGTTGCTCACCATTCTCCAATGTTCAGGCTCGGGCTCCAAAGTGAAGGCTTTAGCGCCACACAGCCCAGCCATTCAGCTAAGGTATTCCACACTCACCGGGAATACCTGCACTCTGCCATAAGGTGCAGGACTTATTCACTTGCTTGCCTGCATAACGGGCAAGCACCCTGGTTAGGCCAGCCTCGCGCTTGCAATCTGTCAGAGATCCAAATTCTATTTTGTATGGCTAACCACGCGAATTATTTGCATTTTGGTGGGGCCGCAGTTTTCCAAACTATCCTGTTGTAGTCTGTGTCTATTGAGCCAATAAATTGCAGGTTGTAAGCTGACTTTGCCGTGTATTCCCCCCCCCCCCCCGTGAGTTTAGTCTCCAGGTGATCTCATCCGCGACGGAAGAGTCTAGGGTGATTTGACTTACTCATTGCCAGACTTGAGATAGTTGTTGGATTATCTGTGTTGTTATGACCGCTGGGAGGTTGATGTCTTTTAACCATCGATTCTCTTACAACGCCGCCTGTACTGTTCTATGTTTCCGAATTGAAAAGCGAAAAATCTCTGGGGCAGCCTCCTGCAAGGAAGTCCCACCTAGCCACTTTGAGGTTCAAAACTTGGCTTTTTGTCCATTACCAATCGTAATCGAGGTGGCCGCATCGAAGAACTGCTTGCCCGCCTCGTCGCAAGGTAATTTCGTGCCGACCCAAGGCTTACTAACAACCATCCATTGTTGCCACAACCAGCGGAGTCTGAGAGCCCTTGCGAACTTGGTAAGGTTTAGGATTCCTAGTCCCCCGAGATTTGTTGGTCGACACACCTTGTCCCAGTTGACTTTGCATTTTCCTCCTGTTAACGCCTCAGTCCCCGCCCAAAGGAATTGACGCCTCCTTCGGTCCAGGGTGCGAAGGATTGATTTTGGAACTCTTAGGGTCGTGAGATAATAAGTCGGGATCGAGGTGAGCACCGATTTTACCAGGGTGGAACGACCCGCTGAGGTGATGAGTTTGCCTTGCCAACCCGCAAGCCTCCCCCCAATTTTGTCTAAAAGGGGCTGGAAATCCACCCTCCTGAGCCTTTTATGGGTGAGTGGCAGGCCCAAGTATTTGATGGGGAAATTTGCGCGGGTGGCCGCGAACTTTTGAAGTAGTGTGTCGATGTTTAGGTGACCACATCCTATTGGAATCACCGTGCTTTTATGGATGTTTGTGTGAAGCCCCGAGACGTTTCCAAAGTTTGTTAGTAACGTGGTAGTGGTAGGCCCTGCATGTTTGTGTGAAGCCTAGAGGCAAATGTTGTTGTTACTTGCTGGATATACATATGTTTGGAATTTTTTTTTAAAATAATATTATTTTTAAAGATATTTACAAAAATAAATAGCCGTTTAAAAAAATTACAAAAATGTGTCTCTGTCGCCAGTTGAACTGGCGACAGGAACCTATCGCCAGTTCAACTGGTGACAGGAACCTGCCGCCACTCATGCACGCCACGCTTACCTATCGCCACTCAATCAAGCGCAGAGGATAGACTATAAAATCCTCAAAATCAATCCGAATTCATTTTAATTCCAGAAAAACAAGAGAGGTTGGAGAGGAGAGAAGAAATTGCGCGAAACTCGGTTCGTGGCGTGGAGAGAGATTGATAGAGCATCGCTTTCGATCGATCATCTTGTGTTGCGTGTAAATTTTTCAAACTGTATGTTACGCCCAAACTTTGTAGGTTAGCAAACGACAATAGCGACATAGAATTGAGTAGGTTAGATACATGTAGTCGAACTCAGAGTACATATTTTGAGTTGATTAGCGACATAGAATTGCACTATAGCGACATAAAATTGAGTAGGTTACATAAATTTAGTCGAACTGCAACATATATTTTGAGTTGTGTAGCGACATAGAAATACGATAATAGCGATATAGAATCGAGTAGGTTACATAAATGTAGCCGAACTGTAGTACATATTTTGAGTTGGACATAGAATTGCACAATAGCGACATAGAATTGAGTATGGCGCTGTTGACCAGTAGTAACATAATTGATGCACGATACATTTTTGAATTGTGAGAAAAACACTGAGTAGCTGTTTAGGTCTAAAAACAATGAGAATATTTGTGCGCGTTATTAGTTGTGTTAGCGTCAATATCCTATTAGTACACGTTATTAGTTGTATTAGTGCGCGGTCAATATCCTCGTTAGTGCCGAAAACACCGCTTAACTAGAAAAGTAGCATGACATATATTAAATTTGTAAAGAAAATTCGTAGTTGCTACATAGGCTATGTAAAGATGCATGGAAAAAATGAACTTTCTATCTTGTCGCATTTTCGTGTATGGCCGACGCGAGTGAGTACGAGTTGCTTGACCCGTTGATTGACCGTCACCACCGTAGCGCCTCGATCGCGTTTCCCCGAGGGCCAGCGCCGATAGAGCTTGGGGTGTTTCGCCACGCACTTCATCGTGGCATGGAGGTCGCACCGAGACCGATTCGAGGTACGTGAAGTTGTGTCCTTCATGCACTCAATGGCGGTCCGATTATTTTGCGTTGACTCGCTTGTGCTTAATCGCTTGGACGCAGTTGAGAGCGCAGCCTCCTTCCACTTGCGAGGATGGTGGAGGCGACGGTGGAGGACGATCGACCAGCCGCGGCCGGTCGTGACGCCTAGGCGCTTTCCGCACGCACCGCCCTACCGACGGCGCGGTTGACCGCCGAGGCCGAGACCCACACGCCCATCTCCCGCGAGGAGATGACGCCGACGCCGCAGATGTGAGCTACCTCACCGGTTGCCCCGCGCAGCGCCCGATGGTGGCGCACGACGCCCCGCCACGCGGGCGCACGGACCTCTTAGCCGTTCGCGATATCCGCCGCCAGCAAAGACGTGACGCCGAGTTCAACAACCGCGCGGCCCACGCTGAAGTGGATCCGCCGCTTCACGTAAGTGTTTTCCTAACTATTTTTCTCTCGAATAATTCGCTTGTGACCCCATCGACGCTTACGTGTCTTCTTGCGTACCGAGCGCGATGGTCGCGACGCAATACCACATCGCTACGAGGCACTTCGAGGCCTACCGCCGTGGTTGTTCGGGTGGTGATGTTCCCGAGCTCCCACGGCGGCGCTGCGGACAAGCACTACATCCGCACGCGCGTAGGAGGTGGCGGAGTCACCGATCGAGCGATCCCGTAGCACGCGTGGGGTCCGCCGCGTCGCGGCGCGACGCATCGCAGACCGCGGCGACGCGTGCTAGCGCTGGCGTGACGCCCATCCTCTCGGATGCCCGCCTCACCGCACCGTGGTCGCTGGAGCGCTTCAGCATCGATGACCACATGTGGACTTGAGAGCGACGGATCGCTTGTACGCCCCGCAGATCGACTCGACCACCACCATGGGCACTTTGTGGTGCCGACCGACGTTAGTTTCGTAATCATTTGTTATTTTCATTTTGCAATCGTTATTCTCGTGTGCTTAGTTTGCGTTGTTGTATTGCACAGTCACCTTCACGCCGATCACCTCGCAGGCTCCTACCCGAGTACGCTATGCGATGTTCGATCACCGACCGACGATCGCGGCTATCCGACCCGCATGCTGACGCATCGTGATCGCGCGCCTCAACGGCTCTGGCCGGCATGCGGCACGCGAGACTACGTACCGGTACACGCGAGTGCCTTGGTGCACGACATCTTCGTGGAGGAGTACCGATACGCCGGTCATGCGCCGCCGGTCGCGACAGAGGTCCCACTTTGGGAGGCGGTGCCGGCACGCACACACGTAAGTTCACTGCTGACTTTATGTCCGTATAATATGTGTTACATCGCAACCAAATATTTTTGTGGACGCCCACAGTACACTAGGAAGGGAGTTCGTGCACGATGTCCTGGTCGACAGATGGCCCCTTAGGTGGCCGATTGGAGTGCCGCGCACGAGACTCGCCGAGGTTGCGGGCGCAGGCCTCACGACCCGAGACGCACGAGCACTACATGGAGTGGTACTCACTCGACGAGGCTACGCTGCGTCCGGGTCGTGGTCGACCGCCGACATGTGGCCGCGACGTCCGACACGCACTCCCACCCACCGACCGCTTCCACCGCAGCCAGACGACTCAATAGTACATATTTCATATTTAATTTGACATACTTACGCAGTACAACTTCATGATTACCGCGCGGTGGATCTTCACCGGAGGTCGCCGAGATGGTAGACTCGCAAAGACATGACAATGTCGGGAGATCGAGGCTCTCGCACAGATCGTGGAGGCAAGAAGACACGGAGCGCGGACCGCGATCGGTCGCACGCCGACCGACTCGGTGGACCGAGCAACCGAGGATGAGGGGTCACCGAGGTGGTAGGACACGCCTCCGATCCGCACGCGGGCGGCACGCCGGCGCGGCAGATGGGGAGCACCTCCGATTATGCGGAGGTGAGTTCGACACGCCGACGCCGCTTCTTCATTTCATTTCAACCTCATAAGTTTGTAACGACGATCTTCTCGTTACAGTGTCCTCGCCCCACCCGCACGCTGGCCAGACTATGCCGCGTCGTCCGAGCACATCTTTGGGCCAACAGTAAGTTCCGCTTGCTTGTGTAACGATTTTTAGTCATGACTATGTTTGTAACCTCATTCTTCGCAGAACGGATTGGGAGGACGATACATTCTCGCCGCGATGCACCTATCGCACCCATCGATGACTTCTTCAGGATCTGCGTGACACGCAGCTTCTTTGAGGTTTCGCATCAGCACGGCGGCGCCGAGTTTGACCCAGCGACGCAGATCACCGACGCAGAGCGCCCTCGCTACACCACCGCGACTTCGCGCGCTGGTCTGGTACATCAGCACCGACCGACGTACTCGCAGCAGCAATGACGGCAGAGGCCCGACGACACGCTGGTGCAAACTAAGAGGACGCCATTAGATTTTCCTTTATGTATTTTTTTCTTCATTATGCCAACCGTAGTTATGACATCTTTTGAATATCGCATATGGCTTTCTTTGACGATCCAACTGCTCGCAACGACGCGATAAAACGAGCTAGGTTTCTTGGGCGATGCGACAACACGGCGCCGACAGAGTCCTTAAAGGTCGCCCGTCTTGTAGCATCCCCTTAAAAGTTAGCCGAGTAGGCACTTTTCAGACGATGTGACCACACCGCTAGCTTTTCGTGACGATGGCACCGAGTAGACCGCTGTAACGATGTGACCAGCGACCATTTTTTCGACGATGTGACCACACGGGCTTGCTTTTCGTGACGATGTGACCACAAGGACTAGCTTTTCAGACGATGTGACCAGCGGGCTGGCTTGTGGACGACTTACCAAGACGAAGCCCAAGAACGGCCCATCCACTCCAAATTATAAATACACAGAATCGCCCAACTAGTCCACAACAGCACCACCAAGTAGAAAACATGGACAAAGAGAAGGAATGGGAGAAAATCCGCAAGCTTTTGAAGGACCTGTGTCTCCCATGAGACCACCGCCGCTATCATGCCGCTAGTCGAGCCTTTCACCCACCAAACCTTTCCGAATCGTGGATCTTAGGAAGCCGCCGTAGTACGCCCAACGATTCGGGACCACCACACTTCTCCTATGCTCGCGAACGCCCTGGAAGGACCCCGATAGGTGGCACCCCACCTATGCCGGTGTAGGGACGCCGCAAGTGTGTGAAATCAACCGATGAGTGGACCATTGGGCGCCGCTTATTGGTGTCGCTTCAAACTACGCCGTGGATCGCAACAACAGCATCCGTAATGAAACCCTATTTCATGGTACAATACTTTTTTATTCCGAAAACGGGTAACGAACTCTCTTTACCCACCGCAGCCTCCGCCACCACTATGCGACTTCCGCAGCAGGATCGACGACAAGATCCACCCCTACGACATGTGGTCGCGTGTCGACTAAGAGTCGGGCAGTGGAGCACATCGAGACCGTGAAAGGCGCCAAAGAGTTGAAAGCCGAGCAGTGCGAGCAAGGTAGGCGGGACAGCAACACGCGAGGAGCAGGAGCGTGAGCATGCGAGGCGACGGGAGGCCGAGAGGGAGCGAAAGAGGGCAATCGCGGCGAGAGCCAAGGCGCAAGGCGACGAGTACAACGCCGAGCTGGCCCGTAAGGGTAAATGGCCACGTTCGACTCAGTAGTTCTACCATATTCCTCCACATGTCCCATGTATTTCAATTTCCCTAAAGGCATGCGTGTACCGTGCTCGGTTCGTTGTCCTGCGTGCCATGTAATCCCCTTGTCGGATGAAATGTCGTGTGGTTATCGTTGAGTCATTTCCCAAGAGTTCTCCAACGGAGTTGTGCAGAGATTCCCGAACGCATTTTAGTATCGCCTGTCTTGGTACGTACGAATCATTAATCCCTCAATCGTCCTCCAAAAAATCTTCCAAAGTTTGCACAACAACAAATAGCGACTGGCGACAGCACGATATCGCCAGCTCAATCAAGCGACAGAAGGTATCGACAACCGCGATGTGGCCCGACTCTCTACAAAATCCTCTTGCAACCGTCGAAATTCCACACAGGACTCAGTCTTACTCAACCAAAAATAGGCGGACACAACAGAGAGGAGGACGAGAAAAGCTAGCGAAGCGCTGTTCGTCCGGTTGCCCACCCCTCGGGTAATTTTCTTAACAGAGCGGATTACATGATTCTTGATGTGCTGTTACGTAGTGAAGTCTGTTTTACATAGTTTTTTGGTGGGATATTTAGTTGCACATATGTAGTTCATCGTAAATGTTCTTCACATCGCAAAGACGTCAAATATGTCCGACGTCGTCAATTTCAAAATTTACTACGCCGAGGGACTATTATGGAGGGTCCCGAGGAATTGATTTGAGTTATTTCACCGCGACGTGTTCCCTACCAAGACCGAGCAACGCATATTCGGCGCCGTGATGCCGTGGTTGTTCCACACGCCCAAGTGGACCGTGATGTTCACGATTCGACATTGAGCCGCCTCGCCTCGGGCAGACAAACCCACGATTGGGAGTTAGTGCAACTAAAGGGAACAAATTCATGGCGGTCGATGTACGCATGGCGAGGGAGAGGGGTGGAAATTGGTCCTTCGTCCAAAGCGCTTGCAAATCCACTCGCATCCGCGCGTAACAAGTAGGAGTTGCCGACACCGAGGAAGAAATAGGTGACTCCAGCCGCACCGCACACAATGGCGTATGGGCAAGAGGTTGCCGATGTCGCCGAAGTTACCTCATTCAAGGAGACAAAGCTAGTGGGCTTGCCGACGAGGGGGAGGAGCCGAAGACCGTGCAAATGATGGAGCTCAAGACCAAGACTACATGGCATTGTCCAAGATGAAGGTTCCGATGACGACGATGATGCGACCAACAAAGTGTTCCATCCGAGTGGAACACATACCGCCGAGAACCTCGTCGTTAACGAAGGCTCCTATGTACCATGGGAGTACGACCGAGCGAGGTCGACTAGGAGCTACGCACAAATGCAAGGAGGCCGTAAGATGCGGTCAACCGGGCATTGTCGGTTCGACGCACATTCACCGCCGCTGTCTACCCCAAGATGCTACGACGTGAAGTGCGGCATTGAGGATACCTTGCGCGCACGCGCTTTTCACCAAGTGGGATACCTACCGAAGTGCTCCATAGTGGTCCTCACACATGCGCTGTCGCCGAAGTCGGGCCAGCCCCACCGAACTCGCCATCGCTTCATTGCCAATCTCATGTACGGTGAGATCGTGGACAACCTAGATTTCGAGCCACGATCCATCATTCGCCATTGAGGCAAGGTTCCAAGACACTATCACCTATGCCAAGGCTTGGAGGGCAAAATGAAGGCATTGGAATCAAGGTTCCAGACGCTCGAGGATTCCTACCACAACCTCCCCGGGCAACTCCGAAGTCATACAAGACAGAATCCCGCACTCATGTCGACATTCAAGACGCCACGATCCGGCGGCCTAATAAGAGGGTACTACAACAGCATTCTTCGCGCTTGGTCCATGCATCAATGCATTCCAAGATCTGCCGCCCAATCTTGTGTATCGATGGCACATTCCCGATCGGCGGTACAAGGGCCGACATCGACCGCAATAGCGACGACGGAAACAATCAAGTTCTTCCTCAGGCATTCGCCGCTGAAAGCGAAACACGATAGTCGGGTCGTGGTTCTTGAAGAATGTGAGGATTTACACAGCAGACCGCCCCAACGTATGCCTCATACATGACCGAACGCTGGCCCGCCGCGCAATAACACGCTACAACGAGGAGAGAACGCCCACTTCCATGTCCGGATCTACAGAGCAGGTGGTGCATGAGGCACTTGGGTGCAAACTTCTATAAGCAGTTCCGCAACAAGGACTTGATGAACATGTTCAAGCCCTCAGACAACCGTAACTGCCAGCCAGTAAGTTCGACACACTGGAAGATTCGACGACCGACAAAACCCACGTATGGAGGCATCGACAAGGGCCGCCTCAAGCGCCGACCAGGCCCCCCAAGCATTGCCACAGCTACCCACAGACGCTCCTAGTGTCACAAGGAAGACTGGGGCACAGGTCAAAAGCTTCTCAGAATGGATTGAGCACGAGCCTAAGGAGAAGTGGTTGTCGCCGCATGACAGGTGGTGCTCGATACGGATCATGACAACCAACCTAGCCGAGGTCTACAACTGGTCATGCGCGCGCCAGTGCCTCCTTTGGTTAGTATTGTGGAGGCAATTCTCCGCGGTACCACAAACTACTTTGTTAACAGATGCAAAGAATGCGCCGCCACCATGGCAATGACAGAGTACTCTACTCGCCATGATCACCGCATACATGGAGGAGAAGAGCAAGAAGGGTGAGATGCACCG
The DNA here is from genome assembly GCA_036346255.1 of Ampelocalamus luodianensis. Lineage (NCBI taxonomy): Eukaryota > Viridiplantae > Streptophyta > Magnoliopsida > Poales > Poaceae > Ampelocalamus > Ampelocalamus luodianensis. Next base: position 3,159,959 of record CM070625.1, on the reverse strand, counting down.
CATTCAAGATGGGCACGAGGAGCTTCGCCGAGATAATGTGCAGGATAAAGGGCGCCGCGACTAACCGCGAGAGGATCACCCATGAGTGCACGCCACGCCGCGATAGCTGCGCTTGCACTTGTAACAAGCCCTTCTTCTCGCATAGGCCCCGCTCCCATGTCATGGCCGCTGCTCGACTGGGCGCAAAGATCCCTGGCCAAGACTCTCTCACTATTTCACCAAGGAGGCGGTGATGCAAACATGGAGTGGAGAGATGTATGGTTACGCCGTTGTTGGCCATTTCACGGCCATCCATCCCGGGAGCAACTAACTGCGCCGCGACATTGGTAGGCTCAAGGAAAGGTTGGCCGCCGACAGTACGACGCGATCGTGAACGATATAGACGAGGCGGAAGTTTGACGTCGCGACGAAGAAGTGCTCCATTTGCGTGAGTCCGCCACACCTTCAAGACATGCCCCACGCGAAATACTCAGACCAAGGAGACATCGCATTCCGGACGTCACCACGGGACCTCATCCGGCGCCCCACTAGAGGCATCCACATGGGAGACGTTGACGCCGCGACCACGACAAAAATATTATTATCAATGTTGTCAATTATCATTTTAGTTAAGTGTTATGACGTTCTTCCGCAAGTTCTCAGAATATCGAGTACGAATTCCGATCGAATGACAATATCACTTATCTTCCTTTTACGAATCGCTCATACCTCAAACTTCCTCGCTAAATTCTCTGAAAATTAACCGTAGTAGAACAACATACGATGATGATAAAATGTTATTACGAGTCTAACAGATTTCGTACCATTTAAAATTTATGAAAATCACAAACCGCCTAAGTGAAATAGGAAAATAAGGATTGGGAATGGCAATATCACTTATCTTCCTTTTTCGAATCGCTCATACCTCAAACGCCCTCGCTAAATTCTCCAAAATTAACCGTAGTAGAACAACATACGATGATGATAAAATGTTATTACGAGTCCAACAGATTGCATCGCTTAAAATGTATGAAAATCACAAACCGCCTAAGTGAAATAGGGAAAATCAAAATCGCTAGGGTTAAATGAATCGCCAGCTCAATCGGCGATAAGTCTGCCGCCAGCTCAATCGCGATTCATTCCTCAATCGGCGATGTATGGGATAGGTCCTCGCCGCCGCTTGAACCGGCGACAGGAATGAATCGCCAATTCAACTGGCGACAGAGGCATATTTTTGTAATTTTTTTAAACGGCTATTTATTTTTGTAAATATCTTTAAAAATAATATTATTTTAAAAAAAAAATCCATATGTTTGGGGGCTGAAAATGAGCCGAGCCGGCTTACTCAAGCTCGGGTAAAACAACGGCTCGGCTTGTAAAGGGAACGAGCCAGAAAGTTAGCTAAGCTCGGTTTGAAATTAGGCCCGAGCTGCTCGTGAGCCCTCACGAGCCAAGCTGTCATGCTATGCTTCTTGTCACCTTTCTATAGATGTCTCTGGTAAAGGGAAGATAAATAGATAATGATATGCGCCACAGTCAGACGAGAAATTTCTGATCCAACTCTTGACTCTCTATCAAATGACATGATTTTGTCGGTAAATTTATCACTATTTGCATTCTACTGTCAGTAATCTTGACAGGATTTGAAGCGTAAAGAGAAAAATTCGATAGGATGTAAACTTATCACTTCTGAATACTAAGTGGCCGACCAAAACTAACTAAGCCTCCAAATAGTTGGTCAAACTGAAACATCAAACTACATGGTAACCAGAAATCTGCACTACAAATCCTAGGCATTCATATGAAGAGACAGGTGTGGTGCAAGCATGCACCTACCATTAGCTCTCACAAGAGCAGCAAGATGATTGAATTGCCGCTGTTCAAATCCTTTCTAATTTATTTTGTATCCCTACGAAGAAAGTTTTTCATCTTAAAAAGCATAGGGAAAAGATGAACTCGTCTGAAATTCACCAGCTGGAAGGAGAAAGGAAGGGTCATAGAAGAAAAGGATCAATCAAGCATGAACTGAAGTGAATTTAGGATGTTGAGGAAACCAAAAAAAAAACACATTAGGGAGTATTAGCTATCTATCAAAAGAAATCAGCAGAAGAAAGTAAGGATTTGAAAAGAGATAAACTGGAGAAAATTCTGAAAGAGAAAGCACCATCAATACCCTCAACTCCTCAAGACAGTAAGATACAGGAGCATGCCGTCGCGCACCGCCCGCCAGTGAGGAGGCGACGGAACGAGATATGGCGCCGGGCACAGGAAGCAAAGCAGCAGGGCAGGGAGGCAGAAGGAGCGGCGGGGCGTCGGGAGGAGAGCAGGGAGGCGGGTCTGCGGCGCCCACTCCCGAGGCTTGATCTGGATTGGAATCAGGTACTCAAATGGCTGGCTGTCTATTCTAGGGTTCACTCGAAATGGGCAGGGCAGCCTACGCCTCTATCATTGTATGAGTTGGGTCAGCTGGCAGCCTACGAGCCAAATGAGCCTCACGAGCGGCTTGGGCTCAGCTCGAAAATGATGCGAGCTGGATATGAGCCTTGGCTCGGCTTGTGTGTACCACGAGAGCCGAGCTGGCTCCTCTCCTTAGTCCTTCCAGATGTGCAACCTCGATCTGTTTGTACGGAGAATTTCCCAAGCTTCCGTCAATCATGAATCCAGACGAGATTGATTGTTTGTATGTAGTTCAACAGCACACAACAAATGCACTGAACCACAAATATATAGACAAGCAAGCTAGGTTCAATAATCACTCAATACTGGAGAATCACTCAACAATAAAGCCACGCCCACAATGGTGTCTGCCCTGTTTATCACAAAACTGAAGATGGACTAATTAAGGGCAGGCACCTTACATCTTAACTTTCAGATGCCACTAGCTTGCTGCCAACATCTCTGTCTGTGCCCGGACGCTCCGCGGCATCTTCTCCCATCATCCTAGCCCTCAGATTGGCTGCCATCCAGAGCGACAGTACAAAGAAGGTCGTCGCGAACACGACGCCCAGCAAAGCATGCCACCATTTTTCAGCGAAATTGACCAGCCAGAACACGAACCCAACGTAGTAGACGGCATACAGCCCGAAGCTAGCATCCTGCATGCATGCGCGCAACAGTAACAAGCAAGCACACGAAAAGATTTGTGGGGACCCCGGAGTTATCTCCGTAAGACCGAGACTAATCAAGGTTTTAGGGACATAACTCTAGATCTCCAAAGAATGGATTCCAACTTAACTCCATCTAAATGAGAGGCTTAACTCAAACTAGAGCTCCGACGATCATGCGCGCCACTCCTCTGCGAGCACTACATGATTGTCGGTTCTCCAACAAATCAAGCGCTACACTTAGTGAGTTAAATAGGAAGCCATGAACAGCGAGTATGACTTATATTGGCTCCCAAGATCAGCGACCAATATAACCATACTCCCCTTCAACGTTGATTATATCCATACAACAACCATACATAAATAGTACAAAAGGCATACAACAAAGATCCAAGTTTACAACTAGTACAAGTGGCCGACCGGCCAAATTAACATAAGAGTATTAAGTAGCAGCGGAAACGAATAAATAAACCAAAAGGCCAGCAGTGGTATGCCCACAACCCATCGGCAACCGACTAGGATTAAAAAATAGCAAGCTACTCATCGGTGTCGCCTAAATCGACACCGACGAGCTCGTCGGTCTCATTATCCTCCTCACCTGTAAAAGCCAGCAAACATCTGGCTGAGTACAAAGAGTACTCGCAAGTCTTATACAAATAAAAAAAATAGTTATGCATAAGGTCATTCAAAGGAGGGGCTCATATTGGTTTAGTTTTGCGAAAACGACGCAATACTGAATAACCTACACATACTAGTTTTTCAAGTGTCATTTCAAAATCAGATTTGAACTAGAAGTAAAGCATGTGAATAAGTAATAAATTCAATAACAAATGAATCATACCAACAACAAGGTGGCGGTCCACTTTGATACAACAACAAACATGAACATCCCATTCATGTCGATACCCAGTTACAACCACAATTTTAATTCCAAGTCTAACAATAAGCAGCCACAAATTTCAAGCGATCGTCCATAACCGTGGACACGGCTATTCGAATAGATTTATACCCTGCAGGGGTGTACTACTTTACCCACACGACTTGATTAGCCCGTAAGCCTCCAGATGCCTCCGAATATAGCATACCTTCTATGGTATGCGGTACGTAAATCAAGATACGGTCGTTTTCAAAGAAGAAGATCCCATTGAGCCAAGTCCTCAACCCATGGCTCTAGGAAACACAAGACGTTAACGCCTCCATCCTATATATCCTAGGAAACACAAGACGTTAACGCCCCATCCTATCGGCCCAAAGGAACACGGGATTTCACGGTCCCATGCCCTTACAATTTCACCACCGTGGGACTCAACACAATAAAACCTTCCCCCTACTTGACCATACGGCACCCATATACCGCGTGTGATAGCACGAGTTTTACTTGAATTGCAACAACCCAAAGTTCGGTCCTTAATCGTCCGCATAAGTCAACCACTTACCCAAAGCTCGTGCACGAAGCACCATCACTAACCAACACTTGTCCAGACCAAAAGCTCATTTAAAATGACAAAATTTAACTCATAAATCAGATACTAAGATCTGAAACAAAAGTATATAATGAGAGTTGTGTTTAACCCATAATTGTCGCTATTCCGACAATCGAAAGCTACTGGTTCTAGACTTGCATGGCTAAGCAAACCTGCACAATATAATTTCACACATCCTATCATACTCATTTCAGTACGGGAATAATTCATGGATAGCCACAATGACAAGAATATAGGATGTGTCTAACTATTCATCACAAAAGTAGCGACAATATCAAAATAGTATGCAAACAATTATCATTGCATCTATCCTAACAAAACTGGGATCAAATGTGATGCAAAAGAAAGTTCAAAAGGATGCTTGCCTTGCTGGTAAAGTAATTGCTCACTCTCGGTCGCGTAGGAGTCGATATCAATAAGCTCGGAATCTAAATAAATACAATACCGAATAAACATCGAGAAATACTCCAAAAATCAAGATGCTAAAAAATGCATGATTTTTCTACAGTAGCTAAGTTATGATTTTAAATGATTTTTGGTGAAAGAATTATTTCATTTTGATTTAGTACGTGGAAGTTATGGTGATTTGATTTTCAGATTTCAATTCGCCTTAATTCATGTATTTTAATTATGAAGTGAAAATTTGTAGGGCAGTGGTGAGTACATGGATAATTAGGCAATATTATTACAAGTTCAAAATAGTTGAGTTTGCCTTAATTGGAGTTTCCATGAATTACTTATGAATTTTTGAAGTTATCAGCATTTTTCTATTGTAAAAATAATAGTGTTAATAGCTTATTTCCAAAATAATGCTCTCTGCTACAGAGACATGGTTGAAACCAATTTTCATATAAAGTTCATTAAATAAGAAAATTACCAGAAGTTGTTTCACTCATTTTGAAGTTAAAATGAATTAGTTATGCATTTTAGAAGTTATACATATTTTTCAGTGTGCAAATTAACAGATTTCGAATTTCATAAAGTATTTACTACTTTCCTCACCGAGCGCTAGCCTAGTCAGCGTCAATGACCAAGGGGCCGGTGAATAATGCATTTTTCATTTTAACTAAGATTTAAATTGCGTTTCGACCAGTGGGTCCCGCTGTCAGCGACACGGTCCACGGGACTTGGTCCACCAACGCATGCGCACGGCGCACGGGATTTAAGGCTTAGGGCCCACATGTCAGTCACTCTTTGCTCTGGTTTAACTCCCGCCGTTTTTTGTGCTCGGGCCCACACGTAAGTGAAACATTAGGACGGCTAAGACAACGATTTATGGCTAATCTAATCATTAGGCATTAATGGCCGTCATTTGTCGTAAACTCCCGCTACTGTGTTTGGCCGGAGTACGACACGCCTCCCGTTGTTGTGCCGTCGCGGCGATTCCACCCGCGGCGTGAACCAAGAGCATGTTTAGGTGCACAATAGCGCTGCGCTCCCAATGGAAGTGGTCTCGACGGCTGAGCCGGCCTGTACCGACGGCTAGCCGGAGTTGAGCGGCGGCGAAAATACGACAAAAGAGTACATGGCAAAAGAGAGCTCCGCAGCGACATTCAAGCGTGTGCCTGAGTACTAAGGACTAACTAGAAGCTACCTGAGCGGAGGAAGGTGCTCGGGAAGCTTGGGACGCGTTGGAGCTGGCACTGCCACGAGAAGAAAAGTGGCGGCAATACGGCTTCGCGGGGAGAGAAGGTCCTAAGCAAAACCAAGACCAATGAATACTTGGAGCAGCTTCAAGAACTCAAGATCAAGCTTTAAGAGCAAAGAATTGAAGAATAGCCTACCAAATCGAAGTGGAGGTGAAAAGTTGGTTCCTCTACGAAAATGATGCAAACTCCGATTCAAAGAAGACACCGCCGTGCAACCTCGAAATAAATTGAGGGGTTTTGATCGATGGTCCAAAACACGTAAGGTGACGCGTAGATTGAGGACAATACCTCCCGACACGAAGAAGGCACGGATGTGTCCGCGGTGGCGCGCTCGACGTGAGTCGAGCACGGCGGTGGACCAAAGGGCTACAAGCAATTACAAGAACTGAGATCAGCAAAAATGGAGAAGGTGTTGAAGGTAGAAAGGATGGAAAACACCCGGTGGAAACTTACCCAAGCGAGGAGCACAGGCGAGCTTCCTTCTTCTCGGTCAACAGAGAAGAAGTGAGGGAGAAAGAAGGGTTGCGAGGGGATGTTATGCCCGGGCGATGACGGCACTGGAGGCGGCGTGAGGTGGAGATCGCTCCGGAGTGGTCCAAGGTGGCGGTGGATTCACGGCGTGCCTGGCGCCGTTCTGAGCAAGTCGGGAGGACGCGGCCGCGTGGCATGGGATGCCTGTGTCGCCAATGGCTGGGGAAGACGAAGCTGACAGCTCGGCCCACCATGTCAGCGAGACAATGACGCGAGCGAGTGGGAGTTAAGTGACTCAAGGCGCACCGTCGGATCTCAGATGGACGGTTAGAATTAGAAAGTGGCGAAAACAATCGGCCGAAAGGGTATGTGTTCTGGACCGTTGATCCCCGATCGTGTGGCTCACGTGAGGTGCATAAGTTGGTCCGACCGAATCACTTCATCGAAGTCGACTCAAGCCGAGGAACAGCATTACCGGTTTGAGTTTAGGTTTTGATCGAATTTAACTTGTCTTCCCTACTTTGACTAGGGCTTAAAAATAAAAATAAAATTCCTAAAATCATGAAATAAATTGGTGGGGGTTCCTGGGGTAACCTAGTGTCCATAAAAATTATTGAACCCTACTGTTCATGATATAGTTTGTGTTATATAAATTCAAACTTAGACTAGGTATTTTAATAGTGTTTGAATTTTCTTAAGGTTCAAACCAGTCCCAAAAATTTGGGAAAAATTATATTAATTCGTGATAATTAATATAGTATTTGAATAAATTATTTTCAGAGATACTTTAGTAGCATTTATTTCAGTCTTAAGATTGGAGTTCAATTTAAAGTGTATGCTTCATGTGTATTTTGAGATTCTCCAAGTATAATATTTATATAAAAAAGTTCCAAAACATGATGCATGCTAATGAGATGCATAATAAGCTTCTTTATTAATTTTGGGGATGTGACAAGATTAGTCTGTAAGATGGAAAGAATAATTGACAATGGACAGGGTGACAGGTAGCCTTGCCAGAACGGGTGGAAACAATTAATGTATTCGCTGATATATGAAAACAAAATTCAGTTGCCAAGCAAATAGAGCACGCTTCAAGAGAGCGCACAGATAGCACTATCCTAATTCAGAAAATCAGACAAGGAGTTCAGGCAACTCAAGTAACTGCAGTCAGCATTCAGCAATGAGACATAACGAGGGTGAGATTTTTTTTTTTTTTTTTACATAACGAGGGTGAGATTATTTTTTTTCCTTTTTTTGATTAAAGGGGTGCCTATCTCCTCCGATTTCAATTAGTGAAACCAGTAACAGCATCATCTACAGTACAGCCATAGTACCATCTACAGTACCTCAGCTACAAGACTATCTGTAGTAGACTGCCCGGAGGACTCGACCGCGGGTGAGCTGGGTGGCTCAACCGCCCCCACACCAACTGAGCCAAGCTCAGTTCCCAAGGGGGGATTGTTGGAATGCACTTCTTGTAAGACACAGGTTCTGTATTGGCCGAGGGAAAATTATCCAAAACGATACAATTGGTTTGACTTAGAGGCTTTTGGTCGATGTGTTCTTTTCACATCTTCGGATAGAGCGCAAAGAACTGGTTCATGGCGAGCTAACCTTTCTTTCCAGATTAATTGTGTATCACAAGGTGAATTTTTTTTCCAATAATTGAAACCGAGACAAAATAGTTCAGAACAACAAGTTCATTACAGAGCACTACAAAATACAGATTCATCACATCTGAGGTGTCTCCGAAGAAACAAAACCAAACCCAGATCAGTGAACACAAAGATAGCACTACTGTTCTATCCGACAACAGGAAGACAATAGGGATACTGCGACGAAATAGGGGTTCATTTTTCCGTTGACAGAAACGCTGATCATCCCTCTGTTGAAGCAAGGTGGTGTTGACAAACCCGCAAAATAATAGATAAATTTTATGGTACATTCTTCTATTAGCTTATGGTGATAGTATAAATTAAATCTGACTATTGATTTGTTAAGGGTATAATAGACTTTTTGTTTGTATTTGTATTTTTTCACGATGGTATTATGGACTTTTCTAACTAGGGTTGAAAATATTAATCTTATATTATGTAATCTCCATATAGATAATTATAATTCTACTCCTCGAGGTTCTATACTCATATCGTCAGGTGTAGTATAACTAAATCGTAACCAATCTAAACCATCGGATTAAAAGAATGGACGGTCCGCATTAAATTGAGTGTAGCGTAAAAGAGCTCAAATAATAAACCTTGGCTCAGGAACCGGCGCAGAATCATCTGCAGCGCAGGCGTAATTTGGTGGCACTGACGCGCACTCGTAAGCACTAACACCACAGCATTGCTCAACACGATATTCAAATTGGAATTTATCACAGGATGTTCTTTATAAATTCAACTACAAATCTACAATGTACTAAAGAAATAGCTCAAACCAAATCGCAGCGGCATCGTATCCACCACGCGCGATGGAATTATTGAACACGAGACGACGGCCATGGCAAAGGGTTCGAAGAAGAGGAAAAGGATGAGGCGAGGCACTTACAAGATCCCTGAGGTAAGTCTCCTGCTCCGCCCACTTGGCCAGGTTCGTCTCGGCGGCGCTCCGGCGCCCCGACCCCGCGCTGAGGCCGTTCTCGATATCTACAGCCACATGGTCGGAGTTGTTGATCGACATCTCTCTCGCCGTTCTCTCAAGATGAGTGAGAGGTTAGGGGTCCTGCCCCTAATAGCGCGGCAGCTCAACGACGGCGGAGGAGTCCGGGAGGGCTTACGAAACAGCTTTCAGATGCAGTCCACGCACGGGGTCGGGGTAACCTCTCAAGCCCCTCCTTATATCTTGGGCTTTTGAATCGAGCTCATAACTAACACGTCTTGTACTTGGATTTTTTTTTTAAAAAAAAAAATCACGTATTGTACTTGGCCTTTTTTTTAGGAAAGTCATGAGCCATCCTAACCGCCTCCTTAGGATTTTTAGGGTTTTACGCCCTGTTGGAACTTGGAACACGGTAAATTCCTCATACACCTATGTGAATTGGAATATTTCATGTGAAATTCTTGCGGTACAAATAGACTTTTAATGTGAATGCATGTATTTCCCTTTTTTAAGGCCTCACATTTCGTTCTGTTTCTTCTCTTTTAATGCAATAGACAACCTCCTGTCTGTTTTCCTTTAAAAATATATATATATATTTCCTTTTTTTAGGGTAATATCGTTCCAAATAGACCTTTGATGTGAAGTTATATCAGAATCCTGAAAGCCAATGGAGTAAACTAATTCACAGGAAGTATCTTTCAGAGGAGGAATTTTTTTTGGAGTGTTCTCCTCAAGGAGGATCTCAATTTTGCAGGGATTTGCATAAAGTGAAACACTGGTTCAAAATGGGAGCAGCTCATACAGTCAATGATGGTGGCCGGTCAACAAGATTCTTGACAGATGTTTGGATTGATGAGGTTCCTCTGAAATGTCAATTTCCTAATATTTTTGCTATCTGTATGGATAAGGATGCTAAAGTTGCTGATCTATTGGAAGCAGAGGGGTGGAATGTTGAATGCAGAAGAACTTTTGGCATTAAAGAGATACAAGAATGGGAGGCTCTTATGTTGAAACTACAGGATGTTCAGCTGACATGAACCAGGGTTCCTATTTGGAGTAGAAAGTAGCTACAGGCACACACAAAGCGTCCAAATTCGCAAACGAAGCTGAGTTGGATCGGAAACAAATACAAGTTTTGTCTTTTATTAACACGTGAACAAGATCTAAGTCTGAGATGACTTTATTCCCTGTGCTCCGATTCATTGCCGAAGAAGAATTCAACTCGTACAAGTCTACAAGGCAGCGACGTCCTGGAGACAAACAAGGAGCTTACGTATAACAGCATCAGTTTTAAGAAACAATAATAATATGCTTTATGAACAGCAATAGAATGTTGTTCATATTATTACTGTTTATTATTGAAATTTGGGTGTGTTGTTACAATTTAAAACCTTCCTTTTCTAGCCAAAATCCAAAACCTATTTGAAGTTTCAAAGGAAATACAAGTCAAAGCTTGTATTATGACTGAGAAGTATTTTTATTAAAGCCTAGATAAATTATCTTGGTCTAAAAATAGTTTTTGTTGAATTTTTAGAAATTATTTTACTCTTGATAAAAATATTTGACTTTAAATAAACCTATTCGGGTTAATGTAATTATTTATGTATTTTAACAAGTGAGGCAATGGTTTTTAAATTTTATTTGGGACATATATGATCTCAGTAGCATCTTTGCAAAGTTTCATATTTTTACAAATTTATTTGCTATTTTTAAAGTCCCGGTCAAAGTTTTGAGGTTTTCAAATGAGTTAGTCAACTCTCCCGGCCTAACCTCAGTCCATGGCACTGTAGCGACCGAGCTAACCTGGTTTGAGTCCAAACCGGTGCATCGGGCCTTGTCTGCCACGTCTCTACGTGCACCCCAGTCCTCGGTGCTTGCAAGCCGTTGATCTTCAAACGAACAGGCGAGATTGCAGAGCCGTGTGGGCTATCCACGTACGCGAAGCAATCTCCACCATCGGATCTCCGTCCTAGCGCGCTCATCCTTGCTTTTGAAACCACAGCGCGCCATCTCAACTCTCAGCCGTTAGATTTCTAAGCGAACGAGCCGGATTCATTTGGTCGTTCGGGTCATCCCGGAGAGCCCTTCAATCCTGGCCGTAGGATCTAAATCGTGCGACTCGCACTTATTGGGCTGCACCATATTTTTATGGTAAAGGCCAAAATAAATGTGAACCGTTGGATTTTCAATAAGCGGTTCAGATCTAGTGGGCCGTTCGGGTCACCCGAACACCACATTGAATCTGAGCCCTTGGATCTAAATCGGACGATCAAGAGTGATTGTGCCGTTCGGGCCATCCTGTAGCCACGCAATCGTGACCGTTAGATCTAGATCCTGCGGTACGTCATTTTCGGAATATGCCATTTTTAAAAAGGTAAAAGCCGAAATCAGCGAGAGCCATTGGATCCTCAATCAACGGATCGATCACGGTGGTCGTCGTTGGGTTCGACGCACCACTCAACCTCCACCTTTGGATCTCGATCGGACGGACCGCATCCATTGGGCCGTTCGGGCCACCGGACTCCTCTTCAATCTCCACCGTTTGTAGGGGAACGGGTAGGCTACACTAGCGCAAATTAAAATTCTACCCGTAAACCAAGATCACTGCAGTTATAGATCACGGTCTTACCACTAGACGCGCAGGTGCGGAAGTTGATGCAGCATGTCGGAGCAGAGTAGTCGTACTACTTCCTCGTCCTCGTCGTGGCGTCCCACGTACAGCTCCTCTCTTGCGGTTCGTCCCAACGCTACAGATGCAGCGCCTTCAAAGGTATCCACACGTACGGGAGGAAGCGATGCACGCCTAACTACTAGATCCGCGCGAGCGACTAGGGCGTGGGAGGGGTGACGGCTAGGGTTTGAGGATGTCACGAAAAACTCATCCCATAATCCTGTGCACCCCTGCCCTCCTTTTATAGACGTCCTTACAATGGGCTTCTACTAATAGAGGCCCATTAGGACTCAATGTCCAGTCTAATTCGGATCCAATCCGAATTAGGCTTCAGCCCCTTAAGTGTGTGACCCTATGGGTTCACGTATATTTAGACATGACGCGAGTACACATACTTGGTCAATAGTTGGTAGCGGCCTCTAGCAAGACGTGCCAACTCCTAAACGTACACAACGATCATATCGGACGAACCATCACAACGTCATGTACATGCCAATCCCTTTGCCTCACGATATTCGGTCGAGCTCCAAGCTGACCACTCTTTCGATCCTGTGATCCGGAATCTCTTACTAGGTTAACTCTTAACCTTAAGTAGCATGGCCATGCATTTCTGGATCCGATCACTCGAGGGGCCCAGAGATATCTCTCTCAAGTAGAGAGGGGCAAATCCCATCTCGACTGACCATGTCTCGCAGCATGCTTCATGACAAACCCGAAAGCTACCTTTATAACTACCCAATTACGGAGTAGCGTTTGATAGCCCCTAAGTAGGTCGATTCACATCTCAAGTACATGCGACAATCTTAGGTCTAAGGACAAGGCGTACACATTGTGTAGAGAGAACCATAAGTATAATTGCTATGTCTCATGTTGGGTCGGTCTAACCCCATGTTCTAAACATGTGTCCACATTATTGGTTTGACATCTCCATGTCTATGACCTGTGAAACATGGTCATCAACCGATACATGTGCTAATCCATCATTCACGTGTGTCCTCACATGAACTCCGACTAGAGACAACTTTAGAATAACCATATAAGTAAAGAGTTTCACAAACAAGTCACATACTTGTTAATCAACACAAAGGCAATATTCAAGGAACATTTATTAAATCATGGATACAACGAAATATCATCATCTTTATGATTACCTCTAGGGCATATCTCCAACACCGTTGATCTTAGATCAAACCGTGCCGCCCTTTTCGTGTTTGAAATCAAAGGCGGGCATTTATTTTTGACCGTTGGATTTCGATCCTACGGTACCCATTTGAGCCGCGTGCACTTAGGGCCGGATCTTGATATGGCCGTTGGATTAGAATCGTGTGGTCCATATTGAAAGATACCGGTTGCATATTATTTGTCCAGATTATTGCCGTCGTCTATTTCCAATCGAACAACTGCCAATCTTTTGAGCTTACAGTGAGATGTATTGTCGTATTTTGATGCGACCGACAGCGGGGCCCGTTTGTCAGCGACGCCTCTCTCTTTCTCCTCGCGACTGTATCTCGTCGCCGACTTCGTTGCCAGAGAGGTGGTGTTCCGCCGCGATTTTAGCAAATCCCTCCTTAACACCTGCTGCCATGTTGCCACCGCATCATCTCTAGAGAGTTCTCGTTTGTTCCAGTGGTTCAACCTCTATATATAACCCTAACTTTTGAGCTCACCGCCATTGTTGACCAAGAAAGCTCTCTTCACCTCTTTTCTTCCTTTCCAGTGAAGCTTTCTTGCTCTCATTTCTTGTTCATCTCTATCTTTGCATAACTTATCTGGTAATGAGAGTTTCAGGCATCATTTGTAGGTGGAGCCCGTGATCTTGCTCTCTGTTGAACCGAGCCGGTTATAGCCCACTGTGGTGATTTCTTGCTCTGGTGAGGTTTACTCCAAACTTTTCTGTCCAGATCGTGTATTGTGATCCACATGACTCAAATCTTCTATTGTTTTCGTTTTTGGTCAAACAGGAGAAGTGAACTTTGGATCTTCACTGTTTTTGGCCGAAAGCTTAACTTTATCTTCTTATACTCTAATTGGTAAGCTTAGACCTTAATTCTTGTCACCTTAAGCACCCTAAGCATGTCAGTAGCTCGCATGAGCCATCCACTTGTACATGTAATACTCCAACCTTCTTTAAACTGAAAATTTGTTTTATAACTTTTCGGTCTTTCATATCATTTTCAAGCTCTAGGGTTTCCCATGTTATCTTTTCAGCTTAGTTAGTTCTTAGCCAAACCCTTGTAGCATAAGCAGTTGTTCTTTTGATTCTTAATGCCTTCTACTTAGTTTTGTAGCAAAAATCTACCTCTGTCAGCTATTGTCAGCCAAACCGACAACCTCTGTAATTTTTATAGTTTTCTGTAATCTGACCAATTAGGGTTAGTCTAGGTTATCATCTACTCTAAAGATCAGATTAAGCTTCAATTTAGAATCTTTTACTTAGTACATTTTCAATTAACCCGAAATCTGCAATCTGCCCTGTTTCAAATTCTTTTCAAAGTCTGAAAACTGTAACTTTAACCTAAACCCTAATTTCTGTCAATTAAAGGCAGTAGGTGGTATTATGGGTTATTATCTTTATTGGGGTAAATATAACTTAAGCATGTTGTTAACCATGCATTATCATCTTGATCATATATTTTTCTCTTTATCTTTTACTTGCTGCCAGTTCTTGTGTTCATTGGATTTTATTGTTTCTTTTAGAATCTGGTTCTTCTGAAGTAATTGAGTCCATTTCTGAGTAACAAGAACCTGCACAAGAGGTGTATTACTATCAAGGCAAGCATCCTCTGTGCATCATGTTGATCCCAAAGTTTTGTACTATAGATTTCCAAAATACAGTGATAACTGTTGTATGCTAAGTTCCTAAAAAGCAATTGTGATCTGTTAGTAGATAGTTAAAACCTAACATTGTGGTTTACCTTAAATCTGACCATACACTCAAACTTAGAGTAGTGTTGTATACTACGACATTTAATTTCAAAAATTTGCTTAGTCATGCAGTCTATAGAACGTTAGAGTTTGGCAAGACTATCTTGTCAAACATGGGAGCAACAAATGAATTTCAGTCGTTTTAACTCTTTGTCAGTCTATTTAAATCAGAACTGAATTTAAATTTAGTTTGATCTGGACAAGAGGATGCTAGTGATGGTGCCTTCGTGTACGAGATTGGGAAATGTGGTGGACTTGTCTGGACCAATTAAGGACTGAACTCTGACCATTCAATTCAAGCCCCAACGTACTTCCACACGCGGTGTATGGGCGCTGTTTGGTTAAGTAAATGGTTAATGCTATTGAGTTGAAAACAAGGAGTAAGGACATATGTATTGATCTTATATAGCATAGATGCTTAAGTCTTCGGGCCGTGTCTTATGCCATGTGAGCCTTTATATCAGTATCAGATGTTCTTAGAAGGGTGAGGGTGTATATGTGTTCTATCGCATGTACGTACCTTAAGGGTTCCGATTGCGATCTAGTATGTGTAGCGAACACAATCTGTATTTCTTTTGATTGGGTCGGCATTCCCGGCGCAACATGTGTGCCCCGGTTAAGCAGATGCTATCAATCGTTGTTTAAGCGGGATTAGTTCACACATGGGTTGTTCAACTCAATGGCGTCAACTTGTTGAAAAATACCAAATCTTAGTTTACCCGGCCGGCATACCAAAGGTTGTGTGCTATTATTCCGGAGGCTTACGGGCTAACTAAGTCGTGTGGATAAAGATGTACACCTCTGCAGGGTTAAAACTATTCGAATAGCCGTGTCCGCGGTCATGGACGACACTTGAGTTGATGTCACCTGTATAGATTTTGATTTCAACTAATGTTTGGGTTCTCGTTCGGCATGAGGGAATTCATGCAATGTTTTTGTTGGTGGTGAACCACCACTCTAATTATGTTACTGTTTATATTTACATTTTATTTACTTACTGTTTTAGTCCAATTTGATTTATTAAATTGCTTTATCCAAACTCAGCAGTTGTAGGTTAAGATGTATCGCTTTATGCAAAATTGAGCCATTATACCTTCCTGTTGTGACCTTAAGCATATACCAATTCTAATTCTTTGAATAGGTTCTATTAAACACTTTATTTTCATAGTTTGTGTAAGTCTTGCGAGTACCTTCTGTACTCAGGTGCTTTCACCATTTGTTGCAGGTGGGATGGTTATCTGTATGAGATGCCCATTAGCGTCGATCAGGGTGACACTAACGAGTGAAGCTATTTCTTCCCTCTATGCAATAACCTGCGGGTGATGGGGCCATTGGTGGCTTTTGCTGTTTTGTTTTGCTTCCGCTGTTAAACTTTGTAGTGACCAAAGTCACTTGATACCATAGTGTTAAACCTAACTGTAACTTTCTGTTTAATTATGTAAATGTATGCCTTGTATGTGTATGATGCAATATTGTTTAAGGATATATGTGCAATGGTCACTGATCCTGGGAACCATTGTAAGACATATATCCGGGACCTGAATATTGGAATTATACCTTATTAAAATTTATGCTTCTAGTGTGATTTTTAATTAAGAACTGAAATGTTCTTAATTGTTAATTATGCTTTTAGTGTAATTTTTAATTCGATTTAAATTCCAATAATCCGGGGTCCTCACATTACGCCTTTAAGCACACACGAAATCAAGGAGTATATTTTATCTTTGGCCCAACTGCTGGCGCATGGGAGGTTAGGATTTTATTTCTATTTTCACTGCATTTGTTTCTTGGGAGCAACTAGTGTCCAGTGTATCCTTCGTAGCTCATCTTCATCGTCGAATCTAATTTAAAATGCTCGATCTTAGCCATCCGATCGGATGCAACAAAGAGGCGCAACAATTATTTAGTAAGCCTGCAACAAATCCACATCCGATGCAACAAAAATACAACAAATTCCTAACTCGATGCAATAAGCACGGATTTCTCGGTGTAACGAATAGAAATCCCTATCGCAACAAAAGCTTACTTTTGTGCAACAAATACTGCAACATCAAAAAATAACAATATCAACATTTATACGAGGACACAACATTTTGGGTAGCACGTTGCAACATCTTAAAAAATATATGTACCACAGCAATAAAAACATACAGTGCCAACATCTTAAATCACCTATAGCAACAAAAAAAAAAACAATAGCCACAACAGAACACTTGATTAACTGGCTTTGGCCTCGACAACTGCATGCTTGGCTCGGGCTCGGGCTCGGGCTCCCGGAGGTCGTTGCAGGCTCGCCATGCACCAGCCCGCTCCTCCACTCGTTGTTCACCGCTCCAACTCCTCCGGCCGACCACCGCCATCCAGCGCTCCACCGCGACGCCATTTCCTCACCAACACAAGTGACGGGGTCCTCGGAAGGTAAGGCCTACCTGCGAGCTCCAGTTGTGACAACATGCGGCAAGAGAGAAAAGGGGAGGAAGGTAGAGAGAAGCATGGAGCACCTCTCTCCGATCAAGCCGTGGCCATGTGCAGCGAGAGAGATGGAGATAAAAGCAAGGAGTGAATACAATGAGAGTATTTTCAGGTGAGAGATGGAGAGTGACATAAGGATTACATGGTGATGGTTGGAACACGTGGTTTGGCGCGAACGTGAGGCAACGGAATGAATTCATGTTGTGATGAGTGGCAGCGTCCGATAACTTAACTGGCATCAGACATCTGGGTGATATCATTACATTGTTTCTTTCCCTCCGAGCGATGGGATAGGTGGCGCATCAGAAGTTTCGTCAAGATGATTTAATTTGAATCGGTTTATTTGTGTCTCAAGATGATTTAATTTGAGTTGGTTTATTTGTTTCTCAAGGAAACCGATTGGTTTTTATAAGGAAACCGATTGGTTTTTATATGGAAAACCAATATGAGTCCTTGTAACGTGTGAGTTTGAGTCCTAGTCGGCCATGCATTGGTCAGGAATTGCTGCATGTCTTAAATCTGCGTAGTTGATAGTTGAGTCAAGTCTATTTTACGCGTATGCCTATAGAAGGCCAAGGGCAGTGCCCATTGTAGAGTTTTGATTATGAATTAAACACGTTGTGTGTCGTTGGCAGCTGGCCGTTAGAGTTTATCTCTGTTTATCGTGTGTGCGAGTTCTTGAGAACCTATCGAGATTTCTCATCTTTGTGTGTGGATTCCAATCACTGTGTTGGTTTTTGCTTGCTGGATCATTGATATCTATTTCTCGTTCGTGTATTGTTGTGTGTGTGGGAGAGAGATTATTTATCAAAGTGTGAATTACATCTTGTAATTCGTGCTCTACCTGTATGTGTCAATTCTACCTCCATGAAAGATCAAGCAACCTACTAGATCGATCTTGCCTCGAGGTTTGATCCTCGTCACAGGGGACTGCAAATTATGTGGGCAACCTGAGTCAACATAACATATCATGTACCAATGCCCCATGGCAAGGTTCATATGGATCAGTATTAGTGAAACTTTTGGATGGGAGTGACCACCTTCATACATTGAGGAGTTATTGAATTGGCTTAGCAGAAAGAGTAGCTGAATGGAATGCGTAGACTAGTCTGGCTAGGCCTGGGAGCGCTTTGTTGGTCTCTATGGACTGTGCGAAATAAGATGTTATTTGAAAAGAAATTTGCTAAACAGCCGATTGATGTTTTGTATAAACTAATCTTCTTTTTACAGCAATGGAAGCCACTATGGAAGGGACTGGATCATCAACTGCTGGAACATATGGTGGAGAAGATTAAATGTCAAGCGAGCAAGCTAAAGCAGGGAGGGATTCGTTGTGTGTCTTAGGCCCTATTTGGTAGAGCTCTAGACTCCTATTTTTTAGATTATGCTTTTGATTATCTGAGAATCTGGAGCTATCTGTTGAAAACGTTTAGCTGGTAGGTTGGCTCCAAAAACCATATGAGGGAGAATTAGAGGCAAATAGACCATGTTACCCCTAGTTGTAATAATTCAATTGTATTTGTATCTTTCTCTTATGTATTTGTACATAAATTATAGAATTTTTTTCTCCTAAATTTGTTTAGACTATGTGAATGTATATACGTTGTATTTGTACACAATGCCAGGTTAAATTGCATTTACACTTCATGATAGATTACAACTGTGTATAAGCAAATTTTGTACTGTTCACGCTACGATAGATGAAGCTAGAGATATTGCATTCATAACGTATAAGTGTTCAAATGATAATTAAATGCTATTACGTACAAGTATTGAAACAAGCAGCAGGAAAAGAAACATCAACACACACGGATGCCAATCCGTCGGACCATATAAGGAGCAGCATGAATTAGCTGCAAATCGAGGGCTAAAACTAACTGCGACAACGAGCAGCGGAGGGGAAATCGAAGAGGACCTTAGATGCAGATAAACGAAGAAGAAACGCGGTGAGGAACGGAAGGAGGATTAAGACGCAAGAAAACGAATCGAGGAGGATAAACAAGCAGCATCGAAAAAAGACCAACAAACCTGGGGGTGTTACCAGAGCACTGTGGCGAATGGCGGCGCAAGGGGACGGGCGTGGAGGTCTCTCGAATCCTAGGCTTCCCGCTCAACCACCACTGGCGTCCATCCAAGCCGACAACCGCCTCGACTTCGCCCGGATGGGGGGGAGCACGGTGATACATCCAGCGGATAGATGGAAGCGTATTTGAGGGAGCGCTGCGAGGAGCGGGGCGGAGGGGAAGGGCTGGGTTGGCAGTGACGACTGGGGGACGTCGCGTTGCACTCCGAGGACGACGGCGGCGAAGTGGAGGACCGGCGGGAGTGCACATGGGGGGCCGGAGGCAGCGCACGAGGGGCCAGAGGCGGCGTGCGGCGGAAATCGCCCGTCGCGAGAGCTCAAAGAGATGACGACTACGCGAGGGGATCGTGAAACGCTTCACTCGTGGGGGGTCACGTGCTAGGATGAGCCGGGTAGATCGATGGCAATTGCGGGTAAATATTAGAAACTTCAAGGGGTATTTTTGTTTTTGCAAGGTTGGATCCTCAGCTCCTCACGAGAATTTGCGGAAAGGCTGCTTCTCCTTGCTAATTTATTTTTAAGACAACTCCTCGCGAGAATTAGAATCGGGTGGTTTTGAGAATCAGGGTGTTTGGTACTACTCCACGAGATCCTGACGAGAAACTAGAATCTGGAGTTGTGCCAAACAGGACCTAGTTTCTTGAATGCTTTAGCGGTGGCTCTAGCTTTGCTTAGATTTTCTGATCTTGCCTAGTTGTTTTGCTGCTCTCTTTTGGTCTGTGTGGTTAACTGATAATCCCAGTTCCCTTTGAACATCTTGTAATGCTGACTGTTAATTTTCTATATAAGTTGGGCTCGGCCTACTTTCTGAAAGAGAATTATTGCTCAGTACGTACCATCACAAAAATCAACAAGTTCGATTTATACCTCTTTGCAATGATATTGAGCTAGTTATATTTTTTTTGTCTTTTAGAGAAAATCTCTTTTTATTATTTTTTGAGAGGAAATCTCTTTTTTTAGAGGTTTTTTTTTTGTATTAGAAGGTTACTACACTGCCAAGTGGGCCATAGCACACATCGCCGTTAGTCAGCGAAAAAGGAACCGGCACCGTGGGTGGGACGAGAGAGGTGGCTATGTTGCCTGTAATGAACGAATGAAATTGGTTCGTGCAACGATTCAGTTCAGCCATGGAATGGATCGTACGGTGAGAGTTCCGATTCTGAAATCCTCGGCTAGGAAAAACAACCTGCTTCAGACACATGCAGAGACACCAAAGATTCAGAGCTCAGCTCAAGAAGGTGCGTCCTGAAATACAGCAGCAGGACGACGATAAGCGACCACAAGAGAAAGACTGTTCGTTGATTCTGCAATTGTCGGGCTTTGCTATGTATCTCTGCATTTTCTTTTCACAACAAACAACCCGGGCTGCCACTGCAGCTAACTTTGCTCCTTGGTACGCTTGTTGCTTTCACCTGACGCTTAACATTCAAAAGAAGAAACATTCCTGTGACTGGATAAGCAAGTAAATCCGCAAGGCAACAGCCCTTGATGGATCCTAGTCAACACTGGTGACCAAACGATGAAGGCATTGTTCCCATGTATCATGTAATAGTATAAAACAATTATTGCAGAATGCCAAATGTCTCCTCATCTCCTGGTGAGTGGTGAGATGCTGACGGCAGTGATTGCAAGTGGCACACATTCAGACTAATTCATAGGGATGCTTGCCTTGTGCAATATGCACACCTTACCTTGGATCAAAACCATACGAGACTAGATTAAATTATTGTGAATAAAAACAACTTGAATGCAATGTAAGAACACTTGATTCCAAAACAACATGAGCATACAATCATAGTATACAATGCATGGAATTAAAATGATTTGCTAGGAAACGAAGGCAGTTAATCAATCAAGATGGTTGCATTGACAGACTGAAAAATCTAGGTATGAATTCTAAAGAACCGGCAAGTCTAGCTATGGATACTTCGCCTTTTTTCGAATGACTTTATCAAGTCATCACCGACAACCAAAGATTGTACCCATGCATCATGTAGACAAGGCAACTAGTATACCTGTACGGGACAACCAAAGCCATGCATGCCATCATGACTCGCAAGCCAACAGACAAACCCAGATTCAATTCTTGGGTACCAAAACAACTCGATTTCAAAGCAACATCAGCATCTAATCACCAAGGAATATATCTCATATAGCTAGGAAAAGAAGATAGTTGCATTAATAAGACTGAAAAATAGCAAATCTTGCGGTTAAATCTTCAAGTCACCTCACAGCAAAACATCATCATAGTCATGACTACCAACAGTACCCAAGTTCTAAACATATTACGTCAACTCATGCCATCCATCAGAATCCATGACCAACTATAGGCTGCCAAATGCATTTAATACCCATCTATGCAAACTAAAGGAACCCTCAGTTACTTGAAAAACAGATACATAACACCCATAACTTGTCTTTCATCACTCCCAGTGCCTTACACTATACTAGCAGTACCTTGTCATTGATCACCGTCAGTGCCTTACACTACCAGTTTGTCTCGAATTCATTAAGGATGCTTCAGCCCAAAACTCCATCTAGCCATCAGCCGCCTCAATCAAATTAAGCATTTCCTGACCCGGCGGCACAGCAGCCTCCACATCTCTCTCCGGACAGCAACAGCTCGGGAATATAAAAGACCTCAACCACTGTCAGAGTGGCACATGCAATAAGAACTGTTAGAAAAGAACCACAATCATCTATAAAAGAACAAGAATCAGTGATTTTACCTTTGGGTGATGGCACCAACACCCCCATGCCAGAAAAACAAAAATCACTATCCCAATAGTTACACCAATCACGATTGGAACTGATGCTTCTGACATACACACCGTCATTAGAGCCCCAAGGATGAACACAAAAATGATCTCAAGGATAACAAGTCCAGCTGCATAGCCCATACCACGTCGCTCTTGTTGTAAAGCCTTAACATTACCACTGATGCAGAGTGTCACGGGGCAAAAGGCAAATGGAAGGGACACAATGATGATCTTCAGCACAACTTTGAATGTCTTAGAGAGCTTGGAATTTTTCAGATCAAGACAGACAGAGTCAGGCTTCGCCCAAGCAAGGAAATACGTTGCACTGTAGATATTCAATGTCAAAATGGCCATCACCGCTAAGCTTGCCACTGCCTCCAGAAAACCAGCAAATCCCTACAGATGGAAAGTACAAATGTGATTCACAACCACAAAATAGAAATCAGTCACTACGAGAAATATAGGAAGAAGGTTACTTACCAGGTTACTAAAAGAACAACGCCTACTAAAAGGTATCACACTCCTCCAGCATGCTGCGGCTGCTGAAAACAGCCTCCTCCACCATTGTTGTTGCGGCTGCAGTGCATCCCCATGTGTATCCTGCGGAAGCGGAGGCAGGGGCGGAGCCAGCACCCGCCTGGGCCTCGGGCCGGCCCAAGGTGTTTTACTCAAGCTGCAACAGTACACGGTGATATTTATCATTTTTAGCTGCAGATTTTTGCTGGGCCTCGGGCCATTGCCCGAGAGGCCCGAGGCCCAGCTCCGCCCCTGAGCGGAGGCAGACGCGGCTGCAGTGCAACCTGCAGAGGCAGAGGCGGATGCAGTGGGTCGGTTGGCAACAACAATCTTACATGTTCCCCTGCATGAAAAATAATGAATAAGAGCTACTACTGTAATTTTAAGCTTAACTACATAGCTAAAAGAACTTGCATTCAAGTATGAGGTTGGAAAGCTCAAATGGACAAGAAAAGAAAGAAGCACTGCAAGGGATCAAACACGAGGACTTGTATGGAACTATAGCTGCATGCGTCAAACTTCACTTTGGTGACCACTAGAGGAACTGTACACATGCCACGAGGGCTCACCAAATGGATTATGATGCCAGTTAAACATGCTACAGGGTAGTACGGCTACTTAGGATATCAATTCACCTACTGATTTCCTGGAATTTCCTACTGAGTCCGCCAAACTAAAGAACGAATTTCCTACTGGTTCCGCCAAACAAATCCTGACATCGTCACGAATCCATCGCAGCAGCACATTCTACAATGTTCATATTAAGAGGCTTACTTAACACTGCAATGAGCCAATGAAGCAAAGCCGTTCTCATCCAAACAACCGGATACAAAACGAAAAGGGAGGCACAACACCCCCATCTCGATCCTCCCCCGTAAACAAGCACTAAAGATGGGGTCACCAACCCTCTACAGGCAAGCAGTCAAATCTCAAAGGATCCAGCGCATCAGCAACGCAATCACCGAATAGATATGCAAGAACCCAAGAAACCTTGCGATATGACCATGGATGCCCCTCTACTCCCGACGGGGTTCCCCCTAATCCAGAAGCCTTCTTCTCCCTTTCCCCCAGCCGAAAACCCCATTCCCCCAAACCCAAAACCCTCGTGAATCGCAGAAGGAACTACCGACCCCCTAATCCATAAGCCTTCTTCTCCCTTTCCCACAGCCGGAAACCTCATTTCCCCCAAACCCAAAACCCTCGCGAATCGCAGAAAGAGCTACCGAGGATTCGAGGTAAAGAATTTTGGGGGGAGAGGAAAGGTTGGTTACCTCTGGCGATCCCGAGGAAGCCATAGGGCCGGAGCAGGAAGGCGACGGCGGCGGAGCCGCTCGCCGCTTCTTCCTCGCCTACGGCGCCGGAGACACGAACGCGAGTCGACGCACCGTGTGTGGCGTGGGGTTTTGGGTGGATCTTATACGAACTAGTGGTCCTTTCGGCCACGTCGGCCTAAATTTTCCTTACCGTCCGATAGCGTTCGCGCGGCCTGGATGCGCTCAAGCGTTGTCCCACGGGTGGGCTGGATGACGATAGCGCGGCCTGGGGGCCAACAAAAGCCCTTGATGAAAATAATGAGCCTCATTCTTTAGGGTTATAATAACACGTTTTGTTGAGCACTTGACACCCCTATCCAATCCCCGATCCAGATCCTCTCCCGTAATGCTGAGGATTATTTGTGTATGTGAGTAAGTGAACAATACTCGGTAATGGTACGGTAGCAACACCGTAGAAACAACGAAATATGTACTGTAGTGATTGATTTGGACATTTGTTTTTTTACCGGACGGTGGAAACCAGCTTCTAATACGTGGTACTGTAAGGGCATGTTTGGCACGGTTATAGCTTTCCTGAAAAGTAGCTTCCAGCTAGGTTGGAGGGCTGAACGGCGATGGGAAATATCTGAAATACCTCTGAAGACTGTAATGGCTTGTTTGATATCGTTTAATGGCAATTAACACAATTAACAGCAATTAACAATATTTAACTACAACTAACGCAATTGACGACAACTACCGCACTTGAATGTAATTAACAACGACTCGCAATTAACGCAATTGATCACATTTAACGACAATTAACACAATATACCACAACTAACGACAATCAATGCAATAAACCACAATTTAACGTAATTAATGATAATTATTATAATAAATGATTATTACATAAATAAATACAATAAATTATTATTAAAATTATTATTATTAAAAACAATTATTAAAATAAATAATTATTAAAATAAAAAAATACAAAACAATTGATTTACAACAAAAAAAAGAAAAAATTGAGGTGGCGGGTGGAAAGGGGGAGGAGGAGAGCGGTGCGAGGTGGGGATGAGGAGGAGCATTAAGTTTGGGGCTGCGGCGGTGCCACGAGAGAACGACAACGGCAGCGGCAGCGTGAGAGGACGACGATGGCAACGGCGGGGCAGTAGGAGAAGGGAGGAAGCGCCAGCGTCGAGGCAGGAGGAAGAGGAGGGATGTGTCGACGTCGGGGGAGGAGGAGGAGAGCAGCACCAGTGCCGGGGAGGAGGAATGAACGGGCGATGGCACAAGAGGAGGAAGGGCGGGGCGGGCGGGGGCACAGGAGGAGGAGAACGCGGCAGTGCGGGGGGAGAGAAGAACGGGGTGGCAGCACAGGAGGAGGACGCGGTGGGGCGACAACACAAGAGGAGCGACGACGAGGGAGGGGGAGAGGAGGACGGGGGTGGGCGGGAGCTAGGGTTAGGGTTCGGGCCGGGGGCGGTAGGGAGGGGGTTTTGTTCAGTGACATAAAGCGGGTAAATAACCCAGAAGTGGATAGGCAAAGTTGGAACGGGGCTACGGGAAGTTCCCTGCAGGTAGCTTCCTGCTTTCTCACGTTATAGAGCATGTTTAGAATGGTTGTGCTTTCCTGAAAAGTGGCATCCAGCTGTGCTGCAAGGCTGAAAAGATTTGATATGGGAAATGTCTTAAATGCCCCTAATGACAGTAACAACTTGTTTGATGTTGTTTAACGCAATTAACAACATTTAACTAGAATTAACGACAATTGCCGATAATTAATGACGCTAAATGTAATTAACGGCATTTAAAGACAATGAACAACAGACACAATTGACGACAACTACCGCAGTTGACGACATTTACGATAATTAACGGCGACGACCGTAATTTGCACAATTGATCGCATTTGACGACGAATACCGCAATTAGCACAATTGAGCACATTTGACGATGATCGCCTAGCCAATTACTGCAATTGATCGCATTTGACGACGACTACCATAATTAACGAAATTGATCATATTTGACAACAATTAACATAATATACCACAATTTAACATAATTAGCGCAATAAACCACAATTAACGACAATTATTATAATAATTAATTATTATAGTGAATAACTATTAAAATAAACAGTTATTACAAAATATTTAAATTACAACGAAAAAAAAAAAGAAAACAGGCGGCGGCTAGGGTTTGGGCCTCAACCGGCGATAGGGGGGAGTCGGAGGAGGAGCCGCCGCCGCATCGGGGGAGGAGGTGTCGCGGCAGTGCGAGCTGGTGGAGGGAGGCGGCTGGATCTGGGTGGAGGGAGAGGGAGGAGGCCGTCGGCTGCTCGAGGTCGGGGAGGAGCCCAATCTGGTCAGGCGAACGCGACCGGACGCATGAGGGTGTAGGGGCCGGCTCAAGGGGGAGGGAGGAGGCCGACGGCGGCTCGCGGCCAGGAAGGAGCCCAGATCTGGGCGGGAGGAAGAGGGAGGAGTGACACCATGTGGGGAGGAGAAGGGGGTGGCGAGTGGGGAGGAGGAGGTGGGGGCCGACGGGGAGGGAGAGGAGGAGGGGTGCGGGGGGAAAAGGGGGAGGAGGAGTAGGAGCTCGAGGGGAAGAGGGGGAGGAGGAGCAGGGGCTCGGGGGACGCAAGCCGATGGAGGGAGATGAGGATTTTATTGGATGGCAAAAGCAGGTAATAATCGGTGAACTTGAGGAGCAAAGTTGGAAGGGGTGGTGGGAGCTTCCAACTTTCGGCTTTCTCCCATTAGACGTGACGTCCGACTTCGGAAAAAGCCACGTAAAAAAGCCGCCCATTTGGGATGGCTTTCGGCTTTTCCGAGCGAAAGCTGAAACCGTCCCAAATAGGCACATAAGTGGATTCCGGCTTCCAAAAAAGCCGGTGCGAAAAGTCTCCTATTTGGAATGGCTTCCAACTTTTCCGAACGAAAAACCGAATCCGAAGCCATTTCAAACATGGCCTAAATCCTCTGCATTGAACCCTTTAATGCAGATAATCCATTTCCCTCCGATCACCATTTCTCTTGGTTTTTCTTGGTTTCATAGATATTGATGTGGTTCCACGTTTGTACTGTTTTCAACATGTACTGAGAATCCAAAGTCGCCATTTTTGACATATGCCCAACACATGAACACTATCAACATAAATCTTCCCTTGTATTAAGCCTCGTGGGAATGCCGAGCCCAGAGCGATTCCGTACGTTTAGTCCTCGTATCGCAAAGACAACGCGCGCTCGCTTTGGTTGTCGCGCGAGCAACGGACTCCACGGGAACTCTAGCCGGCTTTCCGGCCGTTTGCCAAAGGTGCGATCGTCGCGCAGCATGCTTGCGTCTTTGCCTCTGCTTGGCTCGGTCGATGCGCCACAACCACCACATTTATTGCTGCTGTTTTGCTTCCTCCAAAGACAAACAAAGCCTCTCTCAAGGCTCAAGATGACACAAATCGGTGGCTTCCTTCGAGTCACCCTTCCCGCCTTCGATTCGCGTTGTCATGGGGTCGACGCGCAGAGATCTCTGGCGAGGCCATGGCCCCCGCCGTAGCCGAATCTGCGGGCCTCCTCCCCTTCCCCTTCGCGGCGCTCCTCCCTCTCCAGCCGCCTCGCGTCCCTACTTTGGGTACGGCACCAACCTCCACCTTTTGTTTCTGTCATGATCCGCTTCTCGACCGCTTTGCCTTTTGCTTTGGATTTTGGTTTTGGTTTTGGTAGGAGAGCGTGTCGTGGCTCGTGATCTACGCCGACGCCGAAGCTATGGGCCTCCACCCCTTCCCCTTCGCGGTGCTCCTCCCTCGTGATCTCAGATCTCGCGCCGCCGGCCGCGGTCCTCCTCCTGCCCCCTTCGCGGCGCTCCTCCCTCTGCTCATGCAATAGTTTACTTTCATCAGATCCTTATGTCGGTTTACTTATAGCAGATGTACTACGTATCAAAACCTGAGCAATGTTACCTGTAGTCAACATGCTTCGGATTATCTCATGTGCTACGAATGGCATGAATCTTGAGTATTACAGCATACACTGGATGCTTACTAATCATTTTTTCCCTTGCCTTGCAGATCGATGTAGCCTTATTATGTCCATCGGCAATCCACAGCCGCTTGCTTATGGGTCCCTGGATATTGTTTACTTGATGTTATCGTCTCGTTTTGTTCTTTGCAGAAGCCATGGTGCGTTATTCGCCTTTTTCTTGTTCGAGAAAAAAACGATTTACTGTACCATGCAACATATCTATTCGTGTCTTTTCTTTTTCATTGAATTGAATGCCTTTTACCATACAAGTTTACACATTCCATAAGCTTCTATTGTCTATTCTACGCATTGGTTTCTCCAACCAGTTTGTTTTCATCTCCCTTGGTCTCAATCCTTCAGGCTCTTAAAGTACTAAAGTAGTAATGGGTTGATCATCGGAGCATACTGCTTCTGTAAGATGATAACTATTGATTCTTGTTACCGACCATGCTTGCTTGCTGGAAAATAGATATGTAAGGTATGATGCCGATTTCGTCTGTGCCTCGTTTGTTCTTTTCATGCCGATTTTTCGGTATCTCCCTAGCTGATATTAATTTTCAGTTAAACCTCACTAATGCAATCCTTTTCTTGTTTAATCAAAGATTTTATGTATAAATCTGTTTTTGCTAAACAATATTATTGGGTCATCTAGACCCTTGCGCCTAGAATGTTACCGCTGCGGAACTATGGTCAGGCCAAAGTCACGGGTGATTCGCATAGAACACCCAAATTCATCTAATCGTTTAGCTAGCGCGCAATTGAAGGTACAGTTACTTCCTTGTTCTTTTTACTACCTTACGTTTGTGAAATGTCCATTCAGCATTACCCAGTAATTGGCCATGCTATTTAACCTTCCTTTTGGGGATGATCGACAAGGCGTATGCAGAGTACACTAATGTTCATGATAAGAAAAGTAGCATAAAAAACCAAAAAAAGAAAGAATAGAAAGTGATCAGACAGACTATACATGGACTGAACTTAGAACAAACTCATAACGTTGTATAGCACTTCAATTACAGTTACAATATATAGTACCATCACAACCAAAGCAAACATCAGTATTTTCTTTTGTAGACCATAACAACCCAGGTAGGAAGGTAACATATCCATACTTGTTGCATTATTTCCCATAGTGATAGTAATTGACAAGATTAAACAGGTATACATTAATTGATGGAATCTTCTTCAGATTTTTTCCCAGTGCTTGAATCTAGTGAAGCAGCTCGATATTTGATGTGGACAGGAAAAGGTAGTCAGGAGGAAGAAAGAAATAGGTATATGACACTTGATTTACAATGACTTCAAATTTAATGACTGTATGGTTTGTAAAACATATAAAAACCCCATCAAACAGTTTGGATTAGTCGATGAGAATAGTGTTCGTTAAGAGGAATGGACAGAAAGGTTACAGGACCTAGCAAAATATTGAGTTTGCTTGGAGCTAGAAGAATAATGAATTTCATGAGATCTGGATCACAACCTATCCAAGAGCATTCTGCCATGTTCTTTCACCGCATGGCAATTCTATCAATGAAAAACACTTATCAGTATTAACAAAAAAAAAACCAAATGACAGTCTACTTTGCGATGGCTCTGTACACTTGACACTGTAACATCGTAATCTTTGAATGGGATATACTTTACAACTGTTGATAGCATTTTTAAAAAAATTGGCACCAGAAGAATCAACAACTTGCTTCAAAGCAATGGAAAACTTTACAGCTGCTAATAGCATTTTTTTAAAAAAATGGCAATAGAAGAATCAACAACTTGCTTCAAAGCAATGGAAACATGAGCAGATGACATTACCCCTCTTCAAGACTCAAATTCAAGCATTGAATTATCAATTTCTATTTCACATATCACACCACCTACCTTGATCTGCAACAACATACAACTTTTCAAAATACTATACTGGTTGGTTTATGGCCACATGCACAGTTATTTCGCTTTGTTTGATTTAGGGGAATAGCAACCTGTTTTTTGTTATCTTTTAGTGCTCCATGACATATAAAGTGAAGGACATAATATACAAAGCCCGTGACCACGAGGCGTAGGCTTATCCATGGCCATCGTCGTCAATCATTCAAGATGAGAGCTAAATTGTTCTTGATTAAATTACCTCTGTCTCGATATAGATCTTTTGTTCTTGCTCTTTTGCTCCTTTCTTTTAGTTTAGATTTGGGGATTTCTTGATCGGAGGGTTCTTGGTCGTGAGATTTTTCAAGTGAGAAAAGATTGGTACATCGGTGTTTAGTGGACAAATTATCTCGTGATGTACATCTCACATTTTAGCAATGGGAAAAATTGTATAGAGCTCTTTGGTAGGCGTAGGTAACATTTTCGCAGATCATTCATGCGAGATGTTGCCATTGGTTTCAAGTCAACCATTCACTTCCTAATAATTCAGTTGGTGCCTTTCAATGTCAGTGTTTCGAATTTTGTAGGCCAAAATCTTTTCACTTAAATGCGATTTCATTTGATGTCCACGGACCTAATTCTTGAAACGTCATCTTAGTGCATTTGAAAAAACATTTTCTCAGACCACTGAGGTATAACATGTAGACCCTTTATTCCCTACTTTCTTCACATTTCATAGGTAAATTCAAGTACTTTACTTCCAAGGATTATCCCTCCATAAATATTCCAGCTATCCATGATCACAATGTTGTCAAGACTACCAATTGATCCTCACAGTCCTAGAGCCTAGAGTAATATTTTCTTAGAGCAACTTCTGATGGGATCCTCCATGAGGCTTGGTTTGTTGAAATGGTTAAGACTACATAGCTGTTTTTATTTGCAAGCATCTTATTTCATTTCTTTGTTTTTTATTTCATTTATATCACGCTGCTTCGAACGTCATAGGCCTTTCATATCAGGTTGATAGCTCGTGTTTACCTTTTGATAGAGAGATGTAGCAGATTAGTTTAAGACGCTTGGTTTATTTTCACGCTTCCAGTTTTTAGACTGCCTTAGCGTGATTAATTAGTTGTCTATCGTACACGTGTTGGTGTTCAAGTATAACATATATACGCTTTTCCTGTCTGTAAACATGTCTCAGAGGACATATAAGAGGCTACACTACGCTATCTTTCAAGAGGAGGAAGCATGATTGAAGAATGGAAAAAAAGATAGTTTACCTTATTTTAGCAGATTATGAGGCTATATACTCAGTTGTGTTTTCCTTAAATACACTTCTTGAAAAACATGAATCGAATTCCATTGGTCCGAAAAAGTTATTATCGTTTTTTCTTGAGCCAGACATCTCATGTTTCGATTCTTTATCGCCAAATTGCTTTTTATATTTTATCCCCTCCTTTTTGTCAATACCTTTATTCATTGAGAATAACGTCCTGGATGGTTTTTATAGGGGCAGTCACTTTACATGATATATCCTGTTTGTTATGGCTTCGAGATGGGTTCACAGTCTAGATAGAAATGCAAAGAAAATTCGTGGAGATAGGAGGAAGGGGGTGTGGAGCAAACTGGATATGCACCTACAAATGCTTTTGTTCATCCATCAATCATCATGAACCATCACCCTTTTGTTATGCCGCATGCTACCTGATTTACTATGTGATGTCCCTATGATGCTCATCGGCTGGCCACAGTTAGGCTTCTGTTTTATGCAACAATTATCTATCCATGTAACTCTCTATGTAAAGAACAATTTGAATCGATTGAATGACTGCGTGTCTATGAATATTATAAATTCCTTGCATGCACACAATCTGTCAAACGTACTATTAGGATGCTAAATAAACTCGAGTTCAGCTGAAACGATTGTTTTTATAAATCTACATCGTATACACTGTATCCAAAACAAAGTTATTTCCTACGTGATGCTTTTATTTTTGCAAAAAAACTACATAGCAACCGTAAATTCTTTGCTATCTCTTTCGGCGCAGCGTAGCGCGCAATCCATCCTAGTATTTCAATCAATTCAACAGAAGAAAACACACTGGCATCAAATCGCAGATTTTGCGATACATTCACAACAGTGTACCTTTCTCTAGTCATGGGAAACCAAGAAAGAGCAGCAGCACAAAAGTAGTTGTGCAACAATGAACACAAACTGGAGCTTATTCTGGTGCTTTGCAATACACAAATGAGGGTGATTATGGCAGGAAAAAAATGTGCTAGCTATAAAATAATATTCTTCTTACACTGGTCTGACAATTTGCCATGTAAGATACTACTCACAAGTAACGACAATGCATATGTACATAAGTACATTGGCCTGATAATAAATTGTGCATGAAACATATTTGGTGCACTACAACCGACATTGTTAACAGAAACCTTGTCATTGAGAAAATTAGCTCAATACCATCGTAAATAGGTATAAATTAGAAAATACTATCCCATCTGAGTATGGCATATGGTTCCCGGGGCTACGAACAGGAGCGGAGCCAGCGCTGAGCAAGGCCTTGGGCCGCCCAGAGCATCAGCCCAAAGTCAAATTCCAGCTTGCTATTGACGTTGGCTTTTTTATTTATAGCAAGCATTTTTTCGTTGGGTCTCCTCGGGCCATTGCCCAGGAGGCCCGAGGCTCGGCTCCGCCCCTGGCCACAAATCAGTGACATATTGGATGGTTTTTTCCAACTCAGTGATCTTCCCAATGGTACTCGAGTGCGAGCACCATCTTTCGAGTGGATTACGTTACTTACCAGTGGCGGATTCAGGATTTTCAAAATAGGTGTTCAAAGTTACAAAAATATTGTTCAATGTAAAACATAAAGGTGCACAGTAGTAAAAACCAAAATACAAATTATTCGTACTAATGACAACATCTCAAATAATTTAGTGAAATTACAAAATAATAAAGGAAAGACAAGATTTACCAATCACAATTCAATCTAACACAAACAAAATTATTGATTTGTGTATTTGAGTTTACTCTTTGTTGATTTGGGAATTGGGGATATGGTAATTCGATTGAACTCACCTCTGCGTTGTTGGAAATTTGGGTACCGCGGCCGCACGCTGGCACACTACCTTCTTGTCAAAAGCTGCGCGAGGCGCCGGGTCGCTAGCGTCGGCCGCAGACGATTCACAGGGCTACCCGGTCGCCCTCCCCACTCGTCGCCCCAACGGCAACAGCCCGATCGGTGGCCGGTGCCCGACCTTGCTCCTCAGACCTCCGCCCTGCCGCCACATTTGGCTTCGTCGTGGCTGCGCCACCGCATCAAGAAAGAGAGGCAGAGATATGAGAGCCGGCTATTGTTTGTTGATTGATAGAGTTAGATAGAGATGAAGGGGAATAACCTTAACGTGGTTAGACCGAATGGTCCAATGCCCAAAGGGTAAAGGTCGAATGGTGTGTGACCATAGGCTGGTCATCACATGTGCTAGTTTGAGGTTGTGGTACGCCGGAAGGAGACATGATTTGATGGGCTGAGAGGGAGTTGTAGTTTGATTGGTCTAATTAAGAGTATATTTCATTATATATGTAATACACATACTATACAATGAATTTTTTATTAAAAAAAATAATTATTGTTCAGCTGAACACCCTTGACCCTAATAGGGTTCACCCATGTTACTTACCTAATGTAGGAGGGGAAGAGAGATGGAACATTTGATTGTATCTAACAGTTTAAAAAGCGATTAAAATTCAACGTATTTTTTACTTGATTGATACGTAGAAACTGCTAAGAAAATATTCCTGTAAAAAACACGGAAAAAAAAAAGAATAAAAGCACGTAAAAAACAAGCTGGAAAGAAGAAAAACAAAAAACAAAAAAGAGGAACGGGTGTCTTAAGTCTGAACCCTTCTCGCCCGGTTAGTTAAATGCGGTTTGGACCCTGACCTTTCCCTCCCGCGCTTTTCTCTCTCTACCCTCCTCTCCCTCCACGCACAGCCACACCGCACTCTCTCTCCCCTCCTCCTCCTCTCTCTCCTTCTTGACCCTCCTCTCTCTCCTCATCCCCTTCTCTCCCGCCCGATCGACCCAAGAACTGCCGATTTCGCCGGTTCTTGGCTCGATCTCTCCATTGCCTCGTGGGATCAGCTCTTTTTTGGCCATAAAGATTCCCAATCCCACCGTTTCTTGGTTCGATCTCTCAAGTGATTTGATTTTACCGGAGAAGAAAAGGTATATTAGGCTTACTGCGATTCAATCGTTTCATGCTCAATTTGTACGTGGCTATCCTCGATAATCGGATCTTTCGGGAGAATAGAGATCTTTGCCAATTGGATGCCATCGGATCGTGTCATAATTGGTGAAAGTTGTGATCTCTGAGGAGGATTTTGTCTGGTTATTCTCCGAAATGGGGAGGGTGAAGCTCAAGATCAAGAAGCTGGAGAACATGAGCGGGCGGCATGTGACGTACTCGAAGCGGCGGTCGGGGATCCTGAAGAAGGCCAAGGAGCTGTCCATACTCTGCGACATCGATCTCATCCTCCTCATGTTCTCCCCGACCGGGAAGCCGAACATATGCGTCGGCGACAGAAGGTACCTGATTTGGTTTGTGTCAATTTCTTGTACGTTTCAGGCCAAGAAGTTCATATCTTGTTTTGGTAATGTGACCACATGTACATATGATTTTCCCTCGAACCAAATATGCATACGTGTTTTCTGAACATCGTCGCGCTTTTGCTGAATTTTCTATTTCAATTGGTCGATTTCATGGTCAAACGGGTAATCGTGAGAAGGCAATCGGTATGTCAATGCATTTCTCCTATTCCCAAATTAATTTATGCTGGAGCTAAGTTTCTAACTGAAGCACCATTCAATTTTCAGAAACTTTTTATCATTCTGTTTTGCTCATTCTTGCAATAGTAATTCGGTGTTTTGGCCATATATCATGTTTTGGGATAACCATTGGAAGTACTAAGGATATTTGGGCTGCCAGTGGTTAATGAAAATTGCATGTTTACTCTATAATCCATATTGTTCTGATTGCAGCAACATAGAGGAAGTCATAGCAAAGTATGCACAACAAACTCCTCAGGAAAGGGCTAAAAGGTACTAGAGTTGTGTCCTTGTTCTGTTTACCTGCTTAATTAGTACACAATTTCGATAAAAAAAAATATACTAATTTTCATTCTTCCTTTCTCCGAACAGGAAGTTGGAGAGCTTAGAAGTAGGTTATCTCAACTGATAGATTTGTCGAGGCATTTTTGTTCCTTTTCACAGTAAGTTTGAGAATGACCTGACTAGTCTGCTTTTGTTCTCAAAAGGCCTTGAAGAAGACATTCAAGAAGCTAGACCATGATGTCAATATTCAGGACTTCTTAGGCTCCGGGTAATTCTTCTGTTTATATATAGAAATAGAGCTACATGATTTCAGATATTTATAATTGTAAAGATTCTCACTCTACACTGCTTTTGAATCTATTGCAGGGGTCAGACAGTCGAGGTACGTTTCAACAAATCAACAACTAGGATGACCGAACAGCTTATGGAATTCCTTGTTTCTTACTTTCTGTCTCTAATGCTGATTGATTTGATTATTTGACAGGAGTTATCAAGCCATCTTGGTGCTTTGCAATGTCAAATGGCAGATGTTCAGAAGCGTCTCAGGTAAATTAGCTTCAACTCACTTAAGCAGTGCCACAGATTGTCTACTGCTCTCGTGGATAAATGCAATAAGTATGCATATATGCTAAAATCTTTTCATTCAGTGCTGGCTGCAATCTTGGTTTGATGGCACATGATCTTGTTAAGGGCCCTTCTTAACATATATTGCATTGATGATAGAGTTAATTGTTTGCTTATCATAAAGAACGGGAGGAAAGTGAGAAGTGTAACAGTGTGGCATATTGATCTTCAGTTATTGGAGCGATCCTGAGAAGGTTGAGAATATAGACCATATAAGAGCAATGGAGCAATCTCTCAAAGAATCTCTTAATCGCATCCGAATTCATAAGGTAGAGATATTCCTAAACCTTCAAATTAAGTCTGGCTAATCTTAATGTGTGATACCTGCAATGATTAGCATCACTATCTGATATCTGAAGTATAAATGCCATGTCAAATACTGCAATAAATAATTATAAGAATACTGCAATCAATAATTATAAGCAATTAAGTATAAATTTCGGTAATATATGTATTATAACTCAAAATTATTCTCACCTTGCAATGTTTGGGATCTGTTTAGGAGAACTTTGCAAAGCAGCATTTGATGGGCCTCCAGTGTGCTGCTGCTCAGGTAAGAAGTTTCAGCTTCAGAATTCAGACACCTGGGTGTAGTACACTGCAGGTTTCAGATTCATATATCTGATCAAAGTTTTGTTTCATGCCAATTCAGTTCCAGAACGACATGCAGCTGCCACTAGGACTAACTGGTGACCCGAACCCTTCGTCGTGGTTCCACAATGGCGGCGGCGAGGGGCAGCAGCCAATGATGCTACCTGAAGACCCTAGCTTGCTCCATCAGAGGTGAGATCGAGCTCGAACTCAAGAATTCTCACGGCTCAAATGGGAAGACCTCGAATTCAGAAACCTGACAAGCTCTCATAACTGAACTGAACTGAACTTATGGACAAATTCATCTTCTACTTGGTTCAAGAATGACATCAAATTGTTAACTGACGAAAAAAACCATTCCTGGCACAGGGACATCGGATGCTCGACGAGCACGTCGCTGCAGAGCTACCCGGGCTACTTCAGCATGAGCAAGCAGTCCACCGACACCGGCGGCGAGCACCAGCAGGCGGCTGTGCAGCAGCAGGAGCTCAGCCCGGCCGAGTGCCTGACATCGCTGCACCTCTGCGCGCAGTTCCCGTACCAGTCCGCCTTCGACCACGCCAGCCTGCTCAACGACAGGCTGTTCAGGCCGGACATGGAGCTTCAGGACAACGCGGCGGCGGCCATGGACTTCGGCGGCCACTACGACCTGCCTAGGCCCGGCGACGAGGCCGGCTTCCAGAACTGGGCGTCGGCCGCGTGCGGCGTTACCATGTACGACCATCAGCAGCAGCCACCGTCTGCCCAAGTGAGTCCTATACCCGAGCTCATGCATGTTGCCATGCATAACAAGAAGAAACAAGTTTTGGTGTAACTGCCTGCTACATGTTGATTATTTCCTTCCTTTATAACTTATGTTAAATTGATCAATTGTATGTTCTCTTTTACACACATAAATTTGTTTACAATCACGTAACTTTGTCAAACTGTGTAGTAGTAAATACTAGTATGAGAAATAACAATGATGAGCAGCTCTTCGTCAGGTATCAATGAAATGCAATTGTGCAACTGCAAGATATTATTTTTTAGAAACAACTACAAGAGATTCTTTTATTTAGCTCTCGATATTGTATTCATTTCAGCCTATTCAGACCATGACTGAATCTCTGACCATCAGCTCCCTGCAGCAGCGACTCTAGCAGCAGCCTCATTCGATCTCACCGCTGCTCACTGTCATCGTCCCTCGCAACATCAACAACTCATGATTTGATTATCCTTTGGCGAAACCGGAGCCATTTTTCCACCCCGAAAGGCGCTACCATCGCTGCTAAAAAAATCCCATCACTCAACTTACTTATCAGCAGTGCGTATTGTGTAGGAAAAAATATGGTGCATAGGGGAAAATTGAATTTTCAGTGTAAAGTACATACTGACTGTAACCAATTCAACTTGTAAAGTATGATGAATTCTTAACTCTCCTGTAAACTATGTTACAGTTTGCCATGAAAAAATTGGGCACTTAACTAGCTTCCAAGCATATGCATCTTTGTATAAGATTAGGCTAATGATTAGCTCAAGGAAATGGAAGAAACAAAATAAAGACATTATCACAAGCTTACAGTTTGTCAGTAGTTTTTTCTGATATATATAGTATCTTGTCAGAAGTTCAGCATTCCGTCTATACTTCAGTACAAGATAGCCTCACATGCTGTAAAGTATACAAAACGTGCGTACGTATATACGTACAATGGTATCACATGATGTATGCCTGTATGGCTGTATTGTACTGCTCTGGCTTTTGGGACGACGCAGACACCTGCTGAGCTATTTCAAAAAGAACTGCTGCTATATAAGTACACGACGCATTGCAGGTTACGGAAGCTTGCCTGCAAGCCTGCAGCTAGCTACAGCATAGCATGGGAGGACACCGAACTCGATGCATCGAACTAGTTCACTTAACCTGTCAAAGAAAAGATTGGTCAGTGGTGAAGCGCTGAGTTCGCCGAGCAGCAGGTGTTGGTGCTTGGTGGGTATCTCTGCGACGCCGCTGCTCATGGCCACCATGGGCAAAGCCAGTGGAGATGCTCAGCTCTGCCCATCTTGGATCAGCAGCAGCAACAGTACTATAGGAGTATTAGATTACAGTTAATTGGTTTCATGAAGTGTGCTAGAAATAATGCACGACCAATAGAGACGAGAGACACGAATTTTACGTGAAAAACCCTTGCAGGAAAAAACGATCGGTGCCAATCGGTGATGATCACTATATGAAGAGTGTTTATAAAACGTCGGGGATTACAATGAGCCGTCTCGCATCAACACTCCTCGTGCGGCTTACAAGAGGTATATAAAAGGAGTAAGCGGACTTGGAGTCCAAGTAAAAAACTTATCTACTAATATGACAACTAATTCGGATCCTTTCATATTAGAAATTCGGATCACAAAATCAACAAAGTGGAATCTTGAATGCTACTCAAATTTCAGTTCAACATCTCTTATACTATTGAAGGTCAGATCTCAAAGGCTGTATGATTACATTAGTTTGAGTCGCAGTTCATCGTTTTTTCTTTTTCTTTTTTGTTTGTGGTCTATTCTAGTGGATGCGTTTGGGATTCACTAACTACCCTACATCATGTCAATCCAAGGTAGTTGAATAGAAAATTTCATCAGAACTGGATTTGATTTAGATGAAAAGATTCGGTGCGTGTCTGATGCAAATTCAGACGGATGGCGCGCATTTGGAATATATATCTTTAGTCAAATCGTGATAACAACTAGATACGAAAAACTCGTGTAAATTTGTAGGGTGAGTTTTTACAGAAGTATCGCATGTCAGTCAATAACTGAACTGTAAAATTCAGAAGACGTCAGTCTACTGAACAAATTTTGCTCTGACTGCTGCCACAGAATCATCTCAAGTCTGAAAGATATTGACTTGAATAGGTAACTTCAACAAAACAAGGCTTTAATCAAGGTTAAGTATCTAGTGCAGTATAAAATAAGTAAAGACTATATAGTCTATAGACCAAGTGGATTCTAATGCTACTTTTGTAGAATATCTGGTGATGGCATTTGGCGAGTATAATATATAGGTCTCGGTAGATAGAACAGCCCTGCAAAACATAATAAAGTCTCCCGTCCTTTTTGACATCAAGAGACTCCTCCGAAGTGTACAAGAAAGGCCAGCACGACCAGCTCAACATTAACACCGGTTCTCCATAACTTTTACTTATTAGTTGTTGAGTAGCAGGTGGCAGTTGAAGCTTTGTACAATTGGCAACCTAACATGACCTCATTGGAGCACAATATGACAACAAGGCCAAGCTAAAAAATGCCCAAGAGAGGGCAAAGGGAGCAATCAACATCAGTTTAACAACTCAATTGACACCAGTTTATTTATACCAAGGTGCCCTCTGGCATTACATGCATAGCCAGCCTGTCAAATTCCAAGATAACATGTGATGCTGCTCTATTAGATTGATTGATGCTCACAAAGGAGATAGAATATACAAAGATAATTTAATCATGATGTGATAATTTATAGCGAAATGACAATAGTATGAAGCAACTGTTCTGCACTCAACCCCTACCATTTTTTTTTCTTACAGATTGAATGAAGAAATGTAGCTGTACAAGCAAGCACCTAGCTGTCCACAACCCCACTTGATTCTTCCTCCTCAAGATCATTATGCAGAGCCTCAGGGCCATACGAGGGGGACTGATATGATTCTTTTTGACGCATTTATTTCGGAAAGAATTGGGAAAAAGGATGGTGATGGAGGCTCAATGTTTCTGAATTGTACAAGGACTGGAACAAGAAAGGGGAAGGATGAACACAAGAGTACTCCATATATGTGACTATGCTACTGCAAGGGCACTGTAACTAGCGAGGGAGAAGCAGATGGAAGAATTTGTGGATGGCTTGTGGAGTTCTTTGCAAGGCTCGGGGTAAACTAATTCAGAGTATCCAGAAACATTGGAACAAGACCAGGAACCAGAATGAGCCGAATCGGCTATCGAGAAATTGACATTGGAAAGGCAGATGGCAGTAAATGGATCGCCGTCTATTCCTGATAAAACTCCGGCAACCAAGATGTTTGTCCCCATCATGTTCTTAAGGGTGATCTGATCGATCAATGGGAGCTCAGATGGATCAAAAGGGTCATCCGGGTGGCTTGACCAGTTACCAGTGAACTCAATGGCAACATGGACACCATCCATTTCTACATCGGAGATGACCACTTCCTCTATGTAACCTCCACGGCCCGGTGCAGTCTTGAAGGAGATGCCTTTATTGGAACTATGAATCCGAAGGTGATTAGCATGAATATCTGAGATCCCACCAGACATCTCACTGCCAAATGCAAGAGCAGCTCCAGATGAGGCTTGCAGATCCACTCTGCTGATATGAATGTCCGTAGTTGGCCTTCCAACAGAAATGCCATACTTGTCCCACCCGCTTTTGAGTGAGATGGCCTCATGACCGACACTAATGCTGCTGTCTTCGATGCACACATTCGAACATGAATCTGGATAAAGAATAATCCGTTAGTAAAAAGTAAAAAATGCTTGACAAGGCTGTGGGGTGGAGACAAAATGATCCAGTTAGAAAAAATGAGTATTCCTTGTCATGGCTATCGAGGGATCTCTTTAGACAAAAATGAATTGAACGATAACAGTTCAACACCACTTTAGTTAATACCATGATTTGACAGACATTCAGGATATGGTACATATGACATTCGAATGGTTTAACACTCATGTTTCTTGCTAGATTTATTTAAGTTCCCTACATTTGTTTTGAGCATATACTTATCCAAGTTTGCACTTTGCATACTAGTAACCACAACTAGCATAGAAAGGAAAAGGTGTTTCGGTTTTCTTAGATTCTTCTACTAGTTCTCAGCATTAGGACATTAAATATTAGTGTACTACCAAGTGGAAATAAATTCAGATGTATATGCTATATCTTAAAATTAGGATTCACTCATGAGCCCAACCATAGCTAATAGCCTAATACAAAGTACATGTGACCAATCATCAAACAATGTGTGACCATAAAACAATGCATCAAGACTAGAAGCAATGATACCTGGAACTATGCCATCAGTGAGTGGAGCATCCAACGAGGTCTTAATTGTGACATTGTGGACCTTTACATTGCTGGATAAAACAAAAACAGTATGTGTTAGTACATATGCAAATAATATCCCCCAAATCACACCTCATGCATGAAGCTAAATTAATT
This sequence comes from Ampelocalamus luodianensis, assembly GCA_036346255.1. Lineage (NCBI taxonomy): Eukaryota > Viridiplantae > Streptophyta > Magnoliopsida > Poales > Poaceae > Ampelocalamus > Ampelocalamus luodianensis. Next base: position 3,118,581 of record CM070625.1, on the reverse strand, counting down.
CCAACGCACCTGCAGTACACTGGATGTATGCTCCAGGCTGGCGAATTTAAGAATGTCAAGTTTGATATCACAATTTCTTCGGAATGCATAAACTCCACAAGATGAGGACGACTATGGTTCAGCTCGTGGGAGCGAAACCAATCCCACCATACTGAGCCCTGGCCATCGATAACTCCATTATTCCCTGTAATAAGTGGAGTGAATGTGCAAGGCTCATTAAAACTGAAAAACACATGCAACATAAGCGCAGCCCATAATTCTGACAGAACAAAGTAGTTACCAGTAATAACAACATCGGTTAAATTGTATCCATTTATTAAGCTGCGATGTCTAGGACCTGGAAGGTCTAGCCCCTGACCATAAGATGGCAAAGGTTCCACGATCGGCCATTGTGATGACTCCTACAGTGAGGAAGAAAACAAAAGAACGAGGTTAATGTCCGTCTCCTTAATACTTAGAAAATGTAGAAATTTTCGCATACGAAGAACAGGGCATTGTTCTCCACAACCCAAAATACAAATAAGGGCAATTAAAATTGTCAGATTTTTTTCCTATCAAATTATGTAAAAAAAGGAAAGATGGTCACATGACATGCAAGGAATTTATATATAACAGACAAGCAATCGCAATCTGTGTGGCAGCACCGCAGCTGCACGCCCATGCCTTTGTTCACGCATAATTAAAGAGCGCAGCTTGACTCAAAACAATGCAAATGGAAAATTGTCTCTTGTTAGCTACCGCCCTCACACCAACAGCTAAGTTTCACCTTCCAAATACTCCCTATCTGTGGGCAAAGCGGAACGAAACAACTAAAAGCCTCAGCTAGCTTGAACCCTACGGATCAAGATATCAGCGTAGGATTTCCTCTTGCCATCCAAGGCGACAACAAAGAGCATAACCAAACCAAAATTCGCCTCCCAGCTGAAGCCATGGCATGTGACCTCAGCTTACAGATGTCAAAATCACTACTCTATCAGGTATATCCACCAACCATATCCAAACAAACTAGGATGATCTCGTCAGCGATACCTATCCTGGCCACTAACAATTCAATGCAAATGCAGCTGAAAAGGATGGGTATCCTCACATTCATGCCACCAAAACCCACATCTCACATACACTCCCTCTCCTAATGCCAATGCAAAGCAGAATCTGCAACTACTACCTTAACAACTGCATGTAAAGAAACAAAGATTATAGCCAACCTAATGCCATTATTACCTCTGTACCGATGATGACGGCGTCTTCCTCCAGGAAGAATGTGAGGTGGCTGGTGAGGTTGAAGCTGCCGGTGAGCCACCGCCCCTTGGGCACGTACAGCTGCGCGCCGCCCTTGTCGGCGAAGGACCTGACATAGAAGACGGCGTTCTGGAAGGACACCGTGTTCAGGGTCTTGCCGTCCCCGACGGCGCCGAACTCGGTGATGGTGACGCTGTGCGGCCGCGACCCCGGCGACGCCTGCTCCCATTGCAGCACATCGCCGCGGACCGAGCCAACAACGACCAGCGCCAATGCCAGGACCACCTGAAAGACGCCATTGCGATGGACAGAGCAAGAATTAGCACACCTTACACACAAAGCAACACTCTTTCAGATCAAAGCTCCAAACTTCGCTCAAAAAGAAGCACATACTCGCAAGGCACACATCAAGAACTACGAGAAATCGCATCTTCGTTTGCAAGATCTCAGCGGAAGCGATCAGGAAGCGAGAAAAGGATAAGCCATTCCCTAGGAAAAGATCCCAAATTGGGCACGGATCACACGGGACGCACAAATCAAGAACTCATGCGCCCCACGCGCATAAAGCACCAAACGAGAATCCAAGAGCGAGCGACCCATTCAGGAGCAAGCCAGGAAGAGCAAGAAAAGAGAAAACAAAAAAGGAGAGAAAATCATCACGCAAGTGATCAAATCACGGGAGAAAACGTACTTACTAGCGTCTTCATGAGTCCACCCTCCCCTCTTCGCGGCAAGAGGGGGAGAGGGAGACGAAGCAGCAGCGAATAGAAAGCCCCACGGGATAGCAGCAGCAGTCGCAGACGAAGGAGACGACGCAAAAGAATAGATTTTTTGGGCTAAATTCGTTGGAATTTCGGGAGAGCGGAGGAGGAGGAGACGAGGAGGTGGCCGCTGCAGCGAGGAGACGAGAAGCTGCAGCGCCTGCAGCACAAGAGAGAGGAGGTTTTACTAGTAGAAGTCTCTGTCTTCTCTTATTCTTTCTTGGTATAATTATAAAAGGAGAAACATATTAAAACAAAATAAATTGGCGGTGTGAAAAATGGAAGGAGATGAAGGAAAAAGATTGGGTATTTGGTGTACAGACTCATTGCCCTCTGTATTGGAATGAGTTGCCATTTTCAAGGATGATTTGATTGATTGCTCGAAAGGAGAGGGATTGAAACCTGAAAGGAAAGTAAATTTCAAATGGGAAATATAATTGGAAAGGAAGAAATGAGCTAGTGATTTTCTATTAATTTTTTGTGCAGTAGTAGTTGTTTTTCTTCTGTGTTGAGTTGGCATTTGGCAGGAGGTGAGAGGATGGGAGCTGTTGATCATTAAGCTTAATTAAGTCATAAGAGGAAAAGAATAAGAAAAATGACATTAGAAACGTGTTAAGTTGTGAGGCTTTTGAAACTACTTTTTTTTAGTGAGAGGAGAGGCTTTTGCACCTTGAGCAGCTAGGCAAGTAAGTCATTAGTATTCATTTTTTTGAGGATGTAATGTGGATTCTAGTTCAGGTCAGAATGAAAAAATAAAGGGAAAGGGAAAATAGAAATGAACAATGCAGCTTTCTCCCCTTTCGAGTGAGTTATCATACGTTTGATAGCTGTGCAACATAATACAAAGAGAGAATACCGCAGTTCTTATTGTATCCAGTGTTTTTTTAGAGGTCACAGGCTTTGCTCGGGCTGCCTTAAAGAAGAAATGGGGCCTAAGCCCCCTGCGAGCGCACACGCCGGGCTCCGGCTCGAACGTGGGCGGGCGGGGGACACTCCCGTCCCCTTTCGCCAACTGAGTTGAGCGCTCAGCTCTCTTATTGTATAAAGTGCTGCTTTAAGAGTTTGTTAGTACTACTTGTTACTGACAACACCAATGAGGCCATAAACTTTAAGTAAGTTTCTTTGTTACATAAATAGTACTTGATTTGCTTCATCATATGAACTGTGTTAAATATATTATGTCAATTTAAGTTAAGAGTTCATATCCTAAGGTCGGAGATACTGAAAGTCTCTAAGTTCGGGTCAGACGTTTCAGCTCTCTTTGGTTCTTGAGTTCTATAGCATTTGTGCATATTCAGCTTTGCTATGCTTTGGTTACATTTTCATTACAATGTGGTAACAAACCCGGTGAAAGAAACCTAAGGTATGGCCCAGTGCAGTGCAGGCCTGTAAGCTTGGAATGGACCCACAAGGCAGCTGGACCAATCATGGTGACAGGTGGGGCTGGGGTCTTGGTGTGGGTCCATGTGCTACATCTGAGAATGGGACTCATCCAATACCTTCCTTGGATGCTTTGGAGCTTGGAATTCTACCACATTAACTTAATCCAACCAGTTTTTTTTTTTTGTTGTTTTTTCATCATGTTGAGAATGTACTACTACAGCTAGCACTCTTGATTTTCTATTTGCTTGAATTTTATCCTATGCACTGAAAGAAATTAAGAAAGAAGAAAAAGGGACACTAGATTGGGGGAAGCCAGAAGGGGACCCTCAACTTGTGACGAGTATCCAGAGACATCATCATCATGCTCTTCAGATTAAACCCAAATGGTGGTTAAAACATAAATTTGGGTGAGAATGTGAGGGGGATTTGATTTATTGCAGACCCTTAAATATGCTGAGTGCCATGTGGTGGGCAAGCACCAAATGAGCATCAACTTGCGCAGCATTTGGTAAGAAAAAAAAAATTCTTCTGCGTTTATTGGTTTGGAGGGAGCAGGAAAGGCCAGGGGGTGATCCATATGGACGTACATCCAGCTACGCATGCCAACTGCAGCACGGAATACGGTGGGATGAGCATAGTGGGTGAGCCATAAGTGTTGCAAAGAATGTTCCTTTGATTAGGGGATGACATGTTGTATGTAGGAAAAATAGCCAAACAAATAGGAGTTGCCATGGATGGATTTTGTATGGATTTTGGGGGATCCGGATTCAGTGACTTTGTAGAGCAAAGGTGACTTTGACCGCCCGATCAATTTGTCCATCTTGTTTTTTTCTTCCTCTACACTCAATGAAGACCACAAGAAGCCCCCTGCAAAGTCACCAATCCCCACCCGGGTCCACCGGGGGCACAAGCCGAGGTGCGACAAAAGGGCCCCCAATGGTACCTAGTACACCTTTAGAAGGACTCCGAAGGGCACACGAAGGTCACCAAGAGACCTACGAGAGCCGAAGACGCGGTGAGAGGTCCCTGATGATACCAAGTACACCTTTGGGAGAGTCCCGAAGGACGCACGAAGACCACTAAGAGACCTATGAGGGCCATAGGCAGAAAGCACACTTCGCCACCCCTCCCCCGAAGGGTACCGCGTGTACCTTTGGAAAAGCTGAAGGGCGTGGGGAGACAGCCGAGCGCCACACCCAAGAGCGAGGAGGACCCTGGGACCCTTGCCCGAGGCCACCTCGAGGGCACTCAGGAGCGGATGTACAATGATCTACCCGGGTGCACAGTACACTGGGTGAAAAAAATCATTTTCTTTTAGATATAGTCATGTATATACAGTATGGACACCCCTAGCCCAAGATAAGAAGACACCACAAGCCAAAAAATCAAACACATGTGATATGTATGGGAAGTGAGGACCCGATCATTTTTGTTCTGAATCCGCCACTGGGGGCACTGAAGGGTGTCCGGGACCCCTCGGCCCAGGAGCTCCCCGTACAGTGCGAAGGGAGGGGGTACCAGTGCACCACGCACATCGATCGGATGAACCAGGACCAGGAGGGTCTATCATAGACCGAAAGCTACGTGTAGAGGAAGGAAAATCCCCTGCGGCACCTATAAGCATAAGGTCATTTTAGGGATAAGTTTGTAATCTTATGTACCTCGGTCGAAAGGTTATAAATAGTTGCCTCTCCCATGTAATCAAGGAGGACATTTTTAAAGGCAATTAATACACACTAGCTTCTCTTGGCACCGGTCCCCTCTCTCGAGAATCCCTTGGTCCCCTCGTGGTGATGGGGGTCCTTTTTTTTACTATATGGTCCTCAAATTGCTTTTGAGGAGTGTGGATATAATAATGCAAGAGCAATGCTGCACACAATAGATTTTTGTTACAATAATTATTCTCATCCTCGGAGAGAAAAAAACTATTCTCATGGAATTTGAATCAAGGGGTAGGTGATGCAATTTTCGGTCCGAGGACTAAGGACTACTAGGTGTCGATCAATCATCGTGCAATAGTGTCAAAACAAAACTCGCTGCACGCTTTTTTTCACCAAAGCAGAAGGGTATAGAAGAGTAGTTACATTTCTGTATGTGTTAGTGTAAATAATTAATGGAACATGTTGAGCAATACGCACCTTATTTATGTAAAATTATGCATTTTTTTGGACCATTAGATTTACTATGAGATTCATTCGGCTGATTTTTTAAAATAATATTAATTTAAACGATAATTACAAAAAAATATCATTTTTTTACAAAAATATGTGTCTATCGCTATTTGGAATGGCGACAGGCTCATGTCGCCAATTGAAACAGTGCGAAAAGGTTATGTTGCCAATTGAACTGGCAATTGCCAGTTCAATTAGCGACAGCATCCTGTTGCTAATTGAATTGGCACCCTATATTTATTTAACAATGTCTAGAGAATTCAACCTAAAAAATTGGGTTTAGAGTTGTCATTCGTGTTGTTGTCCTGATTATATTGTTCATGTAATCGATTCCTTTAGGAAAAGATTACGTAACATTTAATAGTCGAAATATTGGGAAAAGAGATTTAAGTTCCAATGACTTCATAATTTAATAGCGAAATACATGACGCATTGGGTTTGATTACGTACATTAGAAACGCCAACATGCACGAATCAACAAACCGAAATACACTTACGATACATGTGCTCCTTTTTAAAATCTAAAAAAAATATTGATTGGAACGAAATCGGTCAGTCCTGGCGGCTCATCGGTCCCTTCCCCTTGTCTCTGGACTGCCCGCAGCGGTGGCCAGTCTCGAAGTCAACCATGTTCTGCGAGACGGGTTGGATGATTGAATGATATTAGGATAGTACAATGTAGGGCTAAATTAATAATCAGGATGCATACTGAACAAGAGTCTAGGACGACCGCCGGTTTCACTAGCAGGAGTCTTCCCCTTGTGTGCCGTGCGCTCGGCCCGGTCGTACTCAATTCCTGTTCAGGGGTTCTCTACCACCACCCTGCTCTCTTGGCCTCCTTCGGTGCCTTTTCAGTAGGATCGGGTACGTAAGATTTCCAACGTTTAAAGATCTCGGCTCGTATCGCATAGTTCAACATGTACATCTGCTTGATGAACGTCCTATCGTACATGTCCGGGCCGTCGGTCCATTGGACGTGATAAATATAGCCAGTTCCTATCATCAGTTGATCTGGCGACAGAAACCCATGGTTTCCTGTCGCCATTTCAACTGACCATTTGCACACTCTTCGATGCAAGTCGCTAGTTGAAATGGCGATAGTGTTGGACCGGAAAGGCGACTAGAGGGGGGGGGTGAATAGGAGCACGCTCAACTTTTTCACCAACGATCGAATTCAATACGAATCTCACTCCAATAGCTATGAAAGCTATGAAGATCAATCAATCAAGTACAATGGAAGACTTGTATTGAATCCAATCAAAACCAGTAGAATCAACAAAACTCAAATCACGAGTCTCGCGCGGTCGACCTCTCACGCGCGGTCGGACCGGTTGGCCTAGCGATCGACCTCTCGAAATCGGTCGAATATTTTGCCTAGAGGTCGGACCTCTCACACGCGGATCGACCGATTTGCCTAGCGGTCGACCTCTCAAGTGGGCGGTCGACCTCTAGCACGATGAGCAGGAAAATCACCAAAACCGAAACTAAAATCGGTCTAACTTTTTGATCTACAAGGCCAAACTTGACCAAATTTGGAACACACCTTCCTAAGGATATTAGGAACCTATTCCAAGCAACGATTGAGTAGATCCACATCAAAGTTTTGACCTTTTTCCATTTTACCGAAGGAGGGTTCAAAGCTGGTCAAAACGAAAACTTGATCTAGAAACTTGCTCGTGGTTGATTGATGATCAAGATCATCCTAGATGTGTTCCCACATGTCACAACAAGCTATATCAAGAGAAGAAACCAAGCCAAAAGCTCTCAAGAGCAAAACCCCCGAAAATCACCCTTTCTTTCACTAAAACCGGGCAAGATCAAAACTTAGATCCAAAAGCTTGCTCGTGGGTGGATGATGATCAAGATGACCTTAGATAGGTTCCCACATATCCCAGCAAGCAAGATCAAGAAGAAAAACCAAGTAAAAACTCCCGGATCAAAGAAAGCCCCAAAATCACAAATAGAGAGGATGAACACAAAGAGATACAATTTGTGAAATCTTTCTTTGGATTGATTGGATTGGATAGATGGTATGTTTACACCACTCCATCAAGGAGGACAAAGCTCAACACTTGAGCACTCAAATCAATCCTCTCTAGAACCCTAACCTCCCACTAATCTCTCCAAGCCCTAACAACCAAAGTTAGGGTTTCCAATTGAAGGGTTAACACACGCACGCATTTTAAAGCGCCGTCTTCATCTTCGATTGACCTAAACCGCTTCACCATGCCGACCAGCGCGCATGGTTTAGCCAAAGGTCACTAAGACGGTATTTGGTAAGATTACCAAAATACCCTTCTCGGTCCTTCTCCGAAGACCGAGTCCAGGACAGCGCGAAGCACTCGCTGCTTCGCCACGTGTAGGTTGATCCAACGGCTCTCATCATGTCGGCAAGTCTCTCCCATCCGGCTCCCACCGAAACCACCATGGCACTTGCACCACCCCGCGCCGCTTGATCCAACCGGCCGCCGAACCGCCGGTTCGGTCACCTTTGTCCATCTTGCACCATACTTGAGTCCAATGACTTCACCGGCATCGTCGATCGTTCAACCTCGGCTCTCAAGCCTAGTCCCGATCATCCTCGCCGTTGACCGTCGTTGACCACCAAGCAACTCGCACAACAATAGACAAGCAAATCGAAACCGGAACAAGTTCTTCACAACTTGACCCACGTTAGCCAAAACATGCATCATGCAACACATATGCACTCACGAACATGAACTTGACCTAACAAACACACATCGCCGCCACGCAGGCGGCGAACCAAGTCACAACCGGTCGACCGCCACCCTTGGCGGTCCGACCGCTCCATCACGGTCGGACCGCCACCAAAGGCGGTCGACCGTCGATCAAGACTTAGCGAAATTCGGCAAATCCGCAACCTCTCGGAAATTTCAAACAAATAGAACTTTTGCCGGAGGCTCCAAAATTATGGGACCAAGAGCGAGAGAACCTCCTCTCTTGCCTACACCCTCTATTTTTGGCCCAGCTCAAAAATCCAAAGCCACTTCACATGAACAAGGAAAGTTCAGATGAACAAGGAAGGTTCAGAAAAGAACCAACTCCCCCTCAAACCAACCCATAGGGATAAATTATCCCTAACTTGCTTCTCAAGGTGGCAAACCTTGTTTGGTCAAAAAGCTTTGAGGGAAAGACCTACCAAAAGTGCATTGAACACCACAAACTAGCACAAAGACTTCAACCTCCACAAGATCTCTAGGAAAAGCAACTCGAAAAGCTAGGGAGCGAAACACCAACACTAAAAAGACCTACAGGCAACCCAAAAACCTGCTAAGGACTAGTGAATGGTAGACAAGCTCGACCTAGGCTGTGAGAAGAGTGCATCCTAGCAAACCATGGGATAAGAAGAGTGCCTAGAAAAGACACGTGCTAGAACAGAGCCTCCTATCTACCCTGAACACAACAAGCCCAAAAGCTATGCAAGGTAGACTAGGGATACCATACATAAAAGTAAGGTATAGAAGCTCGAACTGAGTCACTGCTTGCTTAGCGGTGAGATGTAGTCATGATGGATGAAGGTCCATTCCTTGAAGCTCCAAAAAGTAGTTGCGCTCACCCATCATCCTCATCTCAAAATTCCTTCGTCTCCTAGAAGTGATAGACAGCATTGAATGCACAAATGAAGAAGAACCAACAGCTGGAGTCTTTGACCACTTGTTGGACCACATATTCTTCTTCTCAACTGAAAAGGCTACACCAAAGAGACAGAAAAAGTCTATGCCTTGGTACTGGGTTAGTGAACATTATCTAGGGAAAACAGTACCAAGACACACGACTCACAAGGATAGCAGCAAATGATCCAAAGCTCATAAAAGCATATAATCAATAATTCAGAACATGAGCATGAAGATAGACAAATCAATTGCAGCACTTGCTATCCAAGATATGACAGCTCAAACTATCCTTAATCCACAATAAGGCATAGGAGCAAGCAAACAAGCACATAGCATACCACACACCACATATACAATCAAAGATAAAGCATGCTGGTGAAAGCTATGGCAAGACTCATGCATCCACAATTAACAGTATGACACAAAAACCATGTAAGCATAAGACATGTTAAAGAACAAATCATGAACAAGGTATGCTAACATGGATATCAAGTAAGCATGTGGATACATACAGCAAAAATCAACACGAGCAAGATTAATCATGTACAGAACAACACAGGCTCGTGAAGACAAATCCAAGCTTATACATCCATGGAAATAAAGAACAACAGTCTAATACATGGATACATAAGCAAGAATCAATCATGAGCAATATAATAAAGGTACAAGACAGCACAAGCTCATGATGACAAACTCAAGCTCATACACCCATGAAAATAAAGAACAACAATATGATACATGGATATATAAGCAAGGTAAAGGCATGATGAAAGATATCAAGAGTAATACATGCCAATATGGTACAGGTGAGCACAAAGCTAGCACAACATGCCAATAAGGAATAATCATGAAGGTAAAAGCATGAAGGTATAAGATAGCTCACCAAACAAGTGTAGACGCCAATCATGAAAGCACATGCCTCTTGGAGGCCATTATTGGGGTGGAGAACCATCAAGTGTCCTGATCATATGAAGAAGCAAAAAGACCAGAACCCCTTAAGTCCATGTTCTCCAACCCGTGTTCTCGGTACCTACACATGAGAAAGGCAAGGTGTCCAAGTCTTGGATCCCGAAGAGTTAGAGAGCAAATGCTTGGGAACCCAAACCTTAGACATACCACCACTAGAGGCAGTCGAACCATTATGCGAGTTAGAATGATGCGAATGATGGTCCATGCAAGAAGATCCAACATCAACCTTGGAGGCACGCCGCGAGTGGACAACTCGATGAGAGAAACGAGGTCCATCTCTAGAAAAGCGGCGATGACCTTGCTTGAAAGCACCAAGATGAGAACCAACAGAAGCATCAAAAGAACTCACACAACCTCGCCGTGGGTGTGTACCTCGATGAACAAAACGAGGTCCACCTTTTGGAAAACGGCGAACATCCTGCCTTGGGGCAGCTCGTGGACCAAAACCAAAGCCATGAAAGCCAAGTCCACGATATTGTCCAACACCACTAGAAAAGGTGTCAAAGAAGCCATCAACAAATCGAGTCTTCGTGCTAGGCTCTTTAGTGTGCATGTCATGAGAAAGACTATGCCCACTAGGAGACTTAGAAGCATGAGCTCGACGTAAATGTTTTGCACGCAAAGCGTAAATCCACAAGATGTTCGTTCTTCCCACAAAAGAGCAATGGTGTAAAGGTCTACTAGGAGACACGGTCCGAGAGGACAAGGCACCATTAAGGCTCAAAGAAGAAGTCTGGAAGAACTAACATCAAGACTTGTCCTCAGTATCGGCACTAGACTCACATGCCACGATAAAGACTATGTGTGTTCCTAGAGGTGCGACGACGCACTCGACGCTCATATTTCAAACGGTAAAGCAAAACTCGAAAGTGTGTCCATCTTTCTTACAAAGGTGCAATGATACTTCTCTTTTGAAGATGTAGTATCATTTGAAGAAGAAGCACCTTTGTCCTTTGAAAACGTTGGACAACACAAGAAGGGTTGAAAGAGTCGAATCTCCTAAAGAAGAGCTATTCAAAAGATGGAACAAGAACCAACATCAAGTGACTCACTTTAGCACAAAAGACTCAGACTCGAATGCAAAGATTCAAGAGAAATCTTAAAAACATCAATTTGGAGTGAAGACAAATACAAGAGTCACAAGACTTGGCGCTCATATCATCGCGCAAAGAATCAATCTCGCTCTTCAAAGAAATGCAAGATGTGCAAGAAATTAATGATGCTTTTGAATTAAGCAAGCAATTTAAAGCATCAATTTTATTTTCTAAACAAGCACAATTCTTGCAAGAGACTAAACCATCCTAAGCGATTTTCATAATCAAAGCACATGCTACAAGGCCTAGCTTTAATATCAATAATTTCAGCCCTAGCATTCTCTAATAGCTCAAGGTGAATGGAATTAGTCAATTTTAACTTGTCAAATTCAATAAGCATGCCTACATGAGAATCACAATTATTTCTAGCCATAGAAGTAAGATTGCCTATTTCTAACTTAGCATTGTCAAGTTCATTATGTAAGGCAACACAAGAATTACATGGCATAGAAACATTTGATTTCAAAATTTCATTTTCACTTTTAGGCATGCAAGAGAATTATTCAAGTTATCCATGTCTATAAGTAATGAATCATAAGCACACATGGATGTTTTCAATTCGGAGAGCTCATTAGATAAATCACCCTTCTCTCTTTCTAATAATTTTATTTTTATCCTTAGAGCTAGCAATTTAGAATCATATGAATATAAGACATTTACAAGTTTTCTTTGCTTACCTTGCTTAGCTCAGTAGGGATCATCCTCGGAAGAGTCATTGTGATCATCCTCGAAAAGCTCTCCATTATGTTCATCCTCAAATGCCATTGCACACATACCAATGAGCTCTTTCTCCTTAGGCTCCATGCGTATCTCATCTCTGAAACTAGGACAATCAAAACTAAAGAGACCGCCACAAATATCGCAGGAGAATCCCTCCTGAACCGACAACACCATTATTGCATCTTCAAACGTCTTGTCATGACTCACATCAACGATAAAAGAATCATGCCAAGATGTAAGAAACGCTCACAAGTCGGCACACTAGTCGCCATGCTCAAAGATCGGTTAAGATCACAAAGAGCAAACTTGGCTCGATACCACTTGTTGGACCTAAAGCGACTAGAGGGGGGGTGAATAGGAGCACGCTCAACTTTTTCACCAACGATCGAATTCAATACGAATCTCACTCCAATAGCTATGAAAGCTATGAAGATCAATCAATCAAGTACAGCGGAAGACTTGTATTGAATCCAATCAAAACCCGAGTAGAATCAACAAAACTCAAATCACGAGTCTCGGGCCGACCTCTCACGCAAGGTCGGACCGGTTGGCCTAGCGGTCTGACCTCTCAGAAATCGGGTCGAATATTTTGCCTAGAGGTCAGACCTCTCACACGGGCGGTCTGACCGATTTGCCTAGCGGTCTGACCTCTCAAGTGGGCGGTCTGACCTCTAGCACGATGAACAGGAAAATCAGCCCGAAAACCGAAACTAAAATCGGTCTAACTTTTGATCTACAAGGCCAAACTTGACCAAATTTGGAACACACCTTCCTAAGGATATTAGGAACCTATTCCAAGCAACGATTGAGTAGATCCACATCAAAGTTTTGACCTTTTTCCATTTTACCGAAGGAGGGTTCAAAACCGGTCAAAAACGAAAACTTGATCTAGAAACTTGCTCGTGGTTGATTGATGATCAAGATCATCCTAGATGTGTTCCCACATGTCACAGCAAGCTATATCAAGAGAAGAAACCAAGCCAAAAGCTCTCAAGAGCAAAACCCCCGAAAATCACCCTTTCTTTCACTAAAACCGGGCAAGATCAAAACTTAGATCCAAAAGCTTGCTCGTGGGTGGATGATGATCAAGATGACCTTAGATAGGTTCCCACATATCCCAGCAAGCAAGATCAAGAAGAAAAACCAAGTAAAAACTCCCGGATCAAAGAAAGCCCCAAAATCACAAATAGAGAGGATGAACACAAAGAGATACAATTTGTGAAATCTTTCTTTGGATTGATTGGATTGGATAGATGGTATGTTTACAGCCACTCCATCAAGGAGGACAAAGCTCAACACTTGAGCACTCAAATCAATCCCTCTCTCTAGAACCCTAACCTCCCACTAATCTCTCCAAGCCCTAACAACCAAAGTTAGGGTTTCCAATTGAAGGGTTAACACACGCACGCATTTTAAAGCGCCGTCTTCATCTTCGATTGACCTAAACCGCTTCACCATGCGCCGACCCGCGCCGCGGTTTAGCCAAAAGGTCACCAAGACGGTATTTGGTAAGATTACCAAAATACCCCTTCTCGGTCCTTCTCCGAAGACCGAGTCCAGATTGTGCGAAGCACTCGCTTGCTCCGCCACGTGTAGGTTGATCCAACGGCTCTCATCATGTCGGCAAGTCTCTCCCATCCGGCTCCCACCGAAACCACCATGGCACTTGCACCACCCCCGCGCCGCTGATCCAACTGTCCGACCGAATCGCGCCTTCGGTCACCTTTGTCCATCTTGCACCATACTTGAGTCAATGACTTCACCCGCATCGCCGATCGTTACGAACCTCGGCTCTCCAAGCCTAGTCCGATCATCCTCGCGTTGACCGTCGTTGACCACCAAGCAACTCGCACAACAATAGACAAGCAAATCGAAACCGGAACAAGTTCTTCACAACTTGACCCACGTTAGCAAAACATGCATCATGCAACACATATGCACTCACGAACATGAACTTGACCTAACAAACACACATCGCCGCCACGCAGGCGGCGAACCAAGTCTGGCAAATCGGCCCACACCCTTGGCGGTCCGATCCGCTCCTTACGGCCGATCACACCAAAGGCGGTCGACCGTCGATCAAGACTTAGCGAAATTCCAGCTTGGAAATCCGCAACCTCTCTGGAAATTTCAAACAAATAGAACTTTTGCCTGGAGGCTCCAAAAATTATGGGACCAAGAGCAGTAGAACCTCCTCTCTTGCCTACACCCTCTATTTTTGGCCCAGCTCAAAAATCCAAAGCCACTTCCATGGTCGGTCGGCGCTCGGCAGAGGCGCGGCGAATCGCCACACCGCCGGTCGGATCACGCTCGGCCGTCGGACCGCCACCACTCACCAAAGAAAACAACCAAACGCGGCGGTCACCGCCACCATGGCGGTCGATCCGCCTGCACTGACAAAGACAGAACTTCACCGAAAACGAGGGTTTCTCCCAACACCTCAACACTCTTGCCAATTGTTCAACACACTAAGATTAGGATCATATCCACATGATCTCCGCAGATAGGCAGTAAACAGGTTCATGTCGCCAGTTGGGATGACGACAGGAGCCTGTCGTCATTCCAAATGGCGACAAACATCTCTTTTTGATTTTTTTTAATTATCTTTTAAATTAATATTATTTTTTTTTAAAAAAAAAACATTCGCCCTACCTCGCTTCAAGGGTGGCCCAACCTTTGAACCTCTAAGCAGTAGCGGGTTGGCATCTACAACAAGGAGTCAAGTTAGGTTTTCGACTGCTAACAACGGCCTAGCAGCGAGTGGCAAGTCCGTCACCGGACACAGGCAAGATAGCAAGGAGGCAAGTAACGCCGACGAGGGTTGGGACATGGTGGTAAGTAAAGAGGTGGTGCATGAGAGAGAGAAAGAGGAGGGATGATGTTTATTAGAGTTAAGCCCTTTCATGAGTCCTAGAGCAATACATAGAGGAAGCTTGAGAACTTACAAGTTGCATCCTCATTTTCTTTCTTCTTCGTTTTTATGTGTGTCGTCGAGAATATATATATATATATAGAGAGAGAGAGAGAGAAAAATAGTATGGTACTCTTGAGAGTACGTACTCCTACCTCTCATGTACCTCTTAAATCGTATGATGATACCTTTTTATCTATTTGAGCATACTCTAATAATGATTATAAGATACCACAAAGTGGGTTTCATGAAAAAATTCATTAAATTCCACTTTTATAGCAAAATTTGTGTATATACTTCTTTTATGTATGAAAAAGGGTATATAACAAAAAACAAAAGGCTCCAATGAAATTTTTTCAATCAAATCGCATTAGAGTATCTTATAATTTGTATTTAAGTATACTAAAATGATAAAGAAGTATAATATATGTATTTAAGTGGTATATTGAAGTGAGAATACATACTCTGAGTACTAAAGCATATATATATATATATATATATATATATATAGTGCTAATGGGCAATATATATATATATAAGTTATATAATGTCAATCTTGACCATTGGGTTTGGATCTGACCGTTGGATGTGGACCATTGCATGCGAAGCATGCAGTGTTTAATGAAGGTGCATTAATGAAGGCACATTGGATGTGAGTATACAAGGTGATTAAATGGTTTGGAGGTGAGAGATCATTAATCTTGGTTGTTCAATCCAAATCCAACGGTTGGTAAGATTGGTATTAACACACTAGATACATCCCCAATTATCCATTAGCACTAGATATATCCATATATATATATATATATATATATATATATATATATATATATATATATATATATATATATATATAATTGTAATTCGATGCATGTACTGATTCATAAGCTAAAGTTAATTTTTTTGGATGCATGTGGAAGTAGTACTACTATATTTTGGTGGCTATATAATGTGTGTGTTCTCCATCCACGACATATGACGGTACATGTTGGAATTTAGACACGTGCAAAGAGTACAATGGAACATGCACATATATATATTTGCTCCCGTCGGACTGCAGTACTACACGCATGTTCGTGTCTAAAACATATTTTTAATTTTGTGACGCAAGCTTGCGTGTAAGAAATGGCCGCTCTTAATTTTCAAATTGCACTTGATATGAACCGTCCGATTAGAAGAGGAAGAACATTTCGTCATTTCAATAATCAGAAGCTAGCATTACAAGCGTTGCGTGAAGCTAGCAATAACATCGTGCCAACGTGTATATCTGATGTAGATGACTCATTCCCATGCCAAATGATTAGCTAGACCATGTGAGTTTACATTCTCCTGTATTAAGTACGCTTCATGTGGAAGATGGCATATGACCAGATGGCTAGATGTGCTAGTGTGCACGTAGCCTACCAAGGTTTATGTCTTAGATTTGGTGCTAGTGTCAATCGATTTTAGAAGTACACACACATGTGCTCTGTGAGGCCTTGTATGCCTCCGATAAATTCCTAACGTATGTAGGGGACGTCTACTCATGTATGTGTGCAGGGGCAGATCTACAGTAACCCAGCAGGGTGCACAGGACACTGGGTCCAAAAATTATTTTTCTTTGAATATAACCATATATATAATGTGGACACCCCTAACCTAACATGAGATGACACCTCAAGTCATATCTCAGCCGAACATAACCTATCTTGCTTGATAATTAAACATATATGATATATATATATTATGAGTAAAGACCCCCGATTATTTTTATTTTGGATCCCCGCTGTATGTGTGCGCGTCTGTCTGTCCTAAAAAAAAGTATGCTTCACGCGAGATATGCCTCCCTGGCGTATATATATTGTGAGATAGAGTTAGATGTGTGGAGATACAAGTGAAAACCATGTAGTAACTCGTCCACTACATTCTCTGCTAAAAACAAAGTGTGGCGAGTGAAGCCAGGCTAGCAATAGGCGGCCACCGCGAACCCCACCACTCGCCTCGCACCTAGGTCGCCGACGCTCCGGGCCCACTAGGTGGCTCGTGGGGGCCGGCCCCGCGTGTCGGTTTGTGGGTGGTAGGCCGTGACCGAGCCCCAGCCCACCCGGTCACGTCACTGATGCCATGTCCCCCGCGCGGGGCGTTGACACGTGGCGCAGGCCCGGCTCCTCGGGTTCGTGTCCCTCCAAGAGACGAGAGAAAAAAAATTACTAGCATAATATTAAGCCGGAGACCGAGGAGGGAGATCGTTTTGTTTTTGCTTACGTGTGGGCCCAAACACGTGCGAAATACACTATCTCTTAGCGTTACTTACGTATGAATATGAATATGAATATGATAGTAGTAGTAGCAGCAGGTTTCATCCCAGGAAGGCGTAGTGAAACAATTGCACGGTCATCACAAGAGTTCGGGTCGAGAACGGCGAGCTAGTCAAAGTCTATCCACGCGTCCTACTAGCTAGTCTTTACCATACAGTAATCCACGATGGACAACCGCTAATCTAGAACCAAAATTTACAAAGTATTAATGAGATTTACTCACCTGTTTACGACTTACCGAACGCTGAATTATCAGCCAGCAGTAGTCTAGCTGAACATAACTAAACTAAAGGTGCTAGAGATACACCATATCCATAGAGGGTACGTAAGCATGACGATGTAGTCTATTTTTCCTCTAAAAACTAAGATATATACTTACATAGCAGTTTCAGTTCTGTGTGTGTTTTCAGGCTTGCAGTTTAATTTCTCCTAATCTCACTGTGCGTGTGGGCCTGTGGGGTAGCATCAATTATGAAAGGGCATGCAGATGTGCCTAGCTGGCTGGCTTTGCCAGTACGCCTCTTGCTTCAACCTCATATCATATGAACAAATTAAGACGGACAGAGCGGAACGTTCGACTGGAGTGGCCGCTAAATTCGTCTGCTTTGACCAGCTACAATGCATGCAGCAACCTCTTACTTTTTTTAATATATAGTAGTAAAAATATTTTAAAAATACAATACTATAGGAGTTAAAAAAAAATCTGCTTTTTTATATATAAATCTAAATACTTTTTATCGTATGTTAGACAGTAGTACGCTGCTTGAAGCAGCAGGATGGAAGTGCTACAAAATAGGGAACTGCAGAGGAGGACCAGATGGATCTGGACTTTCCGAAAACGATCGCGCGTAGATAGATCGCAGACGATCCTTGCTTGTACGTATGTTTTTCCAGAAAATGAGATGGAAGCCGATCTACACTGCTATCTGATTCAGGCTTAGCTTGTGTCGCAGCGTAGGTTAGGTTTCTTGGATGTAATGTATATATAAATCCCTAGTATGCATGAAAACTTACCTGGCTTAATCTACAAGTTTTTGCCTGCCTTAAGTTAGGTTTATTTGGGTCAGCGTAGCATGCATGCAAGCTTAAGCTAATTTAGGGTCGAACAAGGTAGAATTTAAGGCGTCGACAATGCTGAAAACAAACTAGAAACCTTGTGATTAAACGATGGCCGATTTGCTTGTTCGGTCATTTTTATAATTTCTTCATGCGTGGCATGGTAGCAGAAGGGGACCGAACTGAATGAATATTCTGAATTAAGATGAAATGGCCGTGAATTAAGATGGTTTATGGGTGCGAGCCCACTAGCGACCTGGTTCTACAGAATTGCGTAGTTTCAGGCCCATCAGGCATCAGCCATCAGTATAATTTCTTTCTTTCTTTCTTTCTTCAGGGAAACAGAGAATGTAGAATTTAGATTCATACACATGTTCCCATAATTAATATGTGAGGAATTAGCTTCGTTTCGTCAGAAGAGAGACAAGAAAAAGGAAGAAAGAAATTGGGAATTGGAGGAACTTGATACGCGACGGAGAGTTTGCTTTCGAGCTCGACACGCAGCTGCTGCATGCCGATCGGCCGGCCGGTCGGACCAGCACGGCCTGGTATCCTTTTCACGAGCTTAAACCATACTCTGAGATCATGGGGAGGACGGTGGGGTTCGCGTACGGGGAGACGCTGGGCAAGTGTTCTTTCGGGGACATCGCCTTCGGGATCAAGCACTACATGCGCGTCCAGGTCAGGTGATCATCACACCACACGCATGTATGTGTGCTTCTGTTGGAATTGGAGTGCCATTTCTGCTTGCTGATCGTATAGTTTCGGCTTGGACGACGAAGAGTGAGAAAAAAAAAAGTGATCTTGGCGTGTAAAACGCTTGATTATTCTGAGATCATGTTTGGGGTTATTAGGCTTGGTTAATTCTGAGGCTATGTTTGTGATTCGATCAATGCGTCAGGCCTTGCAAGGCAGTGGCTTTTTTCTTTCTTTCTCAACTTCATCTTGCAAGGAAAAGAGCAGCTGTGAAAGGTGGTCCTTGACTCCTTGGTGATGGATGGTCTTGGCATGTCATTCTCCTTCAATTATCTTTTTTAGTTGAAATAATAATTTGGCCTTTTGAAAGGTGAGAGGTATTATGGACTTTTCTTTGCATTTATAATTTTTCGTGAGGGTGTTAAGAATTTTTCTAACTAGAGTTGAAAATATTAATCGTGTGTCATGTGATCCTCTACATGAGCAATTACAATTCTACCCTCTTAGGATTTTAAGACTCATACTACCGGATGTAGTATAACTAAATCCTAACTGATCCAAATCATTGAATAAAAAGAATGGAATGCTTGTATTAAATTGAGTGTACCGTAAAAAAGCTGCCCTGGAAGGTGCTGGAGTAAGGTAGGAGCTAATTTCACTTCTGATATACCTGAGAGGCTGAGACTCTACATGTTTTTCTCTAAGAAGCCATATAAAGTGTTCCTAGCGTTTGCCGGATACGGCCAGAGCAATATTCTCGTAAGGAAGTCTTAAGGCAAGGGTAAGTATCACCCTGAGTCAAATTGCTGATCATTTTAGCACAGATTATGAATGGAAGCATCTAATCATGTGCTGCCATCCAGATTATGAAGCCTGCATTCACGGTTGTCCGCGATGAAAGTACCAAATGCTTCCTCCTTTTTATTCTGGGGGGCTATCAGTGTTAAGGATCGCCTGACAGCAGCAACTGTTGCAGAGGTTCCATTTCATCATGCAGTGTTACAAGAAGGCCGTGTATCCAATGTAGTAGTTGGACATGCACATTGTGGGATGGTTGCAGCGGCTCGCTGGATTGTAGATCAGGCCACATTCCCTTCCTCAGCAGAGCAGTCGAGCAATTCCCAGACTACAGAATTAAGGTAATTAAACAATCTTTTTCCGAACCTCTGCAGATGTGCTTTCCATTTCCTGCAACAAGAGGCAAAAATTAGTACATTGTACAAGACATGCATGAGTCTTGAGGTTTTTGCAAAACTATACGTGTGGTATTAATTTCGTCTTAAGGCGTATGTGTATTTTGTATATCTCATCCCTACAACACCTGATAGTAGTTTACAGTGAATTTTGATCTATTTTGAGTAATGAAGAGGGGAAAAGGCCCACAGTACCAGGGTTGTTTATCTACTGAGACCTTACTCAGTGGCCCTAGTATGAGTGATATTTTTGTTATTTGTCCTCTTAACTATTAAGAAATAATATTGGTCAACTTTAACAGTAAAGTAGCACAGATGTGACACTGAAAAGTAATACAGATCACATGAGCAGTCCTCTTCCTAAACTCTGTCACAATACTGGATGGTAAATACTATTTCATTGCACCATCAAGCTTTTTCTCACTAACGCAAATCATACCATTTTTTTCCCATTTTAGATCATTGGGCATTCAATGGGTGCTGGTATTGCAGCTATTTTAACATACACTAGTTTAATGTCTGTGTTTTGCTACGGATTAAAAAAATCACAGTCACTAGTTTAATGTCTGTGTTTTGCTACGGATTAAAAAAATCACAGTCATACTATGTCAAGTCATCAACCGTCATCGTGCTCAACGACGCGATTTGGGCTGTCGGTACCCCGCTCGTTGATCCAACGGACGCCGAAGAGGGTGAGGAGAACAGACGACTACCAACTCTAATTTTTAAATAGTAGAGATGCTACGTGAGAACAAGAAGTTATCATCGTCTTCGTGTATTGCCTTTGGACCAGGTACTGCATTTGACCACAAATTCAAATTTGATTATTGAACATATGAATATTAAGAAAAAATCATTGCATGTTAATTGACTAATTGTATTGTTGGCAACACCTCGCAATGATATAAATATCTAGTACCACTGTATCGGAAGGCAAAAAATAGATTCTATTCCTTTTAAGAAAGGTTTGCATGCAATCATCTACTACACAAAGAGGAAACAAAAACTAAAAGCACAAGTATGTTCAACAACAACATTTGCATAGCAATCCCAAGCAATAGACAATTAGACATGCTACACAATTGACGTGCAAAAGAATCACTAGCCTGAAACGAATCAACTAACCACGACTGCCTCTTATCTTTGGTCGGAGGATTCCCTGCTTATGTCGGTTCTCTGGCCAGAGTCTCATTCTCGCCTTGCAAGCAGGTCTGAAGTTTGGTCGCCTCGCTTAGGGCCCATGTCCGAGCTTCTTCCTTAATTAAGGCCAGCAGCCCTGTTGGCGCCTCTCTGCGATACTAGAAAATCCGTCCGTTTCTTTCTTTTCATATGTGCCAGAGAGTGAGAATTATCAGAGAAGCTTGTCCCTTTCTACCATTTATCTCTCCAGAATAGAAGGCGTCGAATCACCAGTCAGCCATCTTTGACCGAGCCAGCCACCGTGATGGCAAAAGATTATGCTGCCACACCCAAGTAGCCACTTATACCCAAATCTGTCTGGTATATATGGTTGTTTCTGGTTTGTCTATACATAGTGGACACCAGAGATCGTTTTGCATATGACGACGTGTTAGGACGTCCGTTGTCGAAAACCGATGCTGAATGAGAATCCATGTAAAGATTTTGTACTTTTGTGGTGCCCAAACATGCCAAAAAAAGCTTTTGAAAGGGGGCCAGCGCTCCCAAAAATTGCATTTCATATGCTGATTTGGTTGAGTAGTTGCCTGAGGCTATCCACTTCCAAGTTATGTCATCTCGCACGTTTTAAGAAAGTGTGACTTGATGAACCATGGTATAAACTTTTACAAAATCCCAAAGTAGGTGCATGTTGGTTCTTCTCCTTAGATCAGCTATTCACTTTTCTTCATGGATTGCGTGCGGTTCGGTTTTTCCTTGCCGATGCATCCCTTTTTATTTCCAAGATATTCCTTACGAATATTTGGTTTCCTATGTATAATATACTAACATTTCGAACTGCTACTGTCCTGCTGCTTGCATGCCCTGGGACTTGGCTGAGTTTGGCAAAGACTTTGTTACTACGGTTGTCAGCAGGAACGACTTGCTGCCATCTTTTGGCATAGTTTCAGCTGACACCCTTCGCAGTTCGCACAAGGTACCCCCATGGCCACTAGTTTCAGACTTTCATGTAGTGATGTCTTCTAGTGTGAAAGTTTAAAAAATGTGCTTGCTTTCCATAGCTAATAGGCAATGAACTGGTTCTCTCTCTCTCTCTCTCTCTCTCTCTCTCTTGCTTGTTGAGAAACAACAAGTTGCTGGTTACCAGAAGGAAAAAAGTTTGTTTATTGCAAAAACATTTTATCTGCTCAGAAGCATCATTTTTTTCGAGAAAGTGCAAAAGCTTTGCACATCTTTTCATTAAGAAGAAAAAACAACACCGAATACAGAAAGGAAAACAGAAAAAACTCTGAGCACGACCAGAAGCACGACCATCAGAGAAAAACTATAATAGAGAAAGGCAGAACAAGCCGCCACGTCGGAGCAAAGACGTCAGCACGAGGCCACATCGACTCCACACACTGCCAGCCAAAGCTTCAACGAGGGGAGGTCCTGGACTCCAAGCCGACGCCTCCAAGGAGGAAACGACGCCTCCGGCGTCGCCATTAACCGATCCAGCAAGAACCGGATCAAAGGTTTTCACCCCAAAAAATACCATAAGAACTCAGGAAGAGTGAGGAACCGAAGCTCCAAGACGACTCCTCCAATGAGGAAAACGACGCCTGAAGACGTCACCTTCGCTAGATCCAAGCTAAAAGCCGGATCAAAGGTTTTCACCCGGAATATAGCACCACACCACCCCCACAAGCTCCCAACAACGCCATAGCCACCCCGCAACAGCACCGCTGTAGGCACCTTCTCGCCGGTCGTCTCCCAAGGGCCAACCAGATCCAATGGAGACACTAGATCCAGATGGCTCAGGCACCCCGAGCCAGCCTTGCCGGCCACTTCCACTGACCTCTGCAACAGGAACACCGTCGGCTGATGACTAGGGTCAGGATCGCCCCCACTGTCCCCAGATCCACCCCTTTTTTCTTTTTTTTTTTTCTTTTTTTCTTTTTTTCTTTCCTTTTTTTTGATCCAGAGCCCGAAGGCCCACAGATCCAGATCCACACCAGATCGACGCCGGCAAACGCCATTAGCGAGCCGCACCAACATCCACGCCGCCCTGGTCGCCCGAGGCGCGTCCGACGCTGTGACACGGCCGCCAGACCCTCGCCCAGCGTCGCCTGAAGCCACCACTCCGGGGGGGCTCGGGCCACTGTTGGCCCCCGACCAAGTTCCAGGTCCAAGGAGCCCACCCGCAACCGCTCAGCTGGTGTTCACCCTGTCTCCCAAGCGAAGCCGCCTCCAAGCACGAAGAAGGTCCCGCTGTCGCCACGGAGACCCGCTGGGGAGGCTCCTCCACCTCCTCGTCCTTGGAATCCGCATCCACCGACGGCGCCGCCGCGGTCTCAACAAGGAGCTCCCTCACGAGCTCCTCTCCGAAGTCGCGACGCTAAAACTTGCTCTCGTCCAGCTGGGGGCCAGATCTAGATCTGGCCTGCCGGGGGGGACACCGGTGACCCGAGTGCTTCTGCCAAGGGGGAAGGGCCACTCCACGACCCCAGCGGTCCGCCGAGGGCTTGCCGCCTCCGCAACAGCAAACGCCACCGCTTCCTCAGCGGGAGCAAGAAGAGAGGGGGGGGGGGAGGGAGTGGAGGGAGGAGGAGGAGGAGGGAAGGGGGACCGGAGCAGCAGCAACGGCCTGCGAGGTTGTGGCGTCGCCTCCCGGTCCCGGGTCGCCCGAAATGAGCGACACGGGAGTGTCTAGGGATGTCCTCCTTTTTCCTTTCTTCTTAGCAGAGTAGTCACACTCCTATGGAAATCCCGGCAAACGAGGGAAGGAGAGAGAGAGGGAGAAATGGGGAAAAAGGAAGAGCTCAGAAGCATCAGATATTTGCATTTGTAGTCAAATCTTTGCAGGTTATGGCATCATCCTGGGCGCCTGACCTCCGGTAACAAATTCAGCAGACAAGAATCTTGGGTTTTGTAAATCGCTCTGTGAGCTTCATACGATCCTTCGTTCCCTTCGTATCCAATCCAAGGTCTAAGGTTGCAGATGTCGATATGCTGCTGTCTCGCACTCCTGAGGTACAAAAAAAAGAAATGTTTTTTTACAAACACCAGATGCCGCAAATAGGATGCATTGTTGATGCAACATCGTATCTTCATCTTTGTCTTTGGTCATGTGCTGAGTTAATTCGTCTTGCTATTCCAGGCTGAGACGAAGCTTTCAGCAGATGCGCGTGCTGCAGTGAAGAAACATTCTGCACTATCCTGCTGGTCATTTGTCGCTGCAAACAGGCAAACTCTTGTGTCTGTGGTTGTTGATTTGTGATCCAAATTCTATACATCAACTAGGCCAGCTTCTGGACGGAGCGTAGCGGAGGCCCGTCGCCGGAGGCTTAGGGCCGGAAAAATAAATCCAGATCCTAGTCGAATTAGGGTTTCCCTGATATATATATTTCCTGTAAGTCGCTGTTTGGGATATTGAATTAGAGTTGTAAATCCCCAGCGTTGTAACCTCACCCCGATATAGTGAAGATTGTTGCTGGCTGGCGCCCGTGGTTTTTTTCCCTCTCGCATTGGGAGGGTTTTCCATGTTAAATCTCGTGTCTCTCTGCGATTGATCTTGTTTACTTCGTCGTTTCTCTGCCGTCGCGTATAACAGTGGTGAACCCTACTCCGCTACTCGAGCATTGCGGCACTGATGTCCACCTATATGGGAACTGAGAAAGACACTGACAAACCAACTGCAGAACTAGCCTCATGCTCTCCTAAAGAAATTGACAAGGAGGAGAAAGAAACAGATGAAGAACATATGGAGCAGCTTCCACGAGCCTTGCCATTCGTCTTCAATCCCCTCTCAAGAGCCCCAGCAATTATACCGTCCCGGAAGAATCATGCACATGGTTGTGTTGTGTTGCCAGACCACCAGTCCACCAGCGAGCAAGGCAGACAAAATTAGATTGTAGCCCTCTACGAGGCCCCTCGCAGAATGTACAGCAAGATTCGACTCGCAAGATCTATGATAAGAGACCATTACATGCCGAGGTACATTGAGACGATGGAGATGCTCATTGACAAGCTTGCAGAGGATGTGGACAGTGAAACCGATGACCGGTTGGACTAACTGCGAAAAAAAAAAACATTGATAGAAAGAATGTTACTGTACAAGCCACGAAAAATGGAAATAAGCATTGCTCGGATTGTGGAAACCCCATGTTTGGTGGGTATATGACTCAAGATTATAACCCAAATTGCTTACTATAGCGACAGTAATCGCCGGAAGAGCTCAAATAGCAGCATTAGTTGCCGAGACGTTTAGCAATGTCTGATGTTGTTTTTGGCTGAGAACTGGTATATGATATTGAAAGGAATTTAGTGAGTTAGGCTAACCCAGTGAATGATAGCCTTTTCTAAATGACAAAGTTATGATTTTGAAAGGAATTTAGTGAATAAAATGATTACCTTCAGACACAATTTTTTTTTTTTGTCGTGTTTCAGTTGTATGAAACTGCAAATGATGTACAATGTAAAAAGAGATGAAAGCAGTTATTTCTATTCAGGAATCCAACTGATATTGTTTTACTACAGAAACTCTGACGAATGTCTACCTTGCCAGGCAGTAGAATGTCCTTATGCAACAGTCGCATGCAAGATTATGGTAAAATGAATCACTTCAGATTTAAGATACACATTCTCATAAACCAGTACCCTAATCTCGCAGTAATCCTTTGTAAAGTAGTATGTACGGAATAGCTATTCGCAAAGTTTAGTTGCAATACTGAAGATTCAGCACTAACACTTTCTGATCACAAGAATTAGTTTGTAATTCCTCTAGCTGATCAAGAACGACTAACCACCTCATTCCCTTGCTCTGCCTTCATCTCCACCCAATTCCCTTCTCGCTCGCTTGCCTGTACGGCGCCCCCAACGCCGGGCGAACACGGCGGCGGCGAAGGCACCGCTGCACCGGACGCGCCGCGCCCTGCGGGTTGGTTACCTTGTACCGTTGTACGTCAGTACGTGGCGAGGATCTTGGCGATGCCGCCTTGACGTTGAGGTGGGCGAACAGCCTGCGAGGACGGGGTGGGCGGAGTCGGCGGACGCTCGGCTAAGCGTGGCGGCGGCCGGCGGCCGGCGGCTGCGGCCACGGGCTCCCCGGAGGGGGCAACCGCCGTTAGCTTAGCCCACATGTCAGTGAGAGGACGCGATCCAACCGGGGGTCTTCGTGAACCGTCCGATCAAAGTGAGCGTCCCAGATTGATCCCACTAGAGTGGTGGATGGACGTTTTTGAATGGAAGCCCTGCCTTGTGTAGAATTATCCGTTGGACCCCCCGAGAATTGGATCGCGCTGATCCGGCGCGATCGAACCGGACAACTGCTGACCGACCGATCACACATTAGCGGTATAGATTGATCTGAGTAGAGGGTGGAGGGACGTTTTCCAGAAGAAATCCTCCCTTCAGTTGAATTATCCGTTAGACCCCTCGAGATTTGGATCGCGTGATCCTGCGCGATCGAACCCGTGTGACCATACGATCATATTTAAGCGGTCAAGATTAGCCCTGGTGGAGCAGCGGAGGGACGTTTTGCAGAAGAGACCTTTCGTTTATTCGTCTTTCCAATAGGGAAGTCCGTCGCACACGAATTGTCCGCCGACCACGCGGAATGCGGCGGGGTATAAGAATTGGAGCAGGTGCGGCGCAGGGCCTCACCCTTGTTGGCGGCTGGTGCCGCGGGCGTCGTGGTGTGCTTGGTTCTTGCTTTTGATCAAGCTGCTGCTTTTCTCCTCGTTTCGACGGCATTTGTTTTGATGGCTGCAGGCACGGCGGACAGTGGCGACGGCGAAAGCCGGCGGGCGAGCCTCCAGATTGGCCGGCAATTCATTTATTCTCTCTTCTCATGCGGTTCTGCCCGTTTTCTCTGCTTCTGCAGCTTCTGGATGTATTGCAGCCTGCTGAAGTTGGAAGACCATCGCCATGTCTGGTGGCTCCAGAACCTCACCGAACCGTGCTATAAAGATCACAGTTGAGGCTGTGATGAGCGTCTCAGCAGTATGGTCACACACTTGTTCAGTCAGGCAGATCAAAACCATGCAGACAGAAATACTGAAAACAAATCCCGTCTCCAGAAGAAACATGTTCTCCGCATCCTCTATAAACCATTCGTCTCTAAACCATGCAGAAACTACATTAACATACATACGTTCAGTTTAACACATCAAAATTGTACTGATGTTTCACTATATTGTACACCAACACGGACAACAGAGACTGCTTGGTCCTTTTGAATCGCAAGCACTGAAAATCCGGGCCCTCTCCACCACAGCTTGGAGATGAACAACAAAATCCAGGATTATTAGTTTATTACTGTGGCGATATGGCAATAGCCCAACAAACAGGCAGGCTAAACTTCTGAAAAAGATCCTACGGATTGGGGGAACTATTACCACTCTGCGAAAGAAGCTGAAGGTTTCAGGTTCAGCCCTTGTAGACGAGAGGCTTGTTGACCCACCGGACGCGGCAGCCACAGGACTGCAGCATCTGAAGCAGCTCAGGGGAAAGCACTGACTTCAACCCACCGAGAACCTTCAGCTTCTTCAGCCTTCCACAAGCAGCTCGCAGCGCCATCTCGAACCCTTCAATGGAGACCCAGGAGAGGTGAACCATCTTCACATCCTGCAGGCACCTCAGGGAGCTCAGCAGACGGCACAGGCCCAAACCTGTGACTTGGCAGTATGATATTGTAAGCTGCAAACCGCAAACACACAAGTGTAAGATTCCTGCTGCTTCACAACCAAACAAGGGAAGAAGCCAAAGGTTGTTGAATGCTTTACTTGTCTGAGGTTTTGAGAGTATCTGGCAAGAGCCCACAGGCCAGCATCATCCACCGAATAACAGCGCTTCAAGTCTAGTTCTATCAGGCTTGTGCAACCAATGGCAATGGAGGTGATTCCAATGCCTGTGATGCGCACCAGACATCTCAACTCAAGGTTTGTGAGTTCTTCCAGAGAGCTTACATGCTTCAAACCATTATCAGAGATTTGGGTGCAGTAGCACAGGTTTAGCATCTTGATCTTCTTGCAGCCACTAGCTAAAGCTGCCAGCCCATCATCAGTAATAGCACTGCAACTGTGAGAGAGAAACAACTGCACTTTACATTTAAAGATAAAAGATTATTGGAAAAGTTGTTATAGATGCATATAAATAAGATCATTTACCGATATAGATCAAGTTCCACGATCTTTCCGCAGTTTGAACTAACATATGCAAGTCCTTTGTCGGAAATGCTTGGGCACAGGCCAAGTTTTAATATTAGCAGTTCTGAGCACTTTGCCAAGCGCTGCAAAGCTGAGAAGTGTGGAATTTCAAGCAATAAATCTCAAATGTAAGGATAAACTTCTAGAAAAATAAAATCAAATAAGACATTGAAAGAATTAAATTACCAGCTTCATTAACATGGCAATCGGTGAGGTCTATCTCCTTAAGATGGGAGCAGAGGGTTGCAATTCGCTCTAGTCCCTTCTCACTTATAAAAGGGCATGACTCCAACCGGAGGCATTCAATCATTCTACAGTTCTCAGCTATTGAAGCAAGGGAATCATTCGTAAGGAGATGGCAGCATCTGAGGTCGATAGTCCTTAGGAAGCTGCAGTGAGCTACAAGGGAAAAAATCCCATCATCTGTAACGCCATTGCATTTGCTAAGCCCAATCTCAACCAAATTCTTGCAGCTGTCACCAATGGCCATAAGACTTGAGGCAAAGACTTCAAGGCCATCAAGTCTCAGTACAGTCAAGGTTTCCTTCACTGTTGATAACTTTGACAGTAAACAAGTCTCTATCTCCTACAAGTATAAAGCAGAAGGTAAACAATCACTGGAAGTGATGTATTTACTTCTTTTTCCTCTAAAATGAAACCGTAGATTTGCATTTTTTCTGTGTCAAAAATCAAAGATAGTTTGCATGACAAACAACTAACTCTACTCACATGTAAACTATCTCCCACATTTATTTTTTGGAGAAAACTGTGACCATCTATGAGGGAAGCTAAGCCATGCGAAGTCACATGATCGCACCTCGACACATCAATACTCTGCAACAGATGATTTGAAAAACTCTCAGCGATTAAACATTCAAAGACAAGTTGACATCGTAGTGTGCATAATGAGCGTATACAAAATCTGCATCCCTACAACACAATTACCTGCAATGGATTGCTCAAGGTGCTTAGG
The DNA here is from genome assembly GCA_036346255.1 of Ampelocalamus luodianensis. NCBI lineage: Eukaryota > Viridiplantae > Streptophyta > Magnoliopsida > Poales > Poaceae > Ampelocalamus > Ampelocalamus luodianensis. The sequence goes on along the minus strand of CM070625.1, from coordinate 3,089,159 downwards.
AGTTCTAGGCCTTCATCATCTATGAATATGCAGCCAACCATTGCTAGGTCCTCTAGCTTCTCGAGGGTGGAGAGTGATCTAAGCGATTCATTGCTCACCTGCATACACGGAGAAAAGGCATTTCAGCAAATTTCAATTATCCAGATGCAACAATCAGAACAATCGTACCCCATTAGGTGTACACGGTACAGTGTAACCCAGATAGCAGGAACAGCATGCTGCATGTTGAAATGGGCAAGGGAACTATAAATCAGTTAAATGATATAGCATATGTTATTCAATGTACCCAGAGAGAATCTATGTCAATATAGCACTCGAGACAGTACAAATATGTGATATATTTAAATTAAAATGCAAAGGGTGATATATGGTCACTTCTTCATACTCCCAGGCTCCCAGCCAGGAAGCATCAAATGTTTAAGTTATAGAATGCTTAACTTCTTCATATTATATACAAATAAGTGGTATTCGAGCACATAAATTTCACCCGTCCAAAAGGAACTAAGACGATGTCTCTGACTCTTCTCCCAATATAATGCAAAGTTATAGAAGAATTGGGCAACAAGTTCCAATTGTAATACCACATACCAAAATGCATAAAAAACCATGGTAAACCCCATACCTAAAAAAATTGATACACTGCCTGTTCTAAACACTGAACCAAGCAATACCATGATGCTAAGCATTTCAGATTAGAGAAAAATCTAGCCACAACGCCACATGGTAAAATTTCTAATATGCATCAAATTTGTAAAGGAATACAGTACCAACTAGGAACTGCACAAAGGCGTGGCCTTTCATGCTCATTCTAGTCACACACGCTAAAATGTGCCAAATGCTCAGGAGGGAACTGGCCCAAACCATAAGACAAACCATAAGAAGAATCAGAATTTCTAAACAAACACCGTACTGAACAGTATGCTACAAATAATGCAACCTTTCCCGCTCATTGCAATCATAATCCACACATCATCGAACGCGCCAAAGACTCTGAAGACCAATCAGTCCCAAGATTCATTATCTTGGATCGACCCAAGATCTTTCCTGCTCCTACTTGCATGAATAACCAAACTGCGCAGTACACATTGAGTAGCTACCTTCAGGTAGGAGATGTCGATGCTTCGCAGCTCGCGGCACTTCTTGGCGAGCAGCTCGACGCCAATGTCAGAGATCTCAAGGCACCACTTGACGCTCAGCCTCTCCAGCCCCGGGCATCCCACCGCCACCTTGGCGAGGCCCATGTCCGTCACGCCGAGGCACTTGTCTAGCGTCAGCTCCCTCAGCCCGGCCGCCGCCGCGACAGCGGCCATCTCCCTGTCCCCAGCGCCGACGCAGTGGGACAAGTCCATCGCCTCCAGCCGCGGGCACGCCGCCACAACTGCATCCAGCCCGCGCCAACCCACCCCGCTCGCCCGCGCGAGGCAAACCCGCCGGACTCCCAGCTCCACTCCGGCCAGCGCGGCCGCGAGCGACGCATCATCCAGCCCAGCGCACGCAGAGAGGTCGAGCAACTCGAGAGCAGGGAAGGCGCGCACTAGACGCGGCAGCGCCTCACGCCGCAGCACCCGAACCTCGCGCCGCCGCGCGGCCTCGGCGCGCGCGAAAGCGCGACTGACCAGGCGGCAGGCCTTGCGGTCCCGCGGCTCGCGCACGCCGGCGAGCGCGTGGGCGAGCAGGTCGAGCGACAGAGCCTCGACGCTGGCGCCCTGGATCCCCCCAGATTCCTGGCTCATCGGGGGGATCGATTCCGTCGAACAGGTGGTGAGCGCGTGCGACTAACCCAAGAAGCGAGGACAACCAAGCTGCGATTTTGGGTTCTTAGGTGGGGGTGAAGAGGAAGGAGAAGACGGCGACGAGGGGGTGGTCGTCGGAGAATGCAGCGGCGGCGGTGGTGGCGGCGCGGCGGCGCAGCATGGTAGGTGTAGAGATAGAGGGACTAGGGTAAGGGAGGTTAGGGGAGGGGAGAGGAGTGAGTGGGGCGGTGGTGGCGGCGGTAAGAACACCGGGAGGCTGTGAATTGTTAATGGTAGTTTGGTGGGGAGTGACGTGGAGGGGTGGGATTGGACGTGGGTGACACCTGGTGTCGGTGAAGGGAAGCAGTGAGGAAATGACGCTGTTTGACTGGAAGATGGGATCTCTGCGCATTTGGGATCAAGTACCTGGAGACTAGTAATATTTCAAGACAGGGCTTGTTCTACCTAGAGCAAGGAGAATCATCGTCCACTTAGCGTGTGTTTGGTTTGGAGGCAGTAGGGATAGAATGGCTCTATCCCTGTTTTTAAGGATGGGACCGTCCTCGTTCTTTGTTTGGTTGTAAGGGATAGGACCGTCCCCGTTATTTATTTGGTTCTAGGACATCAAACTATGGGATGAGTCATCCGACGTGTGGGTCCCTTTTGTCATCCTCTTGTTTTTGAGAGGCGAGGAAGAGGGACGAGCCTATCCCCTCGTTTTTGAGGGACGAGGGCATCCTCGATTTAGGGGGATATTCCCTAAAGGGGATAGATTCTGTCCCTGCTGACTCCAATCCAAACAGGTCCAAATCTGGGATCGCCCCGTCCCATCCCCTATTATCCCTAGAACCAAACACACAATTAGAGAGTATAGAACATGTGATCGATGTCAGAAGTAAGGATAGCATAGAATAGTCGTCTCATCTGGCAAAAAAAAAGAATACTATTTTGGACATTGATACGGTTCATAAAATATAACTTTGATCACTAATTTATATAGTAATAGATTTATAAAACTTAACAAAATTACATTTTTATAAAAGTTCTTTCTAGACAAATCTATATGTATCATTTTGGTGTGTTCAATCCAAGTATTTTAAAAAAAAATATTAATATCCAAAGTTTAGAAAGTTTGGCTACACGTACCTTAAAATTGTATTATTTTGTGATCGGAGGGAGTAGTAAAATTGGCAATGCTAGGTCAAATATTGATCTCTTCCGGATGCAAACCATATTTCATACTTTATAATGGCCTAGCTCAAACGCAACCTCCAGCTAAAGATCTAGAGTAATCAAATAGGTTATCAAATTGACAATGGTTCCATTCTTTTCAATGCCGAATAACAGCAGCGACAAAAACCGGAGCGGTGGGTGACATATAATGTAGAGTTTCCGTCTGTAAAAATCTATTTGTTCAGGGTCAAGGAGCAAAAGAGCGACCAAGGGAAATAAACATTCCACGCGAGATTATTCCCACCACTCCATCAGCGCGCGTTAACTCACTGCAGGTGGGACCACGGCCCACATGTCAGTGTGCAGTGCCACCCAACCCGAACGGAGATAGCGCGTGGAGCGGCTGGCTGGCCGGCCGGTCACCTCCGTACACCGGACGGTGGTGACCGCCCGTACTTATCCAAGGCTGCTGCTGCGCGATCCCGTGCTCCCTGCCCTCTCTGCTGCCGAGTGTGTGTGTGCAAGGCTAGCTCTACGCATGTGCCTATCTAACTGCATTTTTCTATGTTGCGTCCATGGCAATCCGTTTACTCGGTTGGATTGCCGGTTGATGAGGTTGCTTAGTTAGTGCCGGTGTGGATTCACGTGGAGCTACAGGTGTTTACGGGACACCGGGATGAGGTTGTTGCTTAGTTAGTGTCGGGGTGGATCCACTTAGAGCTACAGGTTTTCACAAGACACCGGAACCAAAGTCATTTTGCTTTATCAAAGCTCACATACCTATAGATATGCACCCTCCAGTTTAAATCCAGTGACTCTGCGCACATATGGTAATATATATAGCGACATCTGGTCGATTTCGTTCTAGATCCACCACTGATAAACTAGTGCCTAGATGATTGTTTACCCCTACTTGTATTATCCTGAACAGAAGATAGTGCTGCTATTATAGGAGACAAACAATATGAGCGGCCGTCTCAACAAAGCAAGGTTACATTACATGCAGATAGCCATTATCTAGTCCTCGTAGCTCTTCAACAAGGAATCGACGGAAGAACTAGTTCCGGGACGAGACCAGTTGATACATATAGCTGGAGCACATATACCTTCCATGCAGACTGTCAAGAAAGTAATTAGCTGAGGCTGCAAGCCAGCAACAAAATACTTAAGCTATGGAAATGCTTGCACATGTTAGTTGCAGACATACAGTGGCGGTGGCACGGCCATGGGAATCCTAGGATAAGTAAGGAGATTTGCATGATAAGCTCTTGGACCTCTCTCTAGAATGCACCACACAATTAATCACCTTGCAAGTAATTAGGGACAAGGTAGCAATTAAGTAGTTCGATCAGGTACGGCCCAGGAAGAAGAAGGAATCAGTAGTAGCGCTAGCTGCCTGCTTGCACTACACATTACTTAGCTTTATCTGGACGAAACGATGAGTGATATATCAATCGACTCCTGCAACTAATACTAGGTTATTTATTTCCTCGACCAATCGATTAATTCTATGAAACAAAGGTGGCATTTAGCTGGCTACATATACATATGTCGATATGTCCACGTTAAGTTACGTAGAGTTGTGCAGAATCTTTAGTTAGACAGATGCACGGTGCCATCTTATTTCCTCCAAGATGGCTTGCATTTGCATCAACTGGTTTATGCACGTACATATATAATTGAAAAAGAGACCGGAATAAACGGGCAGATTGAGCGTACGAGCGAGTGAGCCAGGCCGTACGTCCGGCCTAATCAGTGATCGATAGAGGCCAGGCATCACGCACTAGATGTCTAGATTAGCGTTACGCACACATACTACTAGGTCTATACATGATCAAAAGCTGGTGAGAAATTCCTCCAAAAATCACCAAAATACGAGTTCGGTTTAAAACAACTTACCGGTCTGAAGCTTAGGCCATGGTTGGCTCAGCCCTGCACACATATATTTATACTCTGCACACACATATTTATGATCTCTTGACCGATGGATCTAGATTTGACCGAGTCAAAGCAGAAGTAATGTTCAGGGAGACCTAGGCTAGGGCTGTACTACCACTGGTACAGACATGAAGTGTTGCACGCACTGATCGACGATAACAACAACAAACGCCATAAATCTCGCCGGCCGATGCATCGCACTACGTGCATGAATGCATGCTAGCTAATTAGCAGCTCGATCGATCTGGCCCCTGCATGTCTGGCACTAACTAACGATCGATTATTGGTAGCCGTACACTGCTGATCACTTCATGCATGGCTACCTAGATAGGAGCCATGCAGGTGCAGCTGCAGGAGCAGGAGCAGGTGCAGGCGCAGGCCAGGAACTGAAGTCTGAAGCAGCAGCAGCAGCAACAGACACAGCTGCCTCAATAATTGTACCTTCCATTGTGAATTGTGATACATGAATTGGATGGATCCTAGGGCTCCTGTGCCTGCATGCGTTAGTTGATTTGTTTGTGCCATGATGACATGTTTTGATTCCATGCTTGATTAATTGACTGGTACTACGATGCAGCTAGCAGGCACATATATGCATGTACGATCTAGCTAGGGTTTTCAATCTTCATCGAGCTAAATGATAACGGGCTAGACTCAACAAAGAAAGGAGAGGAACTCCTATCTTAGAGATCCCAGAGCACATGCACATTGTTTTACATGGTTAAATGGGTAATTAATCTTGTTGAGAGCACGAGGATACGTCGATCTACTATAAAACATGAGTACGTGTATGCTTAACGTAGACTTTGATGCTAAGTCACCAACTAGAACACACCCTAGTCGATCTGCACGTACGGTACTTTCCTTACTGTCAGTGACAGACGCATGATTTCCCGAATGAGTGGTTGGAGTTAACAAAATATTATCTAATAAAAAACAATATCCACAATAGCAAAATCAACAAATTATTCATACTAGAGACAACGAGAGAATATCATGTGCTACGTACCCATCTTACAGTGCTACCTTTGGATTACCTATGTATAAAAGTTTTCAAAAATTCTCAACAAATTAGGATATGTAGGGGAGGACATATTCTACCGCCGTGTAAAAGTTCAAGATCAAGATCAATTGTATTTGAGAGATATGAAAAAGACAAATTATGCATGAATAGAGACTTTTCACTCTTCGTCGTTATCCATTTTCATTGCTTGTCAATTTCATATATTCCAAATGCGATTGTGTTTGATGCTAAATTTTTCATGGTTCTAGAATATGTCCTCCCCTACATCTCCTATTTTTTTTGGAAATTTTTGAAAACTTTTATACATACATAATATGAAGGCAACACCGTAAGAAGGGGTAGCACAAGATATCAACATCTCAAAATAATCTAGAGAAATATTTATTAGGTATAAAAGGTGGTATGCAACAAGTTAGTTGCGTCATCAACGTAGAAGGTGCAATATTATTTTGAAAAATTGATAGAGGAGATAGAAAGTGTGGCAACATACAATAGTAAATTATTAATATTATTGGCCTTACAAGTTTTTGAAATACAGTGGGAAAATATATTATTTAATATTGTTTTTGACAATAGAATGTACAGGTTATTAAAAAATTACAAGATATTAAAATCCTAATAAACAAGATCTCACCGATCAAATTGCAAAAACAGAACAAAACAATACAGGGTAGGGAGATAGAACAAAAAAAAAATAGATATTAATCTGGATCTTTGATTTTTTTTAATAGGAAAAATGCAGAGCACTGTGGCTTTAATATAGAGGATCCATGGGAGTGGAATGCCCACTACCCAGCTACACAACGACAAAGGTGGTTTTGTGGTCCAGTGCTAATGATTTCAACAAATAATCATGGGTCCGCCCATGCTTAGTGTAGCCATTATTGTTACAAAATGTATATACTGTTGTTGTTTTTTATTTGATGCGAGTACTTACTCTTATATTTAATTAATTTTTGTAGTACTAGTACCTAGGTACGTACTGTACTCTGATATATATGTCGGGCTAATTGCGTTTTTTTTTTGGTACGATTGAAGTGTGAGTACAAAACATCTCTTTGCTGCCTCTTGTCTCCTTATAGGGAGGAAAAAAACAGTGATATATGTGTTCAAAATGTTGTGTACTGCTGTCCTTGGTCACCGCAAACGTCAATCCTACTCATAAACAAATGACAAACGGAGCAATAAAAATATAGTACACACCAATAGTCTAATGGTAGTACGATGTGATGTTGATTAGCTTTCAAGCTACTGCTAGCAGATGTGTATAAATTTCCTGATGATGTGTCGAGAAACTTATATTGCTCCATACGGCAGGAAAGTAACATTGTTTGAATGGATCGCCCTTAATTAAATGAGCTTTTGAACAATGTATGCACACGTCTACATCGCCATTAAATTGAGGTTGCACTGATACACCGCCACATTAATTAATTGATTACTCCCCGTCTTACGATTCGCATATCAGAATTCTTCTAGAGCTATCCAAAAGAGTTTAATGCTCCCTCTAGTTCCCGGAATAAGTTGTTTTAAAATGCACGAAATCAAATTTTAGAAACTTTGGCTACCGATATTTTTTTAAAATATTTAGATTAGATGCATGAAAATTGTATGTGTATATTCATCTTGAAAAGTACTTCTATAATAACCAGAATCCATAATGGTGCATCTATTTATACAAATTATAACCAGAATCCTATAGCTCAAGGCGCCCACGAAACGCCAAGAAGGAGAGAAAAAAAAAGGCAGTACACGTCTACACGTGTTGGTCCCACAGAGATGGCCGTTTGCGTGCGGGGCCCACATCGCAGCGTCCAATGAGGCGGTCGATACGGCCGGTGGGGCCCACTCGTCCGTACGTATCTTTGCTTTCAACGCGTGGGCTACAGGCCGGTCAGGTCACACTCCACTCCACCACCGAGTGTGCCCGTGTGTGTAGTACTACTGTCCCCCGACCGCCCCTGCGCCCACCCACTCTGTAGCCTCGCCTGTGCCGTGTCCGTGCACGGCTAGCTCGGCTGTTCCAACGCTCCACCTGTCCGGGCCGAGAAACATCTGCAAGTGTCTCGATACACATCACCATCGAAATGTTTTGCTTTTCCAAGACTATAAAGTTAATGGCAGGTATTCTTTTAGATTTGGGACCTATCGTTGATTTGGGAGCACATGTGGCGTCGTCCTAATAAGACACTCAAAAGGCGAAGAAAAATCAACACAACCGTTTGGACGAGCTTAGTTAGCACTTAGCATATATGTGCTGCATCCGTTCTTCTTTACTTGCTATTTTGGACATTGATGTGGACTCCGATTCTCACCTTTAGCTATTACTTTTTTCTAATTATACGTTAGCAAAAATATTAAAAATATATAATGGTATGAAAGCATTTTTGATTAAAAAAAAATCTAGTGATATTATTTTCACATGTCAAATCTAAATATTTTTTTCGTACACTAGAGATCAAAGTTTTAGAAGATTAGCACACGTATTCTAAAACGAAGTGGAAGAAAAGAGGGAGGAGGGAGTACATTTTAAGTACCAATCTAATCTCGCTCACAGAAAAGAAAAAAGTACCAATCTAATCTGCTATATATTTATAATTCATTTAAGCGGTTTAACAGGGGAAGCTGTCGATTATTTATCGTAACCATGCCAGCCGTAGTACAGCTTGAAGAAGAGCCAAAGCGAGGAGACACGACCGGACGTCTGTAAGGCTACAGCACATGCGGGCACAGTGGATTTCGTACGACGGGAGGCGACAAACGAGCCCTCGTCGAGGTACACACGCGTGGACGCAGCTAAGCGAGAGGCGCCAAAAGCACCTCGCCCAACGCAAGCCAAGAAGGAATCAGAGAACCCTTCGCTTGTGCTGTGCTAGCCGGATCGGATGCTCTGCATGGAGAAAAAAAATATTATGATGCGTGATATAGGGATGCGTTTTTTATCGTTGGATAAAAAAATAAAGATCTGTATTAATTGATACAGTTTTGCTACAGTGATTTCTGCTGCAGTAAAGAAAATCCCTACAGTTGCTCCCTGAGAAAAAACTGTCCCCATGCGGATCCTCTGCATTGGATCCTAGCTAGCCTTGCTATGCTCCATCCTTTGCCCACCCACACTCACAGTGGCAGCAGTGCTCGTCACTCACCACTTCACCAGAGTGTGCCTTCTATCTGATGCGTGAGCTTGCTAGCTCCAATGGGAACCAAACACCATTGGAAAGGGACTAGTGAGAAAGTGAGAGGTGGAGAAGAAGCACTTCATCGTTTGGGCACATCAGCGGTGGCGAAACACGTAAAAAATGAGCGGGGACAAGTGCGCTGTCAGCGCATTTCTGTTGGACCGAGAAAGTGCGATGTCAGCGTATTTCTGTTGGGCTGAGCGGAGACACAGTGGTTAGACATTGAGACAATCCACTAAAAACTAAAATTTGAGTAGAACCAGCCTTCTTTGAGTCCACCCTGTGTATTACAGTGTGATGTACATAAATCATAAATATGTACTGGTGAGAGTGCTCCAGCTATAAAAAAGGAGTTTTGATATGTAATTACTGTATTTGTTTCAATTCGCACACAAACTGCGAAATAGACTCAAATAAATGTGGATTTCATACAACCATATGGATTTATATTTTCACCTGTATTCTTTGTCTTGCCAGAAACGTAACCTAATTAAGAGCCATTGTTTTCTTTGTTTGCGAGGAATACAACACAATTAGTCCTTATTTCTTAATCGGGCTACCAAGAGGCAAGTATGCACATTCAACTTATACAATTAATGTGTGTGCATATATATCCTCTACTAATTTAGGTTTAAAACCTCTCAGCAGCAGGGTTTTGATTATCGGTTTTAATTTTTCACCGGGGTCACCGCTAGCACTGAAATGGCCGAAAATAAAAAAAAAAAATCGGCTGAAATTTTCAGATCAAAATTTGAATTTTTCGGAGCTAAAATGAAAAAAAAAGATAAAATTCCGGCAAAATTCAATCGAAAACAGTAATTTTGACCGGTTTTGAACTTTTACTAGGGGTTCGGTAGAACCGGTAGGACCGATTTGCAGAACCCTGCTCAACAGTTGTCATCGTGGCCCAACATGATGAACACACAAAACCCATGTTCATCATCCCTGAACTACGAGCCTACGACTATGGCCCTTCACCATGCGTCATCCATGGATGCCGGAATCGCATCTGCAATGGCAGAGGAACACAGTACCGTGATGTTGGGAGAATCCGAACCACCCGATTCGTGGAGAATGACACGGTTCAACTGCCACAGTGTTGCTACAGTACTTGCTAAAAGTACATGATGCAATCTCCAACGTTGTTTTCTGATTCAACGGTCCACGTGATCGGTGATAATGATCCATGCCATTACCGCTCGGTGTCAGAGGATTTGCTTCCATGGATGCCCTGACAAAACCACCACCTCCTTAACCTGCTCCGTCGAGGCACCACACGCCCTCCTCCGCCCTTTATAAGCAACCAACCCAAGAGAGGCAGGCAGCAAATCCACTAACGCAACAAACTAAAAGAAACCCAGTTTTCCATACAGAACTCTAGAGAAACTGCGTACGTGTGCGCTGCGCTGCGTTGCCTGAGTGTGTTTAATTAGCGTAATACATGCCATGGCCGGCCTATGCGTCCTCTTGGAGACGATGACACAGCAGAAGCAGCAGCATGCGTCACCAAGAACGGCTCAAATCATAAGCAAAGCTACCCTCCTAAACACCACCAGCACCACCACCACCAAGAACGGCAGGTCCTCTTCTTCTTCTCGTGCTCCCATGGCGATGCCGGCGGCGGAGGCCACCACGACGAGCTCGTTCCTGCAGAGGTGCTTCCTCTGCCACAGGGAGCTCGCCGACGACAAGGACATATACATCTACAGGTCAGTACTAGTTCTTAGCTGGCTAGTACAGGACAAGCATACTCCTATAGTCCTATATATGGAGTTCTGTTTCTGATGATGACTGGTGGATGTGTTGGGTGCATGGTGCAGAGGTGACAGGGCGTTCTGTACCGAGGAGTGCCGTTGCCGGCACATCATGATGGAAGAGGACGGCGCCATGAACTGCGCCAAGGACGCGGCGGCGCCGCGAGGCCGCTCCCGCCGCCGCCAGGCCGTCGGCGGCAGTTTTGCATACTAAGTATGTAGGGAGAAATCAAAGACAAGAAGAGATCTATCGGCCATGGAGGCGTCAGACCATGGTGTTGCAGTCTCCATGGTTGCACTTGCAGTTGCAGAGGAAGAAGAAGCTTCACTAGGGGAGCTTAGTTCAAGCTACGCGTCTAGGTGTATCGTACTACGTTGGATTGGATTTTGACGGTTCAGAGTTTGTCTTGGTACACGTAATCAATTCACGTGTATTGGACTGAGGGTATATATATGGACTGGTTTGCGAGAGTGAGAGTACCTTTAATTAATTTGAAGTTTTGAATTCTGGTGGCTATAAACTGAGGATAATCTCTAGCATCTATATCTTCTCCTTTGTGTGTAAAAGAGAAAAAAAGCAATCTCTCTCCGACATGCAGATGCGGTGCATGTCCTTCGTAATGTTTTATTTTGGTCCATGTATGAAGTGCGTGCTTGATTTTGAGTGTGTACAATGTTATAGATAATTGTTATTTATAGTATCTCTCAATATCATTTATAGATAGTATTAAAGACAGCTTCTATAATAGATTGTTTTTTTACATATATCTATAGACAGCTTCTCTATATACAATGTGTGTTGTTTATTATGTTACAATCGATTACTGTATGAGAGACGATTCAATTATCTATACTCCTCTCTCCTCTATATCATATCATATTCTACATGTAAGACTTACAGATAACCAACGTAACATTGTTACACATGCATGCATCTTTAATTCTCCGATTCGATGGAGAAGAGACTGTTAATCGAAGCCACATAGGTTCTCGCGTGTTTGGTGAGAGCTCAGTGGCTAAAACGAGGTTCAGTGGCCAGCGGCAAAAGAGATTTATTATTCCAAGGAGATTCAGAAACATCAAACCCAAAATGTCAGAACCACCAAAATAACAAGGTGTTTTTTTTCCAAAAAAGATGCCCAAAAAACGTTAGGAGGATCTCGCATTTGTTGCGAGCAAGGCTTAGCAAGAAGGGGAAAATGGGAAAGGAGACGCGATAATTGGCTGCAAAACAAGGGAAAATTAATAGAGGCAAAGCCAAAAAAAAAAAAAAACTGGAGCAGGGGGAAGTATGGGTTGTCAATGGGCCATAGAGAGAGGTACAGAAGGCCCAACTTGCGCCGTCCACAAAACCCAGGAGTAAGAGAGAGGGCCGATGGGCTTCAGTCCACAGACCTCACCACGAACAGAAGAAGGCCATCCAAACAAGGCCAATATAGGGCAGTAGGCAGAGAGTAGACGATGATCGGTCAGCTCTTTCGAATGGCTAACTGAATCGACCATCCCAATTTTGTGAGGTGGTCGAGCTCACATCTCTTCTTCACGGATAGCGCTTAAACACCCTGTACCTTCCTCATCTTTCTTGGATACAATGCATGGTAGATACACAGAGTCTTACAAATTCCATAGGATACTGGAGATAAACAAATTACAGCGATGTCCATAGGATATTGGAGAGACAAATTACAGCGATGGCAACAAGTGATGCTACCGTGCGGCTACCATGCGAGTGATGTTTGGGAAGGCATTCACAAGGGAATGAACTGTCTAATCATCCGAGGATTCCAGTACAAGAGTTGGATGGAGACCCTCTTGTAACGAACAGGAAGATTTAGCTAGTGCTTGAAGAGGCTAAAATGGAAGTGTATATCCTCATAGAAGAGCACGAGTCTCTCGTACTCCTCTGATCTTCAGAAAAGCGTAAATCCTCCTAAATCCATGTAAATCACAGTACTTCAAACCTTCTCTGATGGAAAAGACTGTAATGAGGAAGAGCTGCTCGCATGTTCTGTTTCTGAATTCTTCTTCTTCTCGAAGAAAGTTCTGTTTCTGAATTCTCATGGCACTGAAGCGCTCTCTAACAGTTTTTTTGTTTCCTTTTTCCGAGCAAGCTTTCACCAAACAGAAAATGCTAAAACTGCCAAATTAATGAGGTCTTAAACCGCTAAGATGCACGAAAACGTGAAGACGAAGTCGCATTTATCGCGAGCAATTAAGGCTTAGGAAGAAGAAACATGGAAAAGAAACCGCGAGAATCGGCTGAAAAACAAGGGGAGGAAAAGCGAGAGCTTTTTTTTTTAGAACAAGAAGACTTTCATTCATTGACTTCAAATCAAAGTTTACACCCACATCTAGCTTTACAGGAGGTACATTAGGCCACACTTGCCTCCCAATCTTCAAAGTACCAGCATGTTTAGCTAGCAAATGAGCCTCCATATTACATTCCCTCCTTTCATGCACTACCCTTCATTGATACAAGAGATTTAGCCATCTCCTTAATGTCCTGAAGGATCATCATGTAGGGGCACCTTGGCATATCTTGGATGTTCTTGACAACAGTTTGGCAGTCAGAAGCCACCTGCAGATTCCGCAACGCGCAATCCTCCACCAAAACAGGGCTTCTGTGCATGCTAGAGCTTCCAGAGTCTCCGAGTCATCAAAATCGGAGAAGGTCACTGCACTTGCTGCAATAAAATGTCCCTCTCCATCTCTACAAACAGCGGCCACAGCTCCTTTTCTTTCCCCTTCAAAATGGCAGCATCAACATTGATTTTAACAGATCCTCTTTCCGGTGGAATCCACCTGCATCTTCTTTTTTCTTGGGGCCTTTCTTTGAGAGTTTTCTCTTGAGCCACATTACATACCTCCAAGTCAGCTAGAAGTCTAATCACCACTCCAACAGTAGCGAGAGGGCTCTGGGAAACCCCTTCATGGATGATCTTCCTTCGAGCCCCCCGATCGCCCAGCAGGTAGAGATAATCTTGGTAGAATCTGCCAGTTGCATGTTCTGTATAATATAAAATAGCTACTGTTTCGGGTCCGGCAAATTTAGAGAAGCAATAACCTCCATCGGATCTTCATCTAGTAAAGCCCATACACACCTGGACGCTACGCACTGCAGCAAGGCGTTATCCCAAGAATCAACAGCAGCACCACAAATTGTGCAGGCTCCTAAGGTCAGGATATGTCTCCTTCTTTGTGTTATGAATATTGTGTGTACATATTCAAAGACCCAATGAGTAATATATATATGATATAAAGGGACATAAGTCTAAACCCTAATACAATAGGAAATACCATTAATACTTTTATATCTTTAACACCCCCTCAAATGCAAGTCGTATGTAATAGCATTGTATTTGAAAAGGTTTAATACTAAAATAGAAAAAATCCAAAATTCGAGTCTTGATAATATCGTTGTAGCATGCAGCTCTTGAAAAATATGTCAGAGAATCTGGGCTGCGGGCCACAAGACCCAGGAGAGCGGGGAAAAGAGCTGGGTACGTCTACGTACTAGGCTGGCGTACAGCAATGTGTCTGAGGCTCTGGCTTGTGGGCCAACCCATCAGCTTTCTTTTTCCCCAAAATTCGTGGAGGCGAGCAACTTGTTTCGCTTCTTGTTAACACATAAATTTCCTATCTCAGAGCAGAGGCCTGGCTGATCGATTCTCGAAACTACGTTTAGCTTGATTACTACTGCGTAATACCATACAAAAAAATTCTTATCGCATGAGTGTGAATTATGGCCGTAACCTGTCACAAAGCAGACTCAATATGGTGCTGCTGCTGCAATGCAATGCTGATTTCAGGATTTGCCCTCATAAGATACATGAATTTCAGATCAAAATCTGAAATTCATCTATTCACTGGGGCAAATACTAAATTATTCCTTTTTCCCCCCTTTTTCATTGTCTGTTCTGTGTAGGTACAGATCTGACAACCCATAACGGCCAAGCAGACACAAGACAAGAGCCATGCAAATGGTTGCATTGCATTGCACACGGTTGGTTGCAAATGCAGAGCAGAGCAGAGCACACGGTTGCATTGCGCACCTACCGCCAGCTTTGAGCCTTCCCTGCTGCTTTCCTTGCTCCATTTGCTTCACCATCCGTAAACCAAACAGGGCATCTTCTTCTTCTCATCTCATCTACCTCCCTCTATATTGGTATATAATACATCACATGCACCCATAGGTGTTTACAGTTGAACCTTCCATGCCAAAAGAAAAAGGAAAAGAAAAAAATGCAACCCCAAGCTGCCGTGCCGTGCCGTGCTAACTGCTAACGACACTTCAGGCCAGGTCAAAAACAACCCAGATGAAAGACATTTCCAGGTAGCAGTGTCCCAGTTTGCTGAATAGCTGAATCAATTTGATGCTTGAAACAATCTCCCACACCCACAACCTCAACCTGTCTCTCCAGCTGGGGAAAAAATAAACAAAAAAATAGGCAAAAAAAAAAAAATGAATGAATGAAGAAAATGGATCTACCAGGCACAGCCGCACAGCACCATCACCTTTTCCTCCCCTCCCACCCCTTCCACTACACAAACTACTACTCATTTTTACACAAGAAACAATCCGATGAGTTCACCCCTCGACAAGGCAGTCCTCACCTCTCCGATTCCAGTGACTTTCATGATATTACAAGCTCTCAGCTGCTGCTGGTTGAGATCGCTTTGGTCGCCACTCCGTGTGCGCCTTCACGATGTCAGCTCCAGACTCCAGCTGAAGCAGATGGTCGCACTGGATGGCAGAATCCTCTCGCTTGCCACGGACAGCACATTCCCCTGAAGCTGTGGTAAGCGACTGAAGCACACTGTCGCGGCCACACTCCTTCCTGTAATCCAGGGTCATACTTGCAAGCTCATGCTTCTCCAGTATAGATATTGGAGCACTCTGGCAAAAACAAAAATGAATGAGAAAGAGCTCAGGAATCTGTCTGAAGCCCTGAGCACCTGCTGAATGAGACTAATAATGAGACTCCTAATAATGTCTACTTTACAGACGACCAGACCACATGCTCTAGAAAACAACCGTATGTACTAAATACATGAATCGATGTCCTCTCAACAGCCACCATGTGATCGGGATGATAAAGCCAATTTCTGTGTCTAAACAATGGATAAAGGGGCAATAGAAATCACCTCAAGGATCCACCCAATATATTTAACATTGTTCACATGCTGGTTGACATCAAGGTCACCCCACCTAGGCTGTTGCAGATAAAAAGAGTTCCATGAGATATCTTATACATGAGAAGTGAGAACAATGCTAATAACTGAGGCATGCTGATAATTAAGCATGTCTAGCCGGCTTACAGTGAGCCCCTTTCTAATGAATTGCTTGGTAGCATCACCATCAATTTTGTTCCCTGTCTTGGCTAACTTTTCACTCTGCTCCTCTGTTATAGCCGAACGGTCATTAAAGTATGGTCCTATTTCTGCTCTAACCTCATCCGGCATTTTTGAAAGTCTTCTAGTTTTCTTATTCATCATCACCCAAACACTGCAAACAAGGATTGAAAGGGAAACACCCTTACCGGTAAAGATACGATCAAGTAACTTAACCCAAAGATTGAATTCCCTCATCAAACAGAGAAACATGATACATGCAATAGAATATAAATGGAACCCAAACCTTGTAGCTCTCAAGATTGTACGGCCAGAGTTGTAGTCACGAACGTGCCAATCTCGACGCATGCCATTTTTGCCAGCAGCAGCAACCCATGTGTCAACTTGAACCATGTCTCCCCTAAAATCGTAGCAGATTGGAACAATATTTTGTCATTTTTCAACTCATGAACAGATGTCCGCAGTTCTATCTGAACTACAAAAAACTACACTTTAAAATCTCCTCTCCATTTTTCCAACTCAGCAAACTTAATTGTACTTCTGCCACAAATGATAGGATATTTAGTAGTAGTACTACTTGTTATTTGATGAGCACCTATAATTTCAAACTGAGTTGCTGCAGTGGAAGAGTATTTAGTACAAGATAAGTTCACTGATCTAGATCAGTCCTAGCTTCTTCCTTGGCAGTTCACAGCATTAATTGCTTCCGCTTTTCTATATGATGGAATCATTTATTGCAGCACCAATAAAGGCAAACTTTCTGCTCCCTTGAGGTGTGGTACCCTGTACGACCTCTCAATTCAAAAATCCAAGGAAGCACGTAGCAGACACCATTTAATTGGGCAGCTTTGGGCAATGAATATGAGTAACAAATGAAGCTGCTATAGGGATAAACTTACTCTCTTCGTTATTTCATAAGTGATGTTTTGGGGAGAGATTATTGTTCTTTTTAAGTGATGTTCTACGTTTCACGACAAAATAGGGCAGTCACTGTCACAATGTTGGTGAACTCAGGCCTTGAGGCACTGAAACTTTTATGTTGCTCATACTAAAGCTAGATAATGAGAACTACCCGAGTGGTGAATTTTGTTTGAAATGCAAAGGGCTCACTTATTAATTCAGTTACTCAAGTAAGACCATTTTATCAAGTATGTAAAATTAGTTTGGTTATGAAATCCATAGTTGCCATTTTATCTGCTCTGCTGCTTGCTACTGTTCACCCATCTGCAAGGAAATGATGAGGTGGCGGCCTGGTGGTATTAAGGCATGGGAGGAGGGAGTGAATGACTTGGATGGGCTTTTGGCCTTAGTGGGGTTGTGGCTGAGTGGGTAGTGGCTCATCTCTCATCTATTCTTTTTTTTTCTGTTATATGTGTGTTATATGTGCTGATTTGGCCAATATATGTTTCATCTAATCACCGTCTAGGCGCCTGGATGTCCTGGCGCCTTGGGGTCACTGCGACTGGCCAGAGCGTCGTGACAACCTTGATGAAATCCATCCTTGATCCAACAAAAGTGGAACTAATGGTACTTTTTCTTGGTCCAACCAAGGTAGAAGTAACCACATTTCCTCAACGTGAGGCCTCTCATGAAAAACAAAGCATTGATTTCCTCTAGTGGTAAAATTAAAAATTGTCAACCCATGTTCCTACAGGCCAGCAACAGCAAACCTTTTGCCCAAGTAAAGTTGTAAAAGATTAATACGGTTTTCATCAGCCACCACATGTATGAGAATCCAGACTTACAATCCACACAGCATTATGATATGCTAAATTTGCCAAGTAGGAACATGATAAATGAATCTAGTTTAGCTAAATGCTACTACTATCATAGTAAGAAACCAAGGACACAAATAGCTGTAAAGTAGTACATACAACAATATTATGTCAGCAAAACCAAATAAAAGTGAATTAAAATAAAAGTGAAACAAATTATGTGCATTTTTTAAGGTAAATGACAATAGATGGCACGATTATGAATTGAATTGAAAGCAAAGAAAAAGAGGGGCTTTGCCACGAAAAATGATAAGAGTTAAGGCTTGCAGAAAAGTACCATGCGGGGTATCGCTCAACAAGAAGCTGGATTTTGCTGACAACCCATATCAAGTTTCGTTTGCTCATCTCCGGTGTAGCCCCAAAACCATCTCCAAGAAGACCAGCTGTCCTCACGTGGTTAAGGGCCGTTTCCTGCAAGATCTCAAATTATTGCCAGCTTGATAGAAACAAATTGGATCTATAGTGAAATACTGAAAGGTGGAAAATAAAACTAAAAACCAAACAGTATCATTATGTCACCTGTAAATGATTCATTAATGTCTCTATAGAAGCTGTACGATCAGCACCAATTTCATAGGACCGAATCAAGAAATTCTGCCTAAACACCAGTCCATCCTGGATGATCCTACCAAAGCCAAATGTGTCAACAAGCATGTCAGGTTTCTTCGGCTTCCAGTCAAGCAGTGTCCACTGCTTCTCTGCAGCGAGGAAGATGGTCGTGATAGCTGCAAGAAGCATGCTCCAATCCGGCAGTTGGTTATAGAATGTCTTTGGAGCACTGTGAGACACAGTTTCCTCCATGTCCGGGCTCGCAGTCTTGAGGTTAACCTTGGTGCCATTAACCTTGGGAAGAGCTTGAGCCTGTGCCTTTACTTGCATGGCTCCAGGAGGTGGATTAGGCTTTGCAACAATGCCACGGACACTCAAATTCTCTGGCAATTCGCCGGTCATGTTCTTTACACTTCTAGCCGATGTGGCCGGAGAAGACCCCGGGCCTGGGATGAATGCTGAGGCGGCAAGGGACCCAGCCATGACCAAACCGCCTTCAGGATCCAAATTTGTTCAGAATGACACACTAGAGGTGCAAACCTGAAGAAAGAATCATAAAATGAGGTACTTTATAAGAGGATGTAATCATATTCGAGGAATTTTTTTTACTAGTGTATACTGCATCAATTGAGAATAATGCATTCCCTCTTTGGGTCAGGAAGCACGAAATGCAGAACATGTTCTCCAAGTGAAAGGGATCTCCAAAGGAAAATGAACATAGTATGAGTTAAAATTTTCAAGTCAGCTACAGAAAGGAGCAAACAAATATTCCCATATTTGAGTTGAGTTAACAAACCGCTAGCTGGAAACTAAAAGGTAAACCCGAGACATGAGCCACTGGATCCAGCTACTAAAAGCTACTCCCTTTGGGCAAAGGGGTTCCTGTATGAAAAAGGAGCCCACCAGATTTCCAATTTCTGAAACCATTTGAGCCCCCATTTGAATCAATTTGGCAAACAAAATGAACAATGTTCCAATCAAAATGTAATTGAAAGTCGGCACAATACCAATTTTTGGGACGAACAAACGCACCCGATTTTCACAAGAACAGGAGCACATTGCACCACGAATCTCCCAAATGCGAGTTTTTCCTTCGTTCGAGCCCTAATCATGCCCGCCATTCACCCAAAATGGGCTAAAAAAATCTCCCATTGTACAACACCAAAGCCTACATTAGAGCCAAATATCTCCCCAAAACCCTCCCCCCAACATATGCACAAAATCCAATCCCCAGCATCAGGGCACAGGCGCAATCCGCCGCGGAACAGCCAGATCTAGCAAGGGAACCGAGAATGCAGCCGAAGAACCCATCACAGAATCTTAACAACAACATCCTTGCGACGACTCAGCCGCCGCCACCACCAGATCGCCGATAACTCACTCACCGTGCACTCCCAGAAACGAGCCCAAATCAGGAGCCCTGCCGCCGCTGGCGCTCCCGGCCCTCTCTCCTCCGCTCCGGCCTCCTCCTCCTCGTCGGCTAGAGGCGGATTAGACTTGCGGCCTCGCCTTCTCGCTCGGGTTTTCTCGATGAGTTTTTTTTTTACCTTCTAGCGGAGGAATTTTTGGCGGCCACTTTTTATGTTGTATTTATAGTTTTATACTACTGACCATTTCCAGCTTTTTTTTTTACAGATACGGCGTCGCTCCCACACGGTCACCATACAGGAACTCTCCCCGCCCGCCACATCCCACCATGTCACCGGTTCATGTGCATGAACATCACCGTGCATAAACACTCTTGGCCCGTCACGTGTTCCGGATTAGGGTGGATTAGGGTTTAGACCAAAATTAGGTTAGGGTTTCGGTGCTGTTGGTAGGAATTTTAAAAGATAATAAATGAGTATAATTTTAACTCTAACAACACCGAAACCCTAATCTAATTTTGGCCTAAACCCTAATCCACCCTAATTCGACACGTGGCGGGCCGAGGGCGTTCATGCACGGTGGCCGTGCACAGCGGATGGGGAGTGTTCCCGCATGGTGACCGTGCGGAAATAGCGTCATATTTGCAACCAAAAAAAAATCGGAGATGGTCAGTGGTGTAAATACGACATGAAAGTGGTCAATACAAAAAAATTCATAACAGAGCCATTGGTGTACACGGCGGGGTATATACGAACGCGTGTACGGCCGGCGTTGGTATACGGTACGTGTAGCTATATGCTTATACGGCGATTAAATTGGGTTGCATTGGAATGACGAGGCTGCCCCTAGGTGGGTGCGGTTTAGTCCCTAGCTAGTGGGTCCAACCACACATAGCGATTCGATTCTCTTCTCAGGTCTTGTTTGGAAAACCTAAATTTTTAATTCATCTTCGTGGATGAACGGATTTTGAACTAAATTCTCGATTCATCTACAAAAATTTAGGGTTTATTTGGCAAGTCTAAATTCTAGATCCATCCCTGCCCATCCACGGAAATAGGCCGGGAATTTGAATGAGAAGCGCATCTACAAACAATCTCTAATTTGTTTCCTCTCTCCCATGGTTGTACACGGAATTTGCAACGTGGGGTGTGGTTGCAAATGGTGATGTGATGTTCAAACAAATTTACCAAGCATGATCTAGTCTAAACAAGTTGTATTGCAAATCGATTAAACCACAAGTCAAAAAGGAAAATTTGAACAGGTTGTATTGCTCTAATTGGTTTGAGTTGAAGTCATGCAATTTTGGCCATACCAGAAATATGGTTCGAACTTGGAGATCATGTTCTGAACTCGCAATTGTTGAACTGCCAATGTATGGTCTAGCTACGAAGGCTCACAAGATTGGGGATTACAAATGATTCATAAAAAGTATCTAGTCTAATTCAGTGTAGAAATTAAGTTTTGAAGAACTCCGGCAAACTTTACTGCATGATGTGAAATTCATGTGCTCCAAGTAGTCCCTTATTAACCTTAATTTGGCTTGTTTGAGCTCGTAGAAGCTAGCACGTGCAAGTGGTACCGCTACGTACCCTGTATGTATGCACGTATGTACGTATCGAATACTTTCACCGTACGTAGGTCATTGATTCTAGTACTGTTGCTAGGAGTAGTTGATATTACTACTCGTAGCGCCTTGTACTGCTGCCAGTACTCTGCGTTGCCGTTTAGTAATTTTCAGGGGCGACAAAGTGATCTGCAGGCACGTGTTGTTACTTATATGCTTAGTTCATCGTGTCTTCAGAAAAGAAAGAATGTTCAGTTCATGTGAAAAAGCCAGAGTAAAACGGTAGAAATTACTCCTAACACACCAATATATATAGTAGCAGCAACTCCCGAGTTCCCGGGCCTTCTTACATGAGAACAACGCTAAAGATTAATAGTAGAGTGTCCGTGCATTGCAACAGAGTTCTAAAAGAGGGTAAGACGTACCAATAGACAAGATCCCAAACTGTGCAATAAATATCAATTTTTGACGAGTACGTCGATGACGACGGTAGTGACCGACCGGAGATGTGGAGCGAAAGTGAGAAGGGGGTGGGGGCGATGGTTGATAGGGAGGGGAAGTGGTGGGCGGTTAGAAGGGGGAGGAGCGGTTGGGGTGGACGACGGACTCACGAGCAGTTCGGATTTACCAGATTTTTTTTTGTATGAGGGGTGAGATGATCGTCCCGCTACGTATAGATAAACCCTTTCTTTTATTAGTTAAAATAAGATATACTCCCGGACAGATAATCAGCTAGATTAATCATTAGCAATCCATGTGTTTCGCATGCGTACCAATGCAGATTGAGTGAGAATTGAGCACAACTAAACTAAAGGGGGCTTCATTTCGTTTCGATCGGTTTGGCAATGCATGCAAGGGCGATCGATCGAGGAGTGGATG
This sequence comes from Ampelocalamus luodianensis, assembly GCA_036346255.1. NCBI lineage: Eukaryota > Viridiplantae > Streptophyta > Magnoliopsida > Poales > Poaceae > Ampelocalamus > Ampelocalamus luodianensis. The sequence goes on along the minus strand of CM070625.1, from coordinate 3,066,871 downwards.
ATAACTAACTGCATGATCAGTTCTTTCCGATGACTAGCTAGCTCATACATCTCTGCATCTTCACTCACTTCATTGAGATTTAAAGCGCCCCAATAAGTACATACATACCCTGCGCCTTTCGGTCTCCTGTTAGGAAGAGGTGGAACGCATGGCTGGTAGATATGCATATGCACGCAGCTTGACAATTGTAGTGATTTGATTAATTCCACGAGATATTGGAGATGAACAAATCGCAACGATGGCAACATTTGCTTCAGCCGTTAGCGTCGTACTTCTGAAGATGTACGTCGCTAAGATCGAGAGCATAAGTGGAGAGACTGATTGGTGCTATTTTGAATTCTGATCGGACTCATCTGTTGGCAACATGCGTTTCATGTGTAATCCTGAAGTTCAGTTCAGATGTGAGCCTTTACGCGGTTCCATCCCATGTTACTTCTGTGCTTCATGTATCTGTTAGTGGCCTGCTTGTCTCTTGTCGTATTTCTGTCCAAGATGATGAATCCATTGGCTGATGGGCAAGAGTAATAAAAGGTGTATAATACTAGCACTTACAGGTCAAAATATAGTAATCCAAGCGAAACAAGGACAAGATTAATCCATGTGTCTTGCATATATTCGTACCAATACAGAGTGAAACACCAGTACCACAAAGGCTTCATCATTATGTTTTGGTGTGGAAATGGGAAGGAGTAGATGATAGGAATAACTGGCCCGGTCAGCTCTTTCTAATGACTAACTAAATCAATCATCCAAAATTTGTGAGACCGCTTAAATTAAATACCCTCCTTCAGCTTCTCATCTTTCTCATCTGTATGAGAGAGAAACTTCTCATTTTCCCATATCTCTGATTAAAGAGAAATGCTTGCTTGGTGCAAGCTTGACAAATTTATGAGATACTGGAGACAAACAAGACATCAGAAGAAGCTTTTTCTCCTGCCGTATCGGCCATCCATGTCAATATCCCTGTCCCTACGGCCGCTGCAGTGAACATAGAGAGCGATCGGTCCGATTCTGCCATCACATCGAACCCGTTTTTTTCCGAAAGAACGAGCAACCCGTTTGCAATTTCCACTCCTGTGTTCTCAGCTTGTGCTGACTCACTGAATTCAGCGGAGTTGTCGCATGGACATGGCTGGAAGGTGGCAAGTCTGTGTCAGACTTTGTGTCGGAAACAGACACAGCTCGATATGTATTTTAGGCATGTCCAAAATTAGACCCGCAAAAAAAATAGTTAAAATTGGACACGTCTAGTCCATTTGAGCCAAAAATGGTAACCCAAATCAATTCCAATTCCCTTAACCCTAGCATTCTCCAATCTCCTCTAGAGCTTCACTCCCTCTCCCCTTCGATGCAGCCCCTACTTGCTAGCAGCCACGACGCCGCCCGCCCGCCCGCCCTTGCTACGTCGCCCACTCCAGCGGCGACCCCCTCCCTCCAGACGCCGTCCCTTCCCCTTCCTTCTCCCCGTCGCTACGCCTTCTCTCTGACCCCGACGCCCCTGTTGCCCGACACCGACGCCGCCCGTCCCTGCTCCCGACGCCTCCCGTCCCTGCTGCTCCCCAACGTCGTCCATCCCTGCCCCCAATGCCATCCACCCCTTCTCCCGTTGCTGCCTGCCCCTTCTGCTTTGGTGGCGACTGACGACAGTGAGTGATTAAGTCAATTTATAGATTGTTGTTTGCTTACCGTCGTCATGCATCAGAATTTTGCCATCCATCAAAGCTCATGGTAACTAGTTTTGGTGTCATCAGTTAGGGATCAATACTATATACTGACTCATTTGTTGTTGTTTGCTTGAACACGATTAAGCATGCAAATTAGCTGTTATTATGCTATATTTGGAGCTTCATCGCTGCTGGTCATAATTTTTCCGTGACTTTGAAATTAGTAGATGGAACCGAGTGTGTAAGGTCGAGGAGGCCAAGGGGGGGGGGGGGTTGTTGAATAGTATTTTCTAAAAATCTCTAAGTCTAAAACCGATTTCTAATACGAAAGCGAAAGTTAATTTTGTTTTGCACAATTAAAGTCTAAAGATTCTAGTTTTCTTTAAGTGCACCAACACTCTAAGTCTAAGTCATTGTTTGTAATCCTAGTTTGACATGCAATTAATTTTATTCTAGGAATGTAAATTGCAAGAAAGTAAAGCTCAAGAAAGCAAACCACAAGAACACTTGAATTTTTTCCCATGGTGATCGAAAACTTGCTGGTTTTTCCTAGTCCACGTTGAGGTAAGCCCAAACGAATTAGACCGACTCCACAAATTGAGCCTACACCTCGAATCCACTCAAGTTTGCTTTTCCTCTACTCCGAAGATGACGAGTACTAAGCCACTCACAACCGTTTGGGTCTTCTCACAACCTTTTTTGAGAAGATCATCGACGCAACTCCTCCAAGCCGTCTAGGTGTCGGCAAACACTAACAATAACAAGTCAGAGACGCTCACTTGAACGAATAAAGTGTCTAAGCTCAATTTATACTAAATCCAACACCTAATGCAACACATGTACTAGGATTTTGCTCTCTAAGTTCACTAAGTGCAACACATGCACAAAAGAGAGGAGAGGGCTTGCTCTTTGCTCAAGGAAAACGAAAATGGCATCAGCACTCTCCTATAACCGGCCACAAGGGGTATTTATATACTCACACAAAAAACTAGCTATTAGAGGAGAATCTGCATAAAAAATAGGGATTCCCAGTCTGACCACCAACCAATGGCTGGTCAGACTGCTCTAGCTCCAACGGCTATAAAAACTAGTCATTGGACAATCAACCGGACAAACCTCTCTCACAGGGGCCGGTTAGACCGCTCCACAAAGGAGTCAAGCAAAGGGTAAAAACACCGCTCTCTGAAAAAAGCAAACCGAGGTGACTGGTTGTGGGGCTGGTCCGACCGGCCAACACATGGCGGTCAGACCGGTTGCCACCGGTCACACATGGTGGTCAAGCCGCCAGAACAAATGGACCGTTACTCAGCCCAATCACACCCTTCAAGGATTGGTCAGATCACCCTAGAGCTGTGGTCAGATCGCTAGAGACAGGAAAAACTGATTTTGCATATCACTTCAACTCAATTTTGCAAAACACATTTGCTAATTGATGTTCGATGCAAACAAGGTATAAAAGCATGATTCTCAACAAGATGCAAATGTGTACTTTTATAATCACAACACAAGGAATTTGGTTTATATACTTAAATCATTTGCAAAATATATTCGCAAACTAAAGTCACATGCTACAAGAATTATGCATGAGTCTCAACTACTTGCAAAACACATTCATAAATATTAGCAACATACTAAAGAGATCTAGAGCAAGCACTAAGAGCTATCAACATATGACACACTCAAGCTACTAGTCAAGACATCTCTTAATAGTATGACAACTTATATTAGCAATTCGGTCTCCACACCAAACACCGAGACCAGTAACATGACTACGAAATAAGTCGTTAGCCTATGCTAGTCATACTTTTCCTTGAGCATCCATCTTGGAGTAATCACTTGATGACAAACATCCACTCCAAGTCCGGGTTCTTGACTTGATAATCATCAACACATGATGCTTTTCTTTTCTCCGAGTTCTTGACTTGAATATCATCAACACATGGTGATCTTCTTCTATTCGAGATCTTATCTTGAATATCATCAACACATGATGATTTTGTTTATTTCGAGATCTTGTCTTGATACTCATCAACACATGATGATATCCTTCATCCCGAATCTTGATTTGATGACAATCAACTCATAATATCATCTAAAGTCTTTATTAGCATGGGACAAAATCTATTTCACCAACTCATGAAAAATGTTAATCTACATGATGATTATCATTAATTACCAAAATACTCCATTAACTCATAATGACGGTTCTAAATTCTTCAGGGTGGTTCAAGTGCTAGCAGCAAAATGTCAAGGCTCCGTTGTGGAATCATGTCGAGTCCCTAGAGAGGACTGGTGGGGGAGGGGAAGGAAACGTGAGATTCAAATGCAAGTATTGTAAACACGTGCACACCGGGAGCTACTCTAGAGTGAAAGCAAACTTTCTCAAAATATCTAATGGTGGAATCAAAATGTGCCCAAAGGTAACCGTATCTATCCTTACTCAACTTAGAAGTGAAGTTGCAAAGGCTGAAGAAGAGTTAGCAAAAACAAAGCCAAAACATGTTCCCTTGCCAACGACCGTCACTAGTACTGCTGATAGTGTTAGTGTTGCTTCATCTAGCATGGGTTCTAAGCGGAGGGGAACTTCACGCTTAGCTTTAGAGAAAGCTGTCAACAATGAAACTCACCTACAACTAGATGCTATGATTGCATGGATGTTTTATTCTTAGGTTTGTAATCAACTTGAATCAAAAGCATTGCTATTCAATTGACACAATTCCTTGAAAGCTTTCAACTTATTTTGGATTATGATTTTTGTTTACAGGATTGTCTTTCAATGTAGCAAGAAATCCACATTATCAAAGTTTATGTACCTATGCGGCAAACCATAACATCTTTGGTTATGTTCTTCCTGGATACAATAAGTTGAGGACCACTCTTCTTCAATAAGAAAGGGCTCAGATTGAGTCCTTATCGGAGCGGACAAAGAGCACATGGTCTAAAAAGGGAGTGACCATTTGTTCAGATGGGTGGTCAGATGCACAGATGAGACCACTCATAAACTTTATTGCTGTTTCTAAGAGTGCACGATGTTCTTGCGAGCTATCAATGCCGAAGGCGAGATGAAGACACAGGAATACATTGCAGAGAAGTTGATTACTATTATTGAAGAAGTGGGTACATGAAATGTGGTTCAAGTCATTATTGACAATGATGCAAATTGCAAAGATACGGGTTTGATTATTTAGCAGAAGTACAATCACATTTTCTTGACACCCTGTGTTGTTCATACTCTTAATCTTGCTCTAAAAAGTATTTACATTGCTAAAATACCAAGAACTGATGATGAAGTCCTCATCTTTGATGAGTGCCATTGGATAACTAAAATTGCTCATGATGCTAATATGATCAAGAATTTCATAATGAACCATGGCATGAGGCTTTCAATGTTCAATGAGTTTAGCAATATGAAGATGCTTGCCATTGCTAAAACAAGATTTGCCTTGGTTGTGGTCATGTTTAAGCGGTTTTGCATGGTCAAGAGGGCACTTCAAAGCATGGTAATTATTGAAGCATAGGAGGCTTACAAAGATGATAATGTTGGGATGGCAAACAAAGTTCTCAATGAAGTGTGGCGGGGCAAGATGAACTACATTATTGAATTCACTGAGCCTATATATGAAAAGCTACGTGTGGTGGACAATGACACACCATGTCTTCATCTGTTTATGAGATGTGGGACACAATGATAGAGAATGTAAAGAAAGTGATATATAAGTGGGAAGGAAAGCAAGATACTGAGGAGTTCACCTTTTACTCGGTTGTTCAGAGTATATTGGTTGATCAGTGGGAAAAAAGCAACACTCCACTTCATTGTTTGGCGCATTCACTTAATCCAAGGTGATATTTAAATATGTAATTGCTATTTGCTAATATTTAATTCTTGCAAAAGTTTTAATCCGTTTTTTTTTTGTAGATATTATAGTGAGAAGTTGATCAATGAAGGTGTTGGCCATGTACCCCCCCCCCCCCACACACACACACAAGGATATTGAGATTTCACAAATGAGAATGAAGTGTTTTAAGAAGTTTTTCCCTGTACTTAAACAATTTAGACAAGTTAAAGAGGAATACGCTAGATTTTCCACTTGTTCATAGAATTTAATGAATTTGATTTGATTAACGACAGAGTGATCCTTGATCCAATGAATTGGTGGGCAAATCATGGACAATCCATTCCCATGTTTCAAAGTTTGACTCTCAAAATAGTTAACCAACCGGCCTCATCTTCTGGCTGCGGAAGGAATTGGAGCACATATAACTTCATCCACAGCATGAAGGGAAACAAGTTAACTCCTGAGCGTGTTGAAGATTTGGTCTTTGTGCACAATAATTTAAGACTTTTGTCAAGGAGAACACAAGCTTACAAAACCAGGGCAATAAGGATGTGGGATGTTGGGAGGGGGGAGATAGCTTTGAATCTCTCAGTGGTGTTGGCATTCTAGAAGTTGCTAATCTCTCTCTTAAAGAACTAGAGTTGGAGAGCGTGTCATTTGAAGATAGGTCTAACGTGGTGAACCCAAATGAGGATAAACAAGAACAAGTCTAGGAGTCTCATGCTATCTTTTAATAAACCTTTAATTTGAGTTTGTTATGTAACTTAAGTTGAACCACTCCTATGTTGGCTAGTGGCTACTTCATGTTGGATTGTTGGTTGTACTATGTCTTTAGGTTTCTATGTTTGAACTTGGCTACTTGTTGTTGATTGTTATCATTTGTCAATTATTTGATGGTTGTTAGGTGTTTGCTATTGCTTAGTTACTTTCATTGTAAAAATTAAGTCTACATGTTACATTATTACTTACATTTACTGATCAGGTTTTTTCTATTCACAAGTTAAAAGAATTCTGAATTTCTGGTATTAATATGAACTTATGAACAATGAAGAACTGAAGAGGCGAGGAGACAGGGATCATCTTTGAGGTACATATTCTTATTTTACACTTTCAGTTTGACAAACACGTAGAAAAACATTAAATAACATACACACACACACACACACACACACACACACACATATATATATATATATACAGTAGTGTCCCTGTGCCGTCATTTTTTAGAAAATGACGAACTCCATGTTCGACACGCGTGTTCGTGTCCGTGCATCATAGGTCGCATGTATAAGAAACTAGCTTTTCTTTTCGAGGGGACAACAACAAGTGTTCCGAGTAGCTGTCGATTTGTCTTGTTTTTGGCTGTTGTTTCATCTCAAGTTCAAATATGAGCCACCTTGTGCATCTTTACATGATACAAGACCTGCTATCTTCATTGCTCTTGATCTGTTCATAGTCCACTTGTCTTGTTTCCTCTCTTATCTTGATACGTGCTAATTGACTGAAAATCACAATGAGGGTCAACAAGATTAGTTCATGCGATCTGCTGCATGCGTACCATTGCAGAGTGAATTGTACTAAAGGAACTTACATATCGTTTTTGTTTTGCAGCAGGCAAAGAGTAGATGACGATTGCTGAGCTCTTTGGAATGAAGAATCAAACCCAAGGATCAAAGAACCGTTACCAGGCAAAATCCCGCTCGGGGACCGATAACGGTTCCCGGCCGGTAACCGGGAAAACCGGCTGCAATTCAGATTGCAGAATTCGAATTCAAATTTCTCCCGGCCGGTAACCGAAAAAACCGGTTGGAAAACCGGTAAAATCGAAAAACAAAGGAAAATTGGTAATTAGCAATTGTAGAGTGTTTAATGAAGTAGCAACCCTCCAAGAGTTTAATGAAGTAGCAATTGCAAAAAACAGAGAAGACCTTGCTAGCTTCACTCTCTGGCGCAATTGTTTAATGAAGTTTAATGAAGTAGCAATTAGCAATTGTTGTGCAATGTACTCATTATTATCGAAGAGTACAAGTCCTTCATATTGAGCTAGGTAGGCTTTGTATTGATCATAAGTGTATATTTTATGGGCATTGTACCAATGATTGTAAACTTGTTGGTAATATTCGGGTTCAACCCACTGATAAACCATTTTTGAATTGTTGTTGAAGGGTACAAGACCGTAATGGTGAGTAGGATAAGAAAAAATTTCTGATGAATGAGAATCATTACTAGAAGGTAATAGATTGGCATCTCGACGTCCATAAGTCCTTGAGCTAGCATGGGATTCATAGGAAGAAGAGTCATGTAGCCGAGAACAATTTTGTTTGCGACTCTTACCACTCACATAGGTCGTATGAATTGTTTTCCCAGCATGAGTCTTATGACAACCATGGTCTTCATCCTGGGTAGCATGCGTGAAATTTTTCTTGCAGGTAAATTCCAATGGTTGATCTTATGCTGCATCATGCGTTGTCCCACCATCAGCGCCATCATCGGACGACGGAGAGCTACTGTCACTAGACTCTTGGTACCGCACTTCATCAGATGACAGACTTTCTGTTTCTTCATCGCTTTCCACAATGTCCTTCTGAATGTTCTTTTTCTTTTTATCAGCCTCTCGTTTCTTTGTTTGTGTAAGAGAGGCAAAGTCTGTAGCCAATTTTGCAGTCGGTTAGCTACAATATTTTCTTTTCCCAAGACGACTCTTGCCAATAGTTGTCTTTGTCCATTCCTTCAACGGTTGATCATCTAGTGCTTTTTCCACTTCCTTCTCAGGGATGGCATCAACTACAATCTTGGATAGAATGGGGGGCTCACCTTCCTCGTCTATTACGGGCTCCGATTCTATCATAGAGCTATCAAGCCACTCATGGATTGGGTTATCCCTGTCGTACATAGTAGCATTAATTAGATCGCCAAAAGGATCTACATCTTTATCCTCATTTCTAGTCTCATGTTCTTACAATCGCAGCTTTAGATTGTAGTGAACATATACGAGCTTATGCAGTTTCCTGTACCCAAGACGGTTCCTCAATTGTGTATGCAGCAAAGCAAATGTGCTCCAATTACGTTCACATCCACAGGAGAAAACGCATTGTGAGACAATCCGCAAGGCATATTTTTTTTTAGTATTTGTATCTCCGCTCCAAAAGTCATCCACCATGTAGTTGCAAGTAACACGAAAATTATATTAAACTCATAGTGACGGTTGATTTTCTATGTATATATAAGTTGATAACAACATACCTACAGTATGTATATATAAGTTGAAGCAAATAGGCCTCGTCGATTACGATAGAATTCTAGCTCACCTAGAGCCTGCACTGCCTCCTCGGGTGTATCAGCTATTCTTTGAATTGTCATTGTCACAGAAACGACGAGGGCTAGATTCTTCCCCAAACCATATAGGTTGTGGCTTTGTAGGTTTAGCACCGCCGCTATCCAAACACACTTACAACGTTAGAAAAAATACGATAAATATAATTTATGTGTTAGGATTTAGAAAACTATCTACTTTCCTGCAATCACATAGGTGCGGTTCTTGAGCATTGCAAGTTTTTTATTAACTACCTCCATAACACGATCACAGGTAACCTCATCTTCTACCAATGCGATGTCAAGTTCTTGCTTGAGTTCATATGTTTTTCCAACCATTCCTGCCACAGTTGCGGGTTTCTGCTGGTCTGCAAATCTTAGTAGTCTATAAATCGGTTCTACCACTTTAATGGCCCAATACATAAAGGTCCACCATTGTCTACATGTGAGATAGGAATACATGTATTCTCCTTCTTCGGTCGAGCACAAATGGTTGGAGCTCCACACATGTGATACCATCAACTTCATAAACTTGTCTTTTCTATCCTAAAAGCTTTTTAAGAAAACAAATACTGTTCCAAACCTTGTGGCGTTTGGATGAACTATCTCTCCTCCAATATATTGTCGCATTTTATTATGGAGGCGATCGTGGTTGTATAGGAACCGACAAATCCTCTTAGCCACCTTGACAACTCTAGCAACCTCCTTGAACTGGCCAATATCCTTTAACATGAGATTGATGCACATAGCTACCAGACTAAACTTGGATACTCTTCAATTACCAACTGACATTCTTTCTTGTAGTTTGCACCATTACCAGTCACAATCTGCATAATATGTCGAACTTCAACTTCTTTCACAACTTTACTTATCTCACGATACAAAAAGTCAGCATTTTGCATCTCACCAGTTGCATTCACTGACTTATAGAAAAATGTTCTTCTATTGCAGTACAACATGAAGTTAATAATACTCAACTGTGTAGATCCTGACCATGAATCACACATGATAGAGACTCCATATATACTCCAGTCATCTTGGAACTGTGCTACATACTGCTTTATATCTTGTTTGTTAGCATCAAGATATGGTCCATCGATTTCATGGTCTCTTGGTGACACCACGCCTTCACCAAGTTTTTGTGTCTCTTTGATGGCAGCACAAAAATAAGGACACTCTGCCTTTTTCCCAGCAATGTCATTACTATGGAACCACTTAGACCAAAATTTTCCAAGTTTTGACCTGGCGTCTCCACGTAGTGCTGTATCAATGCGGGTTTGCCAAGATACCTGACCTGCTAAAATATCAGAATAAACTCTCACGGACTGTGACCTGCCAAACATCTTAGAAATGACACTACTTCCCCTGCCACTTCCACTCCCCCTACCACTTCCACTGCCACCACCATGTTGCACCCCTAGCTTTTGCCCTTTGTTGGAGCTGGTGTACCTCCAACGACTTTCGGCGAGCCCATTCCATCTGCATTTCCTCGTCATCATCAAAGACATCTTGAGATGATGGGCCACGAGCTACATGCTCTCTTGTAGCTTGCTCAATTCGTAGTCGTTCTTCTTTAATAGTTTTCTTTCTTGCCTTCGCTTCTTCAAGACTTGCCAGCATGAGCCTTCGGACTTCCGTCGGAACCCTACTGCAAGCAACAACATCTCCGTGTCTCCCAGCAAGATGTTCTTTTAGGCGGGTGACACATCCGCCTGATTTCGTTAGATTACAATATCTGCACTTTCAACCAGCACCTCCTAGTCTCTCTCCATGTTTCCAAACATTGATAGATTTAGGGTCCATCACCTACCACAATCCATACAGGATGAAAAATAGATCAATTTTGTAAATATCGATGACTAAAGGAACACAACACCCATGACACTTAAACTGATGTTGGGCGGCATGGCAATGATGAGAAGAAATGAAAACTGAGTTTAGCTACATATTTACTCAACATTCTAGCCTAATTCAAATAGTTGAGGAAGTTCTGCAATACTTCAAGTGTCATTAAATATGTGTATCAGTTTAGACATGTTGCCATGTAACTAAATAACTAACTCATGGCCAACCAAACAATATTATGAGATTGTTTATGTAAAGAGTTTCTTAAGTCTCCAAGTTTAATATGTCTATGAACTATGAAGTATCACGATGAAATATATTTTCATTGAAAACCTTTTGATGTCATAAACACCATTTTGCTTACATGCTCATCAATCAACAGCAAAAAGGAATGTATATTTGCATCATTTCATATCTTGCTTACATGAAGAAACTTGAGAACTTGAGCATATACATGCTAGTACTTGAGAACTTGAGCATATACCTGCTGCTGCCGCTGTCGTCGCTGCTGCACTTGCTACTGCCTGCTGCGGCTGCAAATGGAGGGAGGGAGGCAGCAAATGGAGGGAGGGAGGCAGGGAGGGAGGGAGTAGGCAGGCAGGTACAAGAGGGAGGGGGACAAGAGAGGGACATGCAGCTGCAGGGAATCCTCACATGTTGTACTGGAACAAGAGGGAGAGGAGGCTTGAGGCAGTCACATGCAGGGAATCCTATGCATGGAATGGAATCCTATGCATTGGACTGATTCAGCTCTCAGCCAACAGCAAGAGGGGGGCGGAGGGAGCCATGTGAAACAGTCTAGACAAGTTGAAAAAACAATAGCAAAATTCAAAAAAAAATTCGGCTGGGATTTTTTTCCCGCCCACCAGGAACCGGTTAATGGCCGGTAACTGGCTGGGTTTTTTCCCCTGATCAAACCATCCCTAATACTTCCTCTGAAATATAAGGTGTGCAGCGAGCTAATTCCATGCCGTTTATCAGCTTCCCTCCCTCTTCGTTGTTTATTGAGTAACATTAATGCAGTGGATCGTGCTTATCTTTCCTTTGGCGTTCTCTTAGTCTGGAAATTAACCTCCTTAATTGACGTATTCATGCAGTAAAAATACGCCATGCTACAGCAGCGACACAAAGTGGAATGGAGCTAGTACTAGTTTTTGGTGTGGAAATAGACTTTGAGTGATAATAGGAACAGCCGGGTCAGCTCTTTCGAATGATTAACGAGATCATCCCAACGTTGTGAGGTGAGAAACGACTTACACATCACTGCTTCGCTGCAAGAGCTTATTAAGTACCATGCATCCTCTCATCTTCCTCCTCATCTCTCTCTCGAGAAATGCTCGCCACAGCTAGCTCCTTCAATCCAATCTATTCTAAGGTATTGGAGATAAACAAACCATGTCAACAGAAACACTTCCCTTTTCCATGCCCCCCGCTGCAGTTGTAGCAGCAACTTCAAAGACACAGACTACATCCATTTTGGCAATCGGATTGGGCACTCAGTGCTCTGAATCAATGACTTGATCCAGAACAACGTGTGGGTGTCCAGACGTGGATAAATTCGTGGAGAGCAAGTCGCAAGATACTTCGAGAACTTAGCATGAATTTGCATGTAGGTGCCTGCGAGGACTGGGATCTGCCTGTAAACCCTTCCAATTGTTTGGCTTTTGTTTTCTTGGCGTTGTGACGGATTTGCCTGTAAACCCTTCCAATGTAGTATGCATTTGTACGCTGTATATACATACTGAATGCATGCTTATGCATGGGCTACTTCAATCACCGTAAGTAAAACACTTTTTCGGTCCATTGATTCCAGTATTGTTGCTAGGAGTAATTTCCATCGATTTCATCTGAAAGCTAGTGTAAAACAGTAGGAACAGTGGAAGATAAACTGGAATAACCATTGACACAAACAGAACAAGATTAATAGTTCAGTTCATGAGTGAACCCTAGTACTACAAAGGCTTCATTTTGGAGCTTTGTGTTGGTATTGAAACGGGCAAGGAGCAGATGATAATTGCTATTCAGCTCTTTGGGATGACTAACTACACCGATATCATCCCAATTTTGTGAGGTGAGGCCACATCGATCTCTGCTTCACTTCACTGAGAGGCGCTTGAATTGCATAAATACGCTGCACCTTCTCATCTTCCTCGTCTCTCCGAAGAGAAGGCAAACGCAAACGCTTGCTACAATGCTACCGCATGCGTGCTTGCCAAGTTCATAAGATATTGGAGATAAACAAATTGTAACGATTAGAATGAATATCTGTAAGACCATATGGCTAGGTCTATGATATTTTAGTTGATGAATAATTGACAATGTTGGATTCTGATGTTATTTGAGGTGTGTGTGGACTTATATTGGTCAAGTTGAAAGAATTTGTGCCAAAAAAATGGTGTTTTGGTCTTTGCATGTGCAGAGTAACTCGGAGGCGATCGTGGAGGATATGAAAAAAGATGGCTTGGTGTGAAGTCGTGATCCAGAGGGTCGAGGATGCTGGAGGAGACGGTCGGGCTCGAGTTGGAGCACATGGAGATCAAAGATGGATGATGCGTGTTAGAGCTACGGAGATGCGGTCCGGAGACTATGACATGTGATAATTTTGGGGTGTCCAAAATTGAAAAGCCTATGAATTAGGTTTGGGTTGAATTTTGTAATCAGGTGTTAAGCTCACGTATTGGACTCTAAGACTAGTGGACCATACGTGGGTGATTAGGATTCGGAGTCTATACGTCTATAAGGGTATGTGCAGCGGCTGCTGCTATATAAGTCGGTTGCGGTAGGGCCGGCGTGGGAGGGAGCGTGATATGTAGACAGAAAAGAAAAAGGGGTTGCGGCGGCTGTAGTTGACTACGGTTTTGTTCATGCATGTGAGTATAGAAAACTCATCCATTGTTGCGCATGATATACGAAGTGATTGATGTGTTGGTGTCATCAAGAGAGTAGATGAGAAAAACTTTATGCACTGAGTTAATCAAGAGATGTGTGGCTTTTGCTTGTGCGTGACGAATGGAGAGATTTGGTGAGAAGGTTAGGTGCTCTTGGGGCTGCATGTGATTAGGCCTGCTGCTGGAAGGATTACGTGCTTTGGCGACTGTGGTTTTCTGTCCGTGCGAAGAAACAGAGGCTGATTTGAGTCGTTTAGGGCATCTATCATTGCTACGTGGATTCAACTCTTCTGAATTGGATTTACATGCTGGATCATTGTGATTCTTTCCTGTCAATTCGTGCTCATCCTGACTGGTTTGTGACTGCCATCTACAGCCGATCTACAAGAATTCCTGCTGTCTTTTGCTTGGTTTGATTGCTATCTTTAGTTGTCTAGTCAGAGTAATTCTTTACTGGATTGTTGATCAAACTTGTGACCTAGTTAGTGCTGGTTTTATCAACTAGAGAATATTGTAGTTGAATGATTGTAGTTGAATGATTGTCGTGCGTTCACATTTGCAATTCCTGCTTTGTGAGAAAACAAGTACTGCTGCTGTTTGATTGCGGACTTTCCAGAGAGGTGTCACTGTTCTTGATTCAAGTACCGTGAAAGTTAGGGTATAAAAATCTACCACAATCATTCACCTCCCTTTGATTGGTGTTGACGATCCTACAATATCGCTACTTCCTTGATCTGTTCCTGACCTTTTCTCTCTTGTTTATGTCTTGTTTATGTTTGGCTGAGAAGTACTAAGCGAGGCAGTTCTGTATAGTAAGTACTTAAACGAGGTCTTCTCATTGAGTCAATGTAACAAAAACAATACTTAACATTGACTGAGGAGTTTCGAGTTGTACCACTGTCTAAGTACATATCTCATATATATCTGTTATATAAAGAAAAAACAAGTTAAACAGTTTTGCACAGAAAGAAACCCATAAGCAATTCTTTTGTTCCTCATGTGTAACTGAACTGTAAGAGACTTCATTATGTTTTCGTTTGCTAATAGGTAAGGAGCAGGTGACAACTGCTCAACTCTTCCGAATGATCGACTAAATCATCCCAAATTTGTGAGGAGAGCTCACACATCCCTCCTTCACTCGCTGTGAGCGCTACATGTTGATAAGTTATTGGAGACAGACAAATCATACCAATGGCAGCATTTCCCTCCACACTAAAACTGAAACTGAAACAAAAGCCTCAGTCCCAATCTTCACATTAGCTCTGATAAGTTTGTTCGACACTTCGACTGTCTCTGTCCTACTCATGTTCAGTCCAATGGCAGCATTTCTCAAGATCACAAAGTTCAGTCACAAGGTTCAGTCTCACCGATTGCTACAGTGAATGAAATCTTCAAAAGAGAAAAAAATTGCTACAATTTTTTTTTTTTTGCTATTGATGGTCATGTGCAAGTGGACCGAGTCGAACGCAACCAGGCCCAATGCAGCCCATAATGCCGGCCCATAATGCCCAATATAAATCCGGCCCAGTATACAACTCAAGCACAGCGCAGCCATTTTTTTTTCATTTTTAAACAAGCGGAATAATTATATTTTTCTAATAAACCCATCTCTCTCTCTCTCCCTAATACCCACGAACCCCTCGTCTCCCGCACTCCTAACCCAACCAGATCAGACGCCCTAGGGTTTCGGCTCGCATCTTCGTCTTCCTTGCGGAGAGAGGGGGATGAAGCTCGCGGGGCTCAAGTCGGTGGACGGCGCGCACGAGGAGTCCATCTGGGCGGCGGCGTGGGTGCCCGCGGCCGACCACCGCCCATCAGCGCTGCTCCTCACCGGCGCGCTCGACGAGACCGTCCGCCTCTGGCGCACCGACGAACTCGCCGCCGCCGCCCCGCCCGCGAGCGGCCACGCGCTCGGGGTCGTCTCGCTCGCCGCGCACCCCGCGGGGGCCATCGCCGCCGCGGTCTCCCTCGACAGCTACGTCCGCGTCTTCGACGTCGACTCCGGCGCCTCCGTCGCCACGCTCGATGCCCCGCCCTCCGAGGTCTGGGGCATCCAGTTCCATCCCAAGGTAGGCGCTGGGTGATCCTACTTGATCTTGCTGGCGATTGTGAGATAGCTTTAGTAGATTCGAGGGGGGAGATGCATTGAAAGCTGTGGGATTTTAGTGAGATGGTGCGGTCGTCTTAGCTGATTCGAGCATAGAATGCCATGAAAATGTGGCTACGATCCGGATTTCATGAGTTTTTTAAGATCTATTGTGGTTTTGGCAGTGTACTGAGGGTCAAAACTGATTAAATGTGCGACTTTTTTTAAAAAGATTTATGGTCGTTTCAGTAGATTTCATTTCAGTATAGAATGCCATGAAAATGCGGCGTTGTCTGGCGTTTTGCGGTGGTTTAGACTTTAGCAGGTTTGGCGCATTTTTGTGTAGTTAAAGAAAAACTATGGCACATTATCGATTAGTTTCAAGCTGTTCCAATCTGCCATTGATATTTTTGCAGTCATCAGAAAAATGATTAAGCAGGAGAGTTGGAGAGGTTTGTGGTTGCTAAATTAGGGAGGCAAGTTTGACCTTTTACTTGTTTGCTCCTGCTCATTGACCTGCATTTGTTAATTGTTGGTACAATGTCCCTTCATTCCTGGTTCTCTGGGTTTTTGTGATTACCTCGATCACCATTTCTTTCAAAATTGCAGTAACTTTAGTAACTAGCAAGATATGTTTGTTAGAGCGATCGATCATGTGAAATTGAGCTAATTAGTAATTACATGTATTGTTGGCAAAGCATGTGTAACTGTTTGTGTGTCGGTTTATTGGCTTAGACTTTGATGATAATACTGTACTATGCATTCTTGATGATTCTATTTGAGGATCAAAGTAGATAATTATTGACTCTTTCAAACTGTCGGTAAATTAAGTTGATGGTGAACAGGGCAAAAAATTGTAGAGATGAATTTAATGATGGCTGTAGTTCATTTTGCTTAGGTAATGCTTTGAAGCCTCCATAGTCCATTGTATTTTAAATGTTGGTTAACATATACTTTTAATTTTCTTTTCTTATTAAATGTATTAAATGAACCTAGTACTTTATAGTCACGTTTGGACAGTACGTGTGTGTTGCTAAAAATTAGTGAAGCTGTGATGAATTCAGTTACACGTTGCCTTGTCGATGTGATTCACCTTGTTACTCTGTAGATCATACCGGATCTTTGCGAGATGGTACTTTGGCTTGTGCTAAACCTTGTTGAAACTTGGAATTATGCCCCCTTAATTGATTTCTATTTCCTCTTTGTTTCCTATGAGTATGCTTGCCATTAGCCCATTACTGGTCAGACTTCACTCTTTTTTACACAAATCAAGTCTAATTCAATAGAACCCGGTTCATGCTTGCATGGTCAACAGCTAGTTTCACATTATTTTGATCTGTACACAGTTGACATGTTAGTGGTCGATCATTTAGTCTTTTGTGCTGTGCTATCTCTATATACCGTGTTCGACAATATGAAATAGCAACATATGCTGCTTTGTCTAAAACCTAGACTACCAAGTACCAACATAGTATGCTAAACTGTAATAAATAATTTCAGCTAGCACCTAGAAATGAAGGCAAACCAACATAGTATGCTAAACTGTAATAAATAATTTCAGCTAGCAGAAATGAAGGCAAACTGTCACTGAATTGTCCTGCTTTTCCAGTGGCCTCACTTTGTCAATTTGAATGCTCTTTCCTTGATCTATTTATTGACAGAATTGCCTCAACCAAATGCTTTCCTTCTCAGGGTAATGCTCTTGCTGCAGCTGGTGGTGGCAGTGGGTCAGTGAAGCTCTGGGACACGGAGAAGTGGCAGCCAATTACCAGCCTTCCTGTCCCGCGTCCGGAGGGAGCTCGTCCTGATAAAACAGGCAGCGGCAAGTTCATCCTTTCAGTCGCCTGGAGCCCCGATGGCAGGCTCTTAGCCTGTGGGTCCATGGATGGCACCATTGCTGTGTACGATGCGGTTCGTATGAAGTTCCTCCACCACCTTGAAGGCCACAACATGCCAGTGAGGTCCATGGTGTTCTCCCCAGTGGACCCCCACGTGCTCTTCACTGCCTGCGACGATTGCCACATCCATATATATGACGCCAAGGAGAAGAGCCTCATCGGGGCCATGTCAGGGCACGCGAGCTGGGTGCTGAGCATTGATGTGAGCCCAGACGGCATGGCGGTAGCGACAGGTTCCAGCGATCGCACAGTGAAGCTTTGGGACATCAACACGAGGGCATCGGTGCAGACGATGAGCAACCACTCCGACCAGGTCTGGGCTGTGGCCTTCCGACCACCGGGAGGGACAGGGGTCCGTGCAGGCCGGCTCGCCAGCGTGTCTGACGACAAGAGCATCTCTCTGTATGATTACTCGTAGTTTTCATACCACCGCAACGGTCCTAATGTAATCTGTTCCCAGCCGGTGACTTGGTCCGGCCATGAGGTTGGAGAACTTGTTGTACAATCCTAATTAATCTCCTAAGTTGCAATTAGAGCTGAGTTTTCTTCTTGTAGTGGTTACAAGGCTGTTAAGTTACAAACTCCTTCCTTTTCTGCCAGTGATCACAGCTTGTTATTGTAGTCTCAAGTATACCTCATTAGCTTCTTGCTCGGTGATTAAGACATGAGAATTTCCAACCTAATCAGTAATCACTCGATCTTTCACGCAGTCCGTCCATTCTGGTGCTTGTTTACATGTTTTTCTAACTTCAGGTCTCTTTGTACTGGTAGACTAGAAATACATTGGTAATTCAGAGCGGCTGCATCAATTAAGTTGATGCAATGGAATGGTAAAAGAAGTCGAACCTGTGCCGAAGTACTACTATACGGCTGTACCCCAACAAGATGACCACTGGCAATGAACATGAAGACGACAAGATGATACTCCTGCTGCTGCATGTAAGACGCATCAACTTCTAAATTTTGCATCGGCAATTTCACGATTAATTTCTCTCTACCACACACACATCCATCCTATGATTTGAGAGGAATACATTAGCAGTAATAGCCAGCAGAAACCTAGTTGTTGCTTTCATGCATATGCATTGCTTGCTTCATTTTGTATCAAGCCGTTTTCGTCTCGTGTCCGGTTACCGATCCGAGCCCGAGTCGAGTCGGAGTAGGACTCGGCTCGAACCCCAACCTACGCCCGAGTCGACCGACCGTTTCCTCCTGAATATCCTCGACGAACTCCACGACGCAGGCCTGATCGCCTGGCACCCGGCGGCTGCGATGACGAGGAATATTCCGTTCAAGGTCATGGAGCCGCCCGGCGAGGCCGCCGAGAAGGACCCGCGGAGCTTAGTGTACGACGGACTGGGTCTTAGCGTCGGCCAGACCGGGCCATGGCCTCTCCAGTGCTTTGCTAATAGAACATCAACTTCACCGCAAGATCCAGCAAGAAGGGGATTTTTTTGAAATAATATATTTTTAAAAATATTTACAAAACTAGGTCATCGCTCTCAAAAATTGCAAAAATAGGTTCCTGTCGCCATTCATGCGCGACAGTTCTATCGCCGCTTGAATCGGCAGAACCTCTGCATGAGGCGAGTTTCGCGTCGATTCAATCAAGCGGCGAATCAATGAATTTTTAAATATAGCAAATAAACTCAAAAATTACAATTTTTTTTGTGGAGCATCCTTATAGACTATTCGTGCTTCTGTAATTTTTTCATAATTTTTTCATAATTTCTTAAACGAGCTCCTCCGCCGCTGAAACGAGCTCTTCCGCGGCCAATCGAGCTCCTCCGCCTCTGAATCGAGCTCACGGGCAGCCGAGCTCTGCCTCCCAACGGCCGCCAAGCTCAACCTCCGCGCGGTACCTGTAAGCGGCCTCCAAGCAGCCGTCGAGCTTCGCTTCCATGCTCCGCCTCCGATCTCACGGGCCGCCGTCGAGCTCCACCTCTGAGCTGCCACTAAGCTCCGCTACCGTAGATCGCCATCCCCGCAAGCTGTTCATGGCGAAACAACCAGCAACTCTTTCTTTCCTAGCCTAACCTGGCCCAGGGAAAACAATTTCACGGAAATTTCAGTGATTTCGCTGCCTCCGAAATTTTTATAATTCGCCCAAAAAATTTGGAAATATTTGAATTTAGACAAATTATATCCTAAATTTGAACTCAGTCAAAATTCATCTAAATTTTGGTCAAATTTCAAGTCCAAATTTCATCCGGTTTGAAAACCCACCGAAATTCCAAAATTTCACTGGTTCTAGGCCAGGTGCTTCTACGCGGTGTGCTCTGCAGGGATTTTATTTTCGGTCGATTTTTTGTTATACCAGTTCTACCGGCCACCCCGGTAAAACTACAAACCAGCTCTGAAATCTTCGGTTTGAATGAATTTTGTCCAAAAAAAATCGAATTTGCTTGAATTTTGTTCGAATTTGTATATATTTTTTTTAAAAAAATAAAATCTAGTATTTTTTGGCCAAACCGTCCTTACCGGCCACATCGGTAAAAAAATTTCCAGTTACAAAAACCCACTGCTCTGTCACGTTCGGCTACAGCCTTCTCACCATGTCCTACATCGTGTCTCCTGTCGGCTTCTGCGGCAACGTCGTTGGATTCTGCTACATCGTGCGGATCAACATGGCCGGCGTCGCCGTCGCCTACCTCCTCGCGTACAAAAATAGGCCGCTCAACGTTGCCTTGTGGGCCGCCGCGTCGGTGATCTCGCTGGTGTTCGGAGACTACCTGTACATTGTCTTCCCGTTGGAGCTCATCAAATGTGTTCGCTCCATCTCGAGGCATGCTGTCTTTGGCGCGGCCGGTGCATCTGAACCGACTCATTGTTCAAAAGGTGGCGCTGCTGTGGTGGCGATTGTGAATCGATTAGGTTTCGTCCATTCTGAGTAGTGATCTCGATCGTATGTTGTGCCTCACAAAGAGTTGGGGATCACAAGAGATTAGCAATTGTTTTGTGTGACATATTCTAGGTGTGTCACTATGTACAAAAAGGAAAAAAAAATAATTTTGTGCGCAAGCTAATTATTTTATTATTGTTATCATCCTGCGTCATCACTGTTTAATACCCTAATCCCATGAGGCCATCATCAACCAGCTCTTCAAAGGTGCTTGGCGTACTGGCTCCATTTCTTGGTGCAGTCATCTACACAAGCTGCGGAACCACTTGTATCTGCAATTGCAATGTAAGAACCACCATCAGCGGGGGAAAACACTAATTCTATCAGTGTTCAGGAGAGAGACCCATGAAAAAGAACAAAAATGAATGGATCAACGTAAGATTATCGTCATACCGATCGCGGCTGAGCCGCAGATGGAAATCAGCATGCAGATCTTGCTGCAGTCGGCCGCCGACGTCGGGGCGGCCACCTTTTGGTCGGTGGATCTGCAGTCAACAACGCACAGGGGTAGGCAGAACCACCGGGGAAATTTTGTCCTGCAGCCATTGTAGCATTGCTTGTAGCAAGCGCAGTATGTTGACATGGCTGCCACCTGTTGCTGGCCTGATAGCAACATGACCATGCACAGGGCAACAATGGCTGTTGCTCTCTTACCCTCCATTCCTCTTGCTGCTGTACAATCTGACAGGCTCGCACGGATTATATTAGAGACTCACATTTGTGTAGTGATGTTTGATGAAGGAACTGAAATCAAATCAAATGGACAGATAGTAATAAGATGTTTACCTATGTGTTTTTTAGGGCAAGAGAGATTTGAGGGACTAATTTTGTTGGTGGTTCTGCTCAGGTGATGGCTTGGTGTAGCAACCTTCTGATCATGTGTCCCTTATATATTGCATCATAATGAAGCTGTATTCAAAGCATTCTGGTTTATGAATCGGTAGTTAATGACAACAAGTGATTCATCCTTACAAAAGACTTCCAATATCATTCAGATTCGATAACCTCCCCCAAAATCAAAAATATATTATCCTATGTCCCGTTGATTGAAAGAGACAATTGAACTCTTTTCATATTTTTGGAAAGAAATATTCCATGCATTGGAAGTCTTTATTTTCTTCATATCTCTATAACATGTCTGGTTGATTTGAACATCTAGTTCCTTCCTATTTGTTTGCATGTTAGACAAAATCAAAATATGCATGCCGTATGTTTATTTGGAGTTGAAATATATAATGTTATTATACCACTAAATCATCTCACGGTATAAAGAGAGGAACCAGCACACCAATTTCACCGCTAGTAAGAGAAATGTGCTGCTTATGTCCATGCAGTCAAATGTCACTAGTGTTCTTCCGCATGAAACAGAACAACAAGGAGGTGAAAAAATATATACCATGGGCTACTTCTTTTCTTATTATCATCAGTCATTGTTAAACGGCCAATTCAGTCATTGTTGCAGTCAAATGAAATGGTAGCTAGTCATTATTCTCAGGAAATGCATGCAGGATCATATCTAGGGGATTATATGATCCGTGAATTCGATGCACTCACAAAAACTCTTGTGTGTTTATTTCTCGGCTGCTATGAACAATCCATAGGTTGGTAGGGTGATGTCAACCAAAACACATATAATATTTTTCATCCTTGCAAAAGCCTTCCAATATCATTCATATTCGATAACCTCCCCCAAAATCAAATATATATTATCCTATGTCCCGTTGATTGAAAGAGACAGTTGAACTCTTTTCATATTTTTGGAAAGAAATATTCCATGCATTGGAAGTTTTTTATTTTCTTCAAATATCTATGACATGTCTGGCTGATTTGAACATCTAGTTCCTTCCTATTTGTTTACATGTAAGACAAAATCAAAATATGCATGCCGTATGTTTATTTGGAGTTGAAATATATAATGTTATTATACCACTAAATCATCTGACGGTATAAAGAGAGGAACCAGCACACCAATTTCACCGCTAGTAAGAGAAATGTGCAGCTTATGTCCATGCAGTCAAATGTCACTAGTGTTCTTCCTCATGAAACAGAACAACAAGGAGGTAAAAATATATACCATGGGCTACTTCTTTTCTTATTATCATCAGTCATTGTTAAACGGCCAATTCAATCATTGCCTCACTCAAATGAAATGGTAGCTAGCCATTATTCTCAGGAAATGCATGCATGCATGCGGGATCATATCTAGGGGATTATATGATCCGTGAATTCGATGCACTCACAAAAACTCTTGTGTGTTTATTTCTCGGCTGCTATGAACAATCCATAGGTTGGCAGGGTGATGTCAACCAAAACACATATAATATTTTTCACACAAAAAAGTCTACGCGATGTATTGCCTTGTGCATCAGAAAGTAGACTTGATGAGCTTTCCAAGCGGTATACGACATGTCTACCAAAAGTATTGGTGTAAACAAAAAAATTCATTCCCAAAGCTGACAAAAGGTAAAAATGCATATGGGACTTTGGGACGTAATACCGAGCAACGACCTTTGTACGGACAAAAAAAGTTGACTAATCAGCCGTCCTGTATAGATACCACCTGTCATGTACTACTTGTCTCTACGCCCACTGCCTCCAGGATCCCACCCTCAACCAGTCATGGTGGATGCATATATGAGAGCCCCTCCACATGCTACAATGCCACCATTGACGAAGGCGAACGGCGCTGCTCCCATAGCTACCGCATCGTCTCATCGTGGAGAAGTGCGGCCAGATCGTCATATGTTTGCGAGCCAGGATTGGTCGGCCGTCACAGTTGCCGACACTTCCGCCACCACCCTGCGAAAACCCAAAAACAGTGGCGCCACCCTCGCGGTCACTGTAACAGCCCCGATTCTCGGGACAGCTAAACCCTTCACAACCGCCCAGGATGTACAGTTGCGAAGTAAATAGTACCTCAAGCCAGCTTTCGATTGCAACAGAAACCAGACTTTTGTTATATAAAACTAAGGTTTAACAACCTGTTTTGACCTGACACGGGCATCCAAGCCCAAAGTTAAATATAATACAAGACAAAAGAACTTCAAACCACAGGCACGCTTGAGCGCAGTCGAGACCTAATAATAGTAATCGTTGCCTTCAGTGGGTCCACCAAAATCTTGCTCACATGGATCTTCCGCATTTTCCCAAGTTTCTTCTGTAAATGTTTTGCAAATTGCAAGAATGAGTACTACCACCGTACTCAACAAGCCGCATAGAAATGCTAAATAATTACATGCAAGGAGTTCAATGGATGATTATGGTTTACCATATCTGGCATATGTGGATGCACTTTGCATTTAAAACAATTTATAAAACAGTAAAACAATAATAAGTAATAACATCAGGGGTTTCTTAACAAACTCAATTACCAACTTAGCATCTCAAAAACTCTACTTATGCCTTTGTACTAGAATCACCCATTAACACAGCTTCATCAACCGGAAGCACGGCGTATTCGAATACCTTTAATTATTCACTCTGCAGAGTTGCCCAACTTTACCCACAAGATATCTCATGCTCATACTGTCATAACATAGACACGCAACATGTTAGCGTGCGACTGAGTTGAGATAACAAAGCCTTTTCACTGCTCAACCTTTCTAGTCTCTACACAATAGGTCTTAATCCATACAGCTCGGGAGACCACCGGCCAATAGTGGAATCCGTACTCGACATCGATGGGCCCATACGAGGCGGAAACCGAGTGTCCACTTCCGCCACTCCGTCCCACACCAAGTTCCTCTGTCCTATCATACAAGCAACAGATGATACCTGCAGATATTCAATCGGAAGAGCAGTGTACTAAGCTAGGGAGTAATGACCACGCTTGTGGTTGAGCGGATTCTATGTATGTTACTTTGGCACAAGGTTCTTGTCCTTACCTGTCATCCAGTGAGGCGATGACCCAACACCAACTCGTGGCTGTCCACCTCCAGATCTCACTGATGACTCACTTTTAACCCGAGTCTATTGGGTTGTCCAACTTCCTGGATCCAACCCTCAACTCACCACCAAAACCATTGGCGAAAAGTCAATGCTCTCTTTTGATTGATGAACACAGTTTTGGTGACAAAGCTACCTTGTATAGATAATATTTTATGTGGACTAAACTTGTCAAGGTGAATATAGCCTACAAAAGTTGGGTGGGTTTGTTTGTGGGGTATTTAGGATTTAACTAATTGTCATGGCATTCAAAAGTATTATTTTAATATTTAAAGTAATTGGCACAAATACATTAATGAAAGTAATAATACATAGATGAAATGTAGGTTCAAAATGATCAAAGAATGTGACTTGCCTTCTTGCACCAAGTCTTCTGGATACTGGTTTTGTTCGGCGTCTTCCGGAGTCTGATCGTCAAAGTCGTGACCTAACGTGAAACAAAACAATAAAACAATTTAAATAAAATCCGGCTCGACAAGGAATGAGCTGGGAACAACATGCAAGTAAATAAAATCGGAAAAGAAACACAGAGAAAGGTGGTATGGAGATGAGTAGGTATTTATTTGGTGTTGAATTGGACTGAGCGGATCTGATGAAAGGATCCAAGTACAACAAAAATATTGTAAATGGATAAAGAATCATAAAGGAAGGTGGTGGTGTGGGGTGTTGGAGATTTATCTGGCACTTGTTGGAACTGAACGGAGTTGAGATTTGGATTCACGGGCTCGAAACGGTCGAAAAGAGTATAAAATGTCTAATTAGGGTTTCAGACGAAAATAGGGTCGGGTAATGAATAGTAGTATTTTTACCATTCATCTACAAATATTGGACCTAAAATAGTAACTAGATTTACTGTTTTGGTTTTTAAACAGTAATTAGGGTTTACTGTTTTCGGATGGAACTGAATAGCACAAACCATTTTCGGGTAATGAATAGTAAGGAGTTTACTGTGTAATGGCTAGTGTTTGGGCTGATTTAAAAGAATAAACAGTGAATGGGTTTTCTGGGTTTGAAGCGGTCAAATTTGACATATAATGTCAAATTAAGGTTTTGGGCGAAAATAGGATTGGGTAATGAATAGTACTTATTTTACTATTCATAAATAAACACCGGAGGTGGTCGGTAATTGGAACTCACTGTTTTTAGCTGAAAGGAATAGTGGCGGACTATTTTTCACGTGATGAACAGTAACCAGGGTTTACTGTTTATTTTTCTGAATTTGGAACAGTGTTTTGAATGAACAGTAATTATGGTTTACTATTTTCGGGTCATGAACAGTAAATATTTTACTGTGCAAGGAATAGTAACATGCCTAAAGGTATGAACAGTAATGGGCTAAGCCCATTTACTGTGCTGGTCTTCGGCCCAATAGCCAGGCCTTAAGAGGCCCAGCCTCGGTTGGCTTGGAGCTGCGCTCGGCCGAAAGGCCAGAGCGCGCTCAGCTCAACCGAGCCGGCGGCGGTGGCGCTAGCGGCGGCGATGGTGGCCGGCGGCGAGGGTGAGTGGTGTGGGGGGCATCAGGGAGTCAAGGTGGTTCCATTTTTGGGCTTTGCTGGGGATGATAAGGCTCGGGAATGGGGTGGTGGCGCGGGTGGCGGCCGGCCGGAGCAGGGGACGATGCCGGCGGCGCTAGGGTGGTGCACGGGCAAAAGGGAGGGATGCTTGAGCATCAGTGGGACAAGGGGAGGCCAAGGGAGGCATCGGTGGGGTTTGGGGTGGTGCGTAGTGGCTTGGCGACGGTGGCCGTGAGAAGGGCGGCGAGGAGAGACGGTGCCGACGAGGTTCCGGTGAGGGAGGAGGATAGAGGGTTAGGGGAAAAGGTGCGGGAGGTTAAGGGGGAGCTTACAATGGCTTTACTTTGGAGCTTGAGTGATTGGTGGCGGCGAATTGGCGTCGGGTTCGACGAAGAAGAACAGTGGCGGCGGCGTTTCTTCAAAATTTGCCGGCTCTGGAGAAGATGAAGCGGAGGGGAGGTGGAATGGTGAGGGATGAGGAAGATGGCGAGCCGAAGGTGGCTTTTTATGGGTCGGGGAGAGGCGGTGGGAGCGGGGCGCGGTGTGGGCAGCGGCATGGGTGACGGCGACGTGGTTGGCGGGGAGAGGAAGAACGACGCCGGGAGAGAGAAGGTGGCGGGGTGAGGTGGAGGCGGCGAAGGCGGTGAAGGCCGCTGGGCGTCGCGAGGTGGCGCGACGGTCAAAGATTGCGGCGCCGCAAAATGGAGTTGGTTGCGGCGGCGCTGCGTAGGGAGGAAGGAAGGAAGGAAGGAAGAAGGCGCCCGGAGAAAAGACGCTTTCCAAAGAAGAAGACGGCTGGACGGAAAAGGAAAGTGGGAATTCGGAAAAAAAAATTGAAAAGGGAAAGAAATCCAAATTCAAACCAAAAAGAGCCAAAAATTTTGAAATCCAGATTTTTAGGTTATTTCAGTCACCGCCACTCTTCACCCCGACCTCTAGGACCAGATGACACGGGACGCCACATTAGTGTAGCCGTACTAGGGGATCGAGCGGGACGTCCTCTGCTCGATTGTTTTGGAAAATTAGGACAAAGAAGTCATTCGCATTCGCATCCAGATCCGCATCCGCAGCATCGAATTATCTATCGATCGTGCAGAGGCCCAGCTGCGTCTCCAACAACTACTCGTAAGCAGTAGCTTGTACACTTTAGCCCAGCTACCGAAGTCAAACTGGCCAGATTACTACTGTAAGTCGTACTCAGGACAAGCTGGATGGCCTGCAGTGTGCAACTCAACTGCAGCAATAGCGATCAACCAATGATCACCTGGGCATGTGACAAGTTCAAGCAAGTCACAACTCACAAGCATGTGTGCAATGTGCAAGGTAACTGCAGAGATTGATCACTTACATGCCACAAACTACCTGAATACCAAAGCTCAAAAGGAGGACCTGAATAATCGTTCTTCCCTTCTTCCGCTTCAGGCAATACAAGTTGTTCTTTCAGTCAAAGGCAGCATCCGAGTGTCGCATTTGCGTGTTTCCTCTTCAGACGAGATGGTGGCCGTCGCCCTCCTCTCAGTTTGGGGTTTTATTTGATTTCACCAAAACGTATTTAAATGGCCGTCTGATCAGGCCTGCAGTGATACCTTCAGAGGCAATGTGTCCTACCAATCCAAAACCTTTTTCAAGACCTTTCTTCAGGTAAGGGAAAACAGCCTCTGTAACCGAGAGGGAGATATCAATTGCAGAGTGCACGAACAATGCGATGTCTCGCCATCCCTTCTGCAGGGACACCAGGGATGTTCACCATGAGAGACATAACAGTATGATAGCAATATTTTGATTTCACACCTTAGATGAGAAATGCAGTAGACGGTAGGGCATCCAGTATAACAAAGTAAGCAAATACATAGGCATTTTTCATCAAACACACAAATTAGTAGAGACAACATTGGGATACTGATGCCACAACAATTTCATGATTCATCTATCTTTGGCCATTACAAAGCAAATACCACATTTCAAGCATAATCCAATCATCCGAAAGTTTTCAATGACTCATCTCAACATCCAGAACTGAACAAGCAAACAGATAGTTACCGACACCAACATTGGAGTCAACTGGCAATCATACTGACTAGACCAAAAAAATAAGGACTGCATAGATAGCATCTGGTATTTCAGTGGAAGCCGCGCTTAGCACTTGACCTCCTTCAGCCCATACGCAAAGTACAGGAATGTCGGGTCGGCAGATCCATCCTTGTAGTAGGCGAACACCACAGAGCCATCATCGTGCATGCTCTCACCAACAAAGCTGCAACAGATCAAGCGATTCAGTATAAGCAGTGCACACTTTATAAATTGTACAAAATAATGTTCCACAGTGGGAAACAAATGAAGCCTACAGAGACTTATAAATGAAATAATGATATGCAGTGCAAAAAAAAAAAAACTAGCATACAGAATAGCAATTAGTCATGTAAGCTGAGGTTCGTGCATACATGAAGAATCAATAATTGCACATAGCAAAGAATAGTGTAAGATGGTGACTGATCAGAGAATACAGAATGCTAATTCACATTTTAAGTAGAAATTTGGAGAGATTGTGTTGCATGCAGTTCAAAGATATGGCATTCCTCCTCTATTACTACTATTCCCTGGACTTGGCAAAGCAATTAGAGAACTTACAACTGAAGGTCCTTGAGCTTGCCAAGAATGTACTTGGTGGCACTCTCAATTTGCTTCTTGAAAAGCTCTTGCTTCTCCGCATCCAGCTTGGGGGTGAGGGTCTTGATGTAGCGCTTCATGAAGGTCACAAACTGCTTCTTGTCAAAAGAAGGTTGCTCCTGCAGAAGGCAACACAATATTAGCGCAATGATCAAATGCAGACTCTATCCTACACAAGAGCAAAGATAATTAAAGAGGGAGCAACCTGAAGACGGAATGTGTCGACAATGTCAACCACCTTCACAGCTTGGTCATCGACACCCTCATCCTCACCACCCTCAGCAGATGGATTGGCACCAATGTCCACATCAACAGCTCCTTGAATGACCCACTGCAAGCGTTCAACGTCACATAAATAACCACGCACTAAAACAACAGATTCGCATTGTGTAATCAACAAACAACCCAAGTAACACACAACGAATGTTTAATCCAGATCGGGTATTTAACAAGCCAATAGTCCCCAATTAACCGGATTCCACATAGCTCCACTACACTAAGCTAATCGAGCACGGCACAGAACAACCAAATAAATAGCAGCATAGCACTGGCGAATTCGCCTACCCAGATGAGCGCACATACCTTGCCATCGACTTCCCAGAGCATGCCGTTCTCGATCTCCCTGTACGGGAACGAATCCGACAGGAGCTCATCCCCTGCAACACACCAAACACAACAGGTTCAGTCAAATCCATGACACGTACGCGCACACGCCTACCAACAGAGATAGTCTTATATGCCACCACAAATCAAGCTCAAACCCAAACCCGCGAGCAGATCTAACGATTTGAGCTCAATCAAGTGAGTAAAACGCGATTTTTTTTCAGTAATTCCGGATCGCCAACCAGAAACCAGCGCAGATAACTCTTTGAACATATAATCCATCAGATCTAACCATGGCGCGCGCACCAATTCCTACTCCCCAACACAACACAAAACCCAACCAGAAACGACCCCAAAAAAAAAAATCGGAGAAAACAACGGGATCGAAACCACAAACCGGTAAGCAGATCCTGGTACACGATCATGGTGCCGCCTCTTCAAGTCTCTCCCCTCGAAAAAATCGGCGACGAGGTACGAAACCCTAGCGAGCTCTCGGGGAGGAGTAGCGGCGGCTGGAGAGAGGGTTTGATGCGTCGGCGACCTCCCCATATTTATAGCCGCGATGCCTGGGTTACAGTGGGGAAGAAGAGTTCAGTAGAACGTTCGGTTGTTTATTGACCGTCTGATCGGGATATTCGAGATGGATATTCGGAGATGGACGGCTCACATTCATTCCAGGGGCCCAACGAGTAGGCGTTGGCGGCACGGAACCGTTTGGACTTTTGGTTCTCGAGTTCTTCTGTGTGTTTGCTGTATCAGATCTCTGTCTCTAATCTATTACCGTACTATGGAGTCTAAATTGAACTCTCCCATATCTAACATCAAACAATGACAACCGATCGATTGACCGGTTAATAGTCATCTAACCGTTAAAGTTATACTAAAATGTCTTTTAAGTCGCACTGGGGCTAGGATTCAAGTTGGACTGTGGAGTAGGTTAAAAGAAGTTGCCGCCTGACCCAGGAGACCCTATTAGAATCCAACACCCACTATCTGCATTTGCAGCAGCCTACAATGTAATCCCACAATGCAATCAAAGAAAAGCATCATGGGGCTTACCAACACGGCAAAGACACCCAGCCTCATGACCAAAGGAAGAAGAAGCCGAGGAAGACCAGAGAGCAAGGGCGGCGGCAATAAACCGCCACGACCAATATGGAATATAGGGGTTGAGAGGGGAGTTCAGGTTAAGCTAACAATATTTGAGACATGATTACCTAAAATTTACTCAGTAATTAGCAAACTGCACGAAAAGCACGTCCACCGGTGAACGGTGCTCGTAGCGTCTTTTGTTCCCAGACGCAAACTCATGATGTATAAAACGTGTGCTCATTAGGACAAAGAAATTGTAAATATTTTCACAAGGAATATGTTTTCACCAATTTACTAGCATAGAGATTTCACAGTCGCCACCTCAGTTCAGAAAAGATGTTTAAAACATGTAACTGTAAGGCTGCCAAGATCAGAGAACAAAACCCCTTTTGGCGAATATTTTTCTCCATCTAGTTGACGATCCCATCTTTATCGAAAGGAAAGAGCCGAAAGGCAGGTGCTAAAGCTGACAGAATAGAGAGTGGGGATTCCATGCTCCCCCATGCCAGAGAATAGAGATGGATGGATGGATAATCCTGGCCTCCCAAATCCCAATGCACAAGAAAGGTTCATAGTAAAGTGAGCTTTGGAATAAAGTCACACTCAATCAAGTTGAATGGTTCCTGTTCTTGTCATCCGTTTGTTTGCAGGCTCTCTTCAGAATTTTTTTTTTGTGTGTAACTTTGGCTGCTTAAGAATATCTCACTTGCTACAAATCCAACTTCAAATGGGTGTGCAAATTAGCTGCAGAGATCACAGATAATTTGTAACTTTTCATGTGGACACAGTAGTTGATTTGTTTTCTAACAGCTGCAGAGATCACAGAAAATTATTTGCTTGGCAACAAGTGCTTCTCTGAATCGCTGATGTGGTCTTCAGAATCTACTCCGATGATCAACACAGACAGGTATCAAGCTGGAATCCAGATTGACAATTTGCACTAATACAAATGGCGAATCTAGGATGGAAAACGAGGGTGGGCTCAACCGCTCAAAGCCTCGAATGACGAAACTAATTTGTAACAAACATGGTCTTGTATTCTTGTGTAATCAAATTCATAGTTTCATATATGAATAAAAACAAAACAAAACAAAAGAAATACAATGAAGATACCTCGCTAATGGAAAGTGCATCCCTCCAAAACATATAAATATAGTTCTAGTAGGTAACAACTTATACATCAAAATTAGAAAAATTAATAACACAATAGCAAATTATACTTAAATGATCATGAACATTCAAAATAAAAGAACCATACCACTAAGATGCTAGTTTGAATCACGACTTTCACGAGGCAAATTCATTCTACGATTTTTCATGCATTGGAAGGATCTTATGATTTTTATCATCATTAATGGATCTAAATATGTCGCACTCGGTATAACACACCATCAAATCATTCAGCCACTCATCCGATACCTTGTTGCGCAAATCTGCTTTGATAATATTCATTGCCGAAAATATTCTAACCAATCAAACTTATTAAACTATGATTCTTGAAAGGATCTCCACACTTTGCCATCCAATGTATTTGGAAAGGCATGTCCAATTGTTCGCGTTGAACCATTCAACAAATATGTTCTTCTCATTTCATCTCTAATTTCATTGGCAAAATCTTCTATTGGTATGCGATGCGCCGGATCAGCAATAATTTCATCCGGATTAAATTCTAGTCGAGACTTTTTTGGTTGAGTTGCGCTCTCATCGGTTGGGAGAGTATTACTAGAATTGCTTGTGAAATAATTACACAGAGTTCGTTTCTCCCTTATTGCAATTTGCAAACCTATGAAGTATAAATAAATTGCTAATTAACTATATACCACAATAATACAATACCATACTACATTGATGAATAAGTTATGACTTATAGTATATGAAGTTACCACTGTTACTGTAGTCGGAGGATAGAAAATTACAGACTTGTCTTCAATCTTCAATTCTTCAATTGACACTTTGACAGCCACAAGCCCACAACACCCCACCCGCACCCAGCACTGCCCTGCCCACTGGCTTAGTTCCCCAATCCGCCCTCCCCGAGCGAGCTCCAGGATCCAGAGGCCTCCCTCGTCTCCAGAGACCAGAGCCCACCGCCTCCGGCTCCCTCGTCACCGCCTCTGGCTGACCGGCTCCCCCACACGACTCCGGGCTCCCGCAACCTGCCTTGGTCTCCCTCCCTCCTTGCCTCCTAGACCTCCTCCGAGCTCCAGCTACAAGCGCCAAGCGGCGTCGCGAACCGCCGCGCCTCCCCCACCTCCTCTAGATCCGGCTACAAGCGGCGTCGTGGACCGCCGTGGCTCCCGGGGCCTCCCCCGCCTCCTCCAGCACACGGCCCCTGCCTCCTCCGGATCCGGCTACCAGCGGCGCCGCACCGCCACCCCAGCTCCCTCGGTCCTCCGCCCTCGGTGCGTGAATCGGCTCGGTGACTGAGTGCGATTAGAGTTTTGTGATTTTGGAATTGGAAAATTTTGGAATGGGGAATGATTTGCACAGGTGGGGATGTGGGAAGGGCTTGAGGGAGTTGGGCTTGTGGGCTTCGTCGCTTCGGCAAAGGCCCTTCAGTGGATCAGCCCAAATGCCCAATCCTTTTTCTTCTTCCTACTCGAAAACGAACTGGGGCAGTCGGCCATGGCGGCATGGCCGGACTTTGGTCGGAGTTTGCTCGGGGGTGGGGGGGTTCCGACGCCGACGGAGGGTAGGCTGAAGCCTGTTGGAGCCCCCCCCCCTGCTGGATTCGCCCCTGAATACAATACAGAAGTCAAAAGCATTCTTTTGTTTCGAAACCAAAGCAATCACATCATTCCGACAATGAGTTCAGATATATGATACATGTCATGAACATAAATTCATACACTATATGAAGTCGGTTTTAAAGGCACAAGCAGTCACTGCTTAGAGATTTTATAGAGAAGAGATCAGGAATAGAATGGTAGGATGTACCTGGGACGTAAGGGATGAGAACTTAATCGGCATGAACACGGTTACACAGACAAAGGTGAAATGAATGGCGAGAGACATGTGAAGAGGTGTTGTAGTAGTTTTTGATTCATTTGGTCTTGTTTTGGAATGTAATAGCAAATTTTGCCTTCTGTGATATTCTTTTGCATTGCAAAATTAATTATGAATGAACCATATTTTCAGCACCAATTAAATGACATAATTAATATATAAGCATGTGAATCCTTCAAGTCATATAAATATGTAATTTCTGTAAGTCAATTAACCAGGATAAAATGCTCAAAAGATAAGATAAGCAACGATACGAAAACAATATATTGCTCAGTTTTGAATATTTATGATTATTTTCAGATGTAGAGTTTCACATAACAATAAATTAAACTTTTGAGTTCAAATAATGCTTCACTGGAATGTCAAGAAATAACTTCTAAAACAACAATTTTATACTTTCAGTCATCAGAAGGTCATTCAACCAACAGTGTGCAGAAATACTCTATTATGAGATTAACCAATTAGTAACCAGTTAAATGAAAACTGAACAGAGTCACTAATCTCAAATACTGGACAGAATCACTAATCTCAATGAAATAGCTAATCTGCTATCAATAAACCAGCAAAAGTACAAAACACTAATTCTGTCCAGTTTCAACTGAAAACAAAAAATATCAGAACTAGCTGCTTAGTACAAATTGACAATGAGAAGTGATCCAAATAGCCCAAGTCTGATATTGCTATCACATCAATTTCATAATATGACAATTATCCTCATCAAGCAATTACCAGAGCCCAACACAATACCAAGTCTCCTAGTGCTAGTCAAGACATATTGAAATACAACTAGCACAGCACATATTGAAATACAACTAGCACAACACACTTAAATCAATTTTGAAAAACAGAAATAATTCACGAAGGGATGGCAAGAACCACCAAGGATGCACTGGCCGAGTGCACCTCAGAGCAAGAGAGGAGGCGCGCAGGGCTCAAGGAGGAGGCACACCGAGCTCGAGGGAGGAGGGGCGGGTTCAGTTAGGCGGCAGCTCGTGCTCGGGGAGGAGGCGGCGGGCTCGAGGGAGGAGGCGCACCAGGCTCAAAGAGGAGGCGGCAACGGGCTCAGGGGAGGAGAAACTTAATCGTTTGAGTGGGGGCGCGGGCAAACCCTAGAGTCCAAATAGAAGTAAGATTGAAAATCACAGACGGTTCTAAAGTAGAACCGTGTGTGATAATATATGCAAATTTAGAACATATAACACATTCAAATATTAGTAAAGAATTATATCTGAATATTTGCTAAAACCGCTAATTTTACGACAAGTAATTCAACACATGTGCAAAGAACTTGGCATACGCATGCCTAATCCTACAGTCGTCGCTGCAAAAGACGACGTAGTTATCCCACCTTTCCGTCACACCGCAACCGGTGCTCGTGCACCGGTGGCCGTCCTCCGATAGCGCCCACACCCGGCCCAGCGGTCTGACCATCTTTTTCCACGCCACCTCCTGGACTACGTTCGTAGCGAGCCTCAGGTACTGTCTGCACTCCCGGTTAGTTCTCTTGGCCGTCTTGTACCCATCATCGATCGGCTCGCCCTCAACCTCGCTGATGTAGTGCTTCTCAACATCGCGCGCCTCACCAGCCATGTAGAGGAGGAGGCCGAGCATGTAGGCTACGGCCTTGCGACCGGCGACGACCACTCGGTTGAGGTACACAAGGCCGTGCTGCATGTCCTAGTGCGTGAAGGCAAGCGAGAGGCCGACGATGAAGCAAGCCTCCGGGTTGCCGGCATCGGCTAGGTGGTTGACGACGGCGAGCTAGCGCTCGTTGTCCAGCCACTTCATCGCCTCCTCTCACTCCAGCGCTACGCATCTCTCCACGGCGCACTCTTTAGACGTCATGTACATAGCCTTGCAACTAAAATTTAAGACGACAGAATCTTAATACAAGAATTACTCCATAAGAGAGAATTAAAAAGCCAAATTAAGGACGTTGTTGCTGGTCAGTTTAGTGACATATTTGTTGAAACAAGAACTAGAATCGATGTTTCTGTCGAAACTAAATTTGTCGATATTTCAGACAGAACAAACACAACCGAGACTTTCTCCTTCAGTTTAGAACTGGATATTGGACACAAAACGAAATCAACACAAGATTATTTTGCGCCGTATCAACTGATATAACTTTTCGGTTTTTCTCCTTTTCATAGATTTTCAGAGGAATTACAATCAGGTTCTCTATCGATCTCTGAAACCGAAACAAGCACCTAAAGCTTTCCGACAACTATGATGATACGCTACAATATCATATTCAGAAACTGACTCTGAACAAAAACAGAACAGAATACTGACTCCTTTCAGACCTACCAAAAACAAAAGAACAGAATACATACGTGGCTCGTAGGCTACAGAGGTTAGCCATGGGCTGAAGAGAGCTCGCGGCCACGAGGCCGATGATGTGGATGACGACATCGTGAGGAAGAGCGACGACGATCGCCGGCCTCCTCGCCTTGGTCCTCACCGTCATGCTCCGCGTGCTCACCGTGGCGTACGTATTCAATGTCGTGCGTGCTCGCCATGGCGCGCGATGATCATTCTTATAAAACATTGAAGAGACGTATCGTAACGTCGGCGCACGAGACGGAGAGACGCATCGCATAGGAGCCGAAGCATTGAACATATCACAGACGGTTTTTAATACAAACCGTCTGTAATGGGTTAATTATCACAGACGGTTTGTATTAAACTTCACAGATGGTTTTTAGAAGTTTTTTCTCTAAAAACCGTTTGTGATAATTAACCCATCACAGACGGTTTTTAGCACAGCCAGTAACACAGACGGTCGCTAAATCAAAACCGTTTATGATTATATTTAATACTGACAGTTTTGGTCAACCGTCTGTAATGAGGCGTCCATTATTGGCCTTTTTGTAATAATGATAATGGGTAAACACCATCGGAAGAAGGCCAAACGGCGTCGGCTTGGTGGGATGAGATATTAGACTATAGATTGAGATGATAGAACTTTAGGAGAGAGACTAGATTAGTTTATCTTTCTTGATTGATAATGTATACATGATTTCCCTTTTATAGGAAGATTTGACTTGAGCAATAAGAAACAATCTCTATTTCTAAGTAAACATATCTCTAATGGATGTAATATATCTCTAAGGAAGTAAACACAACTAACAAGGAAACCAACTATTCTTATCTCTAATTTCCCAACTACTATAGTACCCGCGAGCCCTGCATGAACAGTGTGCGGATGCTACAGTACCATACATTACTATTCACCCGCATGAATAGCAATTCTTGCACGTGACAACTTCTTCCTCTCTTCGCGACAGCTTGTCCTCGAGCTGTGGCGGCTGACGGTCACGGTTGCAACCATTAGAAGCCCTACTTTTGTTGAGAGGTTGCTATGCCGACGTGATTCCTTGGAGACCGTTACCTCCTTGCGCGGTTGCGACAAACTCACCGATTGCTACGACAAACATGGGAGTAGCCACGATAGTGACTTGGCAAGTTTTGGCCGCACCTCGATAGGCTGCAATAGCCACGACAACACCGCAATAGGTTGTCCCTAACACGGTAGACCCTGGCAGCGCTACGACAGCCACGATGGACTTCGGCAGGGTTGTGGCTGCCACGACAGGATGCAATGGCAGATTTCGGCAGTGTCACAACGGCTATTGGAAACGCCACCGCCTCCTCCTCTTATTGCGTTTTTTTCTCCTTCTGATCCACGTTCATCTTTTCTAAAGTAGCATGCACGTCGAGGAAGATGGCCACCATTTTCTTGTCATTGTCGTTGGTACTCATGGCCATCTTGTTGGCGTTAACCTTTATCATGGCCAACGACTCGATGGTAAGTCTGATGGTCTGATCTGTTGCCATCACCATCAGCAGCGGATCCAAAACGAAATCGACCAGGTGTCACCATACATACCACAACATGTATACATAGTGAATGGACAAAAACTACGGGGTGCACACCTGTACGTATTTGTGTTTTGATAAGGTAAAACGATATTGAACTCAGTGTCTTATGCACCCCTGAAGCTTCACTTGGATCCGCCCTTGATCACCGTGATAGCAGAAGTCGTGAGAAGGGATCGACTGCCAGTTCATAACGGGGTAAACACCGCCAGAAGAAGGCCGGACAACGTCGACTTGGTGAGATGAGATATTAGAGTATATATTGGGATGATAGAACCTCGAGAAGGAGACTAGAGTAATTAATCTTTCTTACTTGATTGATAATGGATATATGTTATCCTTTTCACATGGATGACCCAACTTGACCCCAAAGAAATAACCTTTAAGGAAATCTATCTCTAACAATCCAATCCAAATAATAACTTGTCTAATTAATAGATAATACCGGACACCTAGATAAATTCTTAAATAATAAATCTTTCCCAATAATTGCAGGTAGTTACTGTTGTTCATGTATGAACAGTACCTAGCCCACGACAATACATGACTGGGCACAATCAAGAGGCTTATCTAGTACTAGTAGCTAGGTAAAACGTATCAGTAAAGAGGAGACTGGAGAGCCTGCCAAGCTAAACATATCAGTTCACTGGAATTGGACAGTGAACAATACTTTTGGTTCTGAAACACTTCTTGATCAGACTGCTACAGCCACAAATCTTCTTTGGTCGTCTATAAAAACTGGAACTTTGTCACCTTTGCCACACATTAAATCGTTTGCGCCATCAGCATTCAGTTTCAGGAAACCTTCTGGAACACCAGGGGAGAAGTATGAACAATAACCATATGACAGGTGAGAAGATAGTCTCTGATGGCAACATGTGCATGAACGGCCAGCTGAGTATCATCTGCTCGTTTCCAGTTTCTCACCGGCAATATATACTGTGTAGCAGTAGCAATGATCTTTAGAGCGCTCGGCAGCCAAGCACTTTTGGTTGTCCTCAGCCGGTATCAAGGAGATATGCCATCACTTCACATGCAGATTCTGAAACACTTGCAACTTGCTTCATCTCTTTGTATAGACCTAAACACCAACAAACATTTCTGGAGTGTTTGCATTGGAATACGGTATGGTCTTGAAATCTTCCACAGCAAAGCAGCAGGAGGACTTGATAGGTTGCAACACGGAAACCAACTTGCCATGGTATTGAAAAGCTAGGAATAATGGAGAAAAAATATAAAGGTGGGTCAAGAAGCAAATACAATGGGACATCCCTTGGCCATTCAGGTCATGTGTTCATTGACATTTCGCATTGAAGGAGCTCTACTGCCAGGAATGGGGTACTAGAAGTACCGAAACTGCAGTCTCAGAAATCTCAGAAAGCTCACGTATTGACATCTCATCCAAAGGAATATCAGAACTCAGAAGAAATCATCTCATGATAAACATCATCAGCTGTATCTTCATCAATAGGCTCTGAAAAGGGGGGCCAAATGAGACCTCGCTGTCACCATCATTAGCAGCCAACCTTGACAGGCAGAGCTCAATACACCATTACGTGAGTCAGGTGGACGAGTTTAGGTGCAAAAGGGCTTAGACGAGGAGACCTTTCCATTGGCTGCCAGCCCTCTTCATTGAATAGAACACCATATTGTCACCCAATCTTGGGGCCTGGACCACTTTTCTGAAAAAATTTGCAGACAACAGAAGCATCCTCCAACGATGGAATAGATAATGAATATACTCTCTTTGCACACTGTCAGTTAAATACAAATGGAACTGAATACAAACTTCATCAGCACAGGCGCTAGCAAGAAGCAAACTTAAATGACGAGTAAAAGTTAGGCAAGCTCCTTTTCAAGTCTCTTAGGAAAAGTTCATTTTCAAGTAAGGATCTAAATTCATGCTTTTCTGTAGATTCAATACAAGGAGCAAAGATACTGATAATAAAATTATCTGTTTGTTCTTGTTTAACCTTTCTTTATCCTGTTTCATGCCCATACAGCATGGACCCTAGTATTGCATTATACAAATGTTTTAACTATAACAATTGCCTTCGCAAAAAAGTCCATGTGGGTGTTTAGGTAAAGTCAAGAGTCAGGACCCCTCATTCAGATAGAACTGCAACACAACAATACTTAAATATCCTTTTACTTGGAGCTATATCGTCGTCACTAAATGTTGAAATTTTTCATACACTATTATGTGCTATGAAGTTCGATGTAGACCAGAACATTGATTTTCATCTCTATGAAAAGCACATCAGTAAGTATGGTTTATATTATAAGCTAATAGAAAGGACCAGGTGGAACTATTCAGAGAAGGCCAAACATGACAAACATAATATAAGACTGACAACTGCAGACCGCAGCAATGCACAGCATCAGAACATGAAAAATTTCATTTCAGTTTCTCACCAGAACATGGAAATTTCTCAAGTGTTGATTTTCTGATGGCACAGCTTACCTGCACCTGCCAGCATCCAGTAAATCAATCATATCTATACAAGTTGTTGTAGATAGATGATGTCTCAAAAAGCAGAATGTTGTAGAAGTCAGCGCAACCGATACCAAGATGCTGGGGTGTTATTCTACACCAGCATGGGGCCTTCACAGATCATGAACAGCAATGGTGCAGAAGAGCATATCTCAGTCAAATTTACTTAGCACGCTACGTTATAAAGACAATAGTTAGCATGCTATGATGCTAATATGTATGTAAAATTGAGCAGGAACTTATGAAGTCTGAATTATTTGACAGAAAGTCAAAAAGAAGCTGTTGTAGTCAAGATTAGTTCTATAGAATGTTCCTTAATTTTTAGCTGGCCAATCATACATGAAAATGCAGCTTAAACAAGAAGGGAAAAAATGTCACTCAAACACATGGATAGTTCAAAAAAGGCAGTAAGGTCTGCTATTATTCATGCATGCAAAAGAAAAGGCAATTTCAGTCCCGCACAGAGACACTCTTAAAAGTGAGAAGCCAAAATTCGAGTTTTTGGCTAAAATGGCACGTTTTTAAGCAAAATAGCAAAACTAACCCCCCAACGAAATAACAAAAATGACACCCTACCGCCACGCAAAAATGTGGCGGCAAGCCACGTGCCGCTGACCCAAACCGTGGTAGGTGGCTTGCGTATGCT
Organism: Ampelocalamus luodianensis; assembly: GCA_036346255.1. Classification (NCBI taxonomy): domain Eukaryota; kingdom Viridiplantae; phylum Streptophyta; class Magnoliopsida; order Poales; family Poaceae; genus Ampelocalamus; species Ampelocalamus luodianensis. Next base: position 3,026,591 of record CM070625.1, on the reverse strand, counting down.
CCTGTCGCGAACTGGGAGCGCGGTAGGCCGCCTGCCACTGACTAGGAGTTCGACACGTGTCCTACCACGGTCTGGGTCAGCGGCACGTGACCTGCCACGACATTTTTGCACGATAGAGGTACCATTTTTATCATTTTGTTTGGGGGTGGGGGCTATTTTTGCTATTGTGTTTCAAGAAGAGGCCAAAACAGCCAAAAACGCTCAAAAGTCATAACTCCATCAATAAGGCCTGCTATTATTATTATTCTATAATTGCTTAATAACTTTGATTCCTGACTGCCCAAGTAGTCAATCAAAATATAATAAGTCTTGGAGATTTAGTAGCCTTAACGGAGTTTGGCATTTTGCATTCCACACGAAGTCCATGATACCAACAGCCACACAAGCACATAGCAAATAGACGTAAAAAACACAGAGCACCAGTACCTGGGGGCTGGAAATAGTCAAATACTAATAGCTCAACACAGAACTCCTCGGCACTTCCTTTCCTATTTGTAAATACTTCATGCGCCCCCAAAGATATTCAAGTAAAAGGTATTCAAGTAGAAGGGATTACATCACAGAAGCCTAATTCCATTAATCAGAGCACAACACAAAAGAGTTGTCATTTAAGCTGTACTGTACCACAGCATGCTGAACACCATCAGATATATATTGCCATATTTAGGATTGCTTGACCCCTCGGCAAAGCAAAATTTATAACCTCATGGATTAGAAGGAATGAACCAGAGATAAATTTAGTGTTTTCAGTTGAAATAAAAGCATGTCGAATAATAACTAACATATCATAAGCTGATATTCTTCAGTTTGCATAGCTGCTTTCTCCAGTAGTTTCAACATTTCGTAAAAAGAATGATAGTTTACACCAATTATAATGATACATCTATGCTACATCCTCTATCTTAGTCGATGGCGATAACGGCCCATGATCTACAAGTGGAAGGTAAAAGGAGGAAATGGAAACAAATTAATCATTAGATCCTAAACAACGAATGCCTGTCATTTGAATTGCATCGAAAAAATCAAAGCAGATGGATACAGCTTTAATTGCTTTACCCATATTAGATTCTGTAAACTACATCTTGAGCCGATGGTTATAGTTTTAATTACTTTACACATGTTATAATCTGTAAACTACATCTTGAATGTAAAACAAATTACTAACTAACCCTGAGACTGCTACTCCAAAAACATCTATGTATGTGCAACCCTATCTCTCTTTGGCTTCGAAAAAGATCGCACAAAGCCGTAAATCTCTTTGACAAGAAACAGTCTATCCCCTCTTTATTCATAACATGACTGATCTACTGATTTATTTACAAACAAAAACTCTTCTAGGACCATATATGAGCGTGATATTGTCCATCAAGGTAAATACCCAGTACACAAAGGCTTCCTAGTGGATCTGTTCCTGTCCATGGGCAAGAGGGCATCTGAAACAAATATGTTTTCCTAATAGCCTAATAGTAAAGGAGAAAACATGTGGGAATACCCAGCAGAGGAGTTCATGGCTGGACAAATTGCCTTTCCAAAAAGGAGTTGATTTGCCATTGTACCCAATGAACCAGAAGAACAAGCAGAAGTGCAGAACAGCATTTCCATATCAGTATTGAAGAGTAAACATCATGAAACCTTGGAATTAAACCACAGCAGACCACGGGAGTTGATTTGCCATTGCCAAGGCATATGCCGTAAAGCGACAGGTTTTACCGGACATCATATAGGACAAGGCAACAAGCTATACTAAGTAAACTATTAAGCGCGTGTTTTGATTTTTGACCACAACAGACCAAACAATATACTGAATTTTACTTGTTCATGTCGTCGGATTCGCAGAAAAAATTTCATAAATAACAAAGCTGACAAATTTAACTTCTACAAATCCCTCCAAACAAACCCCACAAAGCATTCAACCTCCATTGCAATTTGAGCTGTATATGCCTAAAGTAGCTACATTTTCAAAACAATATGTTGACACAAATCTTAGCTCTTTCACTGTACTAAACAATGATGAATTGCTATCTTACCAAAATCTATCCCCTTTTGTATACAACGATTTGATTGCAAATGTGCACTGCAAATGCACTTGCTAGCTTGAATCAAACATCTACATTCTCATTGCTAGACTAGACACAACTACCAAACCTACTCTTCTTGAGGAGAGAGCCAAAGAAGGAAGCTACCATGGATACCAGCAATTAGGAGCAAGCTTCTGCCCTCCCATGCGACGGGGACCATCAAACAGCAGCGGAGCGCACCCGAGCGGGGCGGCGGCGAGGTGAGGGGGAGCCAACTCTTCTCGAAACTTCCGCTAGTTCCACCTCGGGTTACTGACCACCGTAGGATCGAGCGTGGGCGGCTCAGATCGATGCGGGGATAAGCGGCAGATCGAGCTTTGCAAAAGACCCCCTTGAACACATTGTATTACCATTTAGGCCTAACCCTAGCCCTAGCCCTAGATCTCCGCCGATAAATACCGCCTCGGTTTGCTCTCATTTCTGCATTCCCCTCCACCGGTCGGGGCGACCGCCAGGCCGCCGCCTCCGGCGAGGCGGCGGGAGAAGGTAGGGTTGAGGAGAGGGATGAGGGGTTTGGTCGGGAGGGGGCGGATCTCTGTCGGGCGGCGGTGCACAGCCGAGAAGGAGCTCGTGTTCGTGGCCGGGAGGAGGAGCTCGTGTTGGGAGGATGTAGCTAGGGTTTTTGCGTGAGGTGGGTGGCGCTGTTCCTGGCATCGCCGGGGGGCAGATCGCCCCGTCGCATGTCCGGCGACGGTGAAGCACGCCGTGGCGCCCGTAGCCGGCCATGTCGTGCACTCGTGCGTGCTACTATCTCGCCACGGCCGCGACGTTCTTGCTCTCGATCGCCCGCCTCCACGCCGCTCCATGCGTCCGCGGTGCCGGAAATGGTCGAAGGCGGCCAGATCCGGCGATGCTCTGGCGTGGTGGCAAGAAGCTGTTCCTGGCTCCCAGAAGCATCAGCGCTCGAGATCCATGGCGCCGGGGGCGGCAGAAGCGTCGTCATCCGGTCGTCAACAGCGTCGTCCGGGCGTGTGTGGCGTCGACGGCCACCTTCAGGGCTTCACCCACCAGGTTCTTCTTCACCGCCTGCCATAGATGATCTCTCCTTCACCAACCAAGCCGAGCTCGACCAGATCGTGAGTATCCCTACACCTGCGAGCACCAGAACGTCATGATCTTTCTCAGGTATGATCAGATCTAACCTATCTAGCACTGATCTTGCAGTGGCATGCGATGATAGGATTATAGGAACAGATATACAACGAGCACAAGTTGCTGACCACAAACGGCAAGCTAGAACACACAGCTTGGCCGACCGGCCGGCCGGCGACGTTCATGTATGCAGTGCCCGAGGTCAACCACCTCGGGCATGCTTGGGCCATACGGGCTATGCTCTGGGGGGATGCTTCTTGTTCAAAAGCGCATGTTTCCAATGCTAGAGACTTGATCATCCGATGCCACTAGGATGACACTCTCATCAGTCTGCATAACGCGATGGATTGGAACTTGCCCAGTTTGATTGGCCCCAAGCATCGCAGTCTGTACTACTGGACAGAGCGGGCCAAGCTGAATCATTCTTCAGGTGCGTTGAAGGAAATCACCAAATGTCCGTGCATTGGGAAGCTGATGCGCACGGACGAGCATCGAGAATATGCACGAGGGTAAGCACCTAGTCAGTGGGAAGTTAAGTTGAATATCATTGTGCACAACCATTTGGCTTTGACAACCATGAGTTACTACTCTTGTTCCTTTTTCAGAGAGCAATTGAAGCTGGTGGAGAACATGATCAAGCTTGTAATGGGCTATGGCATGCGCGCTGTCTTCCACTTCAACATTTATTTGCGGTGAGGTCTCTCTAGTGCCTATACCGAATGCCACTAATGCCAGTGGATCCTAGTCATGCAATAGTCATGATATATATGATGTTTAGGAATTATAATTATGATGATATATATATGCAATCGAGTCGTTAAAAAATATGCATTACGAACTACACTCCTTGCTGCAATGACCCATCCATGCACTTAGAATCTTGCACTTATCTCTTCAGAAAAAAATAATAATCTTGCACTTGAAAGTACATGTTTAATTTGGAAATGTTAGCAACAAATTCCTGAACTCATTAGCTGTTATTGTTCAATAATATCACTGGTCATTTTTTTGAGACACTAATTTGGAATAATGCCACTGTAGTTTTGCAGAGATCTAAGTTCCCTCCCTTTTTTTGGCCAAGTGCCGGCAAGGGTGTTGGATATATGGATGGCATTCACCCCCTTATGGGAAACACTTTAGATTAATAATGATTGCTTGAAGTTCAATGAAGTTTTGTTTTTGTCTGTTTACTACTACTACTACTAAACCTACTAGTCTTTTAATTAACCTGACTCAGGAAAAAAAGGTGTGTTAAATATGACTTGAATATAACTCTCGACATTTGATGCTTGAAAAGTGCCCGTAAACTCTAAAACTTAGGTAGTATTTGACAAAGTTCATTCAATATTGTAGGGTCTCTCTCCATTAGTAAAACAATTCATGTTATTTGTTCAATAAAATTGGGCCATGATCAAATTAAAGTCGTTGCCTTATCGGGACTTCTTTGCAATTATTGAACCCACTGAGTGATACAATTTACACATCAATACTATGTTGTTTGTGCACGTTTTCATCCGTACAGTAAATATTGTGGTTTCTCCCTTTAATAAGATACTGCTTGCAAGAAATATATCAATCCATTATTTTCCTAATATGTATATGTTTGGTTTGAATCACTGCAAATGTTGATGTCCATATCTTGTAACATTTAGATATGGACTTCTTAATTTGCATGCACTCCTAGAAAATTAGCTCATCTTGTTACTACGCTCTTATTGTTTTAGTGCTTTCTCTTAAGTTTTCCTCTAGCTTGTTACTACGCTCTTGTTGTTTTAGTGCTTTCTCTTAAGTTTTATGGTGACAGCTCGTGCTTGTGTGATCTCTTTTCAGCCATATAAAGCTATCAATCTATCAATCAAGTTGTATGAAGGCTGCACGAGGCATGGAAGTATTAGGACTCAACTAGATCCTTCCATGAGATATTCAGATTTCTCAAGGCTAGGACCCATGAAATCAACTGTCCTATGCTATTGTTTGCTGAAGATGATGAGCCTTCTCCAGGATTTTGGTGTCCATGTTATATGCAGCAAGTCTATGCATATCCCTGTCTGCACATCATTTGCAGTGATTCTATCTATAGCTGCCGTCGTTACATGTTTCTTTGGTCTCCATAACCACGCTCGACGTTTGCTTTTACACCCGCCTCCCAATGCCAGGGTGTTTGCTGATAATTCAACACAACTGAAGAGTGAATCAGTTTGGCCTGATCTGTCAAGTAGGTCTGACTGCAATGCTTGAGACCTTCAAACCGGGCAAGCTCCAGTTCTTGTGTTATGCAGGCTTGACGAAAGTGTCATCCTTGTGTCAACGGACGATCAAGTCTCTAACATTGGAACCATGTACTTTTGGCCAACTAGCATCACCCCGGGGCTGATCCGTATGGGCCAAGTGTGCCCATATCTAGAGATGGTCAGACAGTCTGACTCAGACTAGCATTGCATCAACATCAAAAGTCTTCGAGCTTGCAGTGGCTCGTCACATCAAAATGCACCTTGTCACAAGATCAAGGTCGATCCTTTGGCTAGGAAATGAAGTGTTGAAGGAGTTTCATGCGACGAATTGGTTCTTTCTACCATTGACTATTTTATTTAATGTTTACTTTATTTATCTTAGTCTAAAATCTCTTTGTTTTGGAATAATCCATCATAAGGATGAAGCTACATAATACATTGCTATATTGAATGAAATATGTGTATGTATGTTTTTGTATACGTGAAATTCCCATCTGAATGAAGTGGTTCTTGCTTGCACTTAACTTTGTAGTGTTGGGCATGAGAGGTTCTTATATTCACCATATTATTTTTTAGAATGATTTATGAAAATATTTTACATTGAAAAGTTAAGTACAGCCTGGCCTTTTCTCGTTCTATGATGTACTATTGGGGTGAATATATTATAATTGTTTAATAACATCACAGGTTAACCACTTAGGAATTTAAATGTCTTTGGTTGTATGGCAGTTCTTTGTGGATATGATTAGTTCATGCGGTGTAAAAAGTTGGATCATGATATTATACTGCAAATCAAATGTCTTGGGCCTACACCTGCCACTGCCAGATATAACATTGCTAATGTGTGGAAAATAACACGGTGAATACATAATAGTATATCTATATATATATTATTCTGTAGGCGAGCGTAGAATAGTTATTCTAAGCCTAGGTGGCCCACCGCGCGCGACGCAGTCTAGACACGACGCGCGGGTGTGCAACCAGCATACGACAACTACAGTCGGCGGTCCAGAAACGTCCGCACCGCGCAGGATTCGATTTTGACAGTAAATAACACGAGACGTGACAATAATTCGTGAATCAGTTTACTGCCTTTTCGCGGCATGCAATTTTTTTTGAGCCCATTTGTTTGATAGTAAAACATAATGGATAGGACAATAAAGTTGTTATCTGTTTTTACTACCTTTCGTGCAGCATGCGATTTTTATTCGAGCACGTATGTATTTGATAGTAAAAACACAACGGTAAGACAGGAAAGTTATAATATATTTTACTGCCGAGAACATCCTTATAAGTCGTAGTGGGGGACACAAAGAGACGCATCGGGTAGCTCGAGCGGCATTGTACGATTTGTTTTTGGGAAAAACAAGGGTTTTGTTTGATTTAGTACCGTGTTTTCAGTTATGCACACGCGAACATACAAACAAAGGAGTGCGAAGGTAATACAGTAAAATGTAGGCCACAATGTAGTAAAATATGACACATATGCAGTAATTACGAACAAAATAGAAGCTTAGTAATTACGCTCGTATTTTACAGTAAAGAGCTATCACATAATTTTTTTTGCAGTAAATGTTCATCGGGCAGTTTGGAGAAAAGATAGTGTGACATTAAAAGCACATGTAGGAAGAGGTAAACAATCATTTATAAAGTAGTAAATCTGTATTTTTGTCACATTTTTATTTTTACCGCATCCTTTTTTGTGTGTTCCGTTGGAGGAAGATCTGACTAACACTGGCTATGGAGTCTACCAGTAGTTTTGTTACACTACAGTCTGACCTGCGGCATACCAATGATTCTTTGGTTCTACCGTCGATTATAGTAGTAACAGTCCTTTTCTTGTCAATTTAAGTGACGTGCAATCTTCGTTTTACTATCGATTTTATCAATATTCGCTTTGATATTGGGTTTTACTGCCATATTAGGCGACACCGAGACTTTTACCGTCTATCCTCACGCGCGTGAGGGTTTTACTACCGATCTCGAGCGGGAGGCGTGGCGCTGGCCCGCATGAGGTTTTTACTGCTGTTTTGACGCGTGTGAGGGTTTACTGCCTTTTTGGACACGTGCGTGAGGGTTTTATTGTCGATCTCGAGCGGGAGGCGGGGTGTTGGGTAAACGCGCATAGCGCGGGGGAAGCATGGGTTGCCAAGCTGCGAGCAGTGCGGTCTAGGCTGCGGCTCATGAGCAAAATAGCTATTCAGAGCGCGAGCGCCAAATAGCGCTACCGTATATATCGAGAATTCAGTACAAAGCGCCTCCATAACATAAGCAGTGACAGTCTACTCCCCAAAAAAGAAATGAAACTGTCTATTCAAAAGGTGACTGGAATTTTCTTAAGCATAAGTCACATTTTTTATCCATTAAATCAATATCCAATCATATGACATATCAATCTCTACACAAATCCAATGGTCACAACAAATAACTTAAACTTAAGAAAATTTCAGACGACTTGAAAGTAGCAAGAATGAAAAGAAATTAACACTACACCACTAGAATTATCTATCCTTGAAAAGATTGATCACAAAAGACTCCGTGCTGACCTTGTCCCTCCATGTATCCTCCAGTCGAGCACCGTTTGCTTCTTGTTTGAGCCTTCTGTAAGTAATTCATGGATGGCTCTTGTCTTGGGTTGCATGACTCTCACCAACTCCAGGAAACACATGGCTTTTCACCTCAATTCAGGAGGAAATGCACTTGCGTTTCAGGAAAAAAAACATGTTTCTCATCATCCGAGGAGACTAGCCACGGGCTGCAAAACCACATAGCGATACTCACTGCACACGGAAGCATGTTTGCTATTGGGCAGGAAAAGAAATTGTGGGCTCGTGGCATGTGTCTTCAATTTGCCATTTACCTGACAATTCCTCCTCAAATTAGCAGCTGAGATTATGCTATCACTAAGGAATCTTGGTTGCCAACAAGTCATTGGCCTACAAGCATGCGACACCTCCATGGAATATGCATAAAGCATGCGGCCTCCATGGAATATGTATAAACACAATTTGCATGCAGATTACTGATCTATACACAATTTGCATGCAGATTACTGATCTATGTTACCAATCCCTGAATTTATCCAACTGTTCCCTTCGATGACATTGATATGCTGCAAATGGAGCATTAGCGAATAATCATCCCAAGACTGGAGGGACATGGGAAAACCTTGTGTTTTAATGGAATCTTAATTGGTTGCCAACAAGTCATTGGCCTACAAGCATGTGACATCTCCATGGAATATGTATTTACACAATTTGCATGTAGATTACTGATCCATGTTACTAATCCCTGAATGTATCCAACCGTTCCCTTTGATGACATTGATATGCTGCAGATGGAGCAGTAGCAAATAATAACCCCAAGACTGGAGGATTGTTCCAAATAAAATATTTCAATGCCCTTGTGTGAACAGTATCAACTATAAATGATTGCACAAAGAATTACACAGAGTTGGCACAATTCCTAATCTCTACATTTTAGAGGGATATTGCCGAGCTAGACATCATCTGATCAAAATTCAGATAGCTTGCCCAGGATTTACCTACTTAATCAGGCCTTTGTAACAAATATTTTTCATTTGTGCAGTCTTTTTAAAAAAGTCTCAAGATGGCAATTCCGATTCTGTCTGAAAGAACCTGCACCCTTGAGAAACTTGTGGTAGCTCCTGAGTGTCTGTGATGGCTGAGGCAGACTGAGAGCAATTACATTTACATGTCAGAGACTCAAAGTGATGAACAAGAAAAGGAAACTAAATGAACTTATGAACAAGAGTCGAGAGTCTTAAGGGTGATCAAAACTTGCCTAAAAATGACTCCAAGCTGACCAGTATCCAGTTGGCTAAGATGATATGCCTAATCTTAACTATTATAAAAGAAGGACTTGGTGGTGGTGGTGTGTCGGACCCGGATTTTCTGACCCGAATCCTCTGTGAAAATACCGTGCTATTCCCTGGATCAGTAGATAGCACTCACAGATACCTTGCTGAATCATTCATACATGGCGTGAACTAAAGTATCATTATTACAATCAACAGAGTGACATAGACCACGTCGGGTCGAGTTTTACAACAGGGGCCGATCAGGCCAAATTGATTACAATACGAACACCGAATACGATAAGCGGAAGCAAAGGGTGAGAGCTCATCTCTTCACAGTAAGCGATAGGGCAACTTTGGTCTGATGATATTACCCAAGGACCGGATAATATCGGTTGTATCTTGATTTTAGAAATTTTACAAATTTATTTTATAATTTTGGAGCTAGAATGACGGAGATAAGAATTTTTGAAGATAGAATTGAATTTAAAGAGAGAGGAGGAGGTGCAGCACAGATCGTGAGCCAAGTCCACGTGCGGGTGTGCTTGGGCGCGTGGTGCACAAGAATGGGCGGGCCACAAGGCGCCCATAGGAGGGGGCAAAGCCAATGGCCGGTGGGCCTTTGGCCACCCATCCCATTCGGTTTCTCCCGACCAAGAGAGAGGCGAGGGGTGAGCGGGCGGCAATGGGCTCCAATTTTTTCTTGTTTGTATACATCCAACTTGTACTAGTAATATTGTGATCATTACACACTTGCCTAAAAATGACTCCAAGCTGATCAGTATCCAGTTGGCTAAGATGATATGCCTAATCTTAACTATTATAAAAGAAGGACTTGGTGGTGGTGGTGGTGAGTCTGTTATCTACCACCTTCCCTCCTTAACTTTTAAGTTGGTAGGATAGGATTTTTTATGGATAAATATATATACATACATAAGTTACTTGAATGATCTTTTGTGAATAATTAAATTATTTGTGCTTTGTGGCTTGGAATAAGATTTTATATGGCTTGTTGATTAGATACAAATTATGTATGAAACTTTCATTTATAGGGTAATTACCTTGTGGATATTGGTTTTCTAAGTTAATAACTTATATTATTTTTATTTGAAAACTGTTGCAATGCAGGGTGTTTTCTTATACCAGAGTCCAAATGCATTAAATAACCACTCACTTATTTTCTCTCTAACATCAGCAAAAAATCACATTATTCACTATGTAAATGTACATTTTCAGACAATTATACTGAACTGAATCTTCTCTGCTGATCTATTAAGTTCAGTATATGATAACATAGCTACAGAACATTCAGCAGCATCTGACATGAGATTGTGAATAACTTTCAGTGAAGACATTTATCCAGCATGCTTCCTAGACACTAATCAGTCGATTGACCATTGGCGGAGCTTCAGCTAGCTAGGCCAAGGAGGGCCATGGCCCCCCTTTCAAATTGAAAACACGTGATTATGTATTGATATTTCATTAAATAGATTTTTATCAAGTCATAAATTAACTCTTTACACAAAGGATTAATACACAATGCATTGAATTGTGTCCCTCTTAATATTTAGTCAAGCTCTGCCACTGCGATTGACTGTAAAATAGAATACTCGATGTATTTCATGAGCAAGCTTAGTATGAACATTTGAGATGCCTTTATAACAGTCATGGTGTCGTTGGTGTACTGGACTACAAGAACAGAGTGATCTATCTTTTTTTGCTTTCCAAAGAGGCAGTTCTCAATCTTATCGAACACTATCTGTCCTACTCATTCTAGTCATGGTCCTCACATGATCTGATTCTTTGAACGCTACAAACCAACAAACAGACATGAACTCAACTGCTATCCTGATCATAGTTTCTTACTTCTAGTTTTGTAATTCTCTGCAAATTTGCATTGTAAATGCGCTTGGTAACCATGCCAAACAACTCTGATCTAAAAGAGGGAAAGAAAAGGACCAAAATTACCTCATCGAAGGGTAAGATGCGTGGATGAACCATCGTGGATGCTAGTCGCCGGAGAGGGGCGTCGAGGATGGTCGGGATGCGGGCGGGGCTCCGCGATCCGCTGCCGCCGTGGCGGATGCTGAAGCAGGAGAAGTCGTTCTTGCGATCACGCCGACAGGTGGGTCCCATGAGTTGGCGAGGTAGCCTATCGACAGGTGGGAGTGACGAGATGGTTTCCCGTAGGGACCCTCGGATTTTATTTTATTACCGTTTAGCCCACCGAAAATTGGATCGCGGATAAAAATCGCGATCCAAACTTGGGACTCTGTTGATGGTAAGATCTAAAATGGGCGGTCCAGATTGACGAAGAATAACTGCTAGAGGTAGTTTTTCATTGGAACCCTTCTTTTATTGTATTACCGTTTAGACCACCAAAATTCGCACACTCCATCGTCCGATCTAGTATGGGCGGGTGGGATGGAAGACGAGTAAGTGGAGGAGGTAATTTTTGGTACAGACCCTCGTAATTATCGTTTAGCCCACAGAAAATGACTAACCGTGGGACGCCGACGGCCACGGAGCTCCGGCGAGCGGCGGCGAGGTTGAGGGGGAGAAGCGAGCTGTTGCTGCGAGCGCGCCAGAGAATGGCTCCCACCTGAACTACGGTCCGCCCCACCTCGGCGACATGCCGGTGAGGCAAATCGTCGAGGGCTTGGCACGCGAACCGAACCCCACCTCGGCGATGGAAGAGGCAAAAGGGGGCCGTTCGGCGAGGCTCGGCCGGAGCGGGAGGAGAAGTTAGAGCGCTTCATGGGCCCCATTGCTGGCGCGGCTCCCGGGTCGATGGCGCGGGGTCATCCTCTTCGAGCCCACCTGAGGTGAAGTCTCTCCCTCTTGTCGTCGCTGTTATGCGACACTGAATCTCTGATGCGTGACTTTGCTCTGCCTCGTGCTGCATTGGTCATTCAGGGGCAACATTAGGTGCCCTGGTTAGTGGAAGTTAATTGCATACTCAAGACAAGGTGCTGTTGATTGAGATGTTTCAGACGGTAGCAATTTAGATGCATATCAAACATTGTCTAGTCTGTATCTGTGTATGTGTAGCTAGGCAAGAGATTAGAATGATTCTTTCGACTCTGTATTGTGTGATGAATGCCTTACTTTCATACATTAGTAGTAGATGGTTGCTCGTCTTGAAATGTAAATGCCCACGAATGGCTTAGTAGTCAGGATGCATGCTTTCTAATTTTTCGACGACTGAAGCTGACAATGTAGATTACGCTATTGTGTTATATTTGGCAGAACCGTACAACTAACTTTTATACAGCAATAACAGGAAGGTGTTATCCCTAAGGTTAACATATGTAGGTAATGCATGTGTGGTTTTATGCGTTTACGAGCTTTCCCCAAATAAGTCTTATATAACAATCTCCAACAGAAGCTTGCAAGTAAATCATACTATGTGGTACACCCTCCTATTATTGCCTTGGCCTTTTGGAAATATTTCCTAAAAGGTTTATAGCAATGCATAATGGAGGACTAATGTTTGCGTTGCCACCAATGCTTGTTTCTCTCGCACAAGTTTTCACCATATGGTCTCCAAGAAAGATTTAATTGTCTATCCAGGCCCCCACCCCAAGAATCGGGAGAAGAAAATGCACTTCTAAGTTATAACTACATGATCCTCTGAAAACTCCTTTTGTTCAGTGTATATGTATGTCATCTTATGGTCTCCAAGAAAGATTTAATTGTCTATCCAGTCCCCCACCCCAAGAATCGGGGGAAGAAAATGCACTTCTAAGTTCTAACTACATGATCCTCTAAAAACTCCTTTTGTTCAGTGTATATGTATGTCATCTTAAATGTTCATATGTAATAATGTATGGCATCCTGAGATAATAAATAACGTACAAAAAAATATATATTTACTCTTATTTGTCGTTGGATGGGTTATAGTCTATACAAGTAGGTGTCTGTTGGAATTAATAGGTAGTAAATTATGAAAACTTCTACAGAATAGTTGCTACAACTTCATGAATCACAAAAGATTATTTGCCTTTAATAATGATTTATTAAAATTTTCCTTTACGCTCGTATATTTGTATGATTGTCATTTGCTTATCTTTTGAGTTTCGACCATATAAGTTTCCTGCCATATTTATGAAAACCAGGCTTCTAGTATTTAGAAGTGATATTGTACCCTTCTATTGTGTTGAATTCTTTGGCAACATTTGCCTCTAATTAGCTTTGATATGTGATTTTTCTAGGATCATTACCATAAGTGAAGTGTTGAGACCAAATCTTACTATAACATATGTATGGATTTATGTTTTGCTTGTCGTGAGTTGTAACCGATGTTGACGAATTCTATTTTAACATAATCGAGTAACTTTTGAGTTGTAACACAAACCATGGGCTATGATGGTTTTAGGGCTGGTCTTTATTACCCATGTCCAGACTTTATATCAAGCTTCTCATCAAGGGCTTGAAGTCATTGACCCTAAGTTTGATCCATCGCCGTTTTCTTTTGATGTGCATCTCTCTGTTTCTCTAGCTTTTCCCTAAGGTGGCATTTGGTTGGTGGGATATGAGGGGTAGGCAGTGGTGGATCCAGAAACTCAACCCCGTGGAGTCAATTATCACTACTCTAGATTATAGTGGGGTCATTTATGCGAATTTGTGTGGATTTGTATGTAAATTTTAAGAAGTATATGGGTGTTTTGCAGAAGCTGTGGGGACTATTGACCCCACAACCGATGCATAGATCCACCATTGGGGATGGGAATGGGAATATGTGGTGTTGATGGATCTAAACCCATGTTTGGTCGGAGGGATTGGGTTATGAGGTGAGTTTGGAATTGGGATTAGATGGGCACATAGCCCACCAATCTATTCCCTCGGTGGGCAAGGTTTGGGATTGGAATATGTTTGAATGGGATATGATTCAACTACAGTCATAGGTTCTTTATATATATCCTAATCCCAGTCTCAATACATCCAAACAAGGAATGATACTAAAAACTTGTATATCCGGTCATAAACCCACCTCAATATACTCCGTCTCTACCCATTCCCCCATTGAAGACCCGCCGCGCCACCTCCTTTTGATCTCTCTCTCTCTCTCGCGCGCTTTTACCCTAAGTTCGAGCCGCCACCGCTTCTTTTTTTATGTGCTCCTCCATCTCTCTCTCGCACGCTTTTACCCTAAGTTTGAGCCGCCGCCACCGCTTTTTTTATGTGCGCCTCTTTCCCTCCCTCTCATTTATCTATTGTAAAAACTAGAATATAGAAAGTTTGATGATTCCAAGGTAATTGACTTTTTATTGTTGTTGCTGAACTACATTAGTCTTGACAATCTTTTCAAGCAAAGAGGTCATCTTTTGGAGAGAGTAGTAATAGTTGCTCAAAGCGCATGCTGAAGAGTCGTGTGTGATTTATACATCATGGAATCAAATCCCAATATACCAACATGTGGCTGGTGGAACTTAATCCCTTGCATTCAATTCAACCAGACAAATGGATGCCATGCTGCCAAACCGGGCGAACTACCATCTGGTTGGCCAAGCTCGAAAACATGACTGAGAAAACCATCTTGTTGTCCCATATCTCATCCAACAGTCCCATTGCAGAGTGCACAATTAGAAGTGGCAAGCACCCTACCAATGGTTTTATACAGGGAATGTGAAACATTTCATCGGTTGCGTAGCCTAATCTTGGTTAATTGTCGTGGTTTACGGGGATTGTGCCCCAAAATGTTTGCTCGTGTTCACTTCCCAATGCTCAGGTTTGTAGTCATCCAGGGTTGTTGGCTATGACAGAGGAGCTCACAGTATTAAAGTGCACATGCACTTGGGATCTTGTTCCGCTATCATCTGGAGCTGTTCCTATAACTTGCAAGTGGTGGCAAGTGGGTGTACAAAGTAAAGAACAAGTTAGATGGTTCAGTAGAGCGATACAAGACTCGTCTTGTTGCAAGAGATTTTCAACAAACTTATGGTCGAGATTATGATGATACTTTTGCTCCAGTTGCTCATATGACCACAGTCTGTACTCTTATTGTTGTTGCAGCGGTACGCATATGGACTATATCTCAGATGGATGTTAAGAATGTTTTTCTTCATGGTGATCTATATGAGGAGGTCTATATGCAGCCACCCTCAGGTGTTGAGGCTCCTACAGACTATGTTTGTCGCCTTAGGCACGCTCTATATGGTCTCAAGCAGGCTCCTCTTACTTGGTTTGAGCGTTTCAGTTCCGTGATTCGAACTACTGGTTTCACTCTAAGTGAGCATGACCCTGCCTTGTTTATTCACACTTCTCAGCGGGGTCGTACTTTGCTTCTGCTATATGTAGATGATATGCTGATCACAGGAGATGACATGGATTATATGGCTTCTGTGAAGAGAAAATAGAATGAACAGTTTATGATGTCCAATTTGGGATCATTGAGCTATTTTCTGGGGATTGAGGTTCGTTCTGATAATGATGGCTACTACCTCTCTCAGCATCGCTACGTTCAAGATCTGCTTGCTCACTCTGGTATGACTGATACACACACTGCTACCACACCCATGGAGCTCCATCTACAGCTTCAACCTACAGACGGTGTACCACTGACATATCCTTCTCACTATCGTCAGCTCGTTGGGAGCCTTGTTTATCTCACTGTCACCAGGCCAGACATTGCTCATGTTATTCATATGCTCAGCCAGTTTATCAGTATTCCCACCTCAGTCCACTATGGTTATGTTGTTCATGTGCTAAGATACTTGAGGGGGGCTGCGTCCAGACGTCTGTTCTATGCCAGTTCGAGTCAACTTCAACTCCACGCTTACTCTGACTCTACTTGGGCAAGTGATCCTGCTGATCGTTGATCTATCACTGGCTACTGTATTTCTCTTGGTACTTCGCTTATTGCCTAGAAGTCCAAGAAGCAGACTGCGGTGTCACACTCTAATGCAGAGGCTGAGTTTTGAGCTCTTGCTGCTACCACCGCAGAGATCATTTGGCTTCGATAGCTCTTGATTGATCTTGGTGTCCATTGTGACAATCCTACACCTCTCTTTTGTGACAATACAAGTGTCATTTAGATTGCTAGTGATCCAATCAAGCATGAGCTGACAAAGTGCATTGGTGTTGATGCATCCTTCACATGATTTCATTGTCAGTAGTCAACTTTCGCCCTCAAGTATGTTCCCTCAGAGCTTCAAGTTGCAGATTTCATCACTAAAACTCAGACTCGAGAACATCATCGGCTTTATCTACTCAAACTCAGTGCATCAGATGCTCTTGATCCACCTTGAGTTTGAAGGAGGTGTTAAGAGTGTTGTATATTCTCTACATTCTCTCTTTCTCTCTTGGTCCATGTGGCCCATGTAGCCCATAAAGCTCATGTAACAATGTCTATATATACTCTCTCAATTAATGAATAAATTGTATAATTGTGAATAGCAAAACCCTAGCTTCAATAATTCTTACACATTGAATCATCTTGACCTGATCCATTTGGTGGGTCCGACTGCAACACTTGAGACCAACTGGCAATGTTCAATTTCTCCTCTTATGCAGATTTGATGGAAGTGCTGTCTTTGTGTCAGGAGACGATCAATCATTTAACTTTGGAAAATTGTACTTTTGACGAAGTATTATCACCCCAACCTGGTGAGGCTGTGCCCCAGGTATGCCCACAGCTGGAAATGGACAAACTATTTAACTGCATAAACATTGCAAATCTATTCTTGCCATGGCTCAGCATGGCTTGTAACAAGGTCAAGGAGCTTAGGCTCACCAGGATGGACACTGTTGCAGACAAGATTGCTCTCAGTTCCCATCTTTAGAGTGTTGTATGTCGCTGCAAGATCATTAAGATGGATCTGAGCAGGTCTGGAGTGGATGACGCACTTGTTTGTGTAATCTCATTACTTGGGGACACTCTGCAGGAGCTCATCTTGGATGGATGGTTGCAACTTGTGGGATACTCTGCGGGGTCTATTAGCAAGCGTTGCCGCAACCTGGTCAAACTCAGCTTGTGTGATACTCACATCAGTGACAGTAGGCTGCGGCTCCTGATGTCTGAAGGCTTTCCGTACCTTGAGGAGCTTGTGCTTGAGGGGTGCCCTGATATCACCAATGAGGCCCTGGAAATCTTATGTGAGTCACCCTTGCCTAGACTTTGGAGGTTGAACGTGTGGTGTTGCTGTGGGATCACTCAGGATGCAGTTGTCTTGTACGAGCACCTCTGGAGTGTCGAGCACTGAAGAGAGTTCTAGCTTCAGAAGAACAAAATTGATGGGACAAACAATGTGCTGTTTCTCTTGCTAGTTGCTACTGTTATGTTATCATTTAGTAAATTTTACCAAAGACTGAAACATCTCCTTTATTTTGGAACATTTACCAGTATGAGGATCGCGATTGTTATGATTTATGAACGCCTCTCTTTTAAGTTGTTGCACAAGTAACATATTTGTCTGAATGAAGTGATTCTTGGTTGCATTTAAACTATGAAATCTTTTACTTTTTCCCCTAGTGGTTTATAAATGAGCAGACCACTGTTTTTCCTGTTATCTGGTGAATGCACAAGTGACATATTGATAACATTGGCCTAGCTGTACAGATGCAGTATCTTGCAGACACAGTTGTTTCTTGCTGTGTTGAAGTTGGAGAGTGAGATTATGATGTACATGAATTGGTCCTGCACCTGTTGTGGTTTTACCCCCTATTTTCACTTGTGCTGTCTGGAGCGGCAGTACTTTTCACTCGAAATCTGCATTTTGGGCAGTGCAACTCCAATGGTCTCAACTCCTAAGTCTGCACATTTCCTCACGATCTCTATATAATGGTTGAGTTTACTACCAAATTGTGAAGTGACACAATGTTGAGTCTACATGTTGCAATATTGAATGGCAAGACTTTGGGGCACCCCAGACCGGAATGGACAAGTCTGGAAGAAGTTTGATCAAGTCTGAAGACGGGGAGATGGTGAACGCAGATGAGAGGAAAATGGACGCTGACAACATGCCAAGCGACTGAGAGAATGGAGGAAGACGAAGCCTGAAGAAGCTCAGATTAAGTCTGTGGGTGAAAAAGGGATGCAATAGTATTAGGCGCTGATCTAGCGCGGTGAATGCCGTGAGCTGAGTTTACTGTAATGTGCCGGTTTTGGGAGCTAAACACTGGTACTCTGTTCTGGTTTTATTAATAATGGGACTGAGGCGCGAGCCTTTCTGATCTAAAAACAATGTTGATTTATGTTGTGCCACCACCAAATAGTATCAACAGAAACCACATATGAATGCTCAATGGTAAAGACATTGTCATTATACATGATAATTGAACAATTATTGTAGAGTACAAGAACTAACAGGATTTAGATCCTCTGCATTGAATGTCTCAATGCAAAGGATCAACAATAATATTGGAAGATGATCTCTACCGTCCGATTAAAAAAACAAAGGACTATACTATAAAGTCACGTGTTGCTACGGCGCTTCTTTGCTACAGTAAAATAGCCACAACAAATGTTTCTCTGTTTCTACAGTGTTTACTGCTATTGTTCAGTATAGTTGAAACTATTGCAAATCACTGTTTATACAGTGATTCCCTCTATTGCAGCAGAGGATCCGGATCCAAACTAACATGCTAAGTTTTAAACAATGTGTGCTAGTCTATCCCATAGTCTTCCAGTTTCAGGATCGTATATTCAACGACGAGCAGTTGCAGAAGAAGAAAAAAAAACGAAACACACATGGGCTCTGATTTATTTTTTATTTAAGAAATTTGCAATTCCCCATACAAGTTGCATATTTGATTAGAATATTTCGCTCGATTACTGTAAATTCAAAAGCCCCTTGTTTCAACAAATATATATATATATATATATATATATATATATATATATATAGTATATTTTTGATATAAAAGTGGATTTTCATGAAATTCACTTTGAGGTATCTTATAATCATTATTGGAGTATACTCAAATTGATAAAGAGGTATCATCATACGATTTAAGTGGTATATGAGAGGTGAGAGTACGTAGTACCATACCATTTTCATATATGTATATATATATATTCAAAACTCCATACAAATTTTAAAAATTGTTATGCCAGCCGCCGGTGGGGCCCACTTCCATACACCGAACGAGACGGCGAAAAGAGAAAGACACATCACCACCCTTCCCTTCCCACCTCTCTCTCCCGATCTCTTCCGTTCCCTTCTCTCTCTCTCTCCCGCCCTCCCCACCCGTCGCCGGTGACTTCTCCGGCGAGGTCACCTGCCGCCGCTGCCGTACACCCTCGCACCCCCAATCCATGGACGGCATCGAGGGTCTCCTGGCCCGCGACTTCGGCGTGCGGCCGCAGGGCAAGGCCGCGCCCATGGCCGCCTCCCGCGCCGCCGGATCCGCCTGGCCCAACCCCAGATCCACCTCCACCTCCAACCCCTCCGCGGCCCCGTCCTACGACGACTTCTTCGCTGCCCCTGCGGCCTCCGCCTCCGCCCCCTCCCTTGACTCGCTCTTTGAGTCGTTCAAGGGCCCCACTACCACCACCTCGTCAGCGGCGAAGACCAAGCCGGCGCCGGCGCCGGCGTATGACGATAACATCTTCGACGCGATCCCCGGGTTGAGGGCCTCCCGTTCTACGTCCTCCACCGCGCGGTACGACGGCGACGACGTGTTCGGGGCGGCGGCCCCCGCGTATGATGGCGTGTTCGCGGGCAACAGCTCGGCGCAGCCTTCGTACTACGACTTGCTCGGGGGGAAGCCACAGGCAGAGGAGAGGAAGCGGTCGGTGGTGGTTGAGGAGGATGACCTGCTCGGGGGGTTCGGGAGGAAGCCACCGGCGGAGGAGACGAAGAAGCCGGTGGAGGAGGATCAGGGGGGTAACGGGTTCGATGATCTGATCCCGGGGTTCGCCGGGAGCAGCTCACCGCAGAGTAGGTGAGCAAGTTCAAGCTTTTGTTTATTCAGATCTGCATTGGGCATGAATGTTCATTCATTTAGATCAGAACCTTGGATAATGTGATGTTGGATGGATTGAAGTGGAATGTGCAAGCTAGATCCGAATTTTAGCGGATGTTGCGACCTTCTACAAAGAGAACTTGCATGGCGTGGTTGATTAAATTGAGCAAATTTAGCTGTTGGTCTTCTTGGACATGCATTATGCGCTGTTTACAGTATATATCGTGAGCTTTTGTGCATAAATTAAATTAGTTGAGATTATAAAAAATGTATGTACCTTAGTGTGCCTAACATAAAGAAGGGACTGGGGGAACCGAGAGAGGGAAGGGAGAAGGCAGGCTTCACTTCCAAGACAATAGGATGTGGAAAACCTCACATCTACCTGATACAGCCTAAAGATACAAGTGAAATTTTTGTCAAAGTAAATGAATAAATTGTAAACATAAATAAATCCTGTGGGAAGGAACATGTGACAAGTTCACATCGTTTCCCTTATTCAACAAAGGAATATAGACTATATAATATTTGTTACATACCATGCCTTGCTTTTATCAGAGGTATTATGTGCCTTGGGTGGTAGTTCTTATTTTTCTCCTACACATATTTCATCTTCGTTATGTTTCCTCATCCAATTGACCCAATAGCCATGTGTCTGCAGTCCATTGTTGAACCAACTATTTTTTTTTCTATTGGGCCATAACTTTACATACAGTGTCGAAGTGTGCGAAGCTCTATATTTGAAATAGATTAGGCTCAACTCCTGCTGATGCCACTTGAAGTTTTTTTTCATGATGGGTCAGAGAACTTGAGGAAGGTTCCTCAGTAAATAACTGTTTCCAGAAAAGCCTATGATTAATAGAAACATATCCATAGAATGCATTATAAGTTGTGCAGTACAAAATGGTGGTTGCCATAAACTTCCCATGTTTATGCAAACAACTAGCTGGCTTCTTCTATATCCTGTCAGTAATGTGTGATATCTCCTGACGTCACATTGTAGGTTTCCTTATATTTATTATAATTTTCAGGAAGCGTAATGATGATAACAAAAGGAGTCCAGCAGTTCCAACTTCTAAATCGACAGCCAGCACAGAGAGATTCATAGATCCCTTGGAAGATCTGGATAAGTTTGCAAATTCTGAAGGCAATAATGTTGATAGTACTGCTGATAATGATAGTGATTCAAGTGCTTGTGACCAGGTCCCAAAATCAGATCCTTTATTTACCTCTAAAATCAATGGTGGTACCAAGGATAGTCATCAACCAAGCAAAGCCCGAGACTCAAGCCCTGTACAAAGTTCAGTGAATAGAAATCCAGCACATAGATCCTCTATGGAGGACTTCGGAAACTTCATGCCTAAGTCACAGTCTGCAAGGTACTCTGATATTCATGTTGATGACAGTGTCACTAGTTCAGAGAGATACAGTGGTAATGCTGTGGAGGATCAGTCACCAAGATCTACTGAATCCGAAGATGATATATGGCTTACAGTTTCTGAGATTCCCCTCTTCACACGGCCAACTAGTGCTCCACCACCTTCCAGATCACCACCTCTTCTTAAACAAAAACCTCTGGGTGCAAAAGAAAATGGCAAGCACCAAATGCCTGCTTATGACAACAATGTTTTTGACGATGACGAAGAGTTTGAAAGAAATTCATCAGATCGTGAAGAGAAAGAGAGGCAGGAAAGATTGGAACAAGCACGGGAAATGAGACTAAGGGAGGAAAAGGAGAGAGAAAATAGAAGACTTCAAAAGGAGAGGGAATTGGAACATCAGAGAGAGAGAGAGAGACAAGCTGTGGAGAGGGCTACAAAGGAGGCACGCGAGAGAGCATCTGCTGAAGCTCGTGCAAAGGCTGAAAGGGAGGCCCACCAACGTGCACAGCGCGCTGCTGTGCAAAGGGCTCAACAGGAAGCCCGTGAGAGGGCTGCAACTGAGGCTAAAGAAAGAGCTGCGAAGGCCATTGCAGAAGAAAGGGAGAGGGCCGCTGCAGAAGAAAGGGAGAGGGCCGCTGCAGAAGCCAAGGAAATGGAGAGGGCTGCTGCTAGGAAGAGGGCCACAGCAGAAAGAGCTGCTGCTGAGAGAGTTCAGCAAGAAGCTAGGAAGAGAGCTGAACGTGCTGCAGTGGAAAGAGCTGCTGCCGAGGCTCGAGAAAGGCAGGCAGCAGCAGCAGCTGCTGCTGCAAGAGAAAAACAAAGCACAGCAGATGATCTTGAGTCTTTCTTCGGTGTGGATGCTCGAGCCAATAGTGCACCGAAGCAGAGGTCCCCAACAGTGGTGAGTACATCTCCAAAAATATTCACGCCAAAAAAATTGTGTGGATGACATTTAATAGTGTTACTTTTTGCTGATGTTGGATGTTTCAGGATTCTATGTTTAATTCTCAACCTCAAGGTAGAGGAGCAGTTAATGGATCACAGAGAGCAGCCTCCACCTCAGCATCTACGAGAAAAGCGTCATCAGCCACAAATATTGGTGACGATCTATTTGACATATTTGGAGGTACTAGTCTTCCCACAGTAGCTGTTTTGTAACTTTGCAATGATATTGTGCTCCTGATTTTGCAGTATTTGTAATCCATTTATTTTTTTTTGTTTTTTCAGCCCCTGCATCATCTGAATTATTGCAAGAAGTTGAGGGAGAGAGTGAAGAGAGAAGACGCGCTAGGTTAGAACGTCATCAGAGGACCCGTGAACGAGCGGTAATGCGGTTTTGATTTCAAAATAGAAAGAATAGAATATTTACCATCTCGTGCTGTCAATAAATGTTATTGCCAATGGTCTATTTGGCTGATTCCATATTATATTAGTCTTCGTTTTCCCTATTATAACAAAATGATGTATATTCCTTTCTCTTACCAGTTACCACTGTTCATTATGTAACTATAACATATCTCCAGGCAAAAGCTTTGGCTGAGAAGAATGAACGAGATATGCAGGTTCAGATGGAGCAAGCAGAAAGAGATGTAAGTGTTGTGTTGTCCATATACCTAGCAGCTTGATTCTGCTTATTTTGTCTGAGGTAAACAGACAAACAGTCTGTATTTGCTGCTATTGTGCATTTATTTTCAAGTTTTCATGGACTTGCTGGTGTTTTCTTTGTCACTTGATATCATAGCATGTCTTGGCCCTTTAAGCTACACTTTCTTGGTTGCTAATAGGTAGTTTATTCTATTTGGACTTTCTGAATTCCAGAGAATTGCCGACACACTAGACTTCGAAATTAAGAGGTGGGCTGCTGGAAAAGAGAGCAACTTGCGTGCTTTGTTATCAACTTTACAATATGTGAGTCACTGATACTTTTGCCACTGTGAAGTTAATTTCTTTGCATGGATATTCTGTTCTCTTTTCAGATTCAGTTAAGCTGGGTTTAATTTAAAGTACTTGACATGACCAAATGATCCTGACTAAATTTTACCAAGTTACTTTTGGAATTGAGCTGACCTAATTTGGGTATTGATTTGAAACATCAAAACTTGGGGTTGCTTGCTGGCTTTTTAATTTACTGGAGTTGGACATCTCTAGACCCAGTTTGGTTAATGCTGATATAGTAGTAGGCTAGTAGCTTGATAACTCTAATACAAATTTTTTTCACATTTGCCTTAGAGCTGCTGTAATCATTTATTATATTTTACTAAAATAAACCATTCGCTTTTCAAGTATCAGTTCCCTTCAGAACAGTAATAAAAGTATAGTTTACTTCTCGATAAAGTTAGCTTTCTCTATAAGTACATCCTTGGTGGTCATGAGTCATGACATTGATAAATTTGGTAGCTTTTAAACTTTCACCTGATAGCGATTCATTTATCTTTGAAGCATGTAATGATGTTATGATGCAGATCTATTTGCACAGAGAATGCAAGTCCAGTAAATTGGACATTAAATTGACAATTGCTTTTAAATGAATGCTCATTTGATTCAACAATTCTATATAAAATTAGTGGATGAAAATAAGTAATATGAAAATCTTTCATTGATTAATACGCCTTCCGTCTAAACAGATACTTTGGCCTGAATGTGGATGGCAAGCTGTATCTTTGACCGATTTGATTACTGGTGCTGCTGTTAAAAAGCAGTATAGAAAGGCGACGTTATGCATCCATCCTGATAAGGTGCAACAGAAGGGTGCAACTCTGCAGCAGAAATATATTGCTGAGAAGGTCTTTGATATTCTTAAGGTGCGTACTCAGTTGCTTTGCAACAAGTATCATAGCGCCACATAAAATTGAAGTTAAGATTTGCTTGTATAAGAGAACTATCATTATTGCATCCTAATAATATGCTAAACAGGGGTACTTGACGTGCTAACCACCTACTACAATAGTACAATTATTTTGTTTGGCTTTCATTATGAACCCCTGTTGGATAGAAATGTATTCTTTCTTCTGTAATCGTGTTCAACATGAGGGTCCTGCCAATTTTGTGCACCACCTATAGTCCAAGGTTATTAAGTCGTAAAGTCGAGTCGAGTCGCAAGAGGGGCGACCGAATAGTCGCCACTAGCCACGACTAGACCCCAGACTAGGAAGTATTTAAACAGAGAATGTAATATACTAAGTTGTAGCAATGGCATCAATTTTTTCCTCCAACAACCTTGCTAACAAGTGTGCATCAGCTGATTCACCAGAAGCATTAATGGACTCTAAGAAGAAAGTACCTTTTGGACTATTGACAAGAAAATTGATCAAACAATGCCCACTCATGTCGGTCCACCCATCGGACATGAGTGAGCAACCATATTCTTGCCATGCCAACTCATGCTTCTTCCTCAAGACATTTGTCTTATTCTTTGCCCTTTCAAGCAATGGCTTCCTTACATCATGGTAACTAGGCAATCTATACCCAGGACCATACTGCCCTATGGACTCCAATAGAATCTCCCAGCTTCTTGAATTGATAGCATTGAATGGTATGCCGTTCTCATAGAAGAAGTTAGCTACATGATTATCGACAATTTGTTTTTGTTCTTTTGTCCTTTTTGTGCAGTGCTCAAGCCTAGGTTGAGTAGTGCTCGAGCTATGCCTCTTAGAAACAACCTCTTCTAGTGTCTTTCGAAGCATATCAACAACTGATTTGGTATACTCTGTGGCGGCCTAGGCACAGTAAAAGAAGCCATCAATTGCTTCCTTTTGCAATTGTCCCAGAATGTTCGACCTTTTCTTTAGCTTCATCCTCATCTAGCACCATGGCTTTGAACTTC
Organism: Ampelocalamus luodianensis; assembly: GCA_036346255.1. Classification (NCBI taxonomy): domain Eukaryota; kingdom Viridiplantae; phylum Streptophyta; class Magnoliopsida; order Poales; family Poaceae; genus Ampelocalamus; species Ampelocalamus luodianensis. The sequence goes on along the minus strand of CM070625.1, from coordinate 3,001,263 downwards.
CTTGATTTCTTCTTCAAGTAGTCCTGCATCTCTTTCCTGATTTCTTTGGTTGCCTTGGGACATTTCTCCACATCATTGTGAACCCCAGCAAGGTGTCGCTTCAATCTTCCCACTCCGACCTGGACTCTCTTGTCACAAAACGTACATTGGAGGAGATCCTTTCTCTCTAAATCTGGCCAGAACCCATATTTCCATGCCGGGTCTTTGGACTCAGCCCTCCGTCTAGGATCCTTGGATGGATCATATGGCTCAGCAGCGCCAGTGGCTGCAGCTACAACCACTTGTTGGTCAATGTGTACCATGGTACCCGCAGATGGACAAATGGAGATGTGAAATTGTGATATACCATGGGTACCCAACAGATGAATCATGCTACTACTGCTACTACCATGCTGCTAGCCTGCTATTGTTACCATGCTGGATGTTGTTGCTGCTGCTTCTGCTGCTACTACTAGTAGTCTACTACTACTGCACAAAACGACTAGTAGTAGTTTGCTACTACTACTGCTGTTGGTATTAGTAGTCTGCTACTACTGCTGCTACTGCTACTTGTAGCAGAGCACACAGAAAAAACAGAGCACCTACGCTTGGAGCAGAGAGCAATGGAGAAGCGTAAGTGCATAGCAAAGCAGAGAAGGGCAAAAACGCACTAGCAGTCTAGCACAGAGCAAAACAGAGCAGGACAGGTGCCGAGCAAAACAGAGCTATAGATGAAGGATAGCAGAGCAGAGCAGAGCATAAGATGTAGATCGCAAATTCGTAATGCAGATGACTAAATCCAGAAAAACGGAGCGGAGCAGAGCGGTAGAGAAAGGAGAGGAGAGGAGTGGATTCACTCATCGGTGATGGGCGGTCGATGGCCGAGGTTGGAGACGACGATGGAGATGGGCTGGCAATAATCTGCTTCTCTGCAACAGGGGAGGGCCGAGGAGGAGGACCTATGATTCGAGGAGGGGAGGACCGAGGAGAGGATGGAGATGGGCTTGACGGCGACTGACGGTGTGGCCACTGGCAGTGGTGGGGGCTAGGGCTCCACTCGCCCTCATGCTCAGTTAGTTGCGACTAGCCCTCCTATTGGAGTCGATGGCTCTAGTCGGAAGCTATGACCGATTTGTTGATTAATCTACGATTAGTCGACTACTAGTCGATGACTTAATAACAGTGCTGCAGTCCTTGAGGCCAGTAGCATTTGGTGACTTTGGTCTAACTCAACATTGTAGTCTGGACTCTGCTGCCTGGAAAATGCCTGTTACGATAGTACTATGGCCTCGACTACTTAACACTTGATAAGTGTGTTTACTTGTTTCTGACTCGTGGTGCCTCTAGACATTTAACCCAGAATCCCATATAGCTACCCGCGCACAAAATATTGCAATAGATTTGCTGCAGCATAGGGACTGTCAGAATTCAGATTTATCTCTAGCCTCGTATTTAATTTATTTCTATTCATTCAAATTGACTGTTAGTTCTTGGATCGACGCCAAATTGTGAGGGCTTTGGTCCAGCTTTCTCTCTTAAATTCCCAGCAAATCCTTAGCGGAGTCCCAGGAATGGGCAAAAAGAATATACCTCACAGAGTTCTGGTTTTGCTGAACGTACTGAAGAGCTGTGAGATGCAGGTCAATGGTCCAAATAAGGAATAATGGATTATTTGCTACTGCAAAAGAGTGAATTTTAGGATTTGCCACTGTATATGAGTATGACATATGGTCAGGACCGCATGTCATACTCACAACAGTGGTAAATTCTAAATTACGCATGAAAGTACAGTGGCAAATAATTGAATCTCCCTCCAAATAACCTAGTAGTAGTTTTTAGTTTTTCTAACTAGTAGAGTTAATGCCATTCCATGATAAACTGTTGATTACGACTTTATGACCAAGTTCTGGAAGCCCATTCTTAGATGCTTTTATGATTCACATCATTGATTGGTTTTGATGTTCGTCATACTATCGATGTCTATATGTTTGACAATGTGACATTTCGCTTATCTTCAACTGCATTTGCATAAAACAGGAGGCATGGACCAAATTCAACTCTGAAGAGCTCTTCTAAACCATCCCTGTGAATTAGTGAATATATGGTCAGCTTAATTGTACCCACACGAAGCACTGTAGTAGCAAGGCACAGATGATGTTGGTCGGCAAGGGGGACAGTGCCGTAATTAAGTGAAAGCTTCAACTATAATTATCATTGTATAATAGATTCTTTTCAATTGCTCCTCCCATCTGTTTTGCTGTCATCTGTATCTGTTCACTCCAAGGTACTTCAGCAACTATAGCTCATACGGAAATAATATACGTAGCCTTGTGTTCATTTGAGGGCTAACGGCGTGTGTTTTTCGGGACGATTCTTACAGCATATTATACCAAGGAGGGCCAAGTTTACATGTACTTCTTTCGTATCATTTGTTTATAAATTATAATGGACCACAGAAAGACACATTTTGTGCTTAGTTTCGTTTTTTTTAACCAAGAGACATGTACCATCTTGCTTTGGCCTCTCGTAGTCTGATTCTTGTACACTGTAAAGCTTGTATTATAAATCTGGAATATGATTTGGATTACCCTGTTGATTCCCCTGATATAGATGGTTCAATTTGGCGTTCTCTTATCCTGTTTCCATGCTATATCTTCTCTCCATGCTTCTGCCGAAGTATGATGCAGTGTTTTCACCTGAGAACGCTCGCAGCTCGATCGCAGGATGAAAGAATGTGATCTTATTATCAATCAAGTAGTGACAAATCTTAAACATATGAAGGGAACGTAGAAGCATCACAAAACCAAATATGCCAGTCCAAATTTAGCTCTTTACATCGGCGGTCACCGATCTCGCCGGCATGTCGGTGCTGGCGCCGCCCCAGCGCAGCATGCGGATTCGAATTCTATCTACGTCCGGATTTGTATATGAATTGGAGCATATTTGAATTCGTATTCGCAACTCAAAAATATGGAATGATGTGTGGTTTGAGCAAGTACTCTATTAATAATTTCATATTCAATCTGCTTCCGCCCCGGGTGTAAAAGAATTAAACTAAGCGGCGCTGCGCCTGCGCCTCTGCATCCATCCATGGAGACGGAGAGGGTGGTGTCTCTCCCCGACGACGTGCTGGCCGACGTCCTCGGTCGGCTCCCGGCGCGCAGCCTCGCAGCGACGCAGCGCGTCTGTAGGGCATGGACGTGTGCCGGCTGCTGCTCACGCTCGTGGTGCGCGGCATCTTGGTCAACCACCTCGATTCAGTAAAAATTCTATCGCCGAAATTTCGTCGGTAACCAGTGTTATCGGTGGGTTCCGATAAATTTTTTATACCTAGCACAAAAATTGGGATTTATTTACTCTTCATCCAAATTTAAATTCAAAATTTAGATAAATTTCATCTTTACATACAAAAAAAAAATCAAATTTCAATTCAGAAAATTCGTCCGAAATTTCTGATAACCAGCGAAAAACGGTGTTATCGCTACCCTCGGGTAAAAATTTCTTACCGGACAGTCGCCAGCTTGCTGTTGGATTCGGGGCAACCGGGCGCTTGGGAGGCCCGATGGCGTTACACTGCCTCCTGGTTTACGTGCATTGCCGTGGCTCCAGTTGGTTTTGTGCATATTTTCACAAAAGATGGCTTGTGCACCTGATATGTCGCCGGTAATTAATGCCCTAGTATTGTTGATTGTATAATGTCTGATTTCTTAATGTTCCTGGTCTCTTGACTGATGTTTTGCTGGCATAATGTCGAGTAGGTAAACAGTGCAGGCATGCAGAAGAAATAAATGGATAACTTCTGGAGTTATAATTCATGTGCTAACATCCACCTCACAATCTGGCAAGCAAATCAAGATACAAAAAAATTGAAGACGCAAAGACGCCTTTCTTAGTTCTTATGATGTCACCAATCCATGGGCATTCACTATAGGCAATAATCATCATACTGTCAGCAACAGGAGGAGAATATTATTATTCCCATGTCCCTTCATTTCACATGTACAAAGGTACACAAGGCCTATAGCCAAGTCGAAGGACAATTGGCTGCAACTGGTTAAAAAGGACAGCAAAAAAAACGAGGTTGGAGGAGGGCAATGGCATTTTAAGTTAATCTTAGAAACAAACAGCTGATAAATAACTCGGACTCGGTACACAATTTAATTACACGGGAGGAGGGTAGGCGGCCGTTGCTCCTGAGGGGAGAAGAGGAAAAACCCGACTGGTTTTGGCCGGCCAAGTCGCGACGCACATGCCAAGGGCGGTAGTATAGCGACTGTACAATATGGCGAGATTATAATCTCAATTTATCCTCGCTCTCACATGAAGTAGCTCAGTGCTTTCTTTTTCCTCGAACCGCCTTCGCCATAGAGGTCGTTCCATTGAAGAAGTTCATTCATGTTTGCCGAATCGGATGAAACACTCGCGCAAACCTATGATAAAGAAACATATTAGGTTATGCTCCAAAAGTAAGGAAACGGGGATGGGGTTTGAAATGAAGATAAATGGGCTGGACTAACCTGCTCATGGGCAGATTTGAAATCATCCAAACTAAGAGGACGAATGTCGTCGCTTCCATATAATGCAGGCTCAGGCCTGCCTTCTGCTTTTGCCACACTCTTCTCCTGCATATGAAGGAAACAAACCCCCGGCATAGCATATAAATCAAACAGTCATAATGTCTAACTGCAATATAAGAACGAAAAGGACATCTAACAACGATGTCAACCAAAAACCACTTTATCAAGGTGTTTATTTTACTGCAATGCAGCAAGACAACACGCCTACCTTCTTTTCCTTCTCTAGGATTTTTCGAATGGGGTAATGTGCTGCAGTTACGCATAGATTCTGTAAATACAAGCAACTCGGTGAAAATCATCCAATTGCTCCCAATTGCTTAGGCATATAAGAAAGCATATCACAACCAAACATACCTTCAGGTCACTTCCTGAATATCCATCAGTCATATTGGCAAGTGACTCCAGATCAATATTTGGTGCCAACTCTTCTTTTGCTAAAATTACTTTCAAAATCTTCTCCCTATTTGATGCGTCAGGTAAGTTTACCATTAACCTACAGTAATAAAAATTAACAATCAAATGGTTAGATATCAATAAGCAGCAATTAGATGATCCCACACAAACACATGAGACTATAGTTACCTGCGCGGGAACCTCCTAATGACAGCCTCATCCAGGTCAAAAGGTCTATTTGTGGCACCAAGAACCAGAACACGTTCTTTATCTTTAGTGCGCAACCCATCCCAATTTACCATAAATTCATTTTTCATCTTGCGCATCGCTTCATGCTCCCCAGGATTTTCTCTCCTTCCAAGCATACTGTCGACCTGCCGAAAGTTAAAACATTTATTACAGACTGTTGTATCAATAGCCAAATAAATCAATAATTGTAACAAAAGCAATTTACGTGCTTGCATACCTCATCAATAAATATAACACTGGGAGCTATTTTACTTGCTAACGAAAAAACTGCCTTTACATATTTCTCTCCTTCGCCAAACCACTGAAAGTAGACAAAATACCATTTAGCCTTGAGAAGCGCATAGTACACCTCACTATTTGCTCTTTGGATGAAATAATACCTTCGACGTAATGCTTGACATTGATATGTTGATGAAGTTAGCGCCTGCTTCAGTTGCTACTGCTTTAGCAAGCATTGTTTTCCCAGTGCCAGGAGGCCCAAAGAGCAGTATTCCCTTGCAAGGCTGCACGTAAAAGATTGAGAGCAGGCACTTTTAAGATCTCAACTTAACCAGAGCAACAGAATTAGGCAGTCAACATAATCCTCTAAATTAAATTCTAACAGGTCTAAAAATAACTAATATACTATTATTATCTTATTATCGTATAATAAAGAAAGGAGGTTGGGGACTCAACATCCTTGGAGGCCAAGAGTTTCTTGCAAAAGTCACCAAAAAAAAATCCCTTCTCTACCTATCAAGTTAAACCCAGGTAGCCTATAAGAGCCCAAATTTTCTTCCTTCAAAATATTTTGCCATTCTCAATTTCGGAAATTTGGAAACGGAACCCTAGAGAAATAACACTGCCAAATTACCAAGAGCCATAGTGCATTCAGATAAACTCTGAAAGACATTAGGAAACTAAACGACTTAAAATTGATTTCACTTTTGTTTTCATGTAATTATTGGTTTCGAGTATATTTCTAGTAATAATAATATGAAATAGCAAAAGGCAACATGCTATCTTAGCTCTGTTTAAAAAAGATGTACTTAAATGATCTCACAACATGGGTCCATGACTTGACCAAAAAAATATGTCGATCATATGTGCAACCTACAGTTGAAAAAAAACTTACACCCCCATGTGAGAGACGTGCATAATTTGGTTTTATGTTACTACCTTTGTTAGCTGCCCTTTGCAGAACAATTCAGGCCTTTGCAGAGGGAGCATCACCAACTCCTTTAATGTGTCCTTTACATTCTCCAAGGCTCCAATATCATCAAAGGTGACTCCAATATCATTAGGTGGTATAACATCTGCCAGAAGCCTTTTCTCAAACTCGTTCTCTGTGACAACATCCTAAGAGAAATAAAGTAATATAAAGGTAAAGCACTGCAAAATTCTAATTCTTGAGGAATGACAAGAATGTTTGCAATATGTAAGACAGCATGTACCTTTAATGATTTTTTTGAGCTCTTGTTATCACTTTGCATGCTCTGTAGCATGTTGAGCCCATGCTTAAGGCTGTCATTCATAACCATTAAGTTAGCATTCCGAGAGAAGATTGATTGAAAGCAAATAGAGGGATAGAGAAACATGACTACCTTTCGCTCGTGAGTACAAGTTTAGCATCCTTGGAGGTTTCAACTTTATTATGCTTAAGGTGATAACTAACAGCGTAGCCAACAATCTTGTCCACATCTAAGAAAGTTTGGAGCAACAAAAGTTTCAATTGGAATTCTTTAGTGACATATATCATGCAAAAAAATTTTGGTTTGGGCACGAAACCAACAAAAAAAAATCCCCAAAAAATCTAGATGTACTTCTCAATTTAGGTATAAACTTTCAAGTTCAAATCCATTCTACATTAAGAGTAACAAAAATGAGAAAATCTGGCAAATGATAAATAAAAAGGAAAGGAAAAAAAAAAGAAAAGGATGAATGCTACTATTCAAAGCAAATTTTCTTCCAACACATTTTGAATTTGAAGTTGAGATTTTAAAGGGTACTAGAACACATACATCACCAAAAAAAAAGAGAATTTTTCATGTTGATTTGGTACCCAAACCGAAAGTTATTGCATGAGTGCACTACAAAGGGTGATTGCACTTGATATGTTGCCTTAGATAAAATGCAGAGAGCAAAACAAAATACTCACTTTCATTAGTCAGTGATTGATCTTTGATGAATAATTCTTCAATGTCATTGCATTCAATTCCATTGCGGTTCAGAAACTGCATTACAGAGCAAATGAACAATCACATAGTGGTCTTAGATGCTACTAATATAGATATCCATTCTGAATTGGGATGGCAATATAGTCTACAAGAATTCAACCATTATAGGCAGAAAAATAATTGCAAAACTATAAAAAGGTGAATTTATGCATGATTACAGGTGTAAAAAGCAATGGAGTATCAAACACATATATGATCGGTCACTTTGAGAGAAAAAAAGGCAGAAGTGCTGTTTAAAAATAACTTGAGAACAAATACTACTTTAGAAATTACATTGCGACCAGATATGGCAGGTTGGGAAGAAACATAAGCCATAAACGGCTCAGGCATCACATATAAGAAGCTTCAGTTCGATTGAATGTACACATTTTCCACTCAGAAATACGAAAGTAAGTTGCATTTTCTTTGCAGCTTACCGTACGAATGCTACCAACGTTGGATTTAGCTTTAAGGGTTTCAACATCACGATCCAGTTGTTGTTTCCAATCGGTAAGTTGTGCTTCATCCTGAAAATTTTATTCTTTAGATTAGACAGTATACTTAAGCAAAACACTTAAATGAGTACAAGGGATATTATCACCTGTGGAAGCTGGATGGAAATTTTGTTAGGGAAAAGTTTATTTAGATGTTTCATTGCCTTCGGACTTTCTTTGTTCCTTTCGTGCAACCTACTACCAAAGCTATCCTGCATTTGTCAAATAATAATACATCAAAACATGGCAAAACAGACAGGCAACAACAGCACCATGTGTTCATAAGAATAGCAAATGGAACCATATGCATTTAAAAACACTCAAGGAAAAAAAATATAAAGAATAAGTAGAATGAAAATTGTTACCGGGAAAAGGTCAAATAGCGTCTGGCTGCTACTAGCAAACTTTGTAAAAAGAAATCCTCCAGGATGTGCCTACAAGAAATACCACAGCACCATCCTATCAAATATTTGATAGCACTTGAAGAGAGATTGTTGATTAAGATCTAAGGAGAGGGTATGCAAATGAACAACAGTTCCCTGATGCCAGTTTGGCAGTGTAACACCTCACAAACAAGGATTCAAAAACTGGTTTCGGGGAAAATACCGGACCCTGGCCGGTACCGGTTACCAGCAGTTACCGTTTTCTACCAGACGATTTCAATTATCCAATTTAAACTCAATAATTGAATTTGGCCGGTTTTCAGCCAGTTACCGCCCGGAATTACTATTCAAAAATTTAAGTTTAGAACATTTTCAGACCGATATTTTTTTTACCAGTACGGCCGGTTACCGCCGATTTTTGTATTCTTGCTCACAACTGACACTACCTAATGTCACCAAAATTAGCGATCTCATCCAATACTGGCCAATTCAAAGACAGACAGGCTCCAGTATGGCACACCACCATGGGAACTCAACACGACAAATTTGTCTAATTTCTCAGAAATAATATATATACCTTCTCTTTGCGGCTGTCCATCTGGGTGTGGGATCCTATAATAAGAACACCAGGTGGAAGCAATTCGAGCTTGTTCCTCAAAGATGAAAATGACTCTGTAACTCCAGTGAATGATTTCTCTACATCCTTTAGTAACACTATCAGAGGGGCGGTTTTGCTTTCTTCCGAGATGACCTGACAGGCAATTAAAATCACACTATAACACAATGCTGATTTATGTTTGTAGAAATTCGAAATTCTAAAAAAGAGGCAGTACCTCAATTAACTCAGCCATAGCTAGCCTCTCAACTTCTTCGCCACCAGGAAAGTCTGGGCGAAGAAATTCAGCTGTGGAAACAACATAATGGTCAGCAACAAATAAGAAACTGTAAAAACTGCCAAACATGTGGGGATTCAAATGTTTGAGCTAACCAGAGCAGAAGAAGCCGTGATCTTCCTCACACAGACCACCCAGATCATTACCATCGGGGATCTGCTTGTCAAATCGGACTCCAATTTTAGAGGATCCATTTTCTTCAAAAGCAAGCATCACCCTGCCTCGATAACCACAACTTGGGCCCCTGAAGATCAATAAAACAATTATTAAAAACAAAATTGAAAGAATATGATGGCTAACAAAAACATATGGTCATCAGACAAAAGTATATCATGTTATCAAGCTAAATCTGAGTGAATGTAATGGGAACATAAGAAGAAAAAAACTCATAATTGGGTTGTTGGCTATTGAAAACTAAGATTACATGTTGCCAATTTCCTCTTTGTATTGTTCCATGTAAACAAAGTACAATAAAGCACGATTGAAGTGCTTTTATTGACAGTAGTAGGACCCGCTGATCAAAATAGTATTGTTCCACGACAGGCCTACATCCATGCATTTTACTAGGTAAAGGTACCTTTTCTCCAAGCGTGCTTTCTAATAATTTGTAGCAACACATATATCTGCTCATGAACCTAGTTGTGGCTAAGTGTGGCATGCCGCACATTTTGTGGCAACCAGTCAGGCAAATCTTGGTGAGAGTATGTTTCTATGACAAGTGGGATAGTGTGCTCAAAAAGTTTGGCAAGCCACAACTGTGGCCACAAACCAAAGAGATGCCTAAAAAAGTCAAAACTTGCCTAACATGAGTTCAGCAATCATCGTACCACCCAAACGATAAACATCCTAATAGCACTTCCACAAACATCGCTTACAGCAACAAAGTTCTAATGAAAAATAAAGCAGAAATCTAAGCAGCAGATTTTGGCTGAAAACAAAAATAAGAGCACAGGTACCTTTGTGACAATGAGGATTGCTGAGCTGGACCCACATACTTTACCCTATCCCCTACAAAAGATGTGGCAGTGCAATCATGTTTAAGTAAAATATAATTGAACTGGAAATATTTATTGAATAATAAAGAAACGATAGCAAACCTTCTCTAAAAGTATAGCTCTTGGATGTAGCAGTTGAGGATTCCTGTTTGGGCAAAGATGCGGAATGCAGAGTGGATGTTCCCACAATATCAGCATTCACACTGGAAGTTGGTGCAGCTGGTCTCCTGAAGTGCATGGTATCTGCCAAGGAAGAGCGGTGCTTATGAAGCATTGCCAACTTCTCACCACCCGCCTTATCCCCTGACTTATCAGTCTTGCCAACATCTTTCTGGGATTCTGGATCTTTTGAAGGTGCCTAAATAGATTTTGTTTCAATAATAATAAAGACATTGGGAAATGCAATACTTCAAGGTTTTCTCAAACTTTTGAATATGCTTAAGTTAAGAGTAATAGTCAATATCAGTAGGACATGGAAAACTTACCCCAGGCAACAAAAGTGAATCAACAACAAGTAGTCTAGCACCAAAATGCTTGGCAAGCGCCTTTATCAATGTTTCCTGATAAATCTCGGAGCCTGATGCATGTTTGCAGTAGAAAAATTAGATGACTACAGAAAGATAAGCATTGGGATTAATTACCAAAGCATATGCAATGGATGCTACGAAGTAAGTATGAACAATTTAATTCAACAGAAACAATAATTATGCGATGAACAAAGAAAAGGGTACCTGCTGGACCAGATAACAAAATTCGCTGGTTTATTGATGAGATTTCGGAGAACTGCTTGATGAACTCCTTCTTTTCCAAGTGTATGAATGCACATGATAGGAGCACATTCTTTGTATTCTCGCTGCATGAGATGGGGATTGATAAATAATACAAAGATATGGGCGTGTGAAAGAATAATAATAAATAATAGCATGCTTCATTTCAAGGTGTATCTGCGTGAAACTGCCCTACCTTGACTAAATAAACTCGGTCAACCTCATATATGGCTATTGTCTAATGAATGCTAGAAGCATGAACAAGTCATACAGAATAACAAACTAGGCATACACTTTTTTGGCAACCTCAGAACTAAGTAAAGCAGAATAGATGGCTGGCCTTAGTTTTTTATAATGTAGAACACAAAGAACAAAGCATATGCATATGCAACATTTCAGATATACAGCAGGCTAAGGCTCAAAAAATCAGAATAAAGGCCAAAGCAAATCAAAGTAATATAAGTCAAAGCATATCACCTGAGGTAGTAAGGAAAATTCTCAAATGTAACTTCAATATCACTTGGACTAATAATTCCCTGTTTCATCCCATCCTTAAAGGCTTGACATCTGCTTGGAGGTAAACTGGCTGCAGAATTAAGATCCCTGATGAGATCCCTCTGATCTTCAAGAGCTTTAAAAAGACCACCAGTCAAATCGAACTCGGATATAGTTGATCCTGCAATCATCCTCAGAACTGGCCTTATCTTATAAGTTGCAATCTTACCGATTTCCGCAGCAAGATGAGCATCAGCTCCAAAGTCGTTTTGTTGACTGGTGTCGTTAGCAACAGCATCAGGAGATATGGGGGCTGCAGACACATCCATTGGGGAGTCTTCAATATTTGAATTAACCTCATTGGCATTTTCCCCATTCTCACATTCCTTATCAGGGCTGATGCGCGCCTTTTGATTTATCTGAAGCAGATGATGCCATGGGCGCACTATTCTCTGATTGTTCTCCCCAGCTGACGCAGGTGGCACTGCTGGTAGGTCCTTCAACTGATTGGATACAGATGCTAACATCTCTGTCCCAGCAACAGCTGAGGTGTCCCCTGTTCTCTTCTCCATACGGATACGCTTGACACCAGCAACTGGGGATTCCAAAAGGCTCACAGCAGATGTTGATACCGCTTTAGGAACTTTATCATTCAAAGGATGCTGAAAAATCTGTAAGCAGGTAAAGGAAAAAGGAAGGTAACAGATCTGATAGATTTTGCTATCCCTGAAGTGCGTACATCTAGACTAATGATGAAAAGGATATATGGAAAAGGATGGAAGGAAGCTGCATGATTGCATGAACAAGAAATGATAATAGGATACATAAGCATGCTTGCCGCATGAACTGAATACGACTTCATCCCCTCCTGTAAGGGGAACTTTTGTGCCTTGATTTATGGACCTTCCGTTTAATTGAACCATGCCCTTCTTGCCTACAACTTCTAACTCACACTGACCTACTTGCTGAAAGAAAAACATCAAAAACCGATGAAATAATTATAAGCAAGAACCTGACAATGTTCCTCCACTCCTCACATCACAAAATTGAACCAGAAAAAACAAGGACGTACCTCAAGGTGCATGGCTTGCAAAGTACTTTGCTAACAGGTTGGTCCTTCAACCATAAATTACAGCTTTTGCTTTGGCCAACAGAAAACTGAGGGGCACTGATAGGAAGGTGAGGACTCTGTAGTTCATAATTTAGTATCAGTGTGAAGTAACAGTATATTTCAAGCATTATTCCGTGTCACCATAAAAAAGAAAAGTAGGGTCAACGTTACTGCCAGACATATTTTAACAGAGACAACAAACAAAGATCGTTAAAGCATTGCATTTGTAGCTACTAGCGCCTGTAAATGTGACATCTTGGTAACAACAATTGCAATAATTAATATCAGCAGATAAACCATAGCCTTGATCAGTGGATCATTGCATAAGAAAAATAGGGAGACGCCTAGATCAACTAGCTACTAAAATTTTCCATTTGGGAGAGCATTCACATAAACTACCTTGAATTTGGAATTACCAATACTTACAATTTCTCTTCATGTCAGCCCCTAACACTTTAGGTGTTTGGACTTTGGACTTTGGAGTGCCTAGGAAATCACCATACTGAACAGTGAATACTTGACTCTGATATTTGTCTAATTGACTTTAAGAAAACTTCTCTTGCAACCAAAATTTCCAAAAGCCCTGTTTCAGCAAAGTGCTCTAATTCACAAACCAGCACTAGCAGGGAAATGTTGTGTCGACCTACTAGAATGATCCAGGGGGATTTCTGGCACTTCGTCAACAAAGTTAACAATCCTACATGCATGGATTATGCATGCACATGAGTAGCTAACAAAATTTAAAAAGTTATGTTGCGCTTCAAAATCCCTCTATCCGTAAGCGGGAGGAAGGTCACAGGAGAGAGCAATTGTGCCCTCTACTAGTTTTGCTGGGGAGTTTGATTATGAAAGCATGTGTTTAGCTCTCTAGGAAAAGATATCGTGTGCCCAATCTATTTGTTGTCTTGCTGCTTCATCTACAATTTTTCCGTCATTGAGGTGAGTCAAACCTCCACAGTTAGACCCCTTGCAGTTTTGGATGATATAACTAAGACATTTGGCAAAGAGCTTTATCCACCATAACCAATACTAGTATCTGAACGGATTGTCACCATTCTCAACATGCGAATTTGACCATGGTAGCAAGGCCTACTTCTGACTTAGAGAAGAAAACCACCCTAAACAACCAAATGTACTGCCAAAATGGGTATTCAAGACGAAATTATAATGAGTTCTAATATGTTTGCTGAAAATTTCAATTTCCCACATCCTTATAAATAGAACATTCCAAAGACCATATGTCAAGTAATGCTAGTGCTAATCGCTACAAGCCGTAACCCAACACAAATATCTACATAAGACATATCCAATGACAAATCCAATGTACTGAATTCATCAAGCAGCTATAAAGCTAGCTCTAAATAGACCTAAAAATTAAATTCAGGCAGACCAATACCATTGACTGCAAACCCTAAACACCAGTTCACCACCAAGCTCTAAATGACAAAACTAATAATATTCCCCCGCTAAATCCTCCAATCAATCTGCAAAACACCACAAACAGACTAAAATTCACCCTAAACCATCCTAAGCATCCTAAAAATCGAGTCTTTACAAAGCCCAGAATCAAAAACTGCCAACTTTAACTTTAATTCCTACAATATCTATACCAATAGGAATTCCCAATCATTGGTCGCCAATTCCCTCACCTGTGAGCACTGCGAAAGCAGCTTCGCCCATGGCACCGCCTGCTGCTGCTGCTGTTGCTGCTCCTTCCTCCTGCGTGAGCTATCCGCCGCAGCAACCGCTGGCTTATCCCCTGCTTGATCTGCACCAAAGCATCAAACCCCTAAGAAATCGATTCCAAAGCCATCCCACCGAACCCTAGCAGCCAAAAGGCACGAAAGCCCTCACCTCTCTTCGCCGCTGCGTCCTCCGCCGAACCGGTGCTCCTCGCGGCCGCCGCCGCCGCCGAATCCTCCTCGGTCCTCCCTGGAGCCGACGCCGTTGGCGACGCCGGAGCCTCCGCCTGATTAGGGTTACAGTTCAGATCGGTTAGCCCGGGGGTCAAATCGGGCGGCGGTGACGCGAGATTCTTCGATCCGCGGGGCTCTCACCTTGGGCGCTTCGGCGGAGGGGCGGAGGAGGAGGAACGGGACGGGGACGAGCGCTTGGAGGCGGAGCTCCGGCGAGTCTCCACCATGGCGTTCGCCGCAGGCGAGGGTTTCTTCTCCTTTTCCCCTTCTTTCCTCTCGAGAGGAGAGGAATTCTTTTGGCTCCGGGTTTTCTTTTTCTTTGGAAATGGTTTTGTTTGGCTTTTTGGTGTCAAAGGAGAGGAAGGAAGAGGAGGAGGGTGTGTTTTATAAGATTTTGGGACTTCTTTTTCCCCCTTTTTAGTTGCGTATGATTGTACTGATTTATTACATGATTTTGCATTTTTTGAATACGACACATGATATATCATGTTGTGCTTGTATTTGGTACATATAGCGTTGCGCTTAAGCGCTGCATTTAAGCTTACGTTTGAGTTGTAAACTTTTACCGTAGATCTTTATTTGTTCTACGGAATTTGATCCCATTCTAAAATCGTCATTACAGTGAGTTTGGAATACATTAGTAACATGTCATGTGTATTCTCGATACTAATATTGTGATACCGAATAAGTTAACCTAGGAATAGGCAGTGTATTCCTTTTACTTACGGGCAAAAAAATTGAATACAAGAAATCTATAGTTTTAAGGGAACTATTAGTGCACCTATTTCTCCATTGCCACTTGCTCCATAACCTTGGAGCTCTGCTTGATTGTACCCTGGTCTCCCTCCTTCTGCAAAGTCATCCACTGACTAATAGAGAAAATCAGCTCAATTGGATTTGCCGGTAATTTGTGATGAAAACATGCCAAATTCCATATTTTCCAAATGGCCCCCTAAGAAAGCCGAAATACCAATTAACATGAGTTTTTTCGAGTGCACATAACTCTTTTTTTTAACCTTATCTTGATGTGGCAATACACCGATATAGTAAGGTCAACCCTACTCGATTGCGCTCGCTGTGTCTTGTTGCGCCCCAGCGTTTTGCCATTTTTACACGCGACGTTTTCACAATCCCCCTCCAATAGATTGTTATTTACAAAACGGCCCTCCACCTGACCACCCATCGAATGTTCAAGTATATCTTTTGATGCGTGAGAAGGCATATTTCCCTTTCTTTTCCCTGTCGCTGTCCCTGTTGTTTAAACTTGCTAATAGCCATGTCACGTGCACATGCAAGATCATATTCTCTTTTTTTTACTAGTAAAATGCTTGCAACATTGGATTTATTGTGGAATAGAAAACTTAGCTAAAAAAATAGCAAGTAAAATTCTCATCAGTACTCGATGTAAAAAAATAGAAATTAAAGGTTCCATGGAGTAGCACTGAATTGTGGGGCTTCATGGCCATTTTGCACTGTACCATGCAGATTTCATAGAGCTAGCTACCTTCCCATGGCGAGGAAAGAACCGTGCAGATTATTCCTCTGCTTTTGTCTCTTTTTTTGAGATGGAATATTAAAATTCCAATAAACCAAGACTGCCCTGGAATCGGTAACCACTTGATCAGAAGAAACACAAGAGGGCACTTGATAGCTCTACACCAAGAGTACGACATGCCATCAACCTTTTTGCCGTCAAAACATTACCTCCCAGAGAGTAGTTAGTACTCTGCTACACAAAGAGTCAGGGAATTGCAGTAACAGCCAAGCTTGTTTTGAGAGCATTGCAATATTTAAACGCATGCAGGTCCCTCGTCCCCAGAGCACCAACTTTTTCCGGTCTCGTTGAACCGAATTAGCGACTAAACGAGGTGAATAGGAGCTACGTATTTTTCACCTCTGAGGTATTCAACTTTCTTTTCGATTCAATAGTTATGAAAACTATGGAGATCAAAGCTACAAGAACACAGCGGAAATCTTGCATTGAAACCGAAAAACCCCGGGCTCCAAGACTCACGGGCAGTCTAACAGCCGAGTCTTGGTCGGTCTGACCGTCGGGTGCAAATTAGCAGCCCAAAAGATTCACAAAATGATCTAATTTTGACCCTGTAATATAAATCTCTTGAGATTTCAGACATAACTCATTAAAAAGGTCATGAGCTCATTCCAACCGACGATTGAGACGATTGAAGTAAATGTTCCATAAATTTCTTGATTGAGGAGAAGAAAGCTAAAAAATCGGGGAAAACCAAAACTTGAACCAAAAGCTTGCTCGTGGGTGGAAGATGGTAAAGATGACTTTAGATCAGATCCCATAAGTCCTAGTAAGCTAGATCACAACAAAAAAACCCAGCCAAAAACCTTGGAACACAAAAAAAAAACACAAAATCATCAAAGAGATAATAAGAATGAGATATAACTCATTTTGGGGCAATCTTATCTTCATTAGATTGATTAGAGGGATTGTATGTTTACAGTCACTTCACTATAAAAGACAAAAGATCACACTTGAGCACCTAATTTCTCAGTCCATCTATCTCAAACCATAGCCTCCTCTATTTCCTCCACTTTTCCCAAATCACAAATGAGGGGGTTCCAAGGCTTAGATATGTGTGCAAATCATGCATCACCCCCTTATATAGTGGAGACTAGATCTACAGATAAAACCCTAATGGGCATCCGTTAAACCCACACACAAATAGGTCTCACTCACACGCGCTTATCAAAGCACCGTCTTCATCTTTTCTCGACCTAAACCATCTCTTTTTTGTGCCGTCTTACGCCGCGGTTTCTTCGAGGTCAACAACCTGGTATTTTTGCGAATATACCAAAATATCCCTTCGCAATCTTTCTCTAAAGCCGAGTCCAATCAACGTGAAGCAATCACATGCTTCGCTACACGTAGCTTCATCAATGGTTCTCTTCATGTCGACAAATCTCTCTCATCCGGTTTCCACTGGAACCATTATGACACTTGTACCGACCCCCAACAATAGACAAAGCAATCGATTTCTGGTACAAGTTCCTCGCAACTTAACCCACGTTAGCCAAAACATGAATCATGCAACACCTATACACTAAAACACATGACAATAGCCAAACCCGCGAAATCACCACAGCTCACTATGCATGATCGCGCCTTGGCCAGTCTGACCGCAACCCAAACTCCAGAAAACACTCTCTCTGGACTTTTCGGTAAAACTCTATATAGTTTCGCATCTAGCCTCCATTTTCAATGGGACCCGGTGCAAACACACCCTCAAAAGCTCTCATTGCTGGCCTCGCCCCAATCTGACCGCCACCCCTGGCCAGTCAGACCGTCAACCTCGGTCAGTCTGACTACCACCCCTGGCCGGTGAGACCGTCATCCTCCGGTCAGTCAAACCGCCCCTCCAAGGCCGATTAAATCGCCTACAACCTGACAACAAATATGATAATTTGCTAAACCGAGGTTTTGATCTCCAAACACTTTGACATCGATACCAATTGTTCAACACTAAGATTAGGATCACACACATGATCACCACAGGTCTAGACAGAACCTCCCATGACAACCAGTGCATATGATACTCCACCCGTAATGACAAATAACAGTACTCAATTCATCACACAAGCTCTTTGTTAGATCAAAACAATACATGGAGTAGGTAGGTACATGGAAAACAATTTCGTTTTGGATTTTATTTTGGGGGATAACAAAATGAATGAAAATACCGATTTCGGTGAGTTTTCAAACAGGCGCTTGAAGTTTGGATGAAATTTTGTCAAAATTTGACCAGAATTTGGAGAAAATTCAAATGTTGTCCAATTTAGGACGTAATTTGTCCAAATTCAAAAAAAAAAATCAAAATTTTTGAATAAATTGTATTTATTTCAGAGGGTAATGAAATTTCACCAAAAATTCAGTGAAATTGTTTTCCCTGGGTAGGAATCGCTTAGGCAACAACTTTCACCAAATTTCCCTTCCCACCCTTAGATAGAAATCTTTCCTTCCACCCCTGAATGCGCCCCAAGATCTTATCCTTTATATAAGAGAAAGCCTTTTGGCGCAACTAGCGTTGTTGCAATGTTTATTTACGGAAGTAGCGCCCTTCGCAACAAATTAGCAAATTTGACACCTCGTCCACACGATCACTGGCCGGACTCGATGACCATGCGACATGTGGCCTCGTCTGGCCCGTGATCGGCCAGATTCTCCTCGTTTGGCTCGTAAGCGGCCGGATACGCTCCACTTCGGCTTGTCCGACCCGTGGGCGGCCAGATACGCTCCACGCCGGCCTTGTCCAACCCGTGGCCGGCCGGACTCCCCTCCACATCAGCCACGTCCGCCCTGTGGGGCAACTGGACGCGCTGCTCCTCCTGACCACACCACACACCCATCCCCTCACCCCTCTAATCCATCACCGCCCGTCATGTCCTTGTCCGCATGCATGCATGCAAGAAATTAGCGCGGGAGGGAATCCAATTCCCTCTGTAGCACCCTCTCGCCATCTATTTAATTGCATGAGAGTGTGATTTCACTTCGCACTCTTGCTCGATTTCTCGTTCTTTTGATTTTGGTTTTTCGAAGACTTATTATTATTTGATGTCGTCATTAGCAATTATTTCAGCAAGTATGTTTCTCCTTGTACGTTATTTATTTTTTAATTTTGTGGTTAGTGAATTAATCGTAGTGAAATTAATCTTACATAATTTATTAGTTGTAATTTTTAGGCATAGTTAATTAGTTACCAAATAATTAATTAGTCATAAGTACATTGTTTTACTCAATTAATTAGTCTAAAATAGTTAGTCGAAATTAAGTCTTAATAAATTAGCAATCATTAATTAGTATTAATATTTTAGTCATATTTTATAAGACATGATTAATTTGTTTTCATTAATTAGTGGTAATTAATTTAGTACTGATAAATTAGCATTACATGACTGAAAAATAGAGAACAGCGAGATGTGCCAAATCTATTAACTACTTGTACTAGTAGAAATTAATACAAGAGACTGAAAATTATTGAACTGATTGGTGAATTTCTAGCATAAAAGGAAGCCTTACGCGCTGCAGCGCGTAATACGACAGTTCGATTTGTACCAGGTCGTGCCCCCTCTCAACGACAGGATGCTACAACGAGTCATCCACTTGTGAGTCTAACTCCTGTCGGAGCAATGTTTGCACTTTTATACCTATATCCTCTGTTCTTACATCAATCCTTTCAGAATGCAGGCAATCGAGGGCGGGCCGATGTGCTGAGGACTGGCGAGCGGTCTAACACGAATGGATTACGACCTGGACGAACTCTCTTCTCTCTCTCTCTCTCTCTCTTCTCTTTTTTCCGAAATTTAAATGACCTTTTCACCGAATTTTGAGGGTTTATATAGCCAGTTTCTGTCGCTAGTTGAACTGACGATTTGCGCATTTTTCAATGCAAATCGCCAATTGAAATGGCGACAGGCAGTTGAAACGGCGACTGTCGCCATTCCAAATGATGACAGACACATATTTTGAATTTTTTTGATTTTTTTTGTAATTATCTTTTACATTAATATTATTTTTTTAAAAAAAATCACAAAGAGCAAGTGTATGATACCAGGGGCCTCCTGGCAAATTTTAACCCCTGTAAAATCATTATGACTTTCCGCATGGTTCAACAAAGAAGAAAAACCTTGTGCACATATTAAGTACAAGAGAAATTGTACAGTACATTCTATTGATAATATATGGTGGTAGTATAATCAAATCTGATCATTGATTTATTAAGGGCATAATAGTCTTTTTTTTTTATATTTATAATTTTCATGAAGGTATTATGAACTTTTCCAACTAGAGTTGAAAATTTTACTCTTGTGTCATGTGATCCCCACATGGGCAATTGCAATTCCACCTCCTCGAGATTCTACTACTCATACTACCAGATGTAGTATAACTAAATCTTAACTAATCTGAATTATTAAATCTTAAAAAAAGATGATCCGTATTGAATTGAGCGTACCTAGAAGAGCTCTAGGAACAAAATAGGGCGGCAATGGATCACCACGTCGAAGGCCTCATTGCGGGATGATCTCATCTGACAGCTCCCCATTAGCCTTGATGCGGTATGATCTCATCTGACAGCTCCCCATTAGCCTTGATGCGGTATGTGACTGATCGCACACATTCCATCAACAATTCCACCCATCTCGAGCTGAAACCCAGCCTTAACATGAGCTACTCCAGAAAGTACCACTCGGTCACAAGCTTTGCTCATATCTAACTTCACAGGTGCAAAACCATCCTTTCCCGTCCTCTTGTTCTGCATATAATGAGCCATTTCGTACGCCACAAGTACATTGTCTGCGATGAGACGACCGGGAACAAAGGCACTTTGGCTTGGGGATATGATATCCGGTAAATACACCTTAAGCCGGTTTGCCAATACCTTCGAAATGATCTTATATAGGTTACACTACACAAACTATTCGGCCTCAAATACCTCAATTGTTGTGGATCTTTCACTTTTGGGATAGGAACTATTGTTCCCAGTGGCGTATAGCTAGTCATGGGCTAAGCCCCAGGCTGGCACAGCTGATGTTTCAAAGAAATTAATATGACCTTTTGATCCTGGCCTTCGAGCTATTGCCCCGACGGCCCGAGGTCAGCTTCGTCTCTGGTTGTTCTTTTAACCACCTTGTCTTAGAAATACAGGGTGCGTAGCGTAATTGAGTTATCAGCAAAAATACAAATCTTGGCTAAAGCGATTGATCACTAAAACAGTGAAACGTGTCTGAGTACGTGAGGCCAAGCTATATGCCAGCCCAGAGCAATGAGATGTGTTTCCGAAGCAAAAAGAAAACGAAAAATGAGGAAACATTTGTCAATTGTCATAGACCTCCAGCCAAAATGGGACGGTATCACTTGGTTGGCCCAAGAGGTTAATTCACTTCCACTGCTACAGCACCCAAACAAGTCTGATGTTCCATATTTCCAGTCCACATGCCACAGCAAAGTCCAAGCCTCCAAGCCACATGCATATGCTCATTACGTTTGCTGCTGCATGCTTCTTCTTCAGAACTGTTGAGGCCAATTTTCATCTCGAATCAATCTCTTTGATCAATGATTTGTTATTGTTACTTTTGCTTTTTCAAGTTTTCATCTCACTTTGTTCGTGAATATACATCGTTTTAGACATTGATGCGTTCTCAGGATACAACTTGGACTGCTAATTCCAACCATAAGTGAGATGCATCGCTATAAAATTGAGAAACGGAGGGAGCATCAACGAGCCAAAGATAGCCACGAACTACTAGCCAGTTGTCCGGATCCTACATCTCTTTACTTCTCCATGGTCCATACGTGTCATGAGTAAGCTATACTTGACGTCAGGCATCAATGGCTTACTTATGCGGCGTTAGTAAACAAGCAAACAACTAATTAACGTCGGTCCATGCATGGCTTCCCACGACAGTCTGGCTCCTCGGTTTTTTCGAGAACACGCAAAGATTTGCACTCGTTTCATTAAGATGAAAAGAGAGAGTTCAACGTTGTCTGGCAAACAAGTTTGTACAGATCTGTTAGGCCAGTCTCAATGAAGAGTTTCATGGCGTTGTTTCCAAGACTGCCATGTCATATGAAATGAAATGAAACTCGAATGAAATACCCACTCTCAATGGAGAGTTTCATTCTACAGTTTCACAGGCATTTAATTTCATGACTCAGAGGGAGTTGGTATTCGTGCCAAGAGAGTTTCATCTAGATAAAACCCATTTCTCCTCTCTCTTCTTAAATACACTGCCATGTCATCTAAAATGCCTATGTGGCAACACATTTAATGAGAATGAAACTATAATGAAACTCCCACTGAGACTGGGCTTATTGACAAATTAGAACTATTTAAAAAACGGATTTTCTAATTTTCAGTTTCCTAATTTATTTTTATCAATTAGTCACCTACAGTTGCACAATACTAAGTCTAAAATTGTAGTATCAGGTGATATGTAATTTTAGCACAACTCTGCTGTAACTTTTAATTCTATTTGTTTTTGTATTTGTATTTGTATTTTTTTTGTATTTGTAAGGTTCATCTAAATTTAGTTTTATCTAGTTTAAATTTTTAATATACATTTTTTGTAACTTTTTTTTCATACCGTTAGATAAAAAAAATAAAGATAGAAATAAATAATTAAAAAATAATAAATTTCAGACGTAGACAATCCCTAAAAAAGACATTGGCTACCTACAAGTTTGCACAAACCTCTATGGTCGGAGCTCCTCGACTGCGTCCTCGCCCGCCTCTCACTTCCCGCAGACCGCGCCTCTTCCGCGCCGTGTGGCGCCGCTCGTGGCACTCCGCCGTGCGTCGGCACGTGCCCTTGTCGTCGCGGCAGCTCCCTTGGATCGCCTTCAGGGACGGCTCCTTCTCCAGCCTCTCCGACGGCGGCGCGCACCAGCACTGCCTCGCCTCCCCCAGAACGCTTGCTACATCGGCTCCACCGACGGCTGGCTCGCCTTCGACTGCACGGACGATGACGCTGGACGCGACCACCACACGTACCGCCTGTACAACCCTTTCACGAACGTCACGGTGTCCCTCTAGGCGCCGAGCTCCATGCCGTCACGGCGGCAAGGTCTCCGACAAGTTCCGGATCTGCAAGGTGCTGGTGCGGTCGACCGCCGATGATGACCTCGTCGTCGCCGTCAAGACGAACAACCGGAACCACCCGGTCATCCTGTGCCGGCCGGGGAAGGGCTCGTGGGCGCCCGCGCCACGGACGATGTCGTACATCCGCATTGTCGACGTGCTGTTCCACGGAAACGGGCTCTACGGGATCACCGGCGCTGAGGATCTCGTCGCCCTCGACCTCGCCGACGACGTCGACGGCAGGTCCACCGTCGCCAACGTCCAGCGCCTCATGGAGCACCCGCCGGGCCACCAATACGACTGCCCGTGGTGGAGCAACGTTGATGGCGGTGAAGAGTTAGACGCGGACGATCGATTGAGTTGGGCGACGATGAGGAGGAGCTGGACGGTGAGGCAGCGAGCGATGACGACAACGGTGACCATCTTAGTGGCGACGCAGAAGGAGCATCAGACGAAGACAACGCCAAACTGCCCGCTGGCGAGGGTGAATTCGACGCAGCGAGCGACAACGGCGACGGCACGATATGCGCTTCAGCAGGTGCGTCCATCTGGCCTGCGGTGGGGTTGGCGACAATGGCGAGGGCCTCGTCTATTTATGCTACAAGGACACCGTGTTCGACGTGAGGTCCCAGGCATCGGTGAAGAGTCTGCCGTGGCGGCCGTCGCCGACGTGTGTTTTCCCGCCGGAGCTGGTGGTTTAACGATCAATTTAGCTAGTAGTGCCGTCTGGTAGCTAGGTAAACATGCGTGCTTCCTGTAGTTAGCCATGCACGGAGCTAAAGGTAATGAGACATTTTGCAATGTAGAATTGAGTAAGCAAATTAGCAAGTAAAATAAAAATTTTAAGCAAACAAAAGCAAATTTCGAGAGAGAATTAATGAGTAGCCGACGTGGTAATTAATTCATCGTGACTGACCGGCCGCGCGTGGCCGGTCATTAATTAAGCTGCTAGCTCATCATTGTCGTCGGATACTTCATCGTGTCAGGAAAATAAAATTGCTTGTTTTGGACTTTCCATGGGATTTTCACCGTTAGTTTTTCACCACACTACTTGGAGCAGTAAAACCGTAAAATTTACCCGGACGTAACGTGACTAACGTCACGGAACTACGGAAGTACTCTAGACGCCAGAAAGTCTATTAGTGCGATTTTCACGTTCGAGTTTTAATTGTTCATGGATATATCATATACGTCCTAGGCACTAGCATCTAGAAAAACAAAACCAAAATAATTGACAATATGTTTACCTGGTATAACGAAAGAACTTGCTTTTGGACAGAACTTCTCAAAAGGGTTTACCACCAGAGTGGCAAAAAAACAGTTAAAACTTGCAGTAAAATTTACTCCCTGACAGTAATCCAAGCAACCAGCAAGCTAAGCATCCATGGCTAATCTCTCCAACAACCAGAGTTACCAAATCAACAGTGATTAAAAGAGGACCCTTTGGCCTTTATGCTGTTGCAGGACAGTCGTGTTGTTGGTCTGTTGTCTTCCAAGCAACACCACTTTTTTACAGAGCAGGCAAACAAAGAGCCTTGCAAACTTGCAGTACAACCACAAGTCAGTGACAACCATGCCCCACCGGCGGAGACCTCAAGGGAGGGCCCACTTGTCAGTGACTGGTACAGAGACTTCGTGCAAGCTTTGCTGGTGCGCGTACCATTTCTGTGGCCAACTACCTGCAGGTTAGATTTGAGCACGCAGCAGCAGCTGCTGCTTCAGCTGCGTGCTTCACATGTGCAGAGTGCAGGTTCCCATTCCACCTCATCGATCAGCCTTGTCAGGCCCCAAGATATCTGCTGGCCTGTTGGTTCTCTAGCACCACTTTCCTTCATTCTGAATCTTTCCCCAATCATTCCAGCCAATGATCCATACAATGTCTCTCTCTCCTAGTAATTGCCAGCCTCTCTCTCTCACACACACAACTGTTCCAAAGGTGGCACTTAGTACTAGTATAACCCATGCATGCATCGACAATTTTGGAGACTTCTCTTGGTCAAGTTTCAGCTGAAATTATATGCATGGACAGACAGACAGACCGACAGACTAGCTACTAGGGTTAGTTGGGAGGTAACATGCGATGGCTGGCTGGAATGCACAGCTCAAATGTGCATGCCACACTCTCAGGACCATGGAACCATCTGATTCTACCAAGAAACGACACTCATAAGGCCCCAAATCACATGGCATTGGGTGGCTAGGATCTGGAATTATATTGTAACTTCTAGTTGTATCTCTCACTTGGCTTTCCCCCAAAACAATGCTTTCTCAAGGTCTTATACATGCAAAAAATTATTGATTGAAAGGCGACTAAAACTCGACAAGTCAACACTGGCCAGAGAAAAGGTTCAATTGTGTACTAACCTCTCCTAACTAACTGGCTATCCTTTGCTCTATTTCACCAAACTGAATGCATGGCCTACTTACTTACTCCCATCAATTGAAGTGATCACTAGGCTGTCAAAGGGGCACGTGGCATGTAGGCCCCTATATAAGGAGCTATAGCTTAGCTAGCTAGCTACCATTGCCATTCCAAGCTGATCACCTCTCCCTACTCAAAGGGAGCTAGCTAGTTCACACATATCATTGTATGGAATGGGCATCAAGTAAGGCTATGACAATGGCGTTGATGATCCCTTTTGCCGTGGTGACAATGATCATGGCGAGCCCGGCAGTGGCTCGGCTGGAGGTCGGGTTCTACGGCAAGACGTGCCCGAAAGCCGAGGAGATCGTCCGCGAGGAGATGATCAGGATCCTCGCCGTGGCGCCCACCCTCGCCGGCCCGCTCCTCAGGCTCCACTTCCACGACTGCTTCGTCAGGGTATACCTAGCAATCAGCGTGCTTTAGTATTCACGCCCATGATCCTTGCATGTTCGCTTGTTCAGAGCTGTGATGCAACGATGTCCGAGTAAATAATGCAGGGCTGCGACGGCTCCGTGCTGATCGACTCGACGGCGAGCAACGTTGCGGAGAAAGACGCGCCGCCGAACCAGAGCCTCCGGGGCTTCGGCTCCGTGCAGAGGATCAAGGCCAAGCTCGACGCCGTGTGCCCTGGCACCGTCTCCTGCGCCGACATCCTCGCTCTCATGGCCAGGGACGCCGTCGTCCTGGTGCGTGCACGAGGCAGATCAACCAAAAGCAACGTTAGATTGCATTTGACATCGCTTGATCACTGATAAACAATGGCGTGTTTGTTTCAGTCCAAGGGGCCGTACTGGGCGGTGCCGCTCGGGCGGAGAGACGGCCGGGTCTCCATCGCCAACGAGACGGACCAGCTCCCTCCTCCGACGTCGAACATGACGCAGCTCATCCAATTGTTCGCGGCGAAAGGGCTCGATCTGAAGGACATTGTCGTCCTGTCAGGTAACTAACCATGCATATGAATGATGCATGCATGAACATCCTGGCTAGCTACCCTACTTTTTCTATCTAACTAATGTACTGTGGCTATGCACCAACCACTTTTACGTACTAATGCATGGCCCAATTAAACGACACAAGGACGTACTACACTAGCTAACACACTTAATTTAAAGCAAAATTAAAAAGAAATTTTACGCTACATTCTACTGGTAGTATATGATGGTAGTACCAATCAAATTTGACTATTGATTTGTTAATTGTATAATAGATTTTTTTTGTATTTATAATTTGGTTTTGTGAAGGTATTATGGACCTTTTCAACTAGAGTTAAAAATATTACTTTTATGGTATGTGATTCTCACATAGTAATTACAAATCTACTCTCTCAGAATTCTACTACTCATACTATCAGATACTCACATGGCATAGAGAGAAAAGTTACCAAAAATTTTGGTCACCAATTTTGCTGTCCATGCTTTGCCCTAAAATCTTACCAAACCTTACCAAATCTATGAGGTATGCCAAATTTTGGCCACACCAACAAAATGGAGGCCAAAATGACTGGCAGAACAAAAAAAAAAGCTCTAACAATAATAGACCTTGCATGCTTAATTGTGTCATGTGCAATTAGACATCCTTCTCCGTGGTTGTTTCCTGGTCAATGAACAATCCGTGATGGATGACGCGAATGCGATCGATGTTTCAAAATCCGAGCTCTAACAATATGTATCATGAACGACGTAGGTGGTCACACGCTGGGGACGGCGCACTGCTCGGCGTTCTCGGACCGGCTGTACAACTTCACCGGCGAGGACAACAACGCCGACGTGGACCCGGCGCTGGACCGGAGCTACCTGGCGCGGCTGCGGTCCCGGTGCGCAAGCCTGGACGACAACACGACGCTGGCGGAGATGGATCCCGGCAGCTTCCTCACCTTCGACACCGACTACTACCGGCTGGTGGCCAAGCGCCGGGGGCTCTTCCACTCCGACTCGTCGCTGCTCACCGACGCCTTCACGCGCGGCTACGTGCAGCGGCAGGCCACAGGGCTGTACGCCGCCGAGTTCTTCAGGGACTTCGCCGCGTCGATGGTGAAGATGGGCGGCGTCGGCGTGCTCACCGGGGCGCGAGGCGAGATCAGGAACAAGTGCTACGTCGTCAACTAATTCGATGCGAGCTGAGCTCTCGTCATGATTATATCGATAAGTACGTGTACGTACGTACGTGATGCGTCTGCTAAGTTTGTGAGCTTATTAGTTGGTCATGACTCACTCTTATGTAACTGATGTAGAGTTGCCGATCGACCGATTGATTTCTTTTTTCAATTATTTTGTTTAATTGTATTAATGCATCGTTCTTATCTTAATCCACATACAGTCATACAGCATTGTGTCCCAAGTTAAGAGCAGTGCTGCTATACACGACCGGTCGCACGCGCGTACGATGCATGGAACCCTTGGAGTCTCTCAAAACCGTTCTACACGAAGCATATCTCGATCAGTGTTCTGATTTTCTGCCGAAAATCAGGCAAACCAGTCTTACCGGTCCTCGGTAGGAATCCAAACCGTCTAAAAAAACGGTTGCTCGAATTTTGCATAAATTTACTTGAATTTGATCTTTTTTAAATTTATAATCCACAAAATTCAAATTTTTATTTGAAAAAACCGGCCGAAGTTTTCCGCCAAACCGGTGTTTTTTATTATTAAAGGGATGCTTATCTCCTCCGATTTCAATTAGTGAAACTAACAACAATATCTTTTAGTGCATATAGTACACGCGGCTACCGTACCACCAAACCGGTGTTACCGGCCCCGGTAGCGAAAACCTGATCTCGATTAAGAGGAACGTCCGAACATGGATGCGTGCCCGTGCTCATATAAACGGGAGACAGGAAGCGAGTTATGGAGTGAGGAACTGATGATGCATTCCAGGAAGCTTTAATTTGCACGCACTTGGCTGTGCCGGCAAGGCATCCATCCAGGGGGAAGGGGAGGGAAGCAGGGTACGCCCGGAGTGCGGCGGCGTTCCGGCGAGGCACGGCATGGAGCGGAGGAGAAGTTCCTGCTACCCCTGGCGTGGTCGGCGTTTGCAACAACGACCGCCTTTGGGTATCTGAAAACCGTCCGATCAGACTTGTGCGGCCCAGATTGGGTGAATCGCAGAGGATTGCAAAGAGAGACGCTCTTCGCATGGGTTAACGGCTTAATGGGCTGGATGTTAGGCTTGTTGGCCCACACGAACGGAGTTAGCACTAAAGGCCCATTAAACCCGCAGAGCCAGCACAGTGGAAATTGAACGCATACGTATACGCGACAGGGCGCCGGCACGGCCGCCGTGACCGGCCTGGTCCTGGGTTCATCGTGCACCGGTGGCCGGCGTCGACCGCGAGGTTCCATTCCTTGCAGAAATATGCAGCAGCAAGGACATCTCTCCCCCACCCCCCTCTCCCTCTCTTACAAGTTACACACGACGGAGGCTCGGAGCTCCTGTCATGAGCTCAACCTGTTAGTGCAAATGCCTCATCCAAGAAGAATTACTAATACGGGGGAGATCCGGTCGAACCTTTTGCGGGGATGCATTACATTGTCCTGGTATTTCTCAGTGAGTACAGTTTCACTTTTGGTGTGTTCATCTCTTGTGTCTTTCTAAGATTTCGCTTGACTTGGTTTGTATCTTGCTGCTTCCTTTCGGTACTCAAGTTGTGCACTGCAGGCATTGAGCGTGCTCCCAAGCGTCTTAAAATTCTCAAGCGTTGAGACGGAGGAGGAAGAAAATTCTCAATCGTCTTAAAATTCTGCCGCACTTCGCCTTGAGCATTGAGACGTGACGAAATGGCTCCCAAGCGTTGGATCATAATCGAGATCGGTCGATATGGTCGGGCAGAGAATGTCAAGGTATTGCAGAATGCAGAATTGAATAGTACCATTAGCGTGTCTTGACTCTTGACAGTTTGATATACTAAGGATGGATCTTTGTTTTTGTCGGCAATTGGTTCCAGAACTTCAATTAATTCCAACATTTTCAACGAACTTCCAACATAACGCTCACCATATATGAGCTCAAGTTGGTGTATGATGCGGAGTAGCAGCGAAGTGGTGTCAGACTGCCTGTTTGTAGGGTTTGGAGGATTGGGCAAAATTTCTCTCTCTAACCAAGTATATTGAAAATTTGGTATACATACAATTTGATTGCCACGCTCTTGTGTCGATGTCCCAAAAACATGATATAAGGAAAATTTACAAACTATTCTCTCTCAAATCCAGAAGGAAGAAAATGTCAACAGCAATACCAACTCAAGGTACGAGGAGGGGCTCATAGATGCCTTGAGGGACAAGAGGTACCTATGTTCAAATAAAGTTTTATTTAGACTACCACCAAATGCTCTTTCTTTCCTGAGCTAAAATGGATCATGAAAAAAAATAGGGAGCTATTACTAGTCGGACGTACGGGTGGAGCGTCCCACCCGTACGGTCCGAAACCGCTATTTCTCAGGCCAATACCAACATGATATGCGCACACGAGCAGAATGAGCACTTGACAGGTGCAAGAAAATTAAAGAAGAGGCAAAGAAGGATGTACAGAGGGGGAGATTAGGCACGACTCATGAGATATTTACTTCAATTTTGAAGAGGATAATGAAGCCCTCTTCTCCGTCCGACGCCACCCTGTAGCAGTCGTACGTCTCCATCTAACACTGCCTAGGAGTGCTTTCGACGGGAGCAGCAAAAGAAGAACGTACGGTCGCAACATTTTTTTTGGTCGCTGCTGCGGCTCGTACCTCCAACGCTGAGATTTTCATCGTACTGTTCGATCACTGTTGGATTAAAGTAACGAAGGTTGATTAAAACCATTGACTCCTATCTGGTTAATTGATGTCCTCAATAGTGGCCCCACACCCCTCAGTTACTTGATTAATTAGAAGATGGCATGGCCTATAGGAATAGGTCCCACCGTGCGGTCCGAAAATGCAACATATCTAGATAACGGTTGCAACATTATCGGATAATAGTTGCAACATCCCTGGACAATCGTTGCAACGGCCCTGGATAACGGTTGCAACATCATCGGACAATGGTTGCAACATCCCCGGACAATGGTTGCAGCATCCCCGGACAACAGTTGCAACATCTTAGAAAAATAGTTGCAACATCCCCGGACAATTGTTGCAACATCCCCGGACAACGGTTGTAACAACCCTAGACAACGGTTGTTGCAACATCATCGGACAATGGTTGCAACATCTCCGGACAACGGTTGCAACATCCTAAGAATATAGTTGCAACATCTCTGGACAACGGTTGCAACATTCTAGGACAATGGTTGCAATATCACCGGACAACGATTGCAACATCTTAGGACAATGGTTGCAATATCCCCTTGCATGCAATATCCCCGGACAACGGTTGCAACATTATAAGACAATGGTTGCAGCATTCCTGGACAACGGTTGCAGCATCTCCGAACAACGGTTGCAACATTTCCAGACAACGGTTTCAATATTCCCGGATAACGGTTGCAATATCCTAAGATAATAGTTGCAACATTATCGGTTACAATATTTTTTTATTTATCATCAATTCTCTAAGAATATATGATAAATAAATCGATTGACTAGCAAATTCGGGCACAAAAAAAAATCAATTTACAAACATTGTGTGACTATGCGTAGATCGCCATGTGCGATGCCTTGTAGACCGACTTTTGGAAACGTGGTCATCGCCTTATCCCTAGCGTTCTGCAGCAACATCCGATGCACTACCTCGCTCCGGACGTATGTACATGGGCATTACCCAAAAACAAAGCATCTGGAAAAAAAAACGCGTTGGAAAAAAATTACAACATCGCTGTGAATAGCATGTAACATTTTTTTTCTACAGATGCAACACTTGCA
Organism: Ampelocalamus luodianensis; assembly: GCA_036346255.1. Classification (NCBI taxonomy): domain Eukaryota; kingdom Viridiplantae; phylum Streptophyta; class Magnoliopsida; order Poales; family Poaceae; genus Ampelocalamus; species Ampelocalamus luodianensis. The sequence goes on along the minus strand of CM070625.1, from coordinate 2,969,955 downwards.
ACATCTCCGAATAACAATTACGACATCTTAGGACAATGGTTGCAATATCTCTGGACAACGGTTGTAACATCTTAAGGCAATGGTTGCAATATCCCAAAATAACGGTTGCAACATCTCCGAACAACGGTTGTAACATCTTAGAACAATAATTCCAACATCATCGGACAATGATTGCAACATCACAAATCAAAAAATAAAGCATTTGAAGGGAAAAAAACACATTGAAAAAAATTATAATATCGCTGTGAACAGTATATAATTTTTTTTTTCATGCAAGTAGGACGCGCTGTAGTTCATGGAGTTACATATGTATGTGTAGCGGTATGAGAATTACATGTGTATGTGTAGCTGTCTGAGTTATTATCTCTCTTGCATGCAAGTGTGGGTGTGTATGTAGCCACGACTCAGTGTGAGTGGAAGCGAGTCCAAAGGCCGGCATTTAAGGCTGCATGTAACTGTACGTACTGCTTTGATTAGATGCAGAGTTTGGGGAAGAAAGCAAGAAGCAACCAGAAGTGGAAAGGAGGTAGAGCGAAGCAGCGTCCGATTTTTTAATCCCATCGTAGGTACGCGTATAAGTATTATCCAAAAAAATATGGATGTGGTACATATTGTTTATGCATAGCACTTTGCGAAAATTCTTATGCAGTAAAGCTACAGACTAAAAAATAATACAGGAATAATAATAGGTTGCAGATGTGAATAGTGCATACATCGTTCACTGGTAATGGAAATTAATCCGATTGATAACTCGATCACCGGAGAAGAACAAAACTATAACAAATTGATCCAGAAAGGAAAGCAGGAGAAACTAAAGAAATCCAAAACTACTTCTGGAAATCAACGGGTCCCTACCCACTCAGCGCTAGCTAGATGAGTTCGGTAGTACGAGCTGCATCATTTTTCATTCGATTGTTCGCCAGAATGTGTCCAAATCAATATCTTCTGAGGCAGTTGGGGAAGAAGGCCCGTTACGCTGTATGACATCTCCTTCAGAAATACAGTTCTGACCCACACCTCTGAATTCGAGAAATTCCAAATCGTTTCAGTATCTATTATGTTTATTAAATTCAGTATGATGAAGGCAAGATTCGTAGTCATAGGCCAATACAACTAACCTAAAAAAAAGATTCAAATATGTGTTGTGGCGACCTGGAGGAAATGGTTCTGATGCAAGGGGTGCAACAGCGTTACAATTTGCATGTCCAACAAACGGTTCAGGTTAGAGCTGGCCAAATGGGCTGTGCATGATGGGCTGGTACGAAGTACGACACTGTTGGTCCGACTCGGGCCGGCACAGCACGATACTATTCACGGGCCGGGCCGGCACGGCATGATAGCTCGGGCCGTACTTGGGCTGGCACCCCGGCACGATGGGCTGGCACAGCACGACACGAATAGTACCGGGCCCAACCTAGCACGACCCAGGCACGGCACGGCACGGCCCATTAGGCACGACACTGTTTGAATATACATATATATTTTTATTTTTATTTATATGATTTTCTTTTCATTTTTAATACTTATATGGTTTTATTTTGTAGTTTTTAAAATTTTATATAGTTCATTTTATAAGTATATATAAATTTATTTTAGTTTTTTTAAATATATATATTTTCTATAACTGTTTTTCAATTTTTCATGTCTTATGAGCTAAATGACAAATGTTTTAACGAGCAAGCTATTTGAACATTAATAAAATTCTATTATATTTTCAATATGGTTGTCTTATTTTTTTTTTCAATTTTCATGTCTACTTATGAATTCTATATATTTTTCTAATTTTTCTGAATTTTTTTGAATTTTTTCATTCTATCGGACTAAATAGGCTAAACGGGTCACATTTGACCCGATGGGCTAAACGGGCCGTACCGGCCCAGCACGGCACGAAAGGGCGATGGACCATGCCTAGGCCGCTACCTTGGCCTATGGGCCGGCCCAGCACGGCACGAATAGTAGCCGGCCGAATGGCCGCCGCCACTGCCTCGTATGCGTCGGGCCGCCATTTGGCCAGCTCTAGTTCAGGTACATGATTATCACCAGCTGGATCCAAGTCTCTCAACTGCTGAAGCACACATTATATTGCCATATTTGAATGCATGCTAGCTGTGTATAAATCAATGATGAGTAAAAAAGTTGTATAGAACCGGCTTCTAACCTTGAAATGCTGCCTGGTGATCACAAGTGTTTTGTGGTGATGCACCTGACATTGGATTGGATGGACTCCCAGCAACATTGTTCTTCGTAAAAATTGTTATAGGATGATTGTCTTTCATCACATAATGAAATCCAACACTCTCCAATTCATTGTACGCTTGCTCTTTCAGCCTATCCACGAAAGCCTGCATCCAAATCAAATACTAACTTAACCGGGGTATTGTTAATAATGCAATTAATCGCAGCAACAACATGATTTTATAAATTCACATGTTGAACCTTTTGTGCTGGATCAAACTTTTTTCTTCTTCTGAAAAGTGGTCTCCCCTGTTTCTATTAGAAGAAACCACAATACAGAAGTTCACAGATTAAACCAAAAGTAAACGAAAGCCACAAAGGAGGTTACAGCCAAAGCTACGAGATACATTTTCCACCATACCGGCTGAGAACAGCAAGTAGAAAAACTGAAGACAATCTAGAAAGTGACGCGCTGATCACCACCAGAACCTGATTCATCCTTCTGCTTCCTGATCCATGGTGTCCATCGTCTTCTCGCCCCAAAAACCTCCATCACCACCTGGCTTATCACCTTAGCGCCCTTAATGAGCAGAGCAGATCATGGTCGTCCTCCTCATTCTGCAATTTGGTCCAGAGCTTAATACAGCAGAAAATATCGAAAATCACCAACACCGGTTCTGAAGGCCATTTTTGCTGGAAGTAGGCTGCATTGCGCACCTTCCAAATGCTCCACATAGTAGCTGCTAAACCAACTAAAACCGATTTCTTTGTCCTCCTTTATAAAGGGCAAGAAAAGATGATTGATACTCTCATTCAGTCCACAGTAGACAATTCAGATCCCCTAACCAACCTCTATGGATAAGATTATCCTTAGTAAGAATCTTCTGCTTAAGAACCAACCACATGAAAATCTTAATCCTCCGAGGCATTTTCAACCTCCAAATGAAATGATATGGAAAGACAAAATCTTCATTTCTTAAAGCAAGATAAAAGGATTTCACAGAGAAATCTCCAGATTTTGACTACATCCATACCAATTTGTCACTGTCACTACTTAACTTTAGACCACCACATTCCTTTAGCAAATGCTGCCACAAGATTAAGTTTTCTCCAAGCAAGATCCTTCTACACTGAATGCACCTCACTCCTCTAGCAAAAACAGTTGCCACTGTAACTTGTTTATGGTACACTAGGTTGAATAACCTAGCATATTTCACATCAAAGGGAGCACTCCCTGTCCAAACATCCTCCCAGAATCTTGTTCTATTACCATCTCCCAACTTCCTTTTACAACAAGAGAAAAAAACATCTTTAATCTCCATCAATCCTTTCCAAAAGTAAGAATCTCCAACCTTGGCTTTCACTTGAGATAGAGTGCTTTTAATTAAGTACTTGTTTTTTTTTTATAATATCTTGCCAAAGACCCTCTCTATTTTTCAACCTCCACAGCCATTTACCTAAAAGAGCTAACTTCATAGCCTTCAAATCCAGAACACCTAAACTGTCGCGACCCTGAGGCACGAGGACCCCGGGACCGCACTGTGTAAACTACACTAGTCCCATAATCAGTAGCTAGTGCACACAATCAAACAAGAGATGATAACACATCCATACAATCGTCACTATATTAACAAAATTTTGAGTTGATTACAAAAGAGGCACCAGGCCTAAAGCAAAAAACAGTGGAAATAAAAGAACAGGTCGGGCCACCCGATTCACCACAGGCTATCGGCTGGGGGCGCATCCTAGTCGTCCAGGACCTCCTGGTCCTCTGCGAAGACCTCTTCACCTGCTTATCAACAAGCAAGAGTGAGCACAACAACCGTACTCGCAAGTCAAACCCGTCAAGTAACAGATTAATACATACAAGGATTTAACAAAGGAAGGCGTATAGAGTTAATTTGCACAAAGCCAAGTTTCTTTTCAACTATTTGTATTAAGTTTCAAGCAGTCTAAACCATAACTAAAATTCATTTTCTAACACAGGTTTTGTAGTTAGATAACATTCACAAGAGTAGAGAAGGATATCCTCCTATCACAAGGCTTCCCGCTAAAAAACCCATTGGATGGAGATCCAAAACAGCTTTAAACTAAGCACTTTGAAAACAAAACCAGAAACCTAACTTGGAGTAGCTTTGCCAGCATGTCCATGACTGTGGACACAGCTATTCGAATAGTTTTACACTTTGCAGAGGTTGTACAACTTTACCCATAAGAGATAATCACTTATACTGTCCGCTCACACACTTTCGAAGATGTGCGACTAAGAGATTATCACAAGACCTTTACAATGCGCCATCCCACCGTAGTCCTACCTTGCTAAGGTTTCGTTTCCATTGGGCTAACCACCCATCGGATTCAAGCCCCCTCTTGCGTCATGTGGGAATACATGAAAGTAGATTGTGAAAGACACCCACGCAACCGGATAGCACAACCGCGGTGAGATATTGCAGATTAGTTAGCCAAGTCCTACCCATTCAGGACATGTGGTAGTACGGGAAGACATAGCAAAATACACTCGAAGACCGGTCCTTAACTGACCTGGGCGACCACCAAAAGAACCCTGGGCTTTGACCATAGAAATGGATCGATCCCGAGTATGAACATGCACCCAGCCAAACATCCATTTCGCCCAAGTCCAAACTGATTTTCACTTCCATTTACCACATCTAAAGCATTTTAGAAAAACTCCATGGTACTGACCATACCACAGCGATAATTGAAAACAGAGTTGAGCTTTTGGCTAACTTCCCCAAATCAAATGCTTTTGAGCTAAGCTTCGGCTAAGCATAAAGTTTTGCAACATGTTCTAGTTTATACTAATGTACCAACTAGCTTTTAACTAAGGTATCAAGGGTGGTCCAAACGACGTTCAAGTTTGGGTGTACAAAGGCAATAGGAATAACTATCAAGTTAAAATAGGGATTTAAAGTACTTAAATTGAAATACGCATGCAGTAATAATTTGAAACAGAATGTATATAATTTGAAATACCTGGTTCAATATGATCAAGGGTATGACTTGCCTTACTCGAAAGCTTGCGGGTCTGCCTCTTCAGCGTACTCTACTTCCCCGGCGTCGTTGAAGTCTACACGAGAGAACAGAGCGGGATCAAATAAAGCCCAAATAAAGATCCAAATGAAATTCAACTCAAAAAGCTTAGAGAAGGAGGTCCAACGGTGGAAAACTATAGGACGAGAGCAGGGAAGAAGAAGTGTTGAGGTGAAAATAATTGGAGTGGAAAAGGGCAAAAGGCTCCCTAGTGCGCTATATAAAGAGGGGCTAGGAAAACTGGATGACAAGGATGGAGTGGCAAGAGCAGGTAAGCAAGGGGATGGGAGTAGGTAAGAGAGGAGACAAGAGGGAGAGATGGTTACAACAGAGGTGACAGCATTTAATGCAACACAACAACATTTAATGCGCGAAGACTTCTGCAGCTAACGTGCGGGAAGGAGAAAGTGAACATGGCTAGTTGAAGAAGAAAGGTTGGTCAAGGTCAACGGGGAGGTTGAGACCAAGAGGGAGGTCCAACCGAAAAGGTGGTCCTGGGGAGGGGAGGTCCTGAGGGAGGAGGTCCTGAGGAGGAGGTCCTGCGGGAGGAGGTCTTGCAAAAAGGGCAGTGGCGACCAAAAGGGTGGTCTTTGCAAAAGGGGCAGTTGCGACCAAGAGGGTCATCTTTGCAAAAAGGACAGTGGTGACCAAAAGAATGGTCTTTGCAAAAAGGGGAGGTCATGACTAAGAGGAGATCGTGACCAAGAGGAGGTCATGACCAAGAGGAGGTCATGATGGAAAGCAACGGGCTACGCCCAAGGAGGAAGGAAGGTCCAAAGAGAGAAGAGGGCCAGAACTGAAAAGAAGGAATTCAAACCTGAGTTTGAATTACGGACAACAAGGATTGTTTGAAACACAAACCTGAGCTTGAGATAAGCTAGGAGATTTGAAACTAGGGATAGAAATACAAACGAAGGAGACCGAAAACCAAAAAACTTCAACAAACTCGAAGCTAAACCAAAAAGAATTAGTTGAAGTTTGATTTACTCAATTAAATCACTTTTAAAATTTCAGGTTTTAAGCTTTGACAAATCAATAAACCAAATGGTTAATTTTATTTTGAAAACTTCAAAAAAGCTTAGAAAAACAGGGTGTTACAAACCTACCCCCTTAAGGAAATCTTGACTCTGAGATTCAGACTTGGCCAGCAAAGAGGTGGGGATACTCGACCTTCAGATCTTCTTCTCGCTCCTAGGTGGCTTCTTCTTCTGAGTGATTGCTCTACTGGACTTTGTATGAACGGATGGCCTTGCTTCTGGTAATACGCTCTACGACATCCAGAATCTTGATGGGCTGCTCCACATAGGTGAGGTCTTCTTGAAGGTCGATGCTCTCCAGAGAAGCTTGCTCTGTTGGAACTCAGAGACACTTCTTGAGCTGCAAGACGTGGAAGACGTCGTGCACTACCGCCAAGGAGGTCGATAGCTCCAACTGATAAGCGACTTCACCTCTTCTTCCCAAAATCTTGTAAGGTCCAACAAACCTTGGCACGAGCTTTCCCTTGGTCTGAAATTTTCTTACTCCTCTGAGTAGATTTACTCTGAGATAGACAAAATTGTCTATCTCAAAGGACAACTCTCTGCGACGATTATCAGCATAGCTCTTTTGTCGGGATTGAGCCACTCTCAAATGTTCTCTTATCAGCCTTACTTTACTTTTAGCATCCTTTATCAAATCAGGTCCAAAGAACTGGCGCTCCCCAACTTGATCCCAGAGGAGAGGGGTTCTGCACTGTCTACCATACAAGGCTTCAAACGATGACATCTTCAAGCTAGCTTGATAGCTGTTGTTATAAGAGAACTCGGCATAGGGAAGATTCTGATCCCAACTCTTTCCATAGTCTAGCTCACAAGCTCTAAGCATGTCTTCCAGAACTTGGTTCACACGCTCTATCTGCCCATCGGTTTAGGGATGATATGTTGTACTGAAGTTGAGTCTTGTCCCTAAGGCTTCATGCAAGCTCTTCCAAAATCTGGACGTGAACTGTGAACCTCTGTTGGACACTATCCTTTTGGGCACTCCATGCAGACAAACGATCCTGACCATGTACAGCTCTGCCAACTCGCTGCTCTGGTAGGTGGTCTTAACGGGAATGAAGTGTGCCACTTTGGTCAAACGGTCGATCACGACCCAGATGAAATCACAATCCGATTGGGTCCTAGGTAAATCAGTGATGAAATCCATGCCGACTTGTTCCCACTTTCACTCGGGAATTGCAAAGGTTGCAACAGACCAGTTGGTCTTTGGTGCTCTGCCTTGACCCTTTGGCATATGTCACAGTGTGCTACGAACTTGGCGATTTCTCGCTTTATACTGACCCACCAATACTTTTTCTTGAGGTCCTGGTACATCTTGGTACTTCCAAGGTGGATGGAGTAAGGTGATTCATGAGCTTCCTTCAGAATTAACTGCTTTGTCTCTTGGTTGTCTGACACACAAATACGGTTGCCGAACCAGACGGACGGTGCCTTGCTCATCCTCAGCAAAACCTGGGGCTTTGCCTCTTCTCATGTTCTTCCTGATTTCTTGGATGTCTTTATCTTCTTTCTGATGCTCCATGATCTGACTTTGAACGGTTGACTCAACTTCCAACATGTTTACACAACCTTGGTCGATAATTTCTAAGTTTAGACGCCTCAGCTCTTCATACAACCTTGGCTGACTTGCTTGTACCAACATGGTGTTGCAATACCCTTTTCGACTTAGGGAATCTGCCACCACATTTGTTTTACCGGGGTGGTAATGGATTCCGAGGTCATAATCCTTTATGAGCTCTAACCATCTTCTTTGTCTGAGGTTGAGTTCCGACTAAGTGAAGATGTACTTCAAGCTTTTGTGATCCGTGAAAATCTCATAGCGATTACCGATGAGGTAATGCCACCAAATCTTCAAGGCATGCACAATAGCAGCTAGCTCCAAATGGTGCGTCGGGTAGTTCCCTTCATGAGGCTTCAACTGGCGAGACGCATAAGCTACAACCCTTTCTTCTTGCATCAGCACACAACCGAGGCCCTTGTTGGACCGGAAAGGCGACTAGAGGGGGGGGGGTGAATAGGAGCACGATCAAATTTTTCACCAACGATCGAATTCAATACGAATCTCACTCCAATAGCTATGAAAGCTATGAAGATCAATCAATCATGCACAGCGGAAGACTTGTATTGAATCCAATCAAAACCCCGAAGCAAAATCTTCAGAAACTCAGATCAACAAGTCTCGGGCGGTCTGACCTCTCACGGGGGCGGTCAGACCGGTCAGCCTAGCGGTCGGACCGATCCTAGCGGTCGGACCTCTAAGATGGGCGGTCTGACTGCTCCTGACGATGAACAGGAGACAGAGCAGAAAATAGCCCAAAACTAAAACTAAAATCGGTCTAACTTTTGATCTACACAGCCAAACTTGTCCAAATTTGGAACACACCTTCCTAAGGATATTAGGAACCTATTCCAAGCAACGATTAAGTAGATCCATATCAAAGTTTTGACCTTTTTCCATTTTACCGAAGGAGGGTTTAAAACCGAGCAAAAACAAAAACTTGATCTTGAGACTTGCTCGTGGGTGATTGATGATCAAGATGATCCTAGATGTGTTTTCACATGTCACAGAAATCTAGATCAAGAGAGGAAACCAAGCAAAAACTCACGGATCAAAGAAACCCCCAAAATCTCAAATAAAGAGGATGAACACAAAAACGAAATAGAGATTCATCTTGTGAAATCTAATTGGATTGATTTGGATAGGTGGATGATTGATGTTTACAGCCACTCCAATCTAGGAGGACAAAGCTCACCACGTGAGCACACACTCAATCCAATCCCTAAACCCTAGCTCTCCCTTTCTCTCCTCAAAACCCTAAAACCAAATAGGGCACACAAGGGGTTTTGGCTGGCTCTCCTTTGGCTTGAGCAACCCTAGCAACCATTCCAACACCCCCTATTTATATGGAGGCTAAGCATCTAGGGAATATACCATTAGGGCACCCATTAAACCCTAACACACAATGGGTTAACACACACGCACGCATTTTAAAGCGCCGTCTTCATCTCCTCTTGACCTAATCCGCTTCTCCACGCACCGTCTTGCGCCGCGGGTTAGCAAAAGGTCACCAAGGCGGTATTTGGTAAGATTACCAAAATACCCCTTCTCGGTCCTTCTCCGAAGACCGAGTCCAATCTTCGCGAAACAGTCGCATGCTCCACCACGTGTAGGTTGATCCAGCGGCTCTCATCATGTCGGCAAGTCTCTCCCATCCGGCTCCCACCAAACCACCATGGCACTTGCACCACCCCGCGCCGCTTGAGCCAACCCGTCGCCGAGAATCGCCTGTCGGTCACCCTTGTCCATTTCGCACCACGCTTGAGTCCAATGACTTCACCCGCATCGTCGATCGTTACAACCTCGCTCTCCAAGCCTAGTCCGATCATCCTCGCCAGACCGTCGTTGACCATCAAGCAACCTGCACAACAATAGACAAGCAAATCGAATCCGGGAACAAATTCTTCACAACTTGACCCACGTTAGTCAAAACATGCATCATGCAACACATATGCACTGAAACCCATGAGATTGACCTAACAAGCAAACATCGCCGCCACACGGGACGACGAACAAGTCAAAACCGGTCAGACCGCCACCCTTGGCCGGTCCGACCGCTCCTCTGGCCGGTCCGACCGCCAACCAAAGGCCGGTCTGACTGCCCCCCAGGGACTTAGCCAAAATCCCAACTCTGAAATCCGCAACCTCTCTGAAAATTTCAAACGAATAGAACTTTTGCCTAAAGGCTCCAAAAATTATGGGACCAAGTGCAGTAGAATCTCCTCACTTGCCTACACCCTCTATTTTTGGCCTAGCTCAAAAATCCAATACCACTTATATGGCCGGTCGGACCGCTCATCAGACGCCGGTCAGACCGCCACACAACCGGTCAGATCGCTCCCATGGCCGGTCAGACCGCTCCCCCGCGGTCGGCCGCCATCCAATTCACCAAGAGGCATGCTCGACCGCCACCAAGGCCGGTCAGACCGCTTGAGACCTGACAGAACCTGAACTTTGCCGAAAACGCGTGTTTCCGCAAACCTTCAACGTCATTGCCAATTATCACATTGACGAGGATCTAAATAATCCTCATTTATTTACTCCATAATCAAGAAATATGACGTCACAAGACATACCCCTTAAAATATCAAAAGGGAAGAACTAGTCAGGAAGTCGTAGGATACCCTACGACTACCCCCTGGTCGTAAGCTCTTCTACGACCATGGTATAATCGCTACGACTATCCCCTGGTCGTAAGCTCTTCTACGACCATGGTACAATCGCTACGACTACTACCTAGTCGTAAGCTCTTCTACGACTATGGTATAATCGTTACGAGTACGTCTGGTCGTAAGTTTTTCTACGACTGGGCCTGCTACAGGTTCCTCACGACTTACTGGACCCACCCGTTTGATGGCCCATTAAACAGTGAGAATCTAAGCAGTCAAAATATGCAGTTATCTTTGACATAACTGCAGATAATTCTCACTATCTCTGACTGGCAACTGGTTGACAGCATGGGGAGGTTACTACTCCGGTAATTACTCTCATTATTACATAATGATGAGCGACTAATTAGCCTGGAATGACAACGTCCACTATTGCTTAGTATAAATAGGTATCTGTTAGAGATAGAAAGGAGGGGCTTTTGGAGAAGAAACAGAGCCTTTTCTGGAGAACAGTTAGGGAAATCCTTATTCGATTGTAATCCAGAGAGCAAATACAAGATACACAGGAGTAGGGTTGTTATTCTCACCGGAGAAGGCCCGAACCTGTATAAAAATCCCTGTGTCTTCTTCGTCTGCATGATCAATTGTGGAGACCCCCCGAATCAAACAATCTTTACGTAAGATCGGTTCTAAAACACCGACAGTTGGCACCGACCGTGGGGATCATCTGGTAATTCCTTGTCAACAGTTCTTTCTTTTCTCTTTGATGCTATCATGGCAGGAGAATGGAACGAGGAGAATTGGTTCGACTTGGCCGATTACGCAGACATCGACATGGATGCCGGTTTCGACTACGAACCGAGTATCGAATCTTCTGATGATGTTGCCGTCTCTGGAGATCTTCTATCAGATCTCGGAGACTGCACCATTGCTGGAGTCGAGGAGGGATCCTTATCCCCCACGACAGTACGCCCAGTCGAGAGACCAATTTCCTCGGAGGGCAAGGGTCAATCTGATCAGCAACAGGTCTGTATCAGGGCAAACTCGCAACACAACGAGAGCTTTTCCTCCAAGTGTTCGAGTCCCCCCAAGGCAGTATGAGTTAGCAAGACAAGTTCTGGAAGCCATCATCCCGGGGCTCCATCGACATCTAATGATCCTCTCTCTCCGAGTGTTTCCGCAGGGAAGAGGATCGAACATACTGTTCATTAAAATTCAACCATCCCAACGCAGGAGTCACCTGCAGACCGAGACGGTTATAACCCGGAGTTCCCCTACCTGGAGGGGTTTACTCCAAGTCGCCAGATGGTGTCGCTCGACCACTCCTCAAGTGAGGAGATCTCGAGCGCAAGTGGAAGTCATCCACGGGAGGTCTTCGTCTTTCCCTCTGATAAGGATCGTTCTCCTAGAAGAAGGATTGGACATGCTTCCCGCCGAGCATACTCTGCACCACCTCGTCGTAATGGCAAGGACACCACGACTGGCGAACGAAATGAACACTTTGATGAACGTGCGGGACATCCTCAACATTCTCGCACTCCATTAAAGCCGGTTCGGTCCAAATGCACCATTCGAGGCAACTCGACGGAAGAAAACAATGGCTCGAAAGAACCTCCCCGGGCGCTTATTTCGATCGGGAAGCTCAAGAACTCCAAGACATTAATGATTTGGTTGGAAAACCCACCAAGAACTCGCCGAGCACCGTGTTATGACCTTTTGCCGAGGAGATTGCGCAAAGCCGTGACACGATGGCCAAACTCGAGCGACGGGGTCGACCACAACCATGAAGTCGTAATAGTGCAGCTACTTCTTCTGCCAGCCGTTCAGGAAACTCATCGCATGGGAGGCAGCACGACTCTTCCTCATGTCGTTTTCTCGACATGAGAAAAATGCCACACGCCCACGGGAGAGGTGATCTTTCACCACTTCACGACAGGCGACGCCGGCGGCAAGCGGGGTACGAGGAGTATTTCCCCCGTAAAACTGAGGCTCATTATAGGCCTAGTCCCCCCATGGCTGGGTATCGATGAGTTCGATCACCCGGTGACATTAACCCTTCGTTTCTGCAAAAAAGAAGACAAGAGGTTATCTCGGGGTGTCGGGCGTTCTCGCCTGACCTTCGAGCGGTTCGTTGGTCGCCTCGGTTTCGACCAACGAATATGGAGAAGTTCGATGGAACTCAAAACCCCATCGAGTTCCTCCAAATCTACACTACAGCTATCCGAGCTGCAGGAGGAGGAGAGCATGTCATGGCGAATTACCTTCCGACTGTGCTCAAAGGATCGGCGCGATCATGGCTTCTAAACCAGCCATTTGAGTCGATCTACTCGTGGCAACACCTCTGTGATCTATTGCTGGCAAATTTCCAAGGCACTTACAATCGCCCAGGAAAGGAAGATGACCTGCACCGGATAAGACAGAACAATCACAAAACGCTACGACAATTCATCAAGCGCTTCAGTCAGGTTCGAAATTCTATTCCGGAAGTTTCTGACTCATCTGTGACCAGGGCTTTCAAGCAGGGAGTTCGTAGCAGAAGAATAACAGAGGACATCGCTTTACATCCACCTGCCACTGTCGCTGAGCTTTTTGAGATAGCTGATAGATATGCGGCGGCTGCTGAAGCAGTCGAATGGAACAATACCATCGATCTCAAAGAAGGCATCCCTCAGGAAGCAGGCGAAAGTGGCAAGAAAAAGGATAAAAAGGCTAAGAAATCCAAGAACAAGGCGAAAAATCAAAAGTCTCCAGTTGCCAGTTCTAAGGAGGTCCTAGCCGTGAGTGATAAGGAACCACGCAACCCCAAGCAAAATCCCGATCAGGGTAAAGGTAAACGCCAAGATCGGAGAAATGACAAACCCAGGTGGTGTCCTTTTCATAAAAAAGAAGGGCATGGCCTTCGTAACTGCCGAGTTTTCTTACGGAAACTCGAAGACTATTATTCTGGCAAAGGGCCACTTCCTATTCTTGAACAGGTGGGCCAAACCATTAGACAAAAGGAGTCGGATGATGAGGAGATGCCGTTCCAGGACCCGCAACACACAATTGATCACATCTATGGGGGGTCTTCGGCATACGAATCACGGAGACAGCTGAAAGCAGTCGAACGTGAGGTAAACACAATCGACTCCCCTCTTGTCAATAAATTACCGAAGTGGTCAGAAATCACCCTTGCTTTCGAGAAAGGTGATTGTCCAATACCTTCGACTAGACCAGGTCAATTTCCGATAGTGGTCGAACCCACCATCAACAATTGTCGAGTTAATCGAGTTTTAGTTGATGGTGGAAGCTCGTTAAACATACTGTTTACGAGTACCCTGGACGAGATGCAAGTACCCAGGACAAAGGTAAGGCCGGTACGATATTCATTTCATGAAATTGTACCGGGGTCTTCGGCCAAACCCATTGGCCAAGTTTCTCTTCCTTTAACGTTTGGATCATCAAGCAATTTTAGGACAGAGAAGGTCTCCTTTGATGTAGTCGATTTCGATACGGCATATAACGGTATACTCGGACGACCTACTTTGGCCAAATTTTTGATAGCTACTCACTATGGGTACCAATGTCTTAAGATGCCAGGTCCCAAAGAAGTGATCACGATATATTGTGACAAGAAGATGGCGCATTCCTGCGACCGTCGTTCCCTCGAGATGGTTGGACAACTACCAACTCGAGATTTAAAGTCACCTTCGACTAGCAAGTCGAAGCCTAAAGCTGCACCTAAGCCGAACGACCAGGTCAAAGAGGTTCCTCTGGACGCAGAGGAGCCCTCGAAGACTGTTCGCATTGGGGATTCTTCTGACCCCAAATAGGAAGACGCCTCATCACTTTCCTCCGAGCAAACGATGTCTTCGTGGCAAGCATCCGACATGCCCGAGTCCCAAGGAATGTGATCGAGCACGAGGCTAGCTTTACGGCACGATAAACTACCCGTAAAACAAAAGTTACGAGATTTGCCCCGATCGGCGAGATGCTATTAGGTCGAATTGGACAAGTTGCTTAAAACAGCTTTATAAGAGAAGTCAATCACCCGCAGTGGTTGGCCAACCTCGTAATGGTTAGAAAGTCTAACGGCAAATGGCGTATGTGCGTGACTTTATCGATCTTAATAAAGCTTGTCCAAAAGATGATTTCCTTTACCTCGCATCGATCACCGTTGACTCTCTCTGCAGGATGTGAAATATTGAGTTTTTAGATGCATACTCGGTTATCATCGATTAGTATGCATCGAGAAGATGAAGAAAAGACCGTATTTATTACACCGTTTGGAGTATTTTGCTATGTCAAAATGCCATTCGGCCTAAAAAATGCTGGAGCTTCTTTTCAACGTTTGATGCAAACGACTTTTGCTCCTCAACTAGGCCGAAACTTGGAAGCCTATGTTGATGACCTAGTCATAAAAAGCACCAAACGACTCAAACATGTCACAGACTTGCAGGAGACTTTCGACAACCTCAGAAAACACCAATTGAAACTAAATCCCGAGAAGTGTGTGTTCGGGGTCTCGTCAGGAAAATTGCTTGGATTCCTGGTTTCTGAACGAGGAATCGAAGAAAATCCCGAAAAGATCAAAGCCATCACTCAGATGCGCCCCCCGACCACGAAAAGAGAAGTCCAAAAACTCACAGGGTGCATGGCGGCGTTATGTCGTTTCATAGCACGACTGGGAGAAAAAGGACTGCCTTTCTTCAAACTTCTAAGGAAACATGAAGGTTTCGAGTGGTCAGAAGAGGCTAACCTAGCCTTTGAGGAAGTCAAGAGGTATCTTATGAGTGCTCCAGTCCTAGCTTCCCCGAAGCTAGGAGAAACACTCTTAATTTACCTAGCTGCCACGCCACGAGCGATAAGCGCATCTTTGGTCGTAGAACGTGAGAACGTACAACGACTAGTATACTACGTGAGTGAGGTTTTGCGGACCTAGGAGCATTACCCTCGTGTTCAAAAACTTCTTTATGCCCTCCTCATGTCTTGAGGAAATGCGGCATTATTTTGAGGCGCACAAACTAGTTTGTTGTCCCGAGTTTCCTTGGGAGCGATCCTCGAGAATAGAAAAAATGGGGCGCATGGCAAAGTGGTCGATCGAACTTGGGGCGTTCGACATCCATTTAAATGTCGAACGGCCAGTAAATCCCAGATCTTGGCGGACTTTGTCGCGAATGGACAAATCTGAACTTGTTCAGATCCCGCGACGATTCCCACGATCGGTGGATGATGTACTTTGATGGGTCACTCACGTTAAGTGGCTCAGAAGTGGGGTGGTCTGGAATCTCTCTGGGAGAAACCTTAAAGTATGCCATACAATTAAACTTTCGTGCCACTAATAACGTGGCGAGTGCGAAGGTTTGCTAGCTGGTATCACGAGTGCGAAAAGCACTCTCGATTCGACGATCGCTCGTAAGAGGAGACTCTCGACTAGTTGTGAATCAAGTCGAGAAAGGAGTACGGTGCTCCAACTCGACTATGTCCGGTACCTATCGGAGTGCGAAAGTTAGAAAAGCACTTTTTGGGCTTTGGTACAATTTATTCCTCGAAAGGATAATTTCCTCGCGAGACCAAGTGGCTCGTCTAGCTTCCTCCCGATCCTTAGTGCAGAAAGGGTGTTTTGGAACACCTTGAAAACCGTCTTTAATCGATTTAATGGAGGAGCCTTCACGTGAAACGACCTCTCTAGAGTGCGAAGATACATGGATGACACCCATCTACGAGTATCTTGATGGGTTCCTTACCCGATGGCGATATAGAGTCGATCGATTATCGAAAAGCCAAAATGTATACTTTGGTGAAGGTGTTCTTTATAAAGAGGAACCAAGGGGTGCTCATGCGATGTATTCAGCAAAGCAAAGGATTAAAACTCCTTCACGACATACACGAGGATGTGGAACTCATGCTTCCTCTGAGAACCGGTTGGTAAAGCTTTTGACAAGGTTTTATTGGCCATGACCCTCTACGATGCCAAGGAGATGGTTAAAAAATGTGTCTGATACCGGTTTCATAGCCTGCAAATACACCAACCACTCGAGCGTTGCAAACAATTCCTCTGTCATGACCTTTTGCAACTTGGGGTCTTGATATCCTAGGACCGTTACCGAGCTACGGGAGGTTTGAGTTCCTTTGTGGCTATTGATACATTCACAAAATGGATAGAAGCGAACACGTGGATCGATAACAACTGAGCGACAAAGCGGTTCATGATGAGATGCGTGATCACTCGATTTGGAGTACCAAGTCGAATTATCACGAATAATGGTAAACAATTTACAAGCGCAAAATTTGGGAATTTTGCGACGAGTTGGGAACTTCGTTTATGTTACGCTTACATGCACACCCCAAAGCAACAGAGCGAGAGAGCGAATGGCCGATAATGAAGGGAATCAAGACCGAGTCTTCGATCGGCTTGTAAACGCTCGGGGCTTGGGTGCAGGAATTACCTTCGTGATTATGGGCAATTAAATGCGGCGACTAGCCGAGCTACGGGAGAAACACCTTTCTTTCTAGTTTTTGGTGCCGAAGCCATGCTTCCTCGTAAATAAAGATCAGTCGTAAAGAGTCGACAAGTTTCACGACTGCGTCTCAAGAACATCTTGAGCGAGATGACATCAACTCGCTCAAGAACGAGGAACAAAGCTTTATTCCGTTCGCGGTCTACCAACAAGCCTGCGCGAATACTACGATCGTAAGGTCCAACCTCGCAGCCTCGCTGCAGGTGATTTGGTATTGAGACTTATCCAATCCCAGTCTAATCGGAACAAACTTTCCCCCAAGTGGGAAGGTCCTTACACCGTGGTCGAAGTAACGCGTCCGGGATCTGTACGACTTGCAATGGAAGACGGCCGTTGTAACACCCCATCTCAGCATTGAGCCTGGAATGCTACTAAAATTAAATTAGACTAAACTAAACTAAGACCAATTACAAATTTTCGGCAAAACCTCCTTTGTATAGTCAACAATACCGAGGTTCCAACAATTAATCATGGCACTTATCAATATCTTCATAATCAAGGTTACACAAGCTTGCAAGATGATCGAATAAACAAAATCCAGACTTGCTATTCTCATTATCACAATTAACATAAATACTCAAAACCATCTATGAGTGATTCTCAAACAGTTTACTTAATCTTGATGTGTAATTAAATGGCAAGCGCCTTATGGTCGTGAGGTAGTGAGTGCATCCAACATCTACTCCCTCCCATGCATGTCGTTCTGCCAGATTGTACCTAAAACATATCAAAGCAAGGGTGAGCTCAAAGACTCGACAAGTATCAACAAGGCTATAAACAAGAACACAAGCATAGCAACAATGATCCATAATAACGTTACACTAATCATAGCTTTCATACTCATGGAATGCGATCAATGCAATGCACCTTTTGAACTTTATCTCTTTTCGCATTTTACGGTGTCATGCGGGGTATACGATCGTCGATGTATACCCTGCACGCGCCCTCCTGGCACGGGGACCAAGAGCCTATACACCACATGTATAGGGACCTTTGCCCATCATCTCTATGATGGGGACCTCTTTATTCATTGCCCACATTCCACGAATGTAGGGGACCTCAAGCCCGTCATCTACATGACGGGACCTCGAACATGCATAGTCACCACGTGACCAATCCTCCAATATGATTGCATGATGCACATGAACAAAACTTTAAACCATCATACATATGGATTCACAACAACGACGTGCATGAATAAACTTATTCATACTTCTAGCATTCCTCATCATTGACATTCTTAGCATTCTAGTATCCATGAATAGCACATATATTCATAATACTAGCAAACATGAACAATCCTTCATGAATAATAATTAATCATATCTCAAATATTTACCATCCTGAATCATACATGTCACACTATCAACCTTGCATGGTTAGTACACATCAAAGTACTAGCACCTTCTATCAAACATTCATACATATTCTCTCAATCAGTACTTGCATTCACTAGGATAAAATTGGAACTCATCACAATAACATCAACTTTAACCATAACTAGCATTCATCAAGATAAATGGAAACTCATCACATTAACATTCATGCATGACTATTACAAGCAAAACACAAACACTCTCAGCATACAAGCATAAATATGCTATAACCCGAATACTTGCCTCAATCAGTGCGAGACGGTGGGCGCGAAGAGGGCGCTGCCCTAGGATCACGCTCCCACCTGAACATAAAGATAACCCCAATCTAAGACTAACATACTGGATCAAAAGCATAAATAACAACACAAACGAACTCGCTAATCTCCCAAGCGTTTTCCAATCTTCCAATTTCTAGCGATCGCTTTGGTGATCACTGCGGACAGTCAACTTCTAAAATACATAACTTTCTGATCAGGAGTCCAAATGAGGTGTTCTCAGACTTTCTGGAAAGGTAATTAAATTACCCAAATAAACTTAGTTGGGGAGCCTTTTTTATTATGCCATCTACAGCCCCTACCAAGCCAAACTACAGAACAACAATTTTCACGTCGGCTTCTCTGGACAGTACACTAAAACCATCATAACGTTTGATACGAAAGTCCAAATCTTGCGTTCTTTATCTCTCTGAAAAGGTATGGAAATTACCTACAATTTTCGTTATATTGAGATCCTCTGATTTGGTCTTTAACTAATAGATTAACTCAGTTTTTTACAGACTGTCAGGATGTTGACAGATTAACCAGACAGCGGCACTAAACAATTCATAACTTTCTAACCGTTAATCGGATTTTGGCGTTCTTGGCGGCCACTGAAAGCTAAGAACATTATCTACATAACTCTAGGAGACCAAAACTCCTAATTCGGCCTCTAAACACACGAAACTGACCGCGCAATAATCTGGACAGAACACGATCTATTAAACCGACGCAAATCAATCTACCAAACGACATCAACCGCAACTATTATGTATCAAACAACGAAGAACACACGACGTTACCCTTGTAGAATCGCAGCAAGATGATGAACTCTCCCCACGAAGTTGATCTCCTCTCCTTTCTTCACTTGATCGGCAGCAGGGAGCACCGACGGCGAGGAAGGGAGGCACCACCATGGAGGAGAGGTGTGCTACAGTAACCGTGCTACAGTGCGGTGGCACTGTAGCTACAGTGCATCTAGGGTTTTCCCCCTTCCTTTTATTGGTGGCCGACCCCTCATGGGCCTCCTCGGCCAAGGTCCAAGGCCCAAGTTGCCGAAAAACTGCAGAAACCCCCCTTTTTTTATGTCTAATTTCTCTTTTGAACGCTTTCTTTCGTAGAATAAATTGGAGTATTACATTAAAACCCCTCTTTCTCCTGTTCAATCGCTTTGCTAAAAGAAATATTCCCCCGATTTTAATTATTCTCTCCCGATTTAATTATTCTATCCCGATTTAATTTTTGGTGTATTACAGCCGTGTACTCTCAAACTCTTGGAATATCGACCAGTTACGCAAATTTTATGTGTAACAAACTTCAACGACAATAAAGTGTCAGGTTCTTCCTATCTTTTTTTGTCTATCTTTTTTGAATTTCGCTTTTCTTTTTTTCGACCATTTTCCCACTCATCCTTCCTGTACAATGGTTAGCAAAAGGGCGATACATTTAGTCGAAGTCTCTCCTCTCCGTATGTGGTTCTGCCCGCTGGAAGGAGCTTCCTAATGTCATTTCGTTCCTAAACAATCGGTACAAAGCTTATTGAGCTCAAGAAAATGGTCGAAAGTTGTTAAACGAATTCATCTCACCTTAGCTTATTTCGAAAAATAAACTAATAAGAGTAGCCTTTTTTTGAGATGCATTCGACTACCTTTTCAAATAATTTGACTAGTTTTACTGGTCGAAGGAAGAAACACACTTAGTCGAAGCCTCTCCTATCTGCACGTGGTCCTGCCCACTAGAAGGAACTTCCTAATGTCGTGCTGTTTCCTACTTTTGCTGCCAGAACAACTGAGTCAGGAAAAATGAATGTAGTCGAATGAATCCTTAAGGTACTCGAGATGCTTGTTTCGCTCTAGTCGTCATTATCGAGTTAATTAATCTGGTCAGAGATGGTAACATCACCTAGTCGAAGCCTTTTTTCTCTGCACGTGGTCCTGCCCACTAGAGGGAACTTCCTAGCGTCGATCTGTTTCTACTCTTTCGACTAGTGCAAACAAGTCGATATTTGACAACTCTAAGATGAACAAACCTCTGCTTTTTCGAACCCTTTCTTTACTACTTACCTAGTTTATTGAAAATAAACTATGTAAGTGTGAAACTAGGATAAAGTTATAAACATGACTTCATTTGTTAGTCTAATTTTTTCTAAAGATATCATCCTACGAGTTACTAACTACTCTATGAGATGATTCGCAGGAAAGATAAGGGAGGAAGGAGGAATCGCTCATATCTGGTCTAATTATTTCTTCCTTTATCTTACGAGTTACTAACTAATCTACAAGATAATTTGCAGGAAAGAAGAAAGGATCATATACTTATGAGTCACCACCAAAAAAGACTTGTCTTTACAAGAATATATTACAAGACTACTCTGTCTAGGGAGATTCTATTTGCATCTCCTCTGCGACCTTCTCGCTAACCGATCGCATCTCTTCGATCGACTTCTCGCCCGGCTTGATGCGGTCAAAATCGGCTTCAACAGAATGAAGATTAAGGTTAGGATCACAGGCCTTGAGTTTTGCCAAAACAAAACTCACAGCCCCTTTGACCGCTTCCCTTATTGAATCATTCTGATTGGCCTTCAGAGTAGATATCATCTCGCTCAGAGTACCGACTTGTTCTCCAATGACACTCATATGGGCGGCCATCGTGTCATCGCAAGGAGCAACCCTCCCAGCACGAAGCCCATCGAGTACATTGTTCAGAAGTGAGATATTATCTTGAAGATTGATCTTCATTTATTTTGTCTCCTCCTGGGAATAAGTCGAAGCCTCATGGAGTCGTTTATTTCACCAATCGATGCAGTAAGAGCAAAGATTGAATAAGAAAAACGATCCTATGGGAAGATAAAAGAAATAAGTAGCAGGTAAAAGTTCTACTTACCGACTAATTGAGAACCCAAGTTCTCAATTTCTTGGTCTTTCTCCTTCGCGATCCGGGAGATTTCACGGATAACGGAGGTCTTTTCATTAACCTCTGTCCGGAGAACCCCCACATCGGCCTGAAGAGTCTTATTTTCGACTTCTTTTTCTACAAGAGAATAAGAGGTCAAAAAAGAAGAAGAAGAGGGAAGCAGAAACCAAGATCAAAAGCAGTCGTAATGGTACATACTGTTTATTCTTTCCTGCAACTGTTTAGTTGCAGAGTTAGCCTCCTGAAGTTTCTTCAGGAGGTCAGTGACTTTGTCCCTTAGCTTCTTTGACTCGGCTTTTTCAAAGTCGAGCGAATCAGTCAAGGTCTTTTAAATCGCTCTTAAACTGTAAAGATAAAAGAGCAGACATGAAAACAAGTGGTCATAAGCATTTCTATGACCAATGGGTAGTCGTAAGTTATTCTACGACCACCCCCTAGTCGTAAGTCTTTCTACGACTAGCATAAGTCGTAAGTTTTTCTACGACAACTGGTTACGAGTGTTGAATAAATCAAAACAATTATAATCAGTCACTCACCACCTCTCTGCTTGTTCACAGAGTGTTGCCTTTTCTTGTCGAAGCTTGACAAGTTGCCGATTGTACTCGCAAATCGTAGCGACTTGCTCAACGACTCTCGAAAAGAGAAAGCGATAAGATAAAGAGATAAAACCCTAAGTGAGTATCGATAAATACTTACGTTCATTTTGACCAAGCAAACATGGAGACTATTCGTGATGGATCCTTCACCCATCCATCTCCTCGACTCGCTTCCACCATACCCCTTCAAGTCGTTCATTGTCAAATCGTCTCCGCAATTGACAATGCTATTGAGTGGGGAACTCGATTGCGGAGCGGTAGGCGAGAAGATCCTACGAT
The DNA here is from genome assembly GCA_036346255.1 of Ampelocalamus luodianensis. Lineage (NCBI taxonomy): Eukaryota > Viridiplantae > Streptophyta > Magnoliopsida > Poales > Poaceae > Ampelocalamus > Ampelocalamus luodianensis. The sequence goes on along the minus strand of CM070625.1, from coordinate 2,947,607 downwards.
GGAGTCGAGGGCCAAAGAAGTCGAGAAAAGTTGAAATACTCCTCTTCCTCGACTCGTGGCGTGAACTCCACCTAGAGGGCGGAGGAACGTCCTCAACGACCTCCTTGCGGCACGGCGGTCGCTCGCCGCCGCCGTGCGCCTCGGTATCTCACTCGAGGCTTGTGTGGCCTCCACCATAGTCTCTACGACACCACCAGATGTCGTAGCGACTTCAACATCATCGACCTTAGCGACTTGACAAGCTGCGGCCTCTTACGCGGCGGGGACGGTGCTAGATCTTCAACTACCATCGTTGTCGCACCCCCTTCGGTTGAAGGGGTGATGACGAGATCCTCTGTGAGGCTTCCACAGGGCTGAAGATCTTGGGTGAGAATCATAAAGCGCAACAATAAGTCAACAAATAAAAGCGATAAGTAGTCATTACACTCATGTGTTTTATTTCACATACCTCTGCTGTTTGGACCTAACCCGAAATTTGGGAGCAACCTTCCCAACGGAAGATTTCTTGACTTCTTCTCAACCACCATTGGTCGAGATGCACTCGGGAAGCAGAGTCACCTCCTCCCGACTTCGGGTGGGCGAGATCGATCTCGACCACCACGAGAATGTTGCTTCCCCGACTTGAGATCCCCAGTAGCGTGCTTTCCTTCACAAAGACATGAACTCCTTCCAGTTCTCCTTTTCTAGCCGTCTTACAAAGCGCGAAGCGTAAACTGCAAGGACTTGTCATCGTAATAGAAAGGTACCTTAACTTTGGGGACCTTGCGCTTAAGGGCAAACCTCTTCTTACGCTTTCTTTCTTGCGCAGCTAGATCTGCGGCAAATTTAGCAAAAGGAGCAGGAGGAGCAGAACTCGAACCCCCCTTGTCGCCGACTTTTACCAGTCGACGCTTCTTAGATAGAGGGGACTTCGCTGACTCCGGCTGTGCAGTCTCCCCCACAACCACCAACTCGAATTCCTCGTCGTCTCGGCGGTTCTCCATACCAACTTTCTGTTGAAGAAGGAGAAAAGTGGTCCGTATGATCAGCTCAAAAGTCGTAAGTATTTCTACGACGTTATCTAATCGTAAGTTATTCTACGATTACGTTAAGTCGTAAGTATTTCTACGACGTTATCTAATCGTAAGTTATTCTACGATTACGTTAAGTCGTAAGTATTTCTACGACATTATCTAACCGTAAGTTATTCTACGATTACGTTAAGTCGTAAGTTTTCTACGACATTGTCCAATCGCAAGTCATGCTATGATTACATCCGGTTGTAAGATTTTCTACGATCAGTACCCAGTCGTAAGTTTTTCTGCGACAAATCAGCTAGTCGTATACCATCCTAAGACAATAAAAACACATAAAGGCAGAATCCTTCGATTACTTTTAGGCGCCTTTCTTTCTCCTCTGTGGCCAAAGCCGCGAGGATTTGAGGAGCCGTTGTATTCGCCGGGTGCTTCTCGCAGACGAGCCTGACACGTGCGTCAACCTCCGCCTGCAGAAGATCTGGGAGTATAGACAATACAATTAAGCAGACTAAACCAGGGGTAATCAAGGATAAAGCCAAAAGAGTAAGTTTTTCTACTCACCGTCCTTGTAGTCCCTGGTTGGGTCGTCCTTTTCTGAGTACCTCCACATAGGAGGGACCCTTGTCTTCAAAGGACTAATCCGTCGCGTGATGAAATCCTTCACCACGTGCCAGCCGGTGAGCCCTCCAACTTCAAGTCTTTGGCGACTTGAATGTAGGGGCTATCCTACGAGATTATCGAGTCGAGTCCCGGAAGAAGATCGCTCGCGGCACGTCGGCGAGCGAGAGACTATCTTCCTGGGTAACCTCCGAGTAGAACCACCTCTTCTTCCAACCCGGCCATGACGACCGGGTAAACATCTGAATATACTCCTTCGACTTGCTGTCGTGGAGCTTGATCCATTAGCTACGGCGATCCGGCTTGCGAGCCATTCCATAATAATCTTTGGAATAGCTCGAGGTCCGCGGAATCCCAGTAGGCCTCACACAAGTACGAATACACTTAACATCGTGATGGAATTAGGACCAAGGTTCACTAATTCCACCAAGTCTTCGAGTGCGAGTGTGAGGAAGGGGTGAGCGCAATCGAAGGCCACACTCACAATAAGCTCGGAAGACGGGAATTTGGTGCGCTCTCCCAAGGCCAATGCGCCTGTTCGCGCAATCCACTTCACAAGAAGACCCTCGAGGATCTTCTCAATGACCAGCGATCATCTTCGCATCGTCCATCTCAGACTCACCCACTCGGAGACAATCGACCATTTCTTCTTTCTCGAGTGAGAAGATTTGAGGTTGGGAAAATTCCAAGATAGTGTACGGAATCACCGGCGGCGGAGAGGCACGAAAGCAACCGATCGTTGGGTAAAAGGTAAGAACCTAAGTTCTTCCCGTGGCCCGTTTTATAACCGCACGATTGAGACGAAACGTCGCGAAATCTCAACAGTCGCCACGGCTTCGGGAATTGCTTCAACGGACAGGCTTTTAACCTGCCCGATGGAAAGTCCCAAGACACCTTTTCACACCTCAAGTGAAATTACCATCTTGACCCTCGGGTCAAGTGAAAAGACCAACCGGGAAAATCTTATTTCCGATTTTAAGGCTACGACTGCTTCGAAGTCGTAAGACATCTCGTAGTCGTGATAACCTTAAACAAATTACCTCGATCAAGCATATTTCTGGTCGAGAGAAACAAGGGTTGAAGAGTTTTTCCTTCAACGTTTTCCTAACGACCCCTTAATGGTCAAAGGATCGTCTACGACCCTTCACTCAAGTAAGTTATTTTCACTTGAAGCTGGGGGGCTAGATGACGAGGATCTAAATAATCCTCATTTATTTACTCCATAATCAAGAAATATGACGTCATAAGACATACCCCTTAAAATATCAAAAGGGAAGAACTAGTCAGGAAGTCGTAGGATACCCTACGACTACCCCCTGGTCGTAAGCTCTTCTACGACCATGGTGTAATCGCTACGACTATCCCCTGGTCGTAAGCTCTTCTACGACCATGGTACAATCGCTACGACTACTACCTAGTCATAAGCTCTTCTACGACTATGGTATAATCGTTACGAGTACGTCTGGTCGTAAGTTTTTCACGATCGACACGCATGTGTTCCTCACGACTTACTGGACCCACCCGTTTGATGGCCCATTAAACAGTGAGAATCTAAGCAGTCAAAATACGCAGTTATCTTTGAAATAACTACAGATAATTCCCACTATCTCTGACTGGCAACTGATTGACAGCATGGGGAGGTTACTACTCTGGTAATTACTCTCATTATTACATAATGATGAGCGACTAATTAGCCTGGAATGACAACGTCCACTATTGCTTAGTATAAATAGGTATCTGTTAGAGATAGAAAGGAGGGGCTTTTGGAGAAGAAACAGAGCCTTTTCTTGAGAAACGATTAGGAAATCCTTATTCGATTGTAATCCGAGAGCAAATACAAGATACACAGGAGTAGGGTTGTTATTCTCACCGGAGAAGGCCCGAACCTGTATAAAAATCCCCGTGTCTTCTTCGTCTACGTGATCAATTATGGAGACCCCCCCGAATCAAACAATCTTTACGTAAGATCGGTTCTAAAACACCGACACACATCATCCTAAGATCGTGCGTATATCCCCATGATATCCACAGCCCTGATGAGAGGCGTCACAAAAGACTTCAAGGTCCTTGCGAACGTCTGGCAAAATCAACATTGGGGCAGTGGTCAAGCGCTTCTTCAACTCAAGGAAACTTTACTCACAATCTGAGTTCCAAGCAAATTTCTTTTCTTTCTTCAACAGCTGAGTGAGAGGTCTTACTAACTTGGAGAAACCTTCAATGAACCGCGGTAGTATCCTGCCATACCCAGAAAACTTCTGACTCGAGGCACCTACTTGGGTGACTCCCAATTGAGCACATCCTAAACCTTGCTGGGGTTGACAACAACTCGTTCTGCGGACAAGACATGACCTAAGAAGATAACTTCCTTTATCCAAAACTCGCACTTGTTGATGATCTCTAAGCTTAGACAGAACCAACCGAAGGTGCTCTTCATGGTCTTCTTCACTCTTGGAATACACTAGGATATCATCAATAAAGATAATATCGAACTTATCCAAATACTCCATAAACACTTTATTCATCAAGTTCATAAAGTAAGCACGAGCATTGGTCAATCCAAAGAACATGACCGTATACTCATACAGTCCATAGCGAGTTGAGAAGGCTGTCTTGGAGATATTCTCTTGACGAATCTTCAACTGGTGGTAGCCTGACCTCAAATCTATCTTCGAGAATATTCCGACTCCCTTTAACTGGTCAAACAAATCATCAATCCTGGGTAAAGGGTACTTGTTCTTGATGGTGACTTCATTGAGTGAACGGTAATCCACACACATCCGCTGGGTACTATCCTTCTTGGCAACAAAGATCACTGGAGCTCCCTAAAGTGAAGAATTTGGTCTAACAAAACCTTTAACTTGCATCTCCTTAATATGCTTCTTCAGTTCAATTAAGTCATCAACCGGTAAATGGAAGGGTCTTTTGGATATTGGTGCCATTCTTGGGACTAAGTTGATGACGAACTCAAGGTCCCTTTCTGGTGGCATTCTGACAGTTCTTCAGAGAACACATCCGGGTACTCACTGACCACTGGGGAGTCTTCTAGCTTCACTTCCTTCAGACTGGTCAGATAAGGACCTTCTATAACAGAGGTCTCGGGTCTGAATTCAACTTGAACTCATTGCTCTTTGGTGAGCATGATAGATCTATTATCATAGTCTATCCGACCCTGGTTCTTGGATAACCAATCCATTCCAAGAATCACATCCAAACCTTGGGAGTGCAAGACTATCGGGCCTGCAAAGAAGGGTACTTCCGAGATTTCTAAGGTAAGGTTTGGGCATAGGGAACTAGTCCTCATTTCCGAGCTCGGAGAATGGATTAACATAGGGTTAACTAAAGGAGAGATAGATAACCCATATTTACCTACAAACTTGATGGAAACAAAAGAATGCGAAGCTCTGGAATAACAAAGAATTAATGTTGGTACTGAATTGACAAGAAACGTACCAAGGACCACATTCGGTGTGGTCTGAGCTTCTTCGACTGTGAAATGATTCACACGTCATTTGATGTATTGGATTGAGGGCTTCACCGCCAGGTCTTTGCTAGGTCTTTGCCGAGCTCCTCGACTGGTGCAGTCGGGGCCAGTTCTCGGTTCTTTGGGCACTTATTGGCATAGTGCCCCACTTCGTTACAATAAAAACAAGTAACTCCCGCGGTGGAGGTCATGAGTGGCTTCTTCTGGTATTGAACTCCTAGAGAGGTCGCACGAGGGCTGGGGTTGCTGGGATGTCTAGTTGGCATAGGCACCCTAGATGGAGAAGAGGTTGTGACTCTCCCCTGCTGAGGTGGCTGGGGTTGGAAGGTCCTGGGCCTTAGAAAACCCCCAGAGTTGAACCTCTGAGCTGTCTACCTTCTCTTGTGACTTTCTATCTCGAGGTGCTTGCCCTCCTGGCGGATAGCTTTGCTCACAAGCTGCTGAAAATCTAAGTAGTCCTGAGCGATGAGCTGAACTAAGAGGTCATCATTGAGCCCTTCCAGGAAACGCTCTTGTTTGGCTTCATCAGTTGCTACGTCTTCTGTTGTATAGCGAGCCAACTGGCTGAACTTGTGCAAATAAGTGTTGACCGAGCGGTTGTCTTGTCGCAAAGTGCGGAATTCCTTCTTCTTCAAGGTCATCATGCCCGGTGGGATGTGTGCACGGCGGAAAGCATGCACAAACTCATCTTAAGAGATGGTCTGAGCATCAACGTGGGACTGGGTAAAGTTGTCCCACCACTCGGACGCTGGTTAGTTCAACTGGTGAAAGGCAAATAGGACTCTCTCATGATCAGTACACTGTATCATGTCCAGTTTCCTACCGACGGCCCTGAGCCAATTGTCGGCCTCCAACGGCTTAGTGCTACTGGATAAGGTCAGTGGTCGCATCCTCGTGAACTCTGAGATGCTGACCCTTGGAGGAGGTGGAGCAAAAACTGGAGGTTAAGCTGCTGCTGCCGCTTGCAAGACCTGAGTATTGTTGATTGACTGAGCCAGCAAGTTGATCAACTGGGCTTGATTGGCCATCACCTGGTTCTAGTCAGATCCTGCAGCTGGAGGAGGTGGCGGCAGTGGAAGAGTGGTCTCTGGATCACCCCCGGTTCCTCTGTCCTGACTGCTGGTGTTGCCACTGCCCAAGTGAGTTGTCACCATCTACCAGAACACCCAGAACAAAGGTAAGAGAGGAGTGGCTGAGGGGGACAGGGCGAAACAACCGACCACGCAAAACCCACCAACTCAAAAGCTTTTCCAAATAACTTTAATAGCTTAACCTACGCTCTAATTTATACTCACGGTCTGGGGTGCTTCCTACACGACAAGGTCCTCCTTCGACGGCTTCAAGTCTTGAGGTCTTGCTCACTGGGACTAAATCAGAGGACCAACTATAGGAAATTGTAAGGGAAAGAGGATCCATTTAACACTGGAAAAATGGTGAGAAGAGAGAAAAGGTAAGAAAGAATTGCTACAAGGGGTAAGGGTAGATAGATGACTAAGATGAGAGGAGAACAGATTATTTTTTTCTTGTTATGTAAAATAAGTTTTGAAGTCTTCAGCTAACAGCCATTCTACTAGGTTACGACCTACAGTCGAGATGGCTCTGATACCACTTCTTGTCACGACCACATTGTGTAAACCACACTAGTCCCATGATCAGTGGCTAGTGTACACAATCAAACAAGAGATGATAACACATCCATACAATCGTCACTATATTAGCAAAATTTTGAGTTGATTACAAAAGGGGTACCAGGCCTAAAGCAAAAACAACGGAAACACAAAAACCATGCTCGCAAGTCACACCCGTCAAGTAACAGATTAATGCATGTAAGGATTTAACAAAGGAATGCGTATAGAGTTGATTTGCACAAAGCCAAGTTTCTTTCCAACTATTTGTACTAAGTTTCAAGCAGTCTAAACCATAACTAAAATTTATTTTCTAACATAAGTTTTATAGTTAGATAACATTCACAAGAGTAGCAAAGGATATCCTCCTATCACAAGGCTTCTTGCTCGAAAACCCATTGGATGGAGATCCAAAACAGCTTTAAACTAAGCACTTTGAAAACAAAACTAGAAACCTAACTTGGAGAAGCTTTGCTAGCATGTCCATGATCGTGGACACGGCTATTCGAATAGTTTTACACCCTGTAGAGGTTGTACAACTTCACCCACAAGAGATAATCACTTATATTATCCACTCACATACTTCCGAAGGTGTGCGACTAAGATATTATCACAAGGCCTTTACAACGCACCATCCCACCGTAGTCCCACCTCGCTAAGGTTTCGTTTCCATTGGGCTAACCACCCGCCGCATTCATGCCCCCTCTTGCGCCATGTGGGAATACATGAAAGTAGGTCGTGAAAGACACCCACGCAACCGAATGGCACAACCACGGAGAGACATTGCAGATTAGTTAGCCAGGTTCTGCCCATTCAAGACATATGGTAGTACGGGAAGGCATAGCAAAATACACTCAAAGACCGGTCCTTAACTGACCTGGGCGACCACCAAAAGAACCCTAGGCTTCGATCATAGAAATGGATCGATCCCGTGCATGAACATGCACCCAGCCAAACATCCATTTCGCCCAAGTCCAAGCCGATTTTTACTTCCATTTATCACATTTAAAATATTTCAGAAAAACTGCATGGTACTAACTATACCACAGCTATAATTGAAAACAGAGTTGAGCTTTTGGCTAACTTCCCCAAATCAAATACTTTTGAGCTAAGCTTCGGCTAAGCATAAAGTTTTGCAACATGTTCTAGTTCATACTAATGTACCAACTAGCTTTTAACTAAGGTATCAAGGGTGGTCCAAACGACGTTCAAGTTTGGGTGTACAAAGGCAATATGAATAACTATCAAGTTAAAATAGGGATTTAAAGTACTTAAATTGAAATACGCATGCAGTAATAATTTTAAATGGAATGTACATAATTTGAAATACCGGGTTCAATATGATCAAGGGTATGACTTGCCTTGCTCGAAAGCTTGTGGGTCTGCCTCTTCAACGTACTTTGCTTCCCCGACGTCGTCGAAGTCTACACGAGAGAACAGAGCGGGATCAAATAAAGCCCAAATAAAGATCCAAATGAAATCCAACTCAAAAAGCTTAGAAAAGGAGGTCCAACGGAAGGAAGTCCAATGGTAGAAAACTGCAGGACGAGAGCAGGGAAGAAGAAGAAGTGTTGAGGTAAAAATGGATGGAGTGGAAATGGGCAAAAGGCTCCCTAGTGCGCTATATAAAGAGGGGCTAGGAAAACTGGGTGACAAGGATGGAGTGACAGGAGTAGGTGAGCAAGGGGATGGGAGCAGGTAAGGGAGGAGACATAAGGGGGAGATGGATACAACAGAGGTGACAGCATTTAATGTGACACAACAACATTTAATGTACGAAGTCTTCTGTAGCTAACATGTAGGAAGGAGAAAGTGAACATGGCTAGTTGAAGAAGAAAGGTTGGTCAAGGTCAACGGGGAGATTGAGACCAAGAGGGAGGTCCAACCGAAAAGGTGATCCTTGGGAGGGGAAGTCCTGAGGAGGAGGTTCTACGAGAGGAGGTCTTACCAAAAGGGCGGCGACGACCAAAAAGGTGGTCTTTGCAAAAGGGGCAGTTGCGACCGAAGGGTCGTCTTTGCAAAAAGGGCAGTGGCAACCAAAAGGGTGGTCTTTGTAAAAAGAGGAGGTCGTGACCAAGAGGAGGTCATGATGGAAAGCAACGGGCTACACCAAAGGAGGAAGGAAGGTCCAAAGAGAGAAGAGGTCCAGAACTGAAAGAAGGAATTCAAACCTGAGTTTGAATTACGAACAATAAGAATTGTTTGAAATACAAACCCGAGCTGAAGAAAAGCTAGGAGGTTAGAAACTAGTGAAACAAAGGAGACCGAAAACCAAAAAACTTCAACAAACTCGAAGTTAAACAAAAAAGAATTAGTTGAAGTTTGATTTAGTCAATTAAATCACTTTGAAAATTTTAGGTTTTAAGCTTTATCAAACCAATAAACCAAATGGTTAATTTTATTTTGAAAACTTCAAAAATACTTAGAAAAACAGGGTGTTACATAAACCCCCTTGAGATTTGGGCAAACATACTACTGACCAACTAACCAGATGATATTTTTTTATTGCCACCAGCAGAATTCCAAAGGAATCTAGATCTAAAAGAGTCCAATTTCTTTCTAACACCCACAGGTATATAATATAAAGACAACATAAATAATGGTAAACTACTTAAGGAGGAGTTTAAAAGCACCAACCTCCCCCCCAAGGTTAACAGCTTTCCTTGCCAACCACTCGGCTTGTGCTCAAATTTATCTTCAACACATTTCCAATCCACATTTTTAACCTTTTTCCTATTCACAGGGATCCCCAAATACTTGAGAGGGAGTTCCCCTCCTTTGCAAGTAAAGGTTTCCTCATAAACCTCTTGTTTATACTTTGCTGAACCAATACCAAAAATCTCACTCTTATGAAAATTAATTTTAAGACCTGACAAATGCTCAAAAAGACAAGGAATAAATTTCAAGTTCTTTGCACTCTCCTCATCATCTTGTATGAGAAATAATGTATCATCAGCATACTGTAAAATAGTAGTCCCCCCATCCACTAGATGAGAATTTAGACCTTTAATCAACCCCAATTCCTACGCTTTGTTAATGAGAAGGGCTAACATATCTGCAACCAGATCAAACAACAATGGGGACAAAGGATCCCCTTGTCTAGGACCTTTAAAGGTTCTAAAATATGGCCCTAATTCATCATTTACTTTTACACAAACATTACCCCCACTCACCACATGCATTGTCCAGTCAATCCATTGAGTTGGAAAACCTTTCAAAATAAGAGTTTTAAAAAGAAAATGCCATTTAACTTTGTCATAAGCCTTCTCAAAATCAACCTTAAACAAAATACCAGACTGATGCTTCCTGTGTAACTCATGCAAGGTTTCATGTAAAGTAAGCACCCCTCCATGATATACCTCCCTTTAAGAAAAGCAGTTTGAGATAAAAGAATCAACCTATCAGTTAACTTAGCCAATCTATTGGTAAGCAACTAAGCACCTTAGTTAAAATTTTGTAACTAACATTCAATAAACAAATAGGTCAATATTTTTGGATACTATCTGCATCTTTTCCTTTGGGCAACAAAGTGATGACCCCCATAATTGAGTCTTGCAATGTCCCCTGTACCAGTCAAGAAAGCATCTAACAAGTTTTTCAAATCATCTTTGACTATGAACCGAAACTTTTGATAAAACTATATTGGAAACCCATCTGGCCCAGGAGCTTTATTTAATTCCATTGAAAAAACAACTTCTTTTAGTTCTGCCATACTAAATTCCTGAATCAGGAAATTTTTATCCCATTCTTCCAGCTGAGGTTTACCTTCCATATCTAATTGAAAAAGATTGGAATCTGACTGCCTACAAAGCTTTTTATAAAAATTTGGTATGTATTACATTAAATTTTTATTCCCTTCAATCACCCCCTCATCCCGAAGCAAAGCAGAAATAGTGTTTTTCTCCTCCTCCCATTGGCTTTTGCATGATAGTATTTTGTATTACAATCTCCTTCTAACAAATCTTTTTCTCTAGATTTTTCGAACCATTTGATTTCTTCCTCCTTCAAGATAGTTCTCAATCGATTTTCTAATAAAGACTTGTACTCTCTGTTAACATTGTCTAAACCATTAATTTCACAATTCCTATCTAAAAAATCTATCTGATCCATAAAAATTTTATTGTTTTTTCTCTTATAACCTTCTACATTCCTATTCCAACCCTTCAACACCTTCCTTAGCTTCCTCATCTTTATTTGCCAAATATCAAAGGAGGAACCCCCACTAGTAGGTTGTCCCCAGGTGTTTTGCACAATCTGATGAAGATCATCTCTCAAGAACCAACAGAATTCAAATCTAAAAATGTAACTTTTAGGAACAACTTCCCCTATATCCACTAAAAGAGGGACATGATCACAAAGCACTCTAGATAAAACCTTGGTATTAACCGAAGGATATTTCTGCTCCCAAGAATTACTCACCAAGACTCTATCTAGCAATTCATAAGTAGGGTCATCATAATTGTTGCTCCAAGTATACTTTTTACCACAAAGTTGGACTTCTCTCAACCCTGCAGTTTCTATAATAGCATTAAACAGGGAGCTCCCTCTACTACATCTTCCAGGTTTGTTCTTCTCACACACCTTCCTTATAATATTGAAATCTCCAGCCAATAATAAAGGCAGAGTAGATACATTCACTAGCTGAGCCAACTTTACCAAGAAAGCCTCTTTATTCTCTTGTTGAGCAGCCCCATAAACAATGATCAAGTTCTACATGAATTTGTCATTTTTATTTTGAATGACCACCTTCACATAACAATATTAGTTACTTATTATCCTACTGCTTAAGGGCCTGTGTACAAGATCCTAGTTCAATCCGCTGGTGCTGGTCAGAGAGGTACTAGTGCGAAGCTACCCTACCATGTCAAGTACCAGGAAGGGATTGAAGGAAGTTGCATGTTGTAACTAGAGGTGTTCATAGGTAACCCGGCTCACCAGTCTGGCCAGAGCCCGACCCTATTCGGACCGGGCTTAGGACTGGAAAACCAGCCCAAAGTAAGCCCGGCTCGGTCCAAAATTTCAAAAAAAAAGTTAATAAAAAAATAAATGTATATTTTTAATTATGAAAATGAATTAAATATTATTTTTATTCCAAAGAACATTAAAATTGCAGTTCTTAATTAAAAAACGAATTTCGGGCTAGGCCGGGCTCGGATTTGCCCGTTTGTGGCCGGACTTTTTAAGCCCAGCACGGCCCAATATTTGAACAGATCTAGTTGCAACAGTGTGTGGCTGCAGGTTTGAGTTTTGACAAGTAAACAAGCTGAGATTCTGTACCCACACGGGCCACACCGTGTATCGGTATGTCCTCTACTGGCTTACTCTGACCGTGGGGCCCCAGTGGTCGCTGTCCAGACCCGCGACAATGAAAATGGGTAAGCTTGCAGCAATGGAGCTACATCTTTTTCACCCAGCCCAGAAGGGAATTTTTTATTTTTTTAATCTATTTTTAAAAATTATTTTAAAGATAATCATTCCTTAACTTTATTTTCAATTCTAACTCTTTTCATCACGCCACAATATGTATCTTTTGCTGTAAAGGATGTTCGGGGATATCGTAAGTTTATGTGTTCTTATATTCTAGTATTTATCATTCAATATTCATATATGCTTCTTTCCAAAATAAATATGCCTTCATCTGATTATTCGTACTCTAAGACTCAATCAATAAACTGTTTCATTGTCTAACCTAAAGCTGGATCAGTAAATGCAAAACTAAATGTATTTTTTTCCTTCTCGAAAAAATCCCCTTTGTTTATGCTAGACATGGACTGTGAAGTGTAAATACAATCTTTAGAAACTTAATCATCATCGATTGCTAGACATGGCATGTTCCCCTTTTATTCAGAAAGAGGAGAAGGGAAGAAAAAGGAAGGGAAATTGTCAAGCGTCTCTTTTATTCAGAAAAAAAAAAGAGAAAGAGAGACTTGACAAATCCAGTTAAACTGAAGAGAGAAAGCAAAGCCCTTGACAAACTGTCAGTTCCAACTGAGCCGATTTCGTCAACGATCAACAGTTAAATACTCGACATCTCCCCTACCGCAGCAAGCCCGAATCATACACGCCGAAACTCCGCAATTACTGTTTCCTCTCGGTCAGCAGATTCATCTCCCATTTTGCGTACTAGCGTGGATTCAAGTACACGTACTAGCCATCTGTTCTCTATCTCGGTATGTTACACACGCACACACCCTAGAACGTGTTGGTTCAGCCTGACTGTTTACTTGTTGCAACACTGTCAATTAATTTGTCACGCACGAAAGAGTAGTGACCATATGGCAGCGCTTTGGGACATCATTGGGAAGGCAGCCAATCTCGTGCAGCTGTTTGGATTGGATGTGATCACGCTCATCACTATGGTCATGAGTTTGATGCAGTTTTATGAGAACAAGAGACAATCCCGGAAACTCGAGGGGCACCTGCAGGTGCTCCGTGCGCTACTGCAGCAGCCAACTGGTTGTTGGGCTGTGATTCAGCACTCGGAGAAGGGGGATTCCGTTAGAAAGGAACTCAAGGACACGGACGACCTCGTCGAGTTCTACAAGAAGAGCACGCTTTGGTCCCGCCTCCGCAGGGGCACGAGCACGGCCAGCCACTTCTGCCACATGCGGAATGTCATCGACTCCCACCGTGGCCTCATCCATTTCATCGACGCCAACCTCCTCATCATACAAGCGAACTCTTGTCCTCCAGATGTTAGGTCAGATATTCGAGGCATGTTGATGTTAGGTCAGATACTCGAGGCATGTTTTGGTTGGCAATGCAGGATTGCGGTGAACAGTGATGGACCAGGAAGCGTGACGGCAGCGACTGGGTCTTCCGCGGGTGCAAATGTATCTAGTACTGTTCCTAACATTCACAGCCAGGAAGGAACAGGCAATGACACATACATTACAGGCGACTCGACGAGGATATGAAATCACCCTTGGCTACCTTCTTACATTGTATGATGCGTTCTACGTATGGGTGGGTGCTGGCTGTGGCTGTGCTGGGTGTCCATTCAAAACAAATTTGAAAAGTGTTTGCCTATACAAGATTCGACTGTATTCTGAGTCCAAAACAATCAAATTTTAGTTCATTTACAACTTCATCGTACATAAATTATTTATGTAATTTTTGTTTTTGAACACTGTAGTTATTCTCGAAAATCTTAATAACTCATATTTCCATCACAGGATTCAAAATCTAACATACTTTGAGAGGTTGAGCAAAAAAAAAGATAAAAAATAAAATTATATACTAACAAAATATAACAATGTGGTGAATCTATTATGTTTCGAAGAAAAATCATAATAAATTCAGACTTAATCCATTAGATAAGAAGAAGTGCGAACCTTAAAGTATATCGGGCAAAAAATTCTACTATTTTAACTAAAGGAAACGGTGGAAGCAAAAACCGATTTGAAAAGTGTGTATTTTGTTTGTGTGCGCGTGCGGAGACAGAACCCCTCCATTTGAGTCAGACTTCATGCTTTACAAGGGGGCAGATTTCCCATTGACTTGACGGGTGCCAAATAAATCTGTTGTTTGGATGTCCCTACGTCCTCCTTGTTCTGGTGCGTTCGTATATCCAACACGCTCCGAATCTGCTGTAGTAAAAGTCCCCAAATCCCGTCGGGGCTCCGTTGAATCTGCTGCACCAAAAGCTCCCAAATCTGCAAAACAATTCCACGAGACAATCATTGTTTTGCTAGGCAGATTGACTGCTTCGAGTGTTGCTAGTTCTTTGCCGCAGACCCACATGTTCTGTTTACTCATGTTGTGAACTGCAAGATGATCCAAACACCCACCCACACAACTATATATTACCTAACTAAGTGGCTTATAAGAGGTGTTGCGGGTCTGATTAGCAACCAAAAGTGGTGCTTCAGCTTTTGTGCAACTTAGTTTTTGAATACGTAAAGCCCACCTATTAGTCACCGCTTTACCCACATGTTCTCTTCCTCCCCATCTTTTCCATATACCTCTCGTTTTTCCCAGTGCATGCATGTAGAATAGCAACAAAAAAAAATGCATTCGGAAATGAAGGACAAACTTAGGAAACGAGTAAAATATAGAGGTAACAAGCTAGTACTCCTCTGAAATTAACTTATGAACGCCCAAAAGTAGAAACTATATAAAAAGAGTTATTTCAACACTAACATATGGGTGGTAGGATGGATTGCAGCAATATTTTAAATGAAAAATTTTATTTTTCGCTTAAATTATAAAGCTACTCAACACCTGTCCATGCGTTATCAGCCTAATTTGATGTATTTTTAGACCAGCCAAATTTGAAGTTACAAATGACCTCACTTTCTTTTCGAGTGTGTGTGGGACAAATGACTAGTGTAGTTACCTTCAATGCTCACAATCTTGAGGTCACGTGCTCAAGTATATATAAAAAAATACAGTAAAAAACCTACATAAATAACCCACTTGGCCCACTATTGATGAGAATTGAACTCGATCATCAGTCACAAAATCAACGTGCCGTACCATTTGGGTCATACGGAACTGGGCCCAACATGAAATCTGTTGCAGGAAAATCGAACCCTCCAGTGTACAAAGAAGACGGTTGTTGCTGAATAAAATAATGAAAGATGTCAAAAGAAAGTTAGTGTAACATACACTATGGATTGGAAAGCAAAATAAACCATTGTGCTCTATCATATTAAACTTATGCCTTTAGAATTATCGACACAGTATAATTTATTTTATATCAAAGCCTTGTGCGAATTAACCTTGAGTTTTGATATAGGCATCATAGTTCCCACTACATAAAAAAGGACCGCAGAGATCAAATGTGCACCCTCTGCCTGCCGTTATGTCCTTAAAAAAAGCATAGATTCAAAAGTTTGGCGAACCTTTAAGTTTTACTCCCTGTTTCTGCATGACGTTACATTGGCTTTTGAATTTTGTTCCTAGCGTAGATGTCATTCTACGAATTCAATATGAATTTTTACCTTTATTTCTTATATAATCTTCCCCTTTTAATGATCTATTTCTACTTCTAATGTCATTTACTACTATAAAGTAGAGTAATACACGCCATCCAAAGAGCAATAACTAACCTAAGGAAGGCTTTTCAATGAGGGTAACATGGTCTTTGTAGACTTGCATTGGTTGCTGTGCAAAATATTATGGTAGTATCTATTTAGAAAGAGAGGGAGCACGCCAATGGTTGTACCAGACACTGTAGATGTGCTCTGTGTGTGCTATTTCCGGGTGTAGTTGAACGGGTTGCTTGCTCTGTGTTATTTCCGGGTGTAGTTGAACGGGTTGCTTGCTCAGGTTATTTCCGTGTGCTTGAACAACAACCTGAGTTAGCTCAGAAAATGCAAGTCAATCGAGTTGGCTCTAGTTAGAATGTTACCAAAATTTTCCTCGCAAAAAAAGCTACCAAAACTAAGTGCATCAAAATATTACACGCAAAGTCTAGACACTTACCTGGTAAAGGAGTGAGAAAAGGTCTCGTTACTCTTCCTGAAAAGATAAGGACCAATTTCTTAATATCATCTAAATTCTTTCAAGAAAAGAAGTTAATCTATACAAATACAAATGACCGGTGAGATTAGCTAAATGAAGGACAAACTTAGGAAACGAGTAAAATATAGGGGTAACAAGCTAGAACTCCCCTGAAATTAACTTATGAACGCCCAAAAGTAGAAACTATATAAAAAGAGTTATTTCAACACTAACATATGGGTGGTAGGATGGATTGCAGCAATATTTTAAATGAAAAAATTTATTTTTCGCTTAAATTATAAAGCTACTCAGCACCTGTCCATGCGTTATCAGCCTAATTTGATGTTTTTTTTAGACCAGCCAAATTTGAAGTTACAAATGACCTCACTTTCTTTTCGAGTGTGTGTGGGACAAATGACTAGTGTAGTTACCTTCAATGCTCACAATCTTGAGGTCACGTGCTCAAGTATATAAAAAATAATAATAAAGTAAAAAACCTACATAAATAACCCACTTGGCCCACTATTGATGAGAATTGAACTCGATCATCAATACAAAATCAACGTCTTGTACCATTTGGGTCATACTGAACTGGGCCCAACATGAAATCATTGCAGGAAAATTGAACCTCCAAAGGTAATGAAGAAGACGGTTGTTCTTGAATAAAATAATGAAAGATGTCAAAAGAAAGTTAGTGTAACATACACTATGGATTGGAAAGCAAAATAAACCATTGTGCTCTATCATATTAAACTTATGCCTTTAGAATTATCGACACAAAGATAATTTATTTTATATCAAAGCCTTGTGCGAATTAACCTTGTGTTTTGATATAGGCATCATAGTTCCCACTACATAAAAAGGACCGCAGAGATCAAATGTGCACTCTCACTGCTCAGTTATGTCCTTAAAAAGCATAGATTCAAAAGTTTGAAGCGAACCTTTAAGTTTTACTCCCTGCTTTCAGACATTGCACGTTACATTGGCTTTCAATTTTGTTCCTAGCGTAGATGTCATTCTACTAATTCAATATGAATTTTTACCTTATTTCTTATATAATCTTCCCCTTTTAATGATCTATTTCTACTTCTAATGTCATTTACTACTATAAAGTAGAGTAATACACGCCATCCTAAGAGCAATAACTAACCTAAGGAAGGCTTTTCAATGAGGGTAACATGGTCTTTGTAGACTTGCATTGGTTGCTGTGCAAAATATTATGGTAGTATCTATTTAAAAAGGGAGGGAGCACGCCAATGGTTGTACCGGACACTGTAGATGTGCTCTGCCTGTGCTATTTCCGGGTGTAGTTGAACGGGTTGCTTGCTCTGTGTTATTTCCGGGTGTAGTTGAACGGGTTGCTTGCTCTGTGTTATTTCCGGGTGTGCTTGAACCGTCAACCGGAGTTAGCTCTGTAAAAATGCAAGTCAATCGGAGTTGGCTCTAGTTAGAATGTTACCAAAATTTTCCTCGCAAAAAAAGCTACCAAAACTAAGTGCATCAAAATATTACACGCAAAGTCCGGACACTTGCTGGTAAAGGAGTGAGAAAAGGTCTCAGCATTACTTCCCGAAAAGATAAGGACCAATTTCTTAATATCATCTAAATTCTTTCAAGAAAAGAAGTTAATCTATACAAATACAAATGACCTTGAGATTAGCTAAACGAAGGACAAACTTAGGAAACGAGTAAAATACAGGGGGTAACAAGCTAGTACTCCCCCGAAATTAACTTATGAACGCCAAAAGTAGAAACTATATAAAAAGAGTTATTTCAACACTAACATATGGGTGGTAGGATGGATTGCAGCAATATTTTAAATGAAAAAAAATTATTTTTCGCTTAAATTATAAAGCTACTCAACACCTGTCCATGCGTTATCAGCCTAATTTGATGTTTTTTTAGACCAGCCAAATTTGAAGTTACAAATGACCTCACTTTCTTTTCGAGTGTGCGTGGGACAAATAACTAGTGTAGTTACCGTCAATGCTCACAATCTTGAGGTCACGTGCTCAAGTATATAAAAATAATAATAAAGTAAAAAACCTACATAAATAACCAACTTGGCCCACTATTGATGAGAATTGAACTCGATCATCAGTCAGAAAATCAACGTGCCGTACCATTTGGGTCATACGGAACTGGGCCCAACATGAAAACTGTTGCAGGAAAATTGAACCCTCCAGTGTACGAAGAAGACGGTTGTTGCTGAATAAAATAATGAAAGATGTCATAAGAAAGTTAGTGTAACATACACTATGGATTGGAAAGCAAAATAAACCATTGTGCTCTATCATATTAAACTTATGCCTTTAGAATTATCGACACAGTATAATTTATTTTATATCAAAGCCTTGTGCGAATTAACCTTGAGTTTTGATATAGGCATCATAGTTCCCACTACATAAAAAAGGACCGCAGAGATCAAATGTGCAGACCCTCTGCCTGCCGTTATGTCCTTAAAAAAAGCATAGATTCAAAAGTTTGAAGCGAACCTTTAAGTTTTACTCCCTCGGTTTCCAGACAGACGTTACATTGGCTTTCGAATTTTGTTCCTAGCGTAGATGTCATTCTACGAATTCAATATGAATTTTTACCTTTATTTCTTATATAATCTTCCCCTTTAAATGATCTATTTCTACTTGTAATGTCATTTACTACTATAAAGTAGAGTAATACACGCCATCCTAAGAGCAATAACTAACCTAAGGAAGGCTTTTCAATGAGGGTAACATGGTCTTTGTAGACTTGCATTGGTTGCTGTGCAAAATATTATGGTAGTATCTGTTTAGAAAGGGAGGGAGCACGCCAATTGTTGTACCAGACACTGTAGATGTGCTATGTGTGTGCTATTTCTGGGTGTAGTTGAACGGGTTGCTTGCTCTGTGTTATTTCCGGGTGTAGTTGAACGGGTTGCTTGCTCTGTATTATTTCCGGGTGTGCTTGAACCGTCAACCGGAGTTAGCTCTGTGAAAATGCAAGTCAATCGGAGTTGGCTCTAGTTAGAATGTTACCAAAATTTTCCTCGCAAAAAAAAGCTACCAAAACTAAGTGCATCAAAATATTACACGCAAAGTCTAGACACTTACCTGGAAAAGGAGTGAGAAAAGATCTCGTTACTCTTCCTGAAAAGATAAGGACCAATTTCTTAATATCATCTAAATTCTTTCAAGAAAAGAAGTTAATCTATACAAATACAAATGACCGGTGAGATTAGCTAAATGAAGGACAAACTTAGGGAACGAGTAAAATATAGGGGTAACAAGCTAGTACTCCCCCGAAATTAACTTATGAACGCCCAAAAGTAGAAACTATATAAAAAGAGTTATTTCAACACTAACATATGGGTGGTAGGATGGATTGCAGCAATATTTTAAATGAAAAAAAAATTATTTTTCGCTTAAATTATAAAGCTACTCAGCACCTGTCCATGCGTTATCAGCCTAATTTGATGTTTTTTTTAGACCAGCCAAATTTGAAGTTACAAATGACCTCACTTTCTTTTCGAGTGTGTGTGGGACAAATGACTAGTGTAGTTACCTTCAATGCTCACAATCTTGAGGTCACGTGCTCAAGTATATAAAAATAATAATAAAGTAAAAAACCTATATAAATAACCCACTTGGCCCACTATTGATGAGAATTGAACTCGATCATCAGTCACAAAATCAACGTGCCGTACCATTTGGGTCATACTAATCGCCCAACATGAAATCTGTTGCAGGAAAATTGAACCCTCCAGTGTACGAAGAAGACGGTTGTTGCTGAATAAAATAATGAAAGATGTCAAAAGAAAGTTAGTGTAACATACACTATGGATTGGAAAGCAAAATAAACCACTGTGCTCTATCATATTAAACTTATGCCTTTAGAATTATCGACACAGTATAATTTATTTTATATCAAAGCCTTGTGCGAATTAACCTTGAGTTTTCATATAGGCATCATAGTTCCCACTACATAAAAAAGGACCGCAGAGATCAAATGTGCAGACCCTCTGCCTGCCGTTATGTCCTTAAAAAAAGCATAGATTCAAAAGTTTGAAGCGAACCTTTAAGTTTTACTCCCTCGGTTTCCAGACAGACGTTACATTGGCTTTCGAATTTTGTTCCTAGCGTAGATGTCATTCTACGAATTCAATATGAATTTTTACCTTTATTTCTTATATAATCTTCCCCTTTTAATGATCTATTTCTACTTCTAATGTCATTTACTACTATAAAGTAGAGTAATACACGCCATCCTAAGAGCAATAACTAACCTAAGGAAGGCTTTTCAATGAGGGTAACATGGTCTTTGTAGACTTGCATTGGTTGCTGTGCAAAATATTATGGTAGTATCTATTTAGAAAGGAAGGGAGCACGCCAATGGTTGTACCGCATAATCGTAGATGTGCTATGTGTGCTATTTCGGGTGTAGTTGAACGGGTTGCTTGCTCTGTGTTATTTCCGGGTGTAGTTGAACGGGTTGCTTGCTCTGTGTTATTTCCGGGTGTGCTTGAACCGTCAACCGGAGTTAGCTCTGTGAAAATGCAAGTCAATCGGAGTTGGCTCTAGTTACAATGTTACCAAAATTTTCCTTGCAAAAAAAGCTACCAAAACTAAGTGCATCAAAATATTACACGCAAAGTCTGGACACTTACCTGGTAAAGGAGTGAGAAAAGGTCTCGTTACTCTTCCTGAAAAGATAAGGACCAATTTCTTAATATCATCTAAATTCTTTCAAGAAAAGAAGTTAATCTATACAAATACAAATGACCGGTGAGATTAGCTAAACGAAGGACAAACTTAGGAAACGAGTAAAATACAGGGGTAACAAGCTAGTACTCCCCCGAAATTAACTTATGAACGCCCAAAAGTAGAAACTATATAAAAAGAGTTATTTCAACACTAACATATGGGTGGTAGGATGGATTGCAGCAATATTTTAAATGAAAAAAATTTATTTATCGCTTAAATTATAAAGCTACTCAACACCTGTCCATGCGTTATCAGGCTAATTTGATGTTTTTTTAGACCAGCCAAATTTGAAGTTACAAATGACCTCACTTTCTTTTCGAGTGTGCGTGGGACAAATAACTAGTGTTGTTACCGTCAATGCTCACAATCTTGAGGTCACGTGCTCAAGTATATAAAAATAATAATAAAGTAAAAAACCTACATAAATAACCCACTTGGCCCACTATTGATGAGAATTGACCTCGATCATCAGTCACAAAATCAACGTGCCGTACCATTTGGGTCATACGGAACTGGGCCCAACATGAAATCTGTTGCAGGAAAATCGAACCCTCCAGTGTACAAAGAAGACGGTTGTTGCTGAATAAAATAATGAAAGATGTCAAAAGAAAGTTAGTGTAACATACACTATGGATTGGAAAGCAAAATAAACCACTGTGCTCTATCATATTAAACTTATGCCTTTAGAATTATCGACACAGTATAATTTATTTTATATCAAAGCCTTGTGCGAATTAACCTTGAGTTTTGATATAGGCATCATAGTTCCCACTACATAAAAAAGGACCGCAGAGATCAAATGTGCAGACCCTCTGCCTGCCGTTATGTCCTTAAAAAAAGCATAGATTCAAAAGTTTGAAGCGAACCTTTAAGTTTTACTCCCGGTTTCAGCATTGACGTTACATTGGCTTTCAATTTTGTTCCTAGCGTAGATGTCATTCTACGAATTCAATATGAATTTTTACCTTTATTTCTTATATAATCTTCCCCTTTTAATGATCTATTTCTACTTCTAATGTCATTTACTACTATAAAGTAGAGTAATACACGCCATCCTAAGAGCAATAACTAACCTAAGGAAGGCTTTTCAATGAGGGTAACATGGTCTTTGTAGACTTGCATTGGTTGCTGTGCAAAATATTATGGTAGTATCTGTTTAGAAAGGGAGGGAGCACGCCAATTGTTGTACCAGACACTGTAGATGTGCTATGTGTGTGCTATTTCCGGGTGTAGTTGAACGGGTTGCTTGCTCTGTGTTATTTCCGGGTGTAGTTGAACGGGTTGCTTGCTCTGTGTTATTTCCGGGTGTGCTTGAACCGTCAACCGGAGTTAGCTCTGTGAAAATGCAAGTCAATCGGAGTTGGCTCTAGTTAGAATGTTACCAAAATTTTCCTCGCAAAAAAAAGCTACCAAAACTAAGTGCATCAAAATATTTCACGCAAAGTCTAGACACTTACCTGGAAAAGGAGTGAGAAAAGGTCTCGTTACTCTTCCTGAAAAGATAAGGACCAATTTCTTAATATCATCTAAATTCTTTCAAGAAAAGAAGTTAATCTATACAAATACAAATGACCGGTGAGATTAGCTAAATGAAGGACAAACTTAGGAAACGAGTAAAATATAGGGGTAACAAGCTAGTACTCCCCCGAAATTAACTTATGAACGCCCAAAAGTAGAAACTATATAAAAAGAGTTATTTCAACACTAACATATGGGTGGTAGGATGGATTGCAGCAATATTTTAAATGAAAAAAAAAATTCGCTTAAATTATAAAGCTACTCAGCACCTGTCCATGCGTTATCAGCCTAATTTGATGTTTTTTTTAGACCAGCCAAATTTGAAGTTACAAATGACCTCACTTTCTTTTCGAGTGTGTGTGGGACAAATGACTAGTGTAGTTACCTTCAATGCTCACAATCTTGAGGTCACGTGCTCAAGTATATAAAAATAATAATAAAGTAAAAAACCTACATAAATAACCCACTTGGCCCACTATTGATGAGAATTGAACTCGATCATCAGTCACAAAATCAACGTGCCGTACCATTTGGGTCATACGGAACTGGGCCCAACATGAAATCATGGGAGAAAATTGAACCTCCAAAGGTACGAAGAAGACGGTTGTTGCTGAATAAAATAATGAAAGATGTCAAAAGAAAGTTAGTGTAACATACACTATGGATTGGAAAGCAAAATAAACCATTGTGCTCTATCATATTAAACTTATGCCTTTAGAATTATCGACACAAGATAATTTATTTTATATCAAAGCCTTGTGCGAATTAACCTTGAGTTTTCATATAGGCATCATAGTTCCCACTACATAAAAAGGACCGCAGAGATCAAATGTGCACTCTCGCTGCTGTTATGTCCTTAAAAATCATAGATTCAAAAGTTTGAAGCGAACCTTTAAGTTTTACTCCCTCGGTTTCAGCATGCACGTTACATTGGCTTTGAATTTTGTTCCTAGCGTAGATGTCATTCTACGAATTCAATATGAATTTTTACCTTTATTTCTTATATAATCTTCCCCTTTTAATGATCTATTTCTACTTCTAATGTCATTTACTACTATAAAGTAGAGTAATACACGCCATCCTAAGAGCAATAACTAACCTAAGGAAGGCTTTTCAATGAGGGTAACATGGTCTTTGTAGACTTGCATTGGTTGCTGTGCAAAATATTATGGTAGTATCTATTTAGAAAGGGAGGGAGCACGCCAATGGTTGTACCAGACACTGTAGATGTGCTATGTGTGTGCTATTTCCGAGTGTAGTTGAACTGGTTGCTTGCTCTGTGTTATTTCCGGGTGTAGTTGAACGGGTTGCTTGCTCTGTGTTATTTCCGGGTGTGCTTGAACCGTCAACCGGAGTTAGCTCTGTGAAAATGCAAGTCAATCGGAGTAGGCTCTACTTAGAATGTTACCAAAATTTTCCTTGCAAAAAAAGCTACCAAAACTAAGTGCATCAAAATATTACACGCAAAGTCTGGACACTTACCTGGTAAAGGAGTGAGAAAAGGTCTCACACTCTTCCCAAAAGATAAGGACCAATTTCTTAATATCATCTAAATTCTTTCAAGAAAAGAAGTTAATCTATACAAATACAAATGACCGGTGAGATTAGCTAAACGAAGGACAAACTTAGGAAACGAGTAAAATACAGGGGTTACAAGCTAGTACTCCCCCGAAATTAACTTATGAACGCCCAAAAGTAGAAATTATATAAAAAGAGTTATTTCAACACTAACATATGGGTGGTAGGATGGATTGCAGCAATATTTTAAATGAAAAAAAAATATTTTTCGCTTAAATTATAAAGCTACTCAACACCTGTCCATGCGTTATCAGCCTAATTTGATGTTTTTTTAGACCAGCCAAATTTGAAGTTACAAATGACCTCACTTTCTTTTCGAGTGTGCGTGGGACAAATAACTAGTGTAGTTACCGTCAATGCTCACAATCTTGAGGTGACGTGCTCAAGTATATAAAAATAATAATAAAGTAAAAAACCTACATAAATAACCCACTTGGCCCACTATTGATGAGAATTGAACTCGATCATCAACACAAAATCAACGTGTTGCGTACCATTTGGGTCATACTGAATCGGCCCAACATGAAATCAGAGCAGAAAATTGAACCCGCCAAAGGTACGAAGAAGACGGTTGTTGCTGAATAAAATAATGAAAGATGTCATAAGAAAGTTAGTGTAACATACACTATGGATTGGAAAGCAAAATAAACCATCTGTTTCTATCATATTAAACTTATGCCTTTAGAATTATCGACACAAAGATAATTTATTTTATATCAAAGCCTTGTGCGAATTAACCTTGAGTTTTGATATAGGCATCATAGTTCCCACTACATAAAAAAGGACCGCAGAGATCAAATGTGCACTCTCCGCTCGCCAAGTTATGTCCTTAAAAAGCATAGATTCAAAAGTTTGAAGCGAACCTTTAAGTTTACTCCCTCGGTTTCTGCATTTACGTTACATTGGCTTTCGAATTTTGTTCCTAGCGTAGATGTCATTCTACGAATTCATTATGAATTTTTACCTTTATTTCTTATATAATCTTCCCCTTTTAATGATCTATTTCTACTTCTAATGTCATTTACTACTGTAAAGTAGAGTAATACACGCCATCCTAAGAGCAATAACTAACCTAAGGAAGGCTTTTCAATGAGGGTAACATGGTCTTTGTAGACTTGCATTGGTTGCTGTGCAAAATATTATGGTAGTATCTGCTTAGAAAGGGAGGAGCACGCCAATTGTTGTACCGCATAATCGTAGATGTGCTATGTGTGTGCTATTTCCGTGTAGTTGAACGGGTTGCTTGCTCGTGTTATTTCCGTGTAGTTGAACGGGTTGCTTGCTCGTGTTATTTCCGTGTGCTTGAACCGCCAACCGGAGTTAGCTCAGAAAATGCAAGTCAATCGGAGTTGGCTCTAGTTAGAATGTTACCAGAATTTTCCTCGCAAAAAGCTACCAAAACTAAGTGCATCAAAATATTACACGCAAAGTCCGGACACTTACCGAAAAGGAGTCGAAAAGGTCTCGTTATTCTTCCCGAAAAGATAAGGACCGCTTTCTTAATATCATCTAAATTCTTTCAAGAAAAGAAGTTAATCTATACAAATACAAATGACCTATGAGATTAGCTAAATGAAGGACAAACTTAGGAAACGAGTAAAATATAGGGTAACAAGCTAGTACTCCCAAATTAACTTATGAACGCCAAAAGTAGAAACTATATAAAAGAGTTATTTCAACACTAACATATGGGTGGTAGGATGGATTGCAAAATATTTTAAATGAAAAAATTTATTTTTCGCTTAAATTATAAAGCTACTCAAAGACTGTCCATGCGTTATCACCTAATTTGATGTTTTTTAGACGAGCCAAATTTGAAGTTACAAATGACCTCACTTTCTTTTCGAGTGTGTGGACAAATGACTAGTGTAGTTACCTTCAATGCTCACAATCTTGAGGTCACGTGCTCAAGTATATAAAAATAATAATAAAGTAAAAAACCTACATAAATAACCCACTTGGCCCACTATTGATGAGAATTGAACTCGATCATCAACACAAAATCAACGTGTTGTACCATTTGGGTCATACTAATCGCCCAACATGAAATCATTGCAGAAAATCGAACCCTCCAAAGGTAATGAAGAAGACGGTTGTTGCTGAATAAAATAATGAATGATGTCAAAAGAAAGTTAGTGTAACATACACTATGGATTGGAAAGCAAAATAAACCACTATGCTCTATCATATTAAACTTATGCCTTTAGAATTATCGACACAGTATAATTTATTTTATATCAAAGCCTTGTGCGAATTAACCTTGTGTTTTGATATAGGCATCATAGTTCCCACTACATAAAAAAGGACCGCGGAGATCAAATGTGCAGACCCTCTGCCTGCCGTTATGTCCTTAAAAAAAGCATAGATTCAAAAGTTTGAAGCGAACCTTTAAGTTTTACTCCCTCGGTTTCCAGACAGACGTTAGATTGGCTTTCCAATTTTGTTCCTAGCGTAGATGTCATTCTACGAATTCAATATGAATTTTTACCTTTATTTCTTATATAATCTTCCCCTTTTAATGATCTATTTCTACTTCTAATGTCATTTACTACTATAAAGTAGAGTAATACACGCCATCCTAAGAGCAATAACTAACCTAAGGAAGGCTTTTCAATGATGGTAACATGGTCTTTGTAGACTTGCATTGGTTGCTGTGCAAAATATTATGGTAGTATCTATTTAGAAAGGGAGGGAGCACGCCAATGGTTGTACCGGACACTGTAGATGTGCTCTGTGTATGCTATTTCTGGGTGTAGTTGAACGGGTTGCTTGCTCTGTGTTATTTCCGGGTGTGCTTGAACCGTCAACCGGAGTTAGCTCTGTGAAAATGCAAGTCAATCGGAGTTGGCTCTAGTTAGAATGTTACCAAAATTTTCCTCACAAAAAAAGCTACCAAAACTAAGTGCATCAAAATATTACACGCAAAGTCTGGACACTTACCTGGTAAAGGAGTGAGAAAAGGTCTCGTTACTCTTCCTGAAAAGATAAGGACCAATTTCTTAATATCATCTAAATTCTTTCAAGGAAAGAAGTTAATCTATACAAATACACATGACCGGTGAGATTAGCTAAATGAAGGACAAACTTAGGAAACGAGTAAAATATAGGGGTAACCAGCTATTACTCCCCTGAAATTAACTTATGAACGCCCAAAAGTAGAAACTATACAAAAGAGTTATTTCAACACTAACATATGGGTGGTAGGATGGATTGCAAGAATATTTTAAATGAAAATTTTATTTTTCGCTTAAATTATAAAGCTACTCAACACCTGTCCATGCGTTATCACCTAATTTGATGTTTTTAGACCACCAAATTTGAAGTTACAAATGACCTCACTTTCTTTTCGAGTGTGTGGGACAAATGACTAGTGTAGTTACCTTCAATGCTCACAATCTTGAGGTCACATGCTCAAGTATATAAAAAAAAATAATACAAGAAAAACCTACATAAATAACCCACTTGGCCCACTATTGATGAGAATTGAACTCGATCATCAACACAAAATCAACGTGCCGTACCATTTGGGTCATACGGAATCGGGCCCAACATGAAATCATTGCAGAAAATCGAACCCTCCAAAGGTACGAAGAAGACGGTTGTTCTGAATAAAATAATGAAAGATGTCAAAAGAAAGTTAGTGTAACATACACTATGGATTGGAAGCAAAATAAACCATCAGGTTTCTATCATATTAAACTTATGCCTTTAGAATTATCGACACAAGATAATTTATTTTATATCAAAGCCTTGTGTGAATTAACCTTGTGTTTTGATATAGGCATCATAGTTCCCACTACATAAAAAAGGACTGTAGAGATCAAATGTGCACACCCTCTGCCTGCCGTTATGTCCTAAAAAAAAGCATAGATTCAAAAGTTTGAAGCGAACCTTTAAGTTTTACTCCCTCGGTTTCCAGACCGACGTTAGATTGGCTTTTGAATTTTGTTCCTAGCGTAGATGTCATTCTACGAATTCAATATGAATTTTTACCTTTATTTCTTATATAATCTTCCCCTTTTAATGATCTATTTCTACTTCTAATGTCATTTACTACTATAAAGTAGAGTAATACACGCCATCCTAAGAGCAATAACTAACCTAAGGAAGGCTTTTCAATGAGGGTAACATGGTCTTTGTAGACTTGCATTGGTTGCTGTGCAAAATATTATGGTAGTATCTGTTTAGAAAGGAGGAGCACGCCAATTGTTGTACCGCATAATCGTAGATGTGCTATGTGTGTGCTATTTCCGTGTAGTTGAACGGGTTGCTTGCTCGTGTTATTTCCGTGTAGTTGAACGGTTGCTTGCTCGTGTTATTTCCGTGTGCTTGAACCGCCAACCGGAGTTAGCTCTGTGAAAATGCAAGTCAATCGGAGTTGGCTCTAGTTAGAATGTTACCAGAATTTTCCTCGCAAAAAAAGCTACCAAAACTAAGTGCATCAAAATATTACACGCAAAGTCCGGACACTTACCGGTAAAGGAGTGAGAAAAGGTCTCGCATTTCTTCCCGAAAGATAAGGACCAATTTCTTAATATCATCTAAATTCTTTCAAGAAAAGAAGTTAATCTATACAAATACAAATGACCTATGAGATTAGCTAAATGAAGGACAAACTTAGGAAACGAGTAAAATATAGGGGTAACAAGCTAGTACTCCCCTGAAATTAACTTATGAACGCCCAAAGGTAGAAACTATATAAAAAGAGTTATTCAACATTAACATGTGGGTGGTAGGATGGATTGCAGCAATATTTTAAATAAAATTAGTAGAAACTATATAAAAAGAGTTATTCAACATTAACATGTGGGTGGTAGGATGGATTGCAGCAATATTTTAAATAGAAATTTTATTTATCGCTTAAATTATAAAGCTACTCAACACATGCCCATGCTCTATCGGTCACAAAATCAATGTGCCATACCATTTGGGTCATACCGAAGTGGGTTCATTGTGTTCGTTGCCGGAAAATGGCGCCCATCACCTTCAGCGCACGGAGACAGTTGTTGCTGAATAAATAATGAAAGATGCCAAAAGAAAGTTAGTATAACCTACACTATGAATTGGAAGCAAAATAAACCATTGTGCTCTATCATATTAAACTTATGCCTTTAGAATTATCGACACAGTATAATTTATTTTATATCAAAGCCTTGTGCGAATTGACCTTGTGTTTTGATATAGGCATCATAGTTCCCACTACATAAAAAGGGACCGCAGAGATCAAATGTGTAGGGGGTCTGCCTGCCGTTATGTCCTTAAAAAAAATCCTAGATTCAAAAGTTTGAAGTGAATCTTTAAGTTTTACTCCCTCGCTTTACAGACAGACATTAGATTGGCTATCAAATTTTGTTACTTGCGTAGATGTCATTCTACGAATTCAGTATGAATATTTACCTTTATTTCTTATACAACCTTCCCCTTTTAATAATCTATTTCTATTTCTAATGTCATTTACTACTATAAACTAGAGTAGTACACACCATCCTAAGAGCAATAACTAACCTAAGGAAGGATTTTGAATGAGGGTAACATGGTCTTTGTAGACATGCATTAGTTGTTGTGCAAAGTATTAGAATACTATCTGTGTAGAAACCGAGGGAGCACGCCAATGGTTGTACCGGATACTGTAGTTGTGCTCCGTTATTTCCGGGTGTACTTGAACGGATTGCTTGCTCTGTGTTATTTTTCGCTGTATTTGAACAGGTTGCTTGCTCTGTGTTATTTCCGGGTGTATTTGAACCGTCAACCGGAGCTGGCTCTGTGAAAATTCCACTAGTCAGAATGTTACCAAAATTTTCCTCGCAAAAAAAGTTACCAAAACCAAGTGCATCAAAATATTTGTTCCGAAAGAAGTTCACCAGAACAGTCCTTGTGTTATTACATGCAAAGTCTGGCCACTTACATGGAAAAGGAGTGAGAACATGTGCCATTACTCCCCTTAAAAAGATAAAGACCAATTTCTTAGTATCATCTAAATTCTTTCAAGAAAAGAAGTTAATCTATACAAATACAAATAACCGATGAGATTCAATACACCTCTTTCATTTTGAGGGCAAGAAAACCTCACAATATATAATATTAAAAAAGGAAAACAAATCCTACAAATTCTCTCATTAATCAAGATCCAAATGGAGAAAGATTTACCCTACTTATTTTGGTGTGGCCAAATTATAACGGTGCATATTAGAGTTGTATAATAAAAACATAGTCGTGCAATTGAACAAGTTTCATAAAGAAAAAAATAACACTTACTTGATTTCTTAGGTGGGTCCCGCACTAAGAAACGATTTGATAATCCTTCTAGAACTCGTTCTTCCGTCTGCGACACTACCATCACCCCAAGCCTAACTTTCTTGTTACTAGAGTTTTCCGTAATTTTAGCATCTCTGTGACTGCATCTCCCGTTAACCAGGTTAAATGCACCGCTACTCACTGTTGATTCTATTATCTCATTGACATCTCCTTTTGCTGAATTTCCTCCTCGTGGTCTCTTTATGCTTTTTTGGAAGTCCTCTTTGGACCAATTGCATCGATTATTATCTTTGTTGAACTCTCCGTTAAGGACAACCATCATAACCGATGCAGAAGCAAGGGGGTGGTCATTTGCAATTACATTACCACCACCATCACACAGAACTATATTTATCAGATCCCCATGTTCAGTCAATATGCTTTCCCCCTTTCCAACTTTGTCATTCACCGTACTATTGATTCTTAGTTGGAATCTTGGTAGCTCCATTTGATTCGATTCTGGTCTGCAAAAGAAAAAGGTACAGGAAGCTACGCTAAGTTATGAACAAGAGAGCAACGTTGAGAAGGAAATTTGTGTTGCTGTTAATTTATAGTCTATTATTAACACATTCAATATTGTGTGAAGGAAAAAGTCCATCCATGGTCCCTCAACTCTCCAGTTCGTCTAATTTTTGTCCCTCGTTAAAAAAATAATGGGTATAATTCATCCTCTAACTAACAAAACCTGAGCAAATCATATCCAAAATTGATTTTGTGGGTTGTTTTAGGTGACTTGGCATCCTAGTTGGCAAATGAGCTAACTTGGCTTGATGATTCATAAACACAAATTATAGGGCCTAATTGTCATCATCATTTTTCTCTCTTCTTCCTTTTCTTCATCTTCTCTCTCTTCCTAACCTTCTTCCCCCTCCATCTTTGAGCCCTTCTCCTGCAGCTTCTTCCCGTTTTCTTCCTCTCTGCTCCTATATCTCTCCCTCTATCTCTTCCTCCTCTCCCCATGAACCAGCGTCGCCACCGCTTGACCACGACAGTCGTCTGTTCCCCGCTGTCTTATTTTCCACGCCGACCAAATTTGTGAGGCAATGGAAGACGACTTTGTCACTCCCAACCTCAGCACTGGACCACCGCCGCTGCCCTTGCTCGTCCGCACCGCCAAGAGAGAGAGAGAGAGAGAGAGAGACGTTGGAGCTTGCGGGTAGTAGGTGAGGTCATAGATCTTAGGAGCGGAGGCAACCTCAGCTCCACAACGAGGTTTAAGTGAGGCGGCGGAGCTGGTCACGGCGAGCTCGAATTGCACTAAGGCGCTAGTCACGATGGCGGCGGGGAAGGCTACCAGAAGCGAGGAAGGCCACTGGAGGCGAAGAGGGAAGCGGTGGAGGATCTCCGTGGCAGCGGCGGAGGA
This sequence comes from Ampelocalamus luodianensis, assembly GCA_036346255.1. Classification (NCBI taxonomy): domain Eukaryota; kingdom Viridiplantae; phylum Streptophyta; class Magnoliopsida; order Poales; family Poaceae; genus Ampelocalamus; species Ampelocalamus luodianensis. The sequence continues at coordinate 2,915,928 of CM070625.1, read as the reverse complement.
GTCAACCGGTCGATCTGCTTCCGCTCGAGGAACTTGGCACCATGTGCCGTGAAGCATGTGCCACCGCCGCCACCAGAGTGGGAGGAGAGAAGGGTGGGTGGATGGGGAAGCAGTGGCAGAGAGAGTGTAAAAGAGAGGAGGAAGAAGATGGCTGGGAGGGAGCAACAACCGCTGTGGAAGCGATATGGGACAAAACCGGGTTTTATCATATCCGAGCTGAACTCCGAGTGGGTCAAAACTACGATCAAACAAGTATAGGGGTAAGGTTTGTCTGATATTGATAGATGGGGGTGGGGGGATTCTACCCGATTTATAAATAAAGAACTAAAGTTAGACAAACGGAAGAGTTGAGAGATCATGGATGGATAGACTTTTTCCTCGTGTGAAATTCGTACCGAGCTTTGTGCCAAAACGAAACGTGGGATGGTAGCGAGACTAAAAAAGTATGATTGCAGTGTCCTTAACAAAGCTACGCTAACTACATGTAGTGTGGGCTATAGTAAATAATAGCTTCACTAATCACTCCTGGCACCGTAAAAAAAACGATGGTAGCAATTAGCAAAGAACACCTTGGAGCAGGAGATATATCACCACTTGAGCCATTAAGTTGCTCCAATCGTCTGCGTAGTACGATCTGATTTTCATTAAGCTTCTTCGATTCTTGTTTCATTCCACTCGTCTCGTCCTCGGGCTCGTCCTTGGGCTCGTCCTTGAGCGCGTCCTTGCGCTCTTCGAGCATCCGTTTGAGCTCGTCCTTGAGCTCGTCCATGCGCTCGTCCATGCGCTCGTCGAGCATCCGTTTGAGCTCGTCCTTGAGCTCGTCGAGCATCCGTTTGATTCCTTTATCCTGAGAGAGAGAGGAATGATCATATGTAATTCCTTATCAAATGGAGCGAAATTTGGATTCTAACTCTGTATACTATGACTAGTGCACAAAGCTGTGTACAGTGAAGTTAGTTCCAATCAAAACAGATAGGAAAAAAAATAATTTATATCCGAAATTCAAACAATTGAAATATACTATTCCCATGTATCAGAAGCAAAAAAAATTTGGAATTTCACTATTGGATTTCAAATTTGAACTTCAAAACTTTAATTTATATGCTACATGATCAAATTACATACGCAATAAAGATTTGGAAATAATAAATTGTAGGGCCTCACCGCTAAATTATACGTCCGAAAATTATGCCGGTGTAAACAACCGAGTAATCGTCCGAGTAACTGATCAGGTAAAATGACTAAGAAGCTGACTAATCAGCCAGCACACGTGAAGCGCATCTATACAAAAAAAAAAGAAGAGAAGTTTTGCTAACGCCAAACTTATAAGAACATGTGAAAGTACCTGTTTGCTTCTAGTTTTTCTTATCGCTTTAATTATATCATGGTTGCCTGAAGATCTTGTAGGTCGAGTTTCCTCTGTAGACATCCCGTTACCTGAGCTGTTTGGTCCCCAGCAAGTTAGCCAAGAATTGAAGCAAAATAAGAGCTAAATCAGGCAAGCGTGCATGCGTATCGTTATGAATTAACACGATCAGACCCTCCCCTGCTCCCAAAGACATACCTCGCGTCGGAGGAACTTGAGTCGTCGCCCCACTGCCGCCCCTTTCTCTTCCCCATGGCGTCCCCTCCTTACGGTAAGAGCTACTTGGCCTTCGTCGCTAGAAGTCGCACAATATAGGCGCTGCTCCTCCTTCAAATATTCCTACCCTACTTGGACGGACGGGCCCCGGTCCATACATCGCTTGGGTGGTGGACCCGGTCCACTGTACGATGCACTGTATCTGCTAAATATCTCATAAAGAGGACAAGTCACCTTCCCTAGTAAGTTTTCTCTTTCTCGGTTGACAAACCACCATCCATCCTCCCTAGGAAGTCCCCTGGACTGGAGTCGCTGGGAACTCTCTCCGGAGTCCAGGGGAAGTGAGGAGGGAGGGACGGATAAAAGCAGAGCTTTCGACAGGAGTGAGCCAAGGCTACTCCCATGTTCCCTGTGAGTCGCTTGGAATTAACTCTCGGGTCCAAGGGATGTGAGGAGGGAGGAACGGCCAAACACCGGGCAAGTCTTACTCAAGGTCTCATCGACCTTCCGAGTATGCAGATTAGGAGTGCATTAGGCTATACGAGTAAGTCCATTTGTTGTTTACAGGACATAAGGGGATGAAGGGTGGGGAGATCCCCAACCTTGGAAATATGCAGAAATATGAATAGTATGCCAAAACTTTACACATGACATTTCAAATGGCTTACGCCCACCATGAAATTTGTATATATGTACGTTGCTATAAGTCCCACAATACAGGCGCAGCTCCTCCTCTTAGGCATTTAGTAGCGCCCTATCATAGTTCTATTTGTTTTGGCTGTGCTTTTCAAAAATTGATCGATCTTTGCAGGTTTTCTAGTGTAATGAAATACTGGATTTTTCTGATTTGGTGTTTGGCTTTCTGGCTTTTTGGTAGGCTAGCTGCAGCTTTCGAGATGTGAAATATCTGAAATACCCCTGAAGACAATAATAGCTTGTTTGATGCTGTTTAACGCAATTAACAACATTTAACGACGACAATTGACGGTATTTAACGATATTTGACAACATTTAACGGCATTCGACGACATTTAACGACAATTGACAATATTTAACGATATTTAACGACAATTAACGACATTTAACAACATTTAACAATATTTAACGACAATTGACGACATTTAACAATATTTAACGACAATTGACGAGGACTAACGCAATTGACGAGGCATTGACAATAAGAGGAACATGCATTAATGGATATAATTATAAACTATTTCTGAGCAAGTTTCACTGATCCTCTAGATATCAAGTACACCTTACAAACCTCAATTAGGTCATAAAACTGATCAAGCACTTAATTGAAGCATGTTGCACGAATTTCTCCCCCATGTGAATCGAGGATTAGAGTATTTAACGATAATTATTACAATAAAAATTTATTATAAACAATTAATGCCCCCCTCCACTTTTTTTCGGGCTTAGGACCGGCATCGGCAGTGTTAGGCACTTTGCTTAAATCTGTTAATGTCTACAAATCTTAGCACCTAACAACACTTCTATTAGTGAATCCATTCTATAACGAGCTATTAACAAATGAATGAATGTGTGTCATCATCAAAATCAAGTATTCAATGGTACAAACTAGAAGCAAGAGAATCATTTGGTCATACACTGAATTGTAATGTCATTGTATCAGCCTTCCATAATTCCATCCATTAAATTGATGACTAAAACCAGTTGTGCTATGCATGCACATCATCAAAAATATACCAAAAGTACAAAGTTTCTCGTCAGATATGGGGTGTGATATGTATACTTTAGCTAAGGTATAGAATTTCATTACAAAATTTTATCATGTAGAGTATTTCTGCTCCAATATTGTGCCAAATGGGGATTTACAAGGCATACACACTGCTAGGAAATATAGAAAGCACACTAAAACATAGTCCAGTGGCATCATTTACTAATAAACTACCATGCAAGAATCGACAAAAATAATTGCTATTTGAAACTAACAGTCCACATGTTGGCTATTCATACTCAGACTAATGAATCGTTAGCTCAAAATGCCCAATGTAACCTACATAAAGGCATCAATTCAAAATTATGATGCACAAGGAGGTAAGGAAATGATCTCCAAAATGATCACAACATATTCTGACACTACATATTCATATATCTCATTTGATAGAAAAGATAACACTATGGACCATTCGCCAAACTTCAAATGCTTTGAACTGACCATGATCGACAAAGTACACATAACTTTACACAAATATCAGACAATAAGTAGTCACATAAATAAAACCACAACTTATTATTGCACATAACTTTACAAATTTTCACAGCCAAACAAATCCAGAACCTCCAATTCCTTGCATCCTCCTGAGATAGAGCTCAGGACAATAACAGATAGCTCAGGTCAAACAGTTCGGGCAGTTCTGAGTAATTCAAGAGATGGCAGTAGAGTTACTCACTCATAATGACAACTATCGATAATTTGCCGGTCTAAAAAAATAACTAGAATGACTACCAGTGCATCAAAATTTTAGATTGGACAAGAACATACTGTCAAATGTTTCTTTACCTTGTTGCAATGAGGCACAAGTTCTTGCAATGCTCGCATCTTTTCATTGATCCGACCCCTTCTTCTCTACGGCAAGAAACAATCCCAACAAATCAAGAACATTAATTTTGCTGCAAATAGTGAGTACTCATGCTGTATAAGCCTTGACAACAACAATTCGAACATCAATCCCAACAAATTTACAAGGGTATTCATGACATTGGTTTGTCATAGAAGTTTACAAGGGCTTTGAAAAACTGAAATAAATAAAAATTGGTTGGGATTTGGGGAAAATGGATGCTTGGATGGGTGCATGTTCATGCATAGGATCGATTCATTTCTATGATCGAGGCCCAGGGTTCTTTTGGAAGTCACCCAAGTTAGTTAAGGACTGGTCTTCGAGCACATTTTGCTAAGCCCTACCGTACTACCACATGTCTTGAATGGGCAAGACCTGGCTAAATAATATGTACCATTTTATCGTGGTCGTGTCATCCAGTTGCGTGGGTGTCTTTACGACCTACTTTTATGTATTCCCACATGGTGCAAGAGGGGGCTTCCGGCGGGTGGTTAGCCCAATGGGAGTGAAACCTTAGCGGCGTAAGAGGGGGCTTTCTGCTGATGGTTAGTCTAAAGGAAGTGAAACCTTAACGAGGCGAGACTACGGTGGGAAGGTGCATTGTAAAGGCATTGTGATAAACTCTTAGTCGCACACCTTCGGAAGTGTGATCGGACATTACGAGTGATTATCTTTTGTGGGTAAAGTTGGACGACTTCTGCAGAGTGTTAAGAACTATTCGAATAGCTATGTCCACGGTCATGGATATGCTAGCAAAGCCACTCCAAGTTTTAGTCTTTGTTTTTTTTATTTTCAAAAGACTTCATCAAATGGTTTTGGATTTCTTATCCAATCGGGAAATTAGGCGGGTAGCCTTGTGATAGGAGGGTATCCTTCACTACTCTTGTGTGAATGTTATTTGACTATAAAACTTGAGTTTTAGAAAATGAATTTTAGTTATGGAATAAACAGCTTTGGAACTTAGTATGAATATTTATTGGAAAAAATATCGCTTTATGCAAAATGAGCCATATAAGTCTCCCCTTGATACATCATCGCATGCATTATTCTATTAATTGGGTGTAACTTGTGGAGTACATTCATTCTGTACTCACCTTGCTTAATAAATTATTGATCAGGAGAAGGGTGCTACGAGGAGATCGAGACCTTGGACGACTAGGCTGTGCCCCCAGACGATTGCATGTGGTGAGTTGTGTGGTCTACCTTGCTGCTCAGCTTCCGCTGTATTTTGGTTTTGGCTTTATGCCCCTTTTGTAACAAACTCAAATTATTTTGAGTGTATGGCGTTTGATAGTTATGCTATCCACTTTTGTTTGACTGTGTACACTAACTGTTCCTAGACTAGTGTATGAAACACAGAGAATCTAAAATCATTCGCTCCCGTGTTCGACAAGAAGGGCATGATGCACACCGTTTTACTCGAGTACTCGACCATGTTGTGAGGGCATGGGCCAAAGCAGTGATCTTCTAACAAGCATCAAGCAAAGGCAAATAAGTTATTAAGTGTTAGAGTACATATATAAAAAGATTATAAGAGATAGAATAGAATCAATTATGATGATTTGTATCCGATATGGTTCTTTAAGTGTTAGAGTACATATATAGAAAGATTATAAGAGATAGAATAGAATCAACTATGATGATTTGTATCCGATATGGTTCCTTCCATATCTCTAGTAGATTCACTTGATTTCCAAGTCACCATGTACTCTATATATATGCCTTCAAGGCTCAAGCAATACAATTAACAATTATTTTGGCTATTCTATCTTCCGACATGGTATCAGAGCGGGTTTGCATCTGGACCTGTTCTTAGCCACCATCAAAATTCCGCTACGCACCACTCCTAGGAGAGATGATCTAATCTCCTGGAGGCCGCGTTAGATGTTTCTTTTGGTTTTTTCTTCGATCAATAGATCGATTCCTTCCTCCTACTTGATCAATAGATTGGTTCTTCCCACCGAACCATAGACCGAATCTGCTATTGGTTTCTTCCGGCCATGCCTGCCAATGGTGATTTTTAGCTATCTTTCTCGCCTCTCCCCGTTGCCAACATCGTTTTCTTAGTCATTTCTGGCGCCACCACCATGCTGTGGCATCTTCTTCATATTTTTTCCCTATAGACGTTGCTGACTCGGCAGGTCTCCTTGAGCTCTCGGCCCCGTCGTTGACATCTCATCATTTGCTATTCCGATTGCATTCTATTTATTTAGATCTTTTTCCTTTTGTATGCAACACGCATGCATACACACTCCTTTTCTTTTATCATTCTCGTCTTGCATAACTGAATGTATACACATGTAGTATCTCTTACGCCGATAATGTTAGTCTTTTTTCCCCTACCCATCTCACCTCACCACCGCCACCAAACTTCTTCCATGTAGTCTTTCGTACTTGTTCGCCGATACCTGTGCGATTCACGATCGTCTTCCCTAGTCAGCTTCTCTAATCGCTGCACCATCGGCTTCTCCTCTTTCTTCACCGTGGTAATCCTCTTTGTCGTCGCCTCTATTGTTCTCAATGGCCAACACAGATTTACCTCTAGTGTCCCTCTTTTTTTTTTCTTTTTTTGGTTGCATACGTGCACCACCCGTCTACTCCGTCAACCGCCGTGCTGCACGACCCTCTATCATGCATCGATCTACACATCACCACAGCCGTTGAGTCCTCCCACTACTGATGTTTCTGCATCTCCCTCGACACTAATGGCCGACATGTCCTCCCATAGCCTCGGCGGGGCAACCACGGCGCAACACCCGTCTCGAAGGCCATATCTCCGTGGGGCGGCCTTGTGTCGATTTTTTCCAGGGTATCCTGACTCCCGAGGGGTCAGGGGCAAAAGGATTGCGTCCGCTCGCCCATCGGGACCGCGTGACCTGTCCTCGCGACCTCAGCCCATGTAGACGAGTGAGTTGTCGTAGTAGGGCACCAAGGGGTGCCCCGTCCACTAGGGTCGTCGGTAATACTCAGGAGACCCTAGGAAAAGTCATATGTGTATGGACTAGGTCCATGTGGTGTATCTATAGAAATGTACCTAAATACCACTCTATCTCTCAATGTAAGACAAGGCAAGAAGTGAAATGTCCCTTCTTGCCCATATATATATATATATATATATATATATATATATATATATATATATATATATATATATATATGACCCTAGGGGCATGTAAGAGGGTTATCTCATTCATTCACACTCATAATATAACACACTCATTCTTCTTATACTGGCTCCTCTCCTGTTCGGTCCCCTCCAAAGACTAAAGGGTACTTCGTACCCACTATCTAGTTTTGTTGCTACGACACCTTAAAAAAACTTAAAAATTCTCTCATTAATCCAAATAAAAAGACAAAGATCTACCCTACTAATTTTTATAGGCCCAAATTATAATGGTATAGATTAAGAAAAACAAATATATAAATTCTCTCATTAGTTGAGAGTAAAAGAAAAGGATCTGCACCACTTATTTTTATGGGTCTAGATTATAACTGTATGATTAATCAGGCTAGATATAAAAGCTCAATAGCAACAATTGATGTGTCTTCCATGGTGTATGTACCATACGTGTGTGCCTTATGAAGTTTTTGACTATTAATTAGAGCCACATGAAATGCAAGATTACAAAAAGAATCCCTGAAGAGACCTCACATCTAATTAGAGGGAATATTAGAAGCTAACAGGTGGTCAGATGGCCAAGCGTACAGGTGTGCATCCAGCCCAGCAGGGCAGTCCTAGACTTAGCGCTGATGTCTACGATTTTAAGAGTACACACACGTGCGTATTTAGTGGAAAAGTGTGTGCCCACGCTCTACGAGGTCTTAGGTGCTTTTGATGAATTCCTATGGTGCGTAGGGGACGAGCATGTGTGTGTGCACGTCGGTGATGTGAGTGCGATGTGTGTTGAGTGTGTGCGTCTGTCTTGTACTGCCTAATAAAAATAGAGAGAATATTTCTTATCCTTCAAAATATCTATTAAATCCCTGCATTCCAAACAGACGGCATATCCGTAAGTACACAGTAACATCTCTTTGCCTTTGTTGTTTGACCCTCCCTATGCTCACCGTGTGCTGTCTGTAAAGATTTTAGCTGCTAACCGGAGCTAGTCAAGAAACGCACGTTTTCCAAAAAAGTACTCGGTTGGAACCCTCGCTGCCTCACATTCGATCTTATCGCAAAAAAGTGGTATTCCAACAATCGCCGGACGGTGCGCTACCGAGATATAAGAAGGAAAAGAGCGGAAGTCCCCGGGAGTCGCGGGGAACTCTCTCTCGAGTCCAGGGGCAGTGAGGAGGGGGAGGGACGGAGAAAAGCAGGGCTTTCATCAGGAGTGAGCCAAGGCTACACGCATGTTCCCTGTCAGTCGCTTGGAATTAACTCTGGCGTCTAAGGGGTGTGAGGAGGGAGGAACAGCCAAACACAGGGCCTCCACAGAGAGAACCAGCTACTCCCATGTGCCGACCGGGCAAGTCTTAGTCAAGGTCTCCTCAACCTTCCAAGTATGCAGATGAGGAGTGCATTAGGCTATACGAGTAAGTCCATTTGTTGTTTACAGGACATAAGGGGATGAAGGGTGGGGAGATCCCCAACCTTGGAAATATGCAGAAATGTGAATAGTATGCCAAAACTTTACACACGACATTTCAAATGGCTTACGCCCTCCATGGAATCTGTATATATGTAAGAGGCCTGCATCTAGTTTCGCCTCAAACGGTAGATTGATCTCCCGTTTTGCATATTAGCGTGGAATTTACAGGTACCACCGCGCCTCACTGTTTGTTTCGAGTTTCATGCTACACACCCTTGAACGTGTTGGTTCGGCCCAAGCCGGATCGTTTGCACACACTGTCAGTTAATTTGACACGTGCGAAAGAGTGGCGAGATCAAATGGCGGCGCTCTGGGACATCCTAGGGAAGGCAGCCAGTCTCGTGCAGCTGTTTGGGTTCGACGTGATCACGGTCATCACTATGGTCATGAGTTTGCTGCAGTCTTACGAAAAGAAGAGGCAATGCCGGAAACTCGAGGGGCGCCTGCAGGTGCTCCGTGTGCTACTGAAGCGGCCGACTGGTTGTTGGGCTGTGATTCTACACTCGGAGATGGGCGATTCACTTAGAAAGGAACTCAAGGACGCGGACGACCTTGTCGAGTCCTACAAGAAGAGCACGCTTTGGTCCTGCCTCTGCAGGGGCAAGAGCACGCCCAGCCAGTTTCGCGACATGCGGTATGTCATCGACTCCCACTGTGATCTCATCGTTTGCATTAGCGCCAATCTCCTCATACAAGCAAACCCTTGTCCTCCAGATGTTAGGTCAGATACTCGAATCCTTGTCCATGATACGATGCGTCCTACATCGATGTGGCTCGCTGCAATCTAATGAAGGCATGTTTTGATTGGCAACGCAGCATTCGGGTGAACGATGGATCAAGAGGTGTGCCGGCAGCGACGGGTCTTCAGCGGTGCGAAGTTTCTGCATCTGTTCTCGACATTCACGGTCGAGAAGGAATAGGCAGGACACAAACACTATAGGCGATTCGACCAGGATGTGAAATCATCCCAGGCTACCTTTACGTGTATTTTGTTTGTGTATGCAAATGATTCTTGTTCATTCCGTGCATGTAGTACTATCAATTATCAAATGATACGAAGTACTATTACATATTCGTCTTTTTTCTTTTGAGTAAGTTTTTACATATTCGTCTTCACCAGATACTCTTCAGCTCCTTCAGTTCCATTTTGCGGAGTCTGCATACATGTAAATCTCGTGAAATTTACTGCAACTAAACACACCGGAGACTGACAAATACGGGAGCCTAACAAATCTTTTGTTTTTAGCAGGAGGACGCCATGCCTATGTCACGCGTAGCGCCAATGTGTGGTCCGTTTCGGTCATAGTTGTCAATTCTACTTCGAAGACTATTCCAGTTTAATTATTGGGATCGAATGTTTCGGTACCAGTTCATTCTGATGTATCATTCCGAAGTGTTATATGTTAATATTTTTATAATATATAAAGGATAAAAGTATTTGTTAGTATCATACTAACTTGGTGAACATACCGCCTAAAGTTCTAAAGCCCCAAAAGAACTGCAAATGGTAGTTGGGCCAGCCGAACAAGCAAGCTTTGAGCCATCAACTACCCAAACTCCCAGGCTCCTCCACAGCACAGACAGTACACGCGCCACCACCGCGATAACAAACACACACACGCACAGATGCACTAGTCAGCCGCCTATGCTAAAGATCCTACATCCATTTGCAGCTAAAGATCCTACATCCATTTGCAATTCCAGGATCCACGATGAGCCTTTATTGCTTGGACGTTGCAATTATATTGTTTTTTTACCCCTGATGGTGATGTGTATAAAGATATTCAGTAACTTTATTGAGCTTTTCTTTGGACTCCCCTGACGGTGATGTGTATACAGGGGTCCACTGATATCCCTCCATGCGTTTGTTGTTTCCAACTGGAGTACCTCTATAGCACTCGACCGGCAGCATCTCCCCTACCGCACTAACCCCGAATCATACACGCCGCCATTACTGTTTCCTCTCGATCAGCAGATTCATCTCCCATTTTGCGTACTACCGTGGATTCAAGTACAGGCACTAGCCATCTCTTCTCTATCTCGGTATGTTACACACACCATTGAACGTGTTGGTTTGGCCAGCCTGACTGTTTACTTGTTGAAACACTGTCAGTTAATTTGTCACGTGCGAAAGAGTAGTGACCAAATGGCAGCGCTTTGGGACATCATTGGGAAGACAGCCAATCTCGTGCAGCTGTTTGGATTGGACGCGAGCACGCTCGTCACTATGGTCATGAGTTTGATGCAGTTTTACGAGAACAAAAGGCAATGCCGGAAACTCAAGAGGCGCCTATAGGTGCTCCGTGCGCTACTGCAGCGGACGACTGGTTGTTGGACTGTGATTCAACACTTGGAGATGGGGGATTCTGTTAGAAAGGAACTCAAGGATGCGGACGACCTCGTCGAGTCCTACAGGAAGAGCACGCTTTGGTCCCGCCTCCTCAGGGGCAGCAGCACGGCCAGCCAGTTCCACGACATGCGGAATGTCATCGATTTCCACTGTAGCCTCATCCTTTTCATCGATGTCATTCTCCTCATCATACAAGCGTACCCTTGTCCTCCAGATGTTAGGTCAGATACTCGACCCTGGTGTATTTGTTTATATTATGTGGCTCGCTGCAATCTAATGAAGGCATGTTTTGGTTGGCAATGTAAGATTTCGGTGAACGATGATGGATCAGGAGGTGTGCCGGCAGCGACTAGGTCTTTCGCGGGTGCATAGGTATCTAGTACTGTTGCTGACATTCACGGCCAGGAAGGAATAGAAGCGGTGACACGCATACTACAAAGCGACTTGACCAGGATGTGAAATCATCTCTGCCTACTGTCGATGATTTAGTATAGCAACTCTACTTCTGTATTGATGTATTGACTATGCTTTACAACGGGGAAGAAATCACTATAACTAAGACTTAATGACTTATGTCTGTTGATCATGTCTGAGGGGGGTGTTTAGAACGGCTTCGGCTTTGCGCTCGAAAAAACCAGAAGCCGTTCCAAACAGGAGCGTTTTTCCACCGGCTTTCTCGAAAGCCAGAAACCGCATTATACGTGAAAAAGCCGGAAGCGGAAAGCCGCCGCGGGGCAGCTTTCCGCGGCTTCCCACCACCCCCTTCCAACTTTGACTCTCAAGTTCACGAGTTATTACCCGCTTTTGCTATCGAATAAAAAGCCCGGCTCCTCAGCCTAGAGCTGGCCAGGAGGGCAGCCGGGCAGGGGCAGGCGGTGGGCAGGTCAGGCAGTGTCGGTGGTCAGCAGGGGCAGGCTAGGCAGGCGCGTGGGTAAGCCGCGTGGCAGGGCGCGCAGGTCAGCAGGGCGTGGGGCTGGCCGGGCACGCGGGCTAAATGGGCTAGCCTTAGCCCAGCCGTTTGGTTTCGCGCACCTGGAGGCCCTGAATGGAGAGGTGCGAATCCTCCCCGATCACCAGGTACGATCGTTTAGGCTTGGGATTGCTGCGAAGAGCACCGGATTGATCGATCCACTGCACGGTTGTTCGAATTTATCATGGTGTAGAGTGAACTGAACCCCAGATGGAGTATTGCGTGTGTGAGGAGCTGTGATATAAGTATGTAGATATAGGCTCTAATTCGAGGCTTCTGTAACTTGGCTGTTGCTCCGCGGATTGGATTATCCTTTTGCCCACTACAGGTTTACTAGCTAGTTTGTAGATCGCGAATAGCGCAGTACGGTGTGCATCTAGGCGAACAAATTTTCTTCCCACCTAGGACTGGGAGGCTTATTACGATGTTATGTTATTAAACTTAGGAGAACGGTGACCTGCAGAAATTGGCACATCCTGACCTGCTGAAAGCCGTTGTTCTTTCAACCATGTCTATACTTTCAGTGCCTCCCTCTCGAGGCATCGGCGGAGACGTGTCAACCAGCTCATTCTTTCCCAATATGCTGTTTTTTCTAGGTTGCATTTTGCCCATCCTTACATCTTGGTTACTCCTGCAAGCAATTTTATTGCTGCTCCCTGTTTGAGTAACTACTTCAGTTATAGAAGGCGAAGCTTTATTTTCCAGACATTCTGGGAGAATATATGTTAAGCTCTGGAAGTAAAACATTGTCCTATTTATTCCAATAGATGGGAGATTCTGCAGTTAGCTCAGCTGGATACGTGAGGATTTTTATCTGCATGTATGTTTGCTTGAAAACTTAGGAAACTATTTACTGGGTAGAGCGGGTGTATTTGTATAACACGAATTTGATTCCATCTGAAGCTTTGTTGTTCTAGTTGAATTCATTTGTAGTACTGCTTTATGCTCCATTTAGTACTACGAAGTGAATATGTGATTTGAGTTTTTTTTTCTCATTTGCTATTCTGTTTTTCATTAGGTGCATCGCTACAAAGGCTGGGGAAATACAGAGAAGCAATGAACTGCTACTATAAAGTTTTGGTTATCCAAGCAAGGAAACGGGCGAGGATTCTGGCTGCACTGAGGCTTATGGCGCAATAGCAGACTGCTACGCACGCAGAGCTTGGCGATCTTGAGCGAGCAGCAAAGTTGTATGACAAGTACATATCAAGGTTGCAGCCTTGCGATTAAGCACTCGGCCTTATTTTGAAATGAAAGAACGATCAGTTCCTTTCTGTTGGTTGATACTCGGCAGAACGCTTCAATTTTGTTGGCCTTATAACTTTGTTGGAGGAGCACTTGAATTGCTCATGGAGATCCTGTATATAAATGTCAATGGTGCTGCGGCACACGTCAGTCCAGAGTTCTTCGTAAAGTTCTCAAAAAATTGAATTGCCCATCCTTCTTCCCTCAAAGGTTAAGCTTTTTCGTGAGTTCAGTGCATTGAACTCCACATGTTACATGTACATATATCGGTAACGATGCTGTTAATTAGAGAAATCCAGTGATGTTGAAGCAGAAACTTTGCAATAGCTGCAGATAGTGTAATCCATGCATCCCAAAACTGCAGATATGTAGTGCTAAAAAACAAGTCTGCAACTGCTAGAGTGAGCAGTACATGCATGTTGTGTCAAAAGAAATGCGGATGAAATCTGGATATGGAGCGTTTTGTTACTGCACACACTAGATGGAGTGAGGAACTGATGATGCATTCCAGGAAGCTTTAATTTGCGCGCACTTGGCTGTGCCGGCGAGGCCTCCAGGGGGAAGTGGAGGGAAGCAGGGGACGGCCGGAGTGCGGCGGCGTTCCGGCGAGGCACGGCATGGAGCGGAGGAGAAGTTACTGCGACCACTGGCGTGGTCGGCGTTTGCAACCACGACCGCCTTTGGGTCTCTGAAAACTGCCCGATCAGACTTGTGCGGCCCAGATTAGGTGAATCGCAGAGGATTGCAAAGAGAGACGCTCTTCGCATGGGTTAACGCCTTAACGGGCCGTATATTGGGCTTCTTGGGCCACGCGAACGGAGTTAGCACCAAAGGCCCATTAAACCCGCAGAGCCAGCACAGTGGAAATTGAACGCATACGTATACGCGACACCTCTCTCTCCCTCTCTTACAAGTTACACACGACGGAGGCTCGGAGCGCCTGTCATGAGTTCAACATGTTCGTGCAAATGCCGCATCGAAGAAGAATTTGTTGGGGGAACTGTTGTTGGTAAGTTTAGTCCGAACGATTATATTATAGATAAACTAAAAATTATAAGAACAATGTAAAAACATAAGAATATAATAAGATATTGAACACAAAGATGTAGGGGGACTTCTTGCTTCTCTTTATTCCTTCATCAAGCGATCAGCCTTTTATAATGACTAGTAGCTTCCTATTTATATGTTATGACCTTTCTAAGGTTTGGAATGAGGAGCCCACCTTGGGCCAGGACTCCTAGTCATGGGCTCGATTTCTTAACACCCCCCTTGAGCACTCATCCTTCCCGTCTATATCTCGCAAAACTCCATAAAATCCAAAGATAATTTTTAGAGAAAGAGTGCATGATACACGTCACAGGTTTTACGAATTGCCTCGTTAAAAACCTTAGCCGAGAAACTTCAGGAAAACTCGTCAAGGGAAAAAGAGTACAATCCACATAATTTCATTTAATCTCCGGGATTTTTATTTGGGTACTCGATCTTCATGATCAAGCTTTAGTAATGAGTTCGTGAAGATTCCCCCCCTTGAATTCTGCACTTCTCTCAGTCTCATCATTCTAATTCCACGTATGCATCTTTCAAAGCTAGACGCTGAAAGTGACTTAATGAATAAATCTGCTAGATTTTTACATGACTTAGTATGCAGTACTTTAATTTCATCCATCTTTTGCAATTCATGAGTATAGAAGAACTTGAAGTTGGTATGCTTTGTGAGACACATAACCCATCTGCACTTGTGCAACATAAACTGCACTATCTTCATAGATAATAGTAGGGGTTTACGCGGTATTCAATCCACACAACTGCTGGATATGGTGAATCATCCACCGAAGCTCTTACTTGGAGTTGGAGTTCGAAATGAAAGATTTGGGTAAAACCAAATATTGCCTAGGCTTGTAGCTCGAGCATGTTCCTGGAGAAATATTAGTGCATTAGTCAACATACACTCAGAAGGTGTTAGAAAGGTTCGATTTTGGAAAAACATACCCTTTAAAAATGCCAATGGTCGGGAGATCTTTGCAACAAAACAATGATCCTTAAAGATCTAAAGACGAGGGGGAGGAAGTCCTGAGATCGGAATTCCCATACTTAAGTATAATAGGAACACTGTGTATTTAGCAAATTGTACTAGATCGAACATTGTATTTCTTTGTGAACCTATTAGCAAGGTATAGTGCGTAACCTACCAAAGCTATTAGCAGGAATAAAGGACATCTTCCGATACATTCAAGAAAGTAAAGAACTTGGTCTGTCTCTACGAAAGAACCAGACCTAACTATGAATGACTATGCAGATGTCTGTGCTGTCGCTTGACTCAGATATAGCCAAATCGCAAACATGCTATGAACTCATATGTGGTGGAACTGTAATTTTATGAAAATCATCTAAGCAGAGTCTTGTATCGACTTCGATGAACCATTTAAAAATAATAGTATTGTACGAAGTCTCACAAGAATACGCTTGGCTTCGGCGGATGATTCATCACATCCAGCAGCCGTGTGGATTAAATACCGCGTAAACTCCAACTATTATATATGAAGATAATGCAGCTTGAAGAGACATCTCATAAAGCATATCAACCCCAAGTTCTTCTATGCTCATGAATTGTAAAAGATGGACGAAATTAAAGTACTGCATAGTAAGTTATGTGAAAATTTTGCAGATTTATTTATTAAGTCACTTTCAGCGTATAGCTTTGAAAGATGTATACATGAAATTGGAATGATGAGACTTAGAGAAGTGTAGAATTCAGGGGGAGAATCTTCACGAACTCATTATTGAAACTTGATCACAAATATCGAGTACCCAAAGAATAAATCCTTGAGATTAAATAAAATTGGTTGGATTGTGCTCCTTTTCCCTTGACAAGTTTTTCCCGAAGTTTCTCGGCTAAGGTTTTTAACGAGACAATTCATACAGTACAGTAGAACATGTTTCATGTACTCTTTATCCAAAAATTTTTCACTGGGTTTTTATGAAGTTTTGATGAGACATGAACATGTCGGATGACTGACAAAAGAGAAGTGTTAAGAAACCGGGCCCAGACCGGCAATCTTGGCCTAAGGTGGGCTCCTTATCCTTCCAGTGGCCTATGTAAAGGAGAGGGACCCCAACCATTGTACTACAGTTTTACAGAAGAGCAACAAAGAGAAGTCAGAAGTCTCCTCATATCTCTGTGTTCAATCTACTATTTTGTTCTTGTGTTCTTGCATTGTTCTTACGATTCTGAGTTTGTCTACGAGGTAATCGTTCGAACTAAACTCACCAGCGACGGTTCCTCAACAAAAACGACTACGTGGAAGGCCTGAGTGAGCCTTGTGTGAACGCCCAATCCCATTTCGGCAGCCAATACCCCCGAAGTGCGTCAACGAACCCTTGTCTTCGCTCATGTTGCTGCCTGTTGTTGGTTGCCCGTTGATTCCTCCTGTAATTTCGTTATCTTCTTCAATTTCGTATTACGAACTACGCGGACACTTCAAGATACTACCAAAAAACTTCGTGAAATAAACTAAATCTTTAGGCTGAATTCTTTAAACATAAGTTAAAAATAAATAAATATAGGACCATGTCGCCAGTTCACGTCAGTTGAACTGGCGACCCTGTTCACGTCAGTTGAACTGGCGACAGGGTCCTACCGTTAATTGAATTGGCGAAGTTGTCCTGTCGCCAATACTTGTCGCCAGTTGAACTGGCGACAGGGTCCTGTCGTTAATTGAATTGGCGAAGTTGTACTGTCGCCAATACCTGTCGCTAGTTGAATTGACGAAATTGTCCTGTCGCTAGTTCAATTGGCGACAGGAACATCTCCGCACTGTTCCAATTAGCAACATAGATACTATAGCCAATTGGAATGGCGACAGGCACATATTTTTGTTAAAAAAATTAACTATTTTTTAATTATCTTTTAAATTAATATTATTTTAAAAAAATTCACTACGCCTAGATCAAACTTCCATGCCCCGTCCATCTCGGCTCTTCTAGATTTGCCTATGGAAATCCTCTTCAGTCCAGTTACCCTTGCAAGAGTGGTCAATCCCCAGAACCACAATCTCAACTTTCACTGAAGAAAGGTCACCGGATGTAATTATCTGGCCATCCCTGTATATCGCAATCTCTATGCCTTCACTGCTCTGTGATAATAATTTTTTTTGTGTGTGTAAATTCGAGACTTCAAACTACCGTGGAAACAAAGCTTATGAGTTGAGCCCCGTGCCTTCATCCATGGTCGGTGCCTGACTTGCCGGATCTAGTCTACAGTACAAACAAGGGATGGAAATTTTTTCCTTTTGAAAGGATAGTAGATACGTAGATGAAAATAAGCCGGAAACGAAATCTGGGTACATAGGTAATATTAGCATCGTGTACGTAGGAGGAATTAATGTTAACAAATATGTATTGTACCTAGGATGGTGATCAACGTCCTGGTTCTTGCTGTCATCGCTTCTCAGTTTCTGCCGGAGCTGCACGAAAAGGTAAGTATCTAATTTCAGCTAACAATGCAGGATCTAATTGCCTATGAGAAAGTGTTGAAAGGGAGACAAAACATTATCAGTCTTGCTAATTTTAAATCGCCTGAAATTTTCTTAAGTTTAAGTCACTTGTTGTGACCATTGAATTTGTGTAGAGATTGATGTGTTATATGATTGGATATTGATCCAATGATGTGTCATATGATTGGATATTGATCTAATGGTCATAACAAGTGATTTAAACTTAAGAAAATTTCAGCAACTTATGAATAGACAGTCCCAAACATTATCTGGCGAAATTGTTTTCCTGACTGTGTGCGAAATCTCTCCATTGGCGGAAGTGTTGAAAGGATCTAGGGCTTGTTTGGTTTGGATCCTCATATTGCTAAATCTAAATTTTAATAATACCTAAACAATTTGACTAGCATTTGAATTGGTATCAAATTTTGACACGTCAAGAAAAATTTGGAAGAGCCAACGCTGCACAGACCTTTGCGCTGGCGTTTCCGGGCGAGCAAAATGGCTGCAGCATGCACACGGACAGGTGTTAAATGGTGATTGCATGTGGCTAAAGCATTAATTGCTTCTTTAGTTTGATTAATCCATTTTAAATGATTATATTTTCTAAACCGAGTATCCGATTTGTGATCCGTTTGAACCGTTATGTTCCTTGTCATTTAATCAATAAAACAAGACTCATGTTGGCATATTTTGGGACAAAAAAATGTATGTCATGCAGGACTCACGTGTCATACTCATAATTTTGACAAATTTTGACATGGCTGCAATCTAAACACATCAATTTTTATATTGCTCCTAAATTAGTATGACTACAATCCAAACACTATTTTTTACTCAGATTTTAATATTATCTAGGTTTTAACAATACCAAAATTTTAATATAACCACGTAGAGCCACGATCCAAACAGACCCCTAGTTTCGGAGGTCCTGTGCTCTGCAGAGATATAGGATTTCGCCACAGTGGAGAGATTTGATTGTAGCTAGTTTTCAAAGTAGGCCGCGTCTCATCCTATCCTAACCCTATATTCCTATGTACCTGAAGACTCCGAGAGGTCCCGCCTTGCAAAAATGCCAACCCCCCTAACGTTGTGCACGCTTCTTGTAATTTCAGTGTAGCAATGGGTGACGCTACTGAGGGTGGTTTAGAATCGCTATTCAATCCTATAAAATAGAGACCAAGATGCCCAGTGGAGAGATGTAAAAGTACGTAAACTTTGGAAAAGGATGAACATCTATAAAAATACGAAGTAACTGTTAGTACTTGGTGTTATATTTTCTTTATCCAAAAGACATTATTCTGCGCTCCAAATTAATTTGAAATTTAGGGGGTTTTTTGCAAGGAAAAAATTCCGGGTATTAGAGTTCGCAATACTCTTTCCACTAGTCAGCCGCCTATGCTAAAGATCTTACATCCATTTGCAATTCCGGCATCCACGATGAGCCTTTATTGCTTGGAAGTTGCAATTATATTGTTCTTTTTTCCCTGATGGTGATGTGCAACGCTTTTCTTTGGTCTCCTCTACCCCTGGTGGACTGGTGGTGTAATGTACTGATGTGTAGTGCTTTTCTTTGGACTCCCCTGCCCCTGGTGGTTTTATGTACTGATCTGTTGTTGGGCTGTGATTCAGCTCTCGGAGACGGGAGATTCCATTAGAAGGAAACTCAAGGACGCAGATGACCTCGTCGAGTCCTACAAAAAGAGCACGCTTTGGTCCCACCTCCGCTGGGGCAGGAGCACGGCCAGCCAGTTCCGCGACATGCGGAATGTCATCGACGCCAACCTCCTCATCATACAAGTGTACCCTTGTCCTCCAGATGTTAGGTCAGATACTCGACCCTGGTGTATTTGTTTATATGATGCGGTTCGCTGCAATCTAATGAAGGCATGTTTTGTTTGGCAATGTAGGATTCCTGTGAACGATGATGGATCAGGAGGCGTGCCAGCAATGATTAGGTCTTCCGCGGGTGCAGAGGTATCTAGTACTGTTCCTGACATTCATAGCCAGGAAGGAATAGGCAAAGGCACAGAACTACAAAGCGACTCGACCAGATGTGAAATCACCCCGCCTACCTTCTTACATTGTATGATGCGTTCTAGGTATGTATGGGTGTCCATTCAAAAAAAAAAGAGGGAGGGGATGGGAATAGAAAAAAGTCTAAGAAAATTTGAAAAGTGTGTATTTGTATGTGTATTTTGTTTTTGTGCGTGCGCATGTTGTTCTTTTTTTTTTTTTGCTGGGAATGGGGTGGGGTGTGTGGGTAACTCCGACTATGTCATCTTAGATGCATAGCCAGTCCCAAGCTTAGAAAAAAGAGAAAGGAGTAGCACTAATTCTAGAGTTGTTTTAAGGGAAAATTTGCTCGGTAACATTGTAATGATGTATAAATTGAAAAATTGCATCCAATGTGAGAATGACAGGTAGATCATAGGGATACATGTCAGTGGCATATTGATGTTACTTTTCAACTCGTGATATTTTTGTAGTGTTACTGTACAAATTACCCATTTTAAAGGAAACCATATCATAGCGACTTATTCTTGTAAATAAGGTCACACAAGTCAATTCGAATCGGAGGCACTGCTTGCAAGTTCTGAGAATATTCGACTCAGGAAAATGGTCACTCATATGTAACTGATGCAAATGATTCTTGTCCATTCCATGTATGTAGTACTATCAATTATCAAATGATATGAAGTACTATTACATATTTATCTTCACCGGATACACTTAGACTCCTTCAGTTCTCTTTTGCGGAGCCTACGTACATGTAAATCTCGTAAAATTTACTGCAAATAAACACGGAAGACTGATATATGTGGTTTGGAAAGAATGATGATCTTTCATATGCTGTGCGTGTGAATAAGCTGCAACGATCCTTTCTCCAATTTTTTTCCTAATTACTCTATTTATTTATATGTTCGATCTCAGTCAGAAAAGCAAACGAGAGAGAGAGAGAGAGACAGAAACTAACAAAATTTCTTCTTTTCAATCTCTTTCTTCTTCTCAACCCAGCGTCAGAGACAGAGCACGTCCCTGAACACGTCAGAAACAGAGCACGTCAGGAGGGACAAGTAGGATTAGGAACACAAGCAATGGCGCGCGAGCAGCTCCAGGTCCTGAACGCGCTTGACGCGGCCAAGACGCAATGGTACCACTTCACGGCCATCTTCATCGCCGGCATGGGCTTCTTCACCGACGCCTACGACCTCTTCTGCATCTTGCTCGTCACCAAGCTCCTCGGCCGCATCTACTACTACCGCGAGGGCTCCGCCGACCCAGGCTCCTGCCCCCAACGTCGCCGCCGCAGTCAACGGCGTCGCCTTCTGCTGCACCTCTCCGGCCTGCTCTTCTTCGGCTGGCTCGGCGACAAGATGGGCCGCATGCGCGTCTACGGCATGACGCTCATGTGCATGGTGCTCTGCTCCTCCTGGGCCGCGCCCCACGGGGTCATGGCCACGCTCTGCTTCTTCCGCTTCTGGCTCGGCTTCGGCAGCGGCGGCGACTACCGCTCTCCGCCACCATCATGTCCGAGTACGCCAACAAGAAGACACGCGGCGCCTTCATCACCGCCGTCTTCGGCTCTTCGCCATGCAGGGCTTCGGCATCCTCACAGGCGGCGGCGTCACAAGAGATTTCTATGAGAAGCAGATGGAGCTACTCAAGGAGGAGATGAGATGCATGTCACAGGGGCACAAGGAGAGACTTGAACCCATTCGCAGGGAGATGCAAGAGTTCTACCAAAAAATTTACCCAGACTTCAGTGAGATGAGTGAGTGCAACCAGAGAAAGCAGCAGGATCGTGTGGCCTTAATGGCGGTATGTGTTTTATGCTTCAGTTCCTAATTAAGAGCAGAAATGCATGTCTCAGTTTTCATGGTTGGGAATTTTTTGTGTGTAATCTGTTAGATTTGAGATGTTTTGAGGTGTCAATTTCAAATTGTAGCTATATGTGTGTTGGTGATCCCTGACAGTGATTAGTCGGAGAGTTATGTTGTAGGCTCAGTACTTGTTGCAAAAATGCACACTTATGATGGCAGAAGATAGGGTAGGAGTCAACCGTTCATGGATTACCTCCTACTAAGCTATGTTCATCAATGCCATTCATCAATTGCCTTTTCCGGATTTTTGACAAACCTGGCCTCGTTATAATTTATTACTGATGATTGTTTTTGGTTCATTTCTATTAAGTAATGTTTTTAACCTTTTTGTTTTTTTTTTATAACAGGAGATAAGTAGATCTGGTGGTTATGTTCAGCAATCTCCTGGTCCTAGGCTGGTAATCTTTGCAACAATACTTTGATGGCTGCTGCTTATGGTTCTTTAAGGTTTACTTGTACGTTGAAATGCAGCATGACATGTACATATGTTTTGCATCTGCTAATAACGTTAGAATATTATCAAATGATGATTTTGTTCCATTTTTTATTACTAATTTTAAATACTGCAGTCTCCAAATACTTCCACGGCCAAGGCAGCACCTCTACCCTCTATGTACGCCTCCTGTCTACTTTCTGTTGAGAGAAGAAGCACCAAAACAAAACACATAGCAAGAACAGAATCTTTTGTCTTGGGAGCTTTGCTTCTCTTTTGTATTTTTATTGGGAGTGTCTATACAACATGCGACTGATTTTTCTTGAAAATCAGTCACTTTTGAGCCATCGATGGAGATCCAATACTTGATATCACCCCATCCCTATATCCCTAATCTAATCTCACTTCCCACCCTCTCTCTCTCTCACCAATCACAGAGCACTAAAATTGAAAGATGTATAGCAGTTCTCTTTTTATTTCTTCAACTCAACTCCACTCTTCTCAATACATTGGCTTCTCACGTTCAATTCCTATTCGCTGCTTTTCCTCGCTCGACTCTTAACACACGCAGCTACAAGCCTTTATAAAGGCTGTTCACAAACCAAGATACTGGACTCATTATCTCACTCGGTTTCAACTACGATTTGCTACTCGGACACGGCAAGTAGCCAAAAGAATACTAAACAAAGATTAACTCAACACACTCCTCATTGCCACTCCCCACTATCGCTAAATCCTCTCGCTTCTCCTCCTTCCCACCTCGAGGTTCGCACCTCCCGCCTTCAATTGTAGCTAACTAATAAAGTGGGGATGCCTAATTCCTTGATCAATTCAATTAGGTGGGCATGCGCGTGAGGAAGGCCAAGGCGAAGGCTTTGAGGGAGGACCGGAGGACAAATCCAAGCCTATTCCCCGTGGCGTCTACCCTGCCAAGGACCCACTGCAGGTAGATATATCTCATCCGTATGCGTCTAGGAGAATGAGGCATTTTCATCCTACGAGATTTCATGCCTTGAAACCGTTTCTTGATTCTATCCCGATCAAGTCCTTTGAATATCTCTCGTTCAACATAGCACACCATCAAGTCATTAAGCCAATCATTTGATATCTTATTGCGCAAATCGGTCTTGATAATATTCATAGCCGAAAAGACTCTTTCAACCGATGCTGTTGCCACCGGTAGTAGCAATGCTAACTCCATGAGACGGTAAACCAATAGAAATACAATATGTCTTTCAGTTTCAACCATCTTCACAAATCGGACTTCCAAGATCATGACAAACAATAAAATCATCAACTCTTCGCATGAAGAATAAAGGTTTCAAGTTGATCCTTTATAGTCGCACGATCGTGATGGAGAAATCTTTATCATAGATCTCCGCTAGTCGAGCAATCTTATCCAAATCGAACTTAGAGAAGGAATCTCTTGGATCAAGACAAGAAAAGCATACAAGCAACTCCGAAGATACCTCATTGAAGTGATGGTCCATCTCTGTGGTAATAGCATCAATAGCAGTAAAGAAGGTATCAACACGATAATGATGGTCTTGAGTGACTGTTATCCCATCACGCCTTGATCGGCCCTATCTTGGTATCGCTTCATCCATATTTGGTATCGGAATCTTATTTGCATCACAAAATATTTTGACTTCTCCAAATAATGGCTCCCAACCATGGTTCCTCAAGTTAATCAAACGTGCTTTAACATCAATAAGCAAAGACATGGCCTGGACAATGTTTTGATCCTTCCTTTGCAAAACAAGAGATAACTCATTTGTAATACGAAACACTTTCAACATCATCTTCAAAATGAACACAAAGTTAAAGCTCTCCATTATATGCAACAAACCTGCTGCCTTAGATGGATTACGCCCATCTTCATGCACAAGGCCTAGCACAGTTGTCACTGCATCCCACATTGACTCAATACGAGTAAGGTTGCATAATGAGAGCCCCATCTAGTATCTCCGTGTCCGCCAAGCTAGTTTCTTGATGCTTCCTCTTCCGGAAAAATCGCCCACTCTCCAACTTACCCAAAATGTTTTGGCGATGCTTATCAAGCAATACATCCTTTCTCTTGCAAGATGCACTAGTGGTGGTCACAATTAAATTCGCATAGTCGAAGAAATCATGGATAGAAGAGCAACTACTTGTGATAAAGAACGATTACCAATTGTAATTGGTGAGCAAAACAATGGACATAGAAAGCATGTGGATTCTCATCACGGATCTGCTTTTGCAGCCGTTGAATTCACCTCTCATATTTGAAGCTCCATCATACCCCCGCCTCGTAGTCTAGCAATAAGTAAACCATGCCTACCAAGCATCCCAACCAATGCTCTCTTCAATGTATCCGATGTTACCTCAGAACATGTTGGAGACCCAAAAATCTTTCCATAACTTTTCCTTTGTTGTTCACAAACTCAGGGGACAAATGATAAATTTATTGAGTAGAACAATAGAAACTTTTTAAAAAATGATAGAACATATAATCAATTACTAACCTCACAATCACGGCCATTTGCTCTTTGATAGATATATCACGAGATTCATCAATAAGAATGGAGAAAAGATTATCCCCAATCTCTTCCTTTATCACTTTGGTGACCTCTCATGCATGACAAAGATTTTGCAAGTTGCTTTTGAATCTTTGGGCAAGTCATATGGGCAGTTACAGGACATAGCTCATCAAATGCAAGCCTCACTTCCTCATTCCTTTCTTTGTACCAATCAACCATCTCTAGAAAATTGCCCTTATTTAATGATGAAGAAGATTCGTTGTGCCCACGAAATGAATGACCTTGCATTAGGAGAAAACTTGCGCAATCCAAAGATGCAGTCACACGAGTTTCATATTTCATTTCTACATCCTTGCTATAAGTAACCACCTTATGTGACACACTACTCCTTTGATTCTTAAAATCATCACATGATTTCCTTGCATCATTGTGAACACTACTAACCCCACCAACATGATCGCCATATGTTTTGTATTGATTTTTCCAATTGTTATATCCTATTTTGGTGAAGACATCATGACCAAATTGTTCATGTAAAGGTTGTTGCTTAAAAAGAAAGCAATAAAAACAATATACCGCATCTTTCTCCACACTATATTCCAACCAATCGTACTTCTTAAACCATGATTCACTAAAGCCCCTAAAGTTCTTTCCATATGTTTTGCGAGGATAATTATGACCAATAGGTTGAGTAGGACCCTTCAATAAAAAAGCCCTCCTTACTTGATCTCTAATGTCGGGATGAAAATCCTCAATTGGTATGCGAAGTCCTGGATCAGCAATGATGTGATCTGGGTTAAATTCCTTAATACCTTCATCCACTTGTTGCGGTTGTCGTAGTTGTGCAATCTCTTGTTCTTGTGGTTGTTGTTGTGCAGTCTCTTGGAGTTGGTCTAATTGTTGAGATTGTGCCTGTACGGCCGGTATTCCGCTTGCTCTAGTACTTGTGCTCGAAACTTTGTTAAAATACCTCTTCAAATCCATTTCTACCAAATAAAACAAGTACTGAACAACAATATATTTCAATACTCAATTTGATTACAACATATGAATGACAGCAATTATCACATAGATACTTACTGGAGCTTTTCCCCAATCTTATTGTTGCCTTGCTTGCTCATCTTGACTTCACACAAATTCACATAATCATCGAGACACCGAATCACATAATATTCAACAATCAACAGTCAACACCAAGTCACCAATTCACACAATGAATCACAAGATCACATAATGTCACAATGTTCAAAAACAATTCACACAATCACATAATCTTAACTCGCCATTTACTCACTTTGGCCTCACACAATCACATTGAATCACCGATACACTCACTATCACAAGATCACACTATCACTAATTCACATTCACGGAAATCACAAAATTTGATCTGTCACACGGTCACACCATACCTTATTACCTTCGAGGTGCGCCTTCGCCAGCTCGGGACCTCCGGACCGGGTGGTCGGGTGCCTCGGTCGAATGGCGGCGGTGGCGGCGGCGGCGCGCGTCACGCGCGCGTGATCGCCAAGCGGAAGGCCCGGTGTCGAACAGCCGAAGGCCGGAGCCGGCGAGCCGCCGAGTGCGGAGTGCCCGAGTGGGAGATTCGAGGCCGAGGCCGGAGCAGAGGGAAGCCGAGGCGGACCGAGCGCCGCGGAGCGGAGAGGAGCGGAGCGGACAGAGAGGCCGAGGTCCAGAGACCAGAGGAGATCGCGCTCGCGCCGCTCGCTGCTGTGGCGAGTCCAGAGGGCGAGGCGGCCAGGCGAGTGCGGAGTGCCCGAGTGGGAGATCCGGAGGCCGGAGCGGAGAGGGGAAGCCGGAGGCCGGAGCGCCGGAGCGGAGAGGGAGACCGCCGCCGCCCGCACCGCGCGCCCTCGAGGCCTCGCCTGCTGCCACCCGCGTCCCGCGCTGTGCTCCCTCACCGCCGGCCGCCTCGCCCGCCGTCCGCCGCCGCGCGCCGCTCGCGACCTCGCGTCGTCGCCTGGTCGCCGCTAGCGCTAGGTTTAGCGCTGGCCGCTGGGAGCAGCTGCACGCCTGCTCTTTCCGCTTGTGGCTTCGGGCCTGAGGTGCTGGCTGCTTGGGGTTGGGGATTAGTGGGCTGGGTCGCTGGGAGCTGGGCCGAGTCGGGGGGGGTGCTGGTTCCGCGTGCGCTGGAGCTCGGGCGGCTGCCCGAGCTGGTCCAGATGGAGGGTCCGCCCCTGTCCGTATGCATGCAGCATGCGACCTCCATTAGCTCGCAGGTATTGGATCTCTAATGAATTGTGCTTCCGATGACTGCATGCGGAAATCAATTCATTCAGCCGCTGTGGTCTCTGCGACACACACTACATCGCGCATGTCAAGATCGCCTGCGCTTTCCTCGGAGACGGCATGTCCCGTGTTGAGGTATCCCATATCCATCTTTGCTTCCTCAACAACCTCACTCAGCCACCCACAATTCCAGCCTTTCTCTTCATTCCTCTTTGTCACCCGGCCAAACTGCAAACTGCTTGCAGCACATCAAGGATCAAGCACTTTGGGTCTGGGTGCCCTGAATCATTTGCAACAGATCAGACCATGCATCACAAAACAATGCTTACTTTCATGCTAATTACCAACACTTTTCCCGATTTAGGATTTGGAACCACTAGTCCATGGGAGGGGCAGGAAGCTGGGAGACATGGATGAAATGTACTTCGGAGTGTATGATCAACTCTTATATGCCAGGAAGATCAAACCTGTTCAAGGTATCTCTACCTTAATTTCCTTGTCCTTCACCACAGTTACCTCATGTCAACTTCCCTGTGTATGTATCGCCACACACATGCATATGCACCAAACACGTGCGCTTGTCGACACGACAGCTATCAGAAACCAAAACCACATACACTGGCGATGTTACAACATGCTGTTTAATTCCTGCAGAGTTTATTATACAGCTCAATAGTGATTATGCTAAACTTGCTTAGACAAAATTATGCCCTGATAACTTCTGTTCTGATCTATGTAATATGTATGCGCCCTACATGTAGGAGCTCAATGGATGGGAATAGTGACAACAATTGCAGTTGAGATGCTAAAAACAGACATGGTTGATGCTGTGGTTTGTGTACAAAGGCACCCAAACACGAATCAGATACCACATCATTGTTTTTCCTTGCAAAGGAATTAATTCATGGACTTGAAAATGATGTTTATTACCTCTTGTGGTGCCCGCTTTCCCTCCCGAGGTCAACCTCGCCGGCCCCCTTCGCTTTCTCCTCGCCGGACCGGACCCCCTCCTCCTTCCTTCCGCGCTCGCGGCGCGCTGCTTGTCGCCGCGCACGCCACCCCCTCTGGCTCCCCTGCTACGTCCTCCCGCACGCCGTCGAGCCGTCATCATTCCCCGGCGCCGCACGCCGTCCTCCTCCACGCCCGACCCCCTTCCCCGAGCTCCTCGCTTCGGCTATAAACCCCTCGGCCCGCCCTTGCCCCCATCCCCTTCTTCCCCAAGCAAAAGAACCCCGAGAGCAAGAAGAGTAGAAAGGAGAGGAAGAAGAAGGAACCGAAGCCCTTACCTCCCCGTTGCCGCCGCCGTCGTCGCCTCCGGTGTCGCCGTCGCCGCCGCTCGTGAGCCCCGCCACCGCGCCCGAGCTCCTCTTCTCCATCTCCGGTCGCCGCCGCCCTCATCTTCCCCTCTCCCCGCGCCTTTTCTTCTTCCCCCCCCCGGTCGCCCGAGCCGCCTCCTCGCTGTTCCCTGCCGCGGCGTGGCTTTAGGCGAGCCCTGTGGCCGCGCCTCCTCCTCCTCCGGCCGCGCCGCGTGCGTAGGGGGCGCGCCTGCCCCGTGGGCTGGGCCGCTTCAAGCTCCGTGGGCGGCCGGCCTCTTTCTTTTTATTGGATTTTCGTTTTCTTTTTCTTTTTAATTCAAAAGCTAGACTTTAAATATGAATAACTCCCCATTTCAACTCCAAAATTATGAAATAAATTTCTAAAATTTCTAAAATCAAGATCTTGCTAATGGCATAGGTCTTGTTCAATTTGGAGTTCATTTGTGTACTCTTGTGTATTTAATTGCTCGTTGCTTGTCGTTTATTTTGCCAGCATTAGCCTCAGAGATTTCGGAGACGCCGAGACCTCCACGTCGATCAAGGACAAGACTACTGGACTCTCTCCCTACAACCAAGGCAGTCAATACTTTGATCATATTGAGCCTACATTTTATGCAAATTATATTCTTTTAAAATAGCAAATTGCATGCTTTATTTCTTTAAACAAATGTATGTTAAAGTTTAAGGAAGTTAATTACCCATTTGTTGAATAATTAATTATTATGCCATCCTTGACAACTTGAATCCCTTAATTCCGTTGTCACCCTAGTAATTATATGGTAATACTAGCTATAGGTTGTACTTAAGCGACATGCTAGACTTGTTAAATACCGGACATTAAAATGTCCTAATCATCATCTTTTCAAACATAAAATGATTTGGGCGGTCATTGCGGGTAAATGACCGAGATGGGTTGAATTGTTGTATTTACATCTCAAAACCCTAAATCGCTAATACCCGTCAGGCGGATGGTAAGATGGTGGGTGCGGATGTAGCACGAGAATGGCGGGATTGTGGTTGAGCCGTCCGCACAACCCTAAGGACTTAATCTTGTCACGACCTCCTGTATAACAAGTACAACCACAAGTCGCAACAAACCGCGACTTGGCTTAGTACATTTATCAAATCTCAAAATCATCTCACCGGAGGGTTAAAGGGCACAAGCTCGGGTATGTCGGGCTTGGATGGGACACCGAGTCAAGGGTGAAGTTTGCCGGCCGCCGAGGTGTAGCCACGCTACGCCGGCCGCGAGGTGGACATCCGCGCAACGTATGGGCATAACCCCATATGGGTGAGACGAGGAAGGGGCGAGATATTTAGAAAGTTATTGTGACAACCTCTCGACTACACGACTACGGAATCGTAGAGCAACGAGTTAATTGTCTCTTGTGGGTAAAGTGTACAATCTCTGCAGAGTTATAAACTGCTTAAACAACGTGCCTACGGTCAAAGGCGGACATGGGAACTTAACTTGAGTTAGTTCTATTTCAAAACCTTGTTGGGTGGTATGAAAATTGTGGCGGGCTCACCTAGCCCCGAGATTGGTTATTCCCGGTCTTTGTACCTGTGTCGTAGTGGTGGATGTAACCACAATCAAAATAAGCATGAAGGTGGAGGTAACCTCTGTGATACAAATATTGCACAATTTCTCTCTTTAACTAAAATGGAATTTGTTAAAAATGCTAAGTGCCGTGAATTTGTACTTATGATATTTAAAAGTATTGCTTTCATAAATAAAAGAACCGAGCCATCCTTGTAAGCCTTGCATGTATATCATTGCATTGTGTATTGGCTCGCGAGCACGGTAGTTGTGCTCATCCTCGCTCTCCCCCAAACCCTTCAGATGACGCTGATGGAGGAGACTATGCTTACTACGAGGAACCAGAAGTTGATGGGCAAGGAAACGATGAAGAGTAGTCTAGGATCTGTAGTCTAGGCCTCGACGCAGTCTAAGTTGACTCGTTGGTACTTGCGTACAACCGATATTATCCGGGTCCTTGGGTAATATCGATCATACCTGAGTTGCCCGATCGCTTGCTCGTGAAGAGATGAGCTCTACCCTTTGCTTCCGCCACCGATTCGTGTTCGTATTGTAAACAATTTGGCCTGATCGGCCCCTGTTGTAAAACTCGACCCGACGTGGTCTATGTCACTCTGTTGATTGTAATAATGATACTTTAGTTCACGCCATGTATGAATGATTCAGCAATGCCTGTGAGTGCTATCTACTGATCCAGGGAATAGCACAGCGTTTTCACAGAGGATTCGGATTAGAAAATCCGGGTCCGACACCTCTGCAGTGATCCAGACGACAGGCTTGCTCCAAGGCCTGTTTTAGCCAGGTATTGTGAGATTGATTGCTTGTCTGTCCCAGAAATTTGCTACAGTGCATGCCTTGTGTCTAGCACTTCTCACTTAATTGTAATGCATTTGCAGTTTCAGTAGTTGTTTTCTTGTCTCTGAACTAAAAACTTCGTTACCGGTCTATCCATGAATTATTCATGCTACTTGTGCTTGCTATAATGGAAGTAAGATATAATCTTTGTAACCATGCTCTGGTAGGACACCAGATGAAGTGATTGCAGCCAAAGGTGTGAAGCTAACATTATCACCTAATCTCAATACGCTTGCCTTAGTCGAGGTAAATCTGTCTTTTTTCTTCACACTATATTTCCATTTTTGCTTTTGTTGCTAACTATTGTGTGTTGTTTCCTACTTTCCTGCCCTTCTCAACGCAAATGGGTCATGATGGCAGATATCTGAAAGAAGTCGAAGAACATTAGCTCTTTGGACATGAGCTTGGATTTGTTTGGTTCAAAGATTTGCTCCCATATCCCAATTCTAGGAATCGAAATCAGTTAAATAACGTTTGTTTTGGTTTCATGGGAATGGTAATCTGCATTAGCCTATTAAATCTTCCGCATCTAATTTTACTTCTTGTTCCAATGGATTCGAAAACACATTCCAATTATGACTCCACAGCAGACCAAAGTCCACTTTAGGTGCTCTTGCCAAAGACGTTATACTATGACAGCATGATAGTTACTTCATGCTTTCTCTTTCTGATCAACTCTATCAATGCCTGAGAGTTTCACGGTTTCCTTTGGCAGGCAGCCGGTGCCAACCATGGCGGTGGAGAGCACCGCAGCCGCCGGCCACGCCGATTAACAGGTAGAATTTCTTTTTTTCCTGTAATACTTCAAAGTGTGCGCATTTTTGGGTGACATGGGCATATGTACTCCT
Source organism: Ampelocalamus luodianensis (assembly GCA_036346255.1). Lineage (NCBI taxonomy): Eukaryota > Viridiplantae > Streptophyta > Magnoliopsida > Poales > Poaceae > Ampelocalamus > Ampelocalamus luodianensis. The sequence goes on along the minus strand of CM070625.1, from coordinate 2,884,469 downwards.
GCTTAACCAAGAGCTATTTTACGATACACTCAATATTATATAGGTTGTCTATTCTTTTTTATCTAATGGTTTAAGTTAGTTAAGATCGACTTATACCAAATCTGATAGTATAAGTAATAGAATCTTAAGAGATGGAATTGTTATTGTCCATGTGGCCGTGGGTATAAAGTAGAATAACTTATCATGCAACCGCTCGATCGTACTAAGATCGCATGAATATTGGAGTAAAATAATGTGCTAATGGAGAGATTTCGACACTTCGCTCAAGGTAGATTGCAGCTAGTTTTCAAAGTAGGCCGCGTCTCATCCTATCCTAACCCTATATTCCTATGTACCTGAAGACTCCGAGAGGTCCCGCCTTGCAAAAATGCCAACCCCCCTAACGTTGTGCACGCTTCTTCAGGTAATTTCAGTGTAGCAATGGGTGACGCGCTGAGGGGTGGTTTAGAATCGCTATTCAATCCTATAAAATAGAGACCAAGATGCCCAGTGGAGAGATGTAAAAGTACGTAAACTTTGGAAAAGGATGAACATCTATAAAAATACGAAGTAACTGTTAGTACTTGGTGTTATATTTTCTTTATCCAAAAGACATTATTCTGCGCTCCAAATTAATTTGAAATTTAGGGGGTTTTTTGCAAGGAAAAAATTCCGGGTATTAGAGTTCGCAATACTCTTTCCACTAGTCAGCCGCCTATGCTAAAGATCTTACATCCATTTGCAATTCCGGCATCCACGATGAGCCTTTATTGCTTGGAAGTTGCAATTATATTGTTCTTTTTTCCCTGATGGTGATGTGCAACGCTTTTCTTTGGTCTCCTCTACCCTGGTGGACTGGTGGTGTAATGTACTGATGTGTAGTGCTTTTCTTTGGACTCCCCTGCCCCTGGTGGTTTTATGTACTGATCTGTTGTTGGGCTGTGATTCAGCTCTCGGAGACGGGAGATTCCATTAGAAGGAAACTCAAGGACGCAGATGACCTCGTCGAGTCCTACAAAAAGAGCACGCTTTGGTCCCACCTCCGGCTGGGGCAGAGCACGCCAGCCAGTTCGCGACATGCGGAATGTCATCGACGCCAACCTCCTCATCATACAAGTGTACCCTTGTCCTCCAGATGTTAGGTCAGATACTCGACCCTGGTGTATTTGTTTATATGATGCGGTTCGCTGCAATCTAATGAAGGCATGTTTTGTTTGGCAATGTAGGATTCCTGTGAACGATGATGGATCAGGAGGCGTGCCAGCAATGATTAGGTCTTCCGCGGGTGCAGAGGTATCTAGTACTGTTCCTGACATTCATAGCCAGGAAGGAATAGGCAGTGGCACAGGAACTACAGGCGACTCGACCAGGATGTGAAATCACCCCTGCCTACCTTCTTACATTGTATGATGCGTTCTAGGTATGTATGGGTGTCCATTCAAAAAAAAAAGAGGGAGGGGATGGGAATAGAAAAAAGTCTAAGAAAATTTGAAAAGTGTGTATTTGTATGTGTATTTTGTTTTTGTGCGTGCGCATGTTGTTCTTTTTTTTTTTTGCTGGGAATGGGGTGGGGTGTGTGGGTAACTCCGACTATGTCATCTTAGATGCATAGCCAGTCCCAAGCTTAGAAAAAAGAGAAAGGAGTAGCACTAATTCTAGAGTTGTTTTAAGGAAAATTTGCTCGTAACATTGTAATGATGTATAAATTGAAAAATTGCATCCAATGTGAGAATGACAGGTAGATCATAGGGATACATGTCAGTGGCATATTGATGTTACTTTTCAACTCGTGATATTTTTGTAGTGTTACTGTACAAATTACCCATTTTAAAGGAAACCATATCATAGCGACTTATTCTTGTAAATAAGGTCACACAAGTCAATTCGAATCGGAGGCACTGCTTGCAAGTTCTGAGAATATTCGACTCAGGAAAATGGTCACTCATATGTAACTGATGCAAATGATTCTTGTCCATTCCATGTATGTAGTACTATCAATTATCAAATGATATGAAGTACTATTACATATTTATCTTCACCGGATACACTTAGACTCCTTCAGTTCTCTTTTGCGGAGCCTACGTACATGTAAATCTCGTAAAATTTACTGCAAATAAACACGGAAGACTGATATATGTGGTTTGGAAAGAATGATGATCTTTCATATGCTGTGCGTGTGAATAAGCTGCAACGATCCTTTCTCCAATTTTTTTCCTAATTACTCTATTTATTTATATGTTCGATCTCAGTCAGAAAAGCAAACGAGAGAGAGAGAGAGAGACAGAAACTAACAAAATTTCTTCTTTTCAATCTCTTTCTTCTTCTCAACCCAGCGTCAGAGACAGAGCACGTCCCTGAACACGTCAGAAACAGAGCACGTCAGGAGGGACAAGTAGGATTAGGAACACAAGCAATGGCGCGCGAGCAGCTCCAGGTCCTGAACGCGCTTGACGCGGCCAAGACGCAATGGTACCACTTCACGGCCATCTTCATCGCCGGCATGGGCTTCTTCACCGACGCCTACGACCTCTTCTGCATCTTGCTCGTCACCAAGCTCCTCGGCCGCATCTACTACTACCGCGAGGGCTCCGCCGACCCAGGCTCCCTGCCCCCCAACGTCGCCGCCGCAGTCAACGGCGTCGCCTTCTGCTGCACCCTCTCCGGCCTGCTCTTCTTCGGCTGGCTCGGCGACAAGATGGGCCGCATGCGCGTCTACGGCATGACGCTCATGTGCATGGTGCTCTGCTCCTCCTTGGGCCGCGCCCCACGGGGTCATGGCCACGCTCTGCTTCTTCCGCTTCTGGCTCGGCTTCGGCAGCGGCGGCGACTACCGCTCTCCGCCACCATCATGTCCGAGTACGCCAACAAGAAGACACGCGGCGCCTTCATCACCGCCGTCTTCGGCTCTTCGCCATGCAGGGCTTCGGCATCCTCACAGGCGGCGGCGTCACAAGAGATTTCTATGAGAAGCAGATGGAGCTACTCAAGGAGGAGATGAGATGCATGTCACAGGGGCACAAGGAGAGACTTGAACCCATTCGCAGGGAGATGCAAGAGTTCTACCAAAAAATTTACCCAGACTTCAGTGAGATGAGTGAGTGCAACCAGAGAAAGCAGCAGGATCGTGTGGCCTTAATGGCGGTATGTGTTTTATGCTTCAGTTCCTAATTAAGAGCAGAAATGCATGTCTCAGTTTTCATGGTTGGGAATTTTTTGTGTGTAATCTGTTAGATTTGAGATGTTTTGAGGTGTCAATTTCAAATTGTAGCTATATGTGTGTTGGTGATCCCTGACAGTGATTAGTCGGAGAGTTATGTTGTAGGCTCAGTACTTGTTGCAAAAATGCACACTTATGATGGCAGAAGATAGGGTAGGAGTCAACCGTTCATGGATTACCTCCTACTAAGCTATGTTCATCAATGCCATTCATCAATTGCCTTTTCCGGATTTTTGACAAACCTGGCCTCGTTATAATTTATTACTGATGATTGTTTTTGGTTCATTTCTATTAAGTAATGTTTTTAACCTTTTGTTTTTTTATAACAGGAGATAAGTAGATCTGGTGGTTATGTTCAGCAATCTCCTGGTCCTAGGCTGGTAATCTTTGCAACAATACTTTGATGGCTGCTGCTTATGGTTCTTTAAGGTTTACTTGTACGTTGAAATGCAGCATGACATGTACATATGTTTTGCATCTGCTAATAACGTTAGAATATTATCAAATGATGATTTTGTTCCATTTTTTATTACTAATTTTAAATACTGCAGTCTCCAAATACTTCCACGAAGCCAAGGCAGCACCTCTACCCTCTATGTACGCCTCTCCTGTCTACTTTCTGTTGGAGAGAAGAAGCACCGAAAACAAAACACATAGCAAGAACAGAATCTTTTGTCTTGGGAGCTTTGCTTCTCTTTTTGTATTTTTTATTGGGAGTGTCTATACAACATGCGACTGATTTTTTCTTGAAAATCAGTCACTTTTTGAGCCATCAGATGGAGATCCAATACTTCAGATATCACCCCATCCCTATATCCCTAATCTAATCTCACTTCCCACCCTCTCTCCCTCTCTCTCACCAATCACAGAGCACTAAAATTGAAAGATGTATAGCAGTTCTCTTTTTTATTTCTTCAACTCAACTCCACTCTTCTCAATACATTGGCTTCTCACGTTCAATTCCTATTCGCTTGCTTTTCCTCGCTTCGACTCTTAACACACGCAGTTACAAGCCTTTATAAAGGCTGTTCACAAACCAGTATACGGACTCATTATCTCACTCGGTTTCAACTACGATTTGCTACTCGGACACGGCAAGTAGCCAAAAGAATACTAAACAAAGATTAACTCGAACACACTCCTCATTGCCACTCCCCCCACTATCGCTAAATCCCTCTGCTTCTCCTCCTTCCCACCTCGAGGTTCGCACCTCCTGCCTTCAATTGTAGCTAACTAATAAAGTGGGGATGCCTAATTCCTTGATCAATTCAATTAGGTGGGCATGCGCAGCCGAGGAAGGCCAAGGCGAAGGCTTTGAGGGAGGACTGGAGGGACAAATCCAAGCCTATTCCCCCCGGCGGCGTCTACCCTGCCAAGGACCCACTGCAGGTAGATATATCTCATCCGTATGCGTCTAGGAGAATGAGGCATTTTCATCCTACGAGATTTCATGCCTTGAAACCGTTTCTTGATTCTATCCCGATCAAGTCCTTTGAATATCTCTCGTTCAACATAGCACACCATCAAGTCATTAAGCCAATCATTTGATATCTTATTGCGCAAATCGGTCTTGATAATATTCATAGCCGAAAAGACTCTTTCAACCGATGCTGTTGCCACCGGTAGTAGCAATGCTAACTCCATGAGACGGTAAACCAATAGAAATACAATATGTCTTTCAGTTTCAACCATCTTCACAGTCAGACTTCCAAGATCATGACAAACAATAAAATCATCAACTCTTCGCACATGAAGAATAAAGGTTTCAAGTTGATCCTTTATAGTCGCACGATCAGCGATGGAGAAATCTTTATCATAGATCTCCGCTAGTCGAGCAATCTTATCCAAATCGAACTTAGAGAAGGAATCTCTTGGATCAAGACAAGAAAAGCATACAAGCAACTCAAGATACCTCATTGAAGTGATGGTCCATCTCGTGGTAATAGCATCAATAGCAAGAAAGAAGGTATCAACACGATAATGATGGTCTTGAGTGATCATATCCCATCACGCCTTGATCGGCCCTATCTTGGTATCGCTTCATCCATATTTGGTATCGGAATCTTATTTGCATCACAAAATATTTTGACTTCTCCAAATAATGGCTCCCAACCATGGTTCCTCAAGTTAATCAAACGTGCTTTAACATCAATAAGCAAAGACATGGCCTGGACAATGTTTTGATCCTTCCTTTGCAAAACAAGAGATAACTCATTTGTAATACGAAACACTTTCAACATCATCTTCAAAATGAACACAAAGTTAAAGCTCTCCATTATATGCAACAAACCTGCTGCCTTAGATGGATTACGCCCATCTTCATGCACAAGGCCTAGCACAGTTGTCACTGCATCCCACATTGACTCAATACGGAGTAAGGTTGCATAATGAGAGCCCCATCTAGTATCTCCAGGTCTGGCCAAGCTAGTTTCTTGATGCTTCCCTCTTCCGGAAAAAATCTGCCCACTCTCCAACTTACCCAAAATGTTTTGGCGATGCTTATCAAGCAATACATCCTTTCTCTTGCAAGATGCACTAGTGGTGGTCACAATTAAATTCGCATAGTCGAAGAAATCATGGATAGAAGAGCAACTACTTGTGATAAAGAACGATTACCAATTGTAATTGGTGAGCAAAACAATGGACATAGAAAGCATGTGGATTCTCATCACGGATCTGTTTTTGCAGGCCGTTGAATTCACCTCTCATATTTGAAGCTCCATCATACCCCTGCCCTCGTAGTCTAGCAATAAGTAAACCATGCCTACCAAGCATCCCAACCAATGCTCTCTTCAATGTATCCGATGTTACCTCAGAACATGTTGGAGACCCAAAATCTTTCCATAACTTTTCCTTTGTTGTTCACAAACCTGCAGGACAAATGATAAATTTATTGAGTAGAACAATAGAAACTTTTTAAAAAATGATAGAACATATAATCAATTACTAACCTCACAATCACGGCCATTTGCTCTTTGATAGATATATCACGAGATTCATCAATAAGAATGGAGAAAAGATTATCCCCAATCTCTTCCTTTATCACTTTGGTGACCTCCTGCGCACAGCATTTTGCAAGTTGCTTTTGAATCTTTGGGCAAGTCATATGGGCAATTCATAGACATAGCTCATCAAATGCAAGCCTCACTTCCTCATTCCTTTCTTTGTACCAATCAACCATCTCTAGAAAATTGCCCTTATTTAATGATGAAGAAGATTCGTTGTGCACTTAAATGAATGACCTTGCATTAGGAGAAAACTTGCAATCCAAAGATGCAATCCACACGAGTTTCATATTTCATTTCTACATCCTTGCTATAAGTAACCACCTTATGTGACACACTACTCCTTTGATTCTTAAAATCATCACATGATTTCCTTGCATCATTGTGAACACTACTAACCCCACCAACATGATCGCCATATGTTTTGTATTGATTTTTCCAATTGTTATATCCTATTTTGGTGAAGACATCATGACCAAATTGTTCATGTAAAGGTTGTTGCTTAAAAAGAAAGCAATAAAAACAATATACCGCATCTTTCTCCACACTATATTCCAACCAATCGCATTTCTTAAACCATGATTCACTAAAGCCCTAAAGTTCTTTCCATATGTTTTATGAGGATAATTATGACCAATAGGTTGAGTAGGACCCTTCAATAAAAAGCCCTCCTTACTTGATCTCTAATGTCGGGATGAAAATCCTCAATTGGTATCACGAAGTCTGGATCAAGCAATGATGTGATCTGGGTTAAATTCCTTAATACCTTCATCCACTTGTTGCGTTGTCGAGTTGTGCAATCTCTTGTTCTTGTGGTTGTTGTTGTGCGTCTCTTGGAGTTGGTCTAATTGTTGAGATTGTGCTCAGACGGCCGGTATTCCGCTTGCTCTAGTACTTGTGCTCGAAACTTTGTTAAAATACCTCTTCAAATCCATTTCTACCAAATAAAACAAGTACTGAACAACAATATATTTCAATACTCAATTTGATTACAACATATGAATGACAGCAATTATCACATAGATACTTCATGGAGCTTTTCCCCAATCTTATTGTTGCCTTGCTTGCTCATCTTGACTTCACACAAATTCACATAATCACTGAGACACCGAATCACATAATATTCAACAATCAACAGTCAACACCAAGTCACCAATTCACACAATGAATCACAGATCACATAATGTCACAATGTTCAAAACAATTCACACAATCACATAATCTTAACTCGTCATTTACTCACTTTGGCCTCACACAATCACATTGAATCACCGATACACTCACTATCACAAGATCACACTATCACTAATTCACATTCACGGAAATCACAAAATTTGATCACACACGGTCACACCATACCTTATTACCTTCAGGGGTGCGGCCTTCGCCTTCTGGCTTCTGGGACCTCCGGACCTGGGTGGCTGGGTGCCTGGGTCGAATGGCGGCGGGTGGCGGGCGGCGCGCGGCGTCCACGCTGCGGATCGCCGGCGGCGAAGGCCCGGCGTCGAACAGCCGAAGGCCGGAGCCGGCGAGCCGCCGAGTGCGGAGTGCCCGAGTGGGAGATTCGGAGGCCGGAGGCCGGAGCAGAGAGGGGAAGCCGGAGGCCGGACCGGAGCGCTGCGCCGGAGCGGAGAGGGAGCGGAGCCGGACAGGAGAGGCCAGAGGGTCCAGAGACCAGAGGGAGATCGCGGCCTCGCGCCCTCGCCTGCTGCCAGGGCGAGTCCAGAGGGCGAGGCGGCCAGGCGAGTGCGGAGTGCCCGAGTGGGAGATCCGAGGCCGAGGCCGAGGCCGAGCGAGAGAGGGAAGCCGGAGGCCGGGCGCCGGAGCGGAGAGGAGACCGCCGCCGCCGCAGCCCGCATCGCGCGCCCTCGTGGCCTCGCCGCCTGCTGCCACCGCGCCCCGCGCTGTGCTCCTCACCGCCGGGCGCCTCGCCGCCGTCCGCCGCCGCGCGCGCCGCGACCTCGCGTGCCGCTGGTCGCCGCTAGCGCTAGGTTTAGCGCTGGCCGCCGGGAGCAGCTGCACGCCTGCTCTTTCCGCCAGGCCGGGCCTGAGGTGCTGGCTGCTTGGGGTTGGGGATTAGTGGGCTGGGTCGCTGGGAGCTGGGCGAGTCGGGGTGCTGGTTCGCGTGCGCTGGAGCTCGGGCGGCTGCCCGAGCTGGTCCGGATGGAGGGTCCGCCCTGTCCGTATGCATGCAGCATGCGACCTCCATTAGCTCGCAGGTATTGGATCTCTAATGAATTGTGCTTCCGATGACTGCATGCGGAAATCAATTCATTCAGCCGCTGTGGTCTCTGCGACACACACTACATCGCGCATGTCAAGATCGCCTGCGCTTTCCTCGGAGACGGCATGTCCCGTGTTGAGGTATCCCATATCCATCTTTGCTTCCTCAACAACCTCACTCAGCCACCCACAATTCCAGCCTTTCTCTTCATTCCTCTTTGTCACCCGGCCAAACTGCAAACTGCTTGCAGCACATCAAGGGATCAAGCACTTTGGGTCTGGGTGCCCCGAATCATTTGCAACAGATCAGACCATGCATCACAAAACAATGCTTACTTTCATGCTAATTACCAACACTTTTCCTGATTTAGGATTTGGAACCACTAGTCCATGGGAGGGCAGGAAGCTGGGAGACATGGATGAAATGTACTTCGGAGTGTATGATCAACTCTTATATGCCAGGAAGATCAAACCTGTTCAAGGTATCTCTACCTTAATTTCCTTGTCCTTCACCACAGTTACCTCATGTCAACTTCCTGTGTATGTATCGCCACACACATGCATATGCACCAAACACGTGCGCTTGTCGACACGACAGCTATCAGAAACCAAAACCACATACACTGGCGATGTTACAACATGCTGTTTAATTCCTGCAGAGTTTATTATACAGCTCAATAGTGATTATGCTAAACTTGCTTAGACAAAATTATGCCCTGATAACTTCTGTTCTGATCTATGTAATATGTATGCGCCCTACATGTAGGAGCTCAATGGATGGGAATAGTGACAACAATTGCAGTTGAGATGCTAAAAACAGACATGGTTGATGCTGTGGTTTGTGTACAAAGGCACCCAAACACGAATCAGATACCACATCATTGTTTTTCCTTGCAAAGGAATTAATTCATGGACTTGAAAATGATGTTTATTACCTCTTGTGGTGCCCCGCTTTCCTCCCGAGGTCAACCTCGCGGGCCCCCTTCGTTTCTCCCTCGCCGGACCGGACCCCCCCCTCCTCCCTTCCCTTCCCGCGCTCGCGTGCGCTGCTTGTCGCCGCGCGCACGCCACCCCCCCTCGGCTCCCCGCTCGTCCTCCCGCACGCCGCCGAGCCGTCATCATTCCCGGCGCGCACGCCGTCCTCCTCCACGCCCGACCCCTTTCCCGAGCTCTCGCCGCTATAAACCCCTCGGCCCGTTCCCTTGCCCCCATCCCCTTCTTCCCCCAAGCAAAAGAACCCCGAGAGCAAGAAGAGTAGAAAGGAGAGGAAGAAGAAGGAACCGAAGCCCTTACCTCCCCGTTGCCGCCGCCGTCGTCGCCTCCGGTGTCGCCGTCGCCGCCGCTCGTGAGCCCCGCCACCGCGCCCGAGCTCCTCTTCTCCATCTCCGGTCGCCGCCGCCCTCATCTTCCCCTCTCCCCGCGCCTTTTCTTCTTCCCCCCCCCGGTCGCCCGAGCCGCCGCCTCCCTCTGCTTCGTTCCCCCCTGCTCGCGCGTGGCTTTAGGGCAGAGCCCCTGTGGGCCGCGCCCTCCTCCCCCGCCGGGCGCGCGTGCGTAGTGGGCGCGCCCTGCCCCGTGGGCTGGGCGCTTCAAGCTCTGGGCGCGGCCTCTTTCTTTTATTGGATTTTCGTTTTCTTTTTTCTTTTTTAATTCAAAAGCTAGACTTTAAATATGAATAACTCCCCCATTTCAACTCCAAAAATTATGAAATAAATTTCTAAAAATTTCTAAAATCAAGATCTTGCTAATGGCATAGGTCTTGTTCAATTTGGAGTTCATTTGTGTACTCTTGTGTATTTAATTGCTCGTTGCTTGTCGTTTATTTTGCCTGTATTTACCGCGTAGATTTCGAGACGCCGGAGACCTCCACGTCGATCAAGGACAAGACTACTCGGACTCTCTCGCCTACAACCAAGGCGAGTCAATACTTTGATCATATTGAGCCTACATTTTATGCAAATTATATTCTTTTAAAATAGCAAATTGCATGCTTTATTTCTTTAAACAAATGTATGTTAAAGTTTAAGGAAGTTAATTACCCATTTGTTGAATAATTAATTATTATGCCATCCTTGACAACTTGAATCCCTTAATTCCGTTGTCACCCTAGTAATTATATGGTAATACTAGCTATAGGTTGTACTTAAGCGACATGCTAGACTTGCTTAAGTACCGGGACATTAAAATGTCCTAATCATCATCTTTTCAAACATAAAATGATTTGGGCAGTCATTGCGGGTAAATGACTGAGATGGGTTGAATTGTTGTATTTTACATCTCAAAAACCCTAAACTGCTAATACCCCGTCTGGGCGGATGGTAAGATGGTGGGTGCGGATGTAGCACGAGAATGGCGGGATTGTGGTTGAGCCGTCCAGACAACCCTAAGGACTTAATCTTGTCACGACCTCCTGTATAACAAGTACAACCACAAGTCCGCAACAAGCTGCGACTTGGCTTAGTACATTTATCAAATCCTGAAAATCATCTCACTGGAGGGTTAAAGGGGCACAAGCTCTGGGTATGTCGGGCTTGGATGGGACACCGAGTCAAGGGTGAAGTTTGCCGGTCCGAGGTGTAGCCACGCCACGCCGGGCCGGCCGAGGTGGACATCCCGCGCAACGTATGGGCATAACCCCATATGGGTGAGACGAGGAAGGGGCGAGATATTTAGAAAAGTTATTGTGACAACCTCTCGACTACACGACTACGGAATCGTGTAGAGCAACGAGTTAATTGTCTCTTGTGGGTAAAGTGTACAATCTCTGCAGAGTTATAAAGCTGTTTAAACAAAGTGCCTACGGTCAAAGGCGGACATGGGAACTTAACTTGAGTTAGTTCTATTTCAAAACCTTGTTGGGTGGTATGAAAATTGTGGCGGCTCACCTAGCCCGAGATTGGTTATTCCCGGTCTTTGTACCCAGTGTCGTAGTGTGTGGATGTAACCACAATCAAAATAAGCATGAAGGTGGAGGTAACCTCTCACGATACAAATATTGCACAATTTCTCTCTTTAACTAAAATGGAATTTGTTAAAAATGCTAAGTGCCGTGAATTTGTACTTATGATATTTAAAAGTATTGCTTTCGCAAATAAAAGAACCGAGCCATCCTTGTAAGCCTTGCATGTATATCATTGCATTGTGTATTGGCTCATGAGCACGGTAGTTGTGCTCATCCTCGCTCTCCCAAACCCTTCGGATGACGCCGATGGAGGAGACTATGCTTACTACGAGGAACCGTGTTGATGGGCAAGGAAACGATGAAGAGTAGTCTAGGATCTGTAGTCTAGGCCTCGACGCAGCCTAAGTTGACTCGTTGGTACTTGCGTGCACAACCGATATTATCCGGTCCTTGGGTAATATCGATCATACAAGTTGCCCCAGTCGCTTGCCTGTGAAGAGATGAGCTCTACCCTTTTGCTTCCGCTACCGTATTCGGTGTTCTGTATTGTAAACAATTTGGCCTGATCGGCCCCTGTTGTAAAACTCGACCCGACGTGGTCTATGTCACTCTGTTGATTGTAATAATGATACTTTAGTTCACGCCATGTATGAATGATTCAGCAATGCCTGTGAGTGCTATCTACTAATCCAGGGAATAGCACAGCGTTTTCACAGAGGATTCGGATTAGAAAATCCGGGTCCGACACCTCTGCAGTGATCCAGACGACAGGCTTGCTCCAAGGCCTGTTTTAGCCAGGTATTGTGAGATTGATTGCTTGTCTGTCCCAGAAATTTGCTACAGTGCATGCCTTGTGTCTAGCACTTCTCACTTAATTGTAATGCATTTGCAGTTTCAGTAGTTGTTTTCTTGTCTCTGAACTAAAAACTTCGTTACCGGTCTATCCATGAATTATTCATGCTACTTGTGCTTGCTATAATGGAAGTAAGATATAATCTTTGTAACCATGCTCTGGTAGGACACCAGATGAAGTGATTGCAGCCAAAGGTGTGAAGCTAACATTATCACCTAATCTCAATACGCTTGCCTTAGTCGAGGTAAATCTGTCTTTTTTCTTCACACTATATTTCCATTTTTGCTTTTGTTGCTAACTATTGTGTGTTGTTTCCTACTTTCCCTGCCCTTCTCAACGCAAATGGGTCATGATGGCAGATATCTGAAAGAAGTCGAAGAACATTAGCTCTTTGGACATGAGCTTGGATTTGTTTGGTTCAAAGATTTGCTCCCCATATCCCAATTCTAGGGAATCGAAATCAGTTAAATAACGTTTGTTTTGGTTTCATGGGAATGGTAATCTGCATTAGCCTATTAAATCTTCCGCATCTAATTTTACTTCTTGTTCCAATGGATTCGAAAACACATTCCAATTATGACTCCACAGCAGACCAAAGTCCACTTTAGGTGCTCTTGCCAAAGACGTTATACTATGACAGCATGATAGTTACTTCATGCTTTCTCTTTCTGATCAACTCTATCAATGCCTGAGAGTTTCACGGTTTCCTTTGGCAGGCAGCCGGTGCCAACCATGGCGGTGGAGAGCACCGCAGCCGCCGGCCACGCCGATTAACAGGTAGAATTTCTTTTTTTCCTGTAATACTTCAAAGTGTGCGCATTTTTGGGTGACATGGGCATATGTACTCCTGCTTAACCAAGAGCTATTTTACGATACACTCAATATTATATAGGTTGTCTATTCTTTTTTATCTAATGGTTTAAGTTAGTTAAGATCGACTTATACCAAATCTGATAGTATAAGTAATAGAATCTTAAGAGATGGAATTGTTATTGTCCATGTGGCCGTGGGTATAAAGTAGAATAACTTATCATGCAACCGCTCGATCGTACTAAGATCGCATGAATATTGGAGTAAAATAATGTGCTAATGGAGAGATTTCGACACTTCGCTCAAGGTAGATTGCAGCTAGTTTTCAAAGTAGGCGCGTCTCATCCTATCCTAACCCTATATTCCTATGTACCTGAAGACTCCGAGAGGTCCCGCCTTGCAAAAATGCCAACCCCTAACGTTGTGCACGCTTCTTCAGTAATTTCAGTGTAGCAATGGGTGACGCATGAGGGTGGTTTAGAATCGCTATTCAATCCTATAAAATAGAGACCAAGATGCCCAGTGGAGAGATGTAAAAGCACGTAAACTTTGGAAAAGGATGAACATCTATAAAAATACGAAGTAACTGTTAGTACTTGGTGTTATATTTTCTTTATCCAAAAGACATTATTCTGCGCTCCAAATTAATTTGAAATTTAGGGGGTTTTTTGCAAGGAAAAAATTCCGGGTATTAGAGTTCGCAATACTCTTTCCACTAGTCAGCCGCCTATGCTAAAGATCTTACATCCATTTGCAATTCCGGCATCCACGATGAGCCTTTATTGCTTGGAAGTTGCAATTATATTGTTCTTTTTTCCCTGATGGTGATGTGCAACGCTTTTCTTTGGTCTCCTCTACCCTGGTGGACTGGTGGTGTAATGTACTGATGTGTAGTGCTTTTCTTTGGACTCCCTGCCCTGGTGGACTGGTGGTGATGTATACAGGAGCCCCCGAAACCGGAGCACCTATATATTTCTATAGCCCTTGACCGGCAACATCTCCCTACAGCATGCATGCAGCAAGCCCGGATCATACACGCCGAAACTACGCCATTTATGTTTCCTCTGGAGCAGCAGATTCATCTCCCATTTTGCGTACTAGCGTGGATTTCATTCAAGTACAGGTACTAGCCATCTCTTCTCTATCTCGGTATGTTACACACACCCTTGAACGTATTGGTTCGGCCTAAGCCCGACCAATCGCTATTTTTTTGTTTAGTTACAGTCGAATCTGAGTTTTTTCTTGGAATTCGTATAGAAATCCGATTGCTAATTTTTGTTTAATCGTTTTTTGAATTATATGTATTTAGGATTTTTACTAAGGAATTCATATGGAAATCAAAATTTAAATTTTATTTCATTTTTATTCCGAATTTGGGTTATTTCTAGATTGTACTCGATATAGACTCTTTCTTTTAATTTAGACCGTTATAATATAGACAAACTATGATCAACGTGTAGATCTTTCTTTCTTTTCCGATTAATGTGGTAATTTCTATCCCTTAAGAGTGAACATGAAAACTTCTTTTTTATTTGTTTTAATCTGCACTGTTATAATCTGATTCTACCAAAATAAATAGCCTATGTAGATGGGTGGGATTGCCTATGGGATTAGAGTTAGAGGCGGATGCAGGACACGCGCGTCGGAGGTTAATTTATTAATGGGCCGGATCTAGAAGCTTCCTTCCCGTGTAACTTGCTCTAGCTGGACCTAGAAGATGGGCCCAGTTGCTCTCTTAATTACCGGCCACTTAATTGGGCTGCGGTGTAGGCTCGGCTCACTCAAAACTACCAAACGAAGCAGCCCAACACATGGAATGTCCTTTTTATCATAACGCCACTATATATGCAATTGAATTTCTTTTCTTTTTGTAACAACCAAGGGCATCGTATTTCAATTAACCGGCAGGATTAAATTAACAAACTTGCTGGTGAAGTTTCTGCGAATTTGGCGACCACCAACGCTGTCTATACACATGGCAATATATATGGACATGTTTTCTTCATAGCAAAATAATGTGCTACAGTGTAGTGTTTCTTCTTGAATCTTGACATGGGCATATGAACTATGAATCTTGGAGTAAAATAATGTGCTACAGTGTAGTGTTTCTTCTTGAATCTTGACATGGGCATATGAACTATGAATCTTGGAGTAAAATAATGTGCTACAGTGTAGTGTTTCTTCTAGACAGCCGCCACTCGCCACGTGGTATGCTTCATACCCTTGCTGAAATAGCTAACGCCCTCAACTTGGCCTGGTTAGTCAACGAATGAACCTGTATATATTGTTAGCAACCGAAGTACCTCTGTAGCACTCGACCGGCAACATCTCCAATACCTCAGCAGGTTCCTCTCGAGTCTCGATCAGCAGATTACTAGCGTGGATTCAAGTACAGGTACTAGCCATCTCTTCTCTATCTCGGTATGTTACACACGCACCCTTAAACGTATTGGTTTGGCCTGAGCCTGAGCAATCGCTAATTTTTGTCTAGTTATAGCTGAATTTGAGTTATTTTTCGTTGGAATTCGTATAGAAATGTGATTGCTAATTTTTATTTAATTGCTTTTCTGATTTTTATGTATGTAGGTTTTTTTACTTAGAAATTCATAAGGAAATCAATTTTTAAATTTTATTTTATATTCCGAATTTAGGTTATTTTTGTATTGTAGTTGACGTAGACTCTTTCTTTTAATATGTCCGTTATAATCTGGACAAACTACGATCAACACATAGATCTTTCTATTTTTTTCTCCGATTAATATGATAATTTCTATCCTTTGAAAGTGAACATGAAGACTTTTTTCTTTGCTTTAATAAGATAACTAGTGGAATTTTCTGCACAATTGCGTGGCTCGGTATCGTAACATATCGTATTTGTTATATAACTCTCTTGCCTTTTGAAAATAGAGTTTTATTTGTTATACATTTGTAATAGGTATAATATATGAACATGATTAATCTACACCGTTATAATCTGATATTATCAAAACAAATGGTGTAGATGGGTGGGGTTGCCAATGGCATTAGAGTTAGAGGCGGATGCAGGACGCGCGTCGGAGGTTAATTTATTAATGGGCCAGATCTAGAAGCTTCCTTCCCGTGTACCTTGCTCTAGCTGGACCTAGAAGATGGGCCCAGTTCCTCTCTTAATTACAGGCCACTTAATTGGGCTACGGTGTAGGCTCGGCTCACTCAAAATATGTCCTTTTCATCATAACGCCACTATATATGCAATTGATTTTTTTTCAGACAACCAAGGGCATCGTATTTGAATTAATCGGCAGGATTAAATTAACAAAGTTGCTGGTGAAGTTTCTGCGAATTTGGCGACCACCAACGCTGTCTGTACATATGGCAATATATATGGTCATGCTTTCTTCATGTCTGAACGGATATATATATAGCAGCACTCCGGCCGTCAGATGAAAAATCTTTACCTCACGTAATATTCACTTTATTCTTTTCTTTGCATGAAGAACTAATTGAATGTATGTCGTGACCACCACGCACAATTTCATGGTTTGACTCTTGACTTGGGTTTTTACCAATAGTACATGCACTCCTGCTTAACCAAAAGCTTTTTACAGTACACTCAATTTAATATGAGTTATCTATTATTTTTTATCTAATGATTTAAGTTAAGATCTAGTTATATTACACCTGACAATATAAATAGTAAAATTTCAAATAGATAGAATTATAATTGCATACATGTGGGTATAAAGCAGAACAATTTTACCGTGCAACCGCTTGACCGTACTGATAGCATGAATCTTGGAGTAAAATAATGTGCTACAGGGTAGCGTTTCTTTCTGACAAGACCCCAGGGTACGTAACTCATAAACTACGGTACTACTACCAACAATCGTATGCTACATACTGTTGGTCCTAATAATGGACGGATGATACAGTAGCTTGTCTGATTAAAGAAACTCGCTGGTGAAATTTCAACGAATTTGGCTCCCATCATCAAACTAATCACGCAGTGGCCCCAGCGTATTGCCAAAAAGAAAAATTGTTTACGAAAACTTTAACGCGGTGTCTCGACTATGCTCGTGCCAATGTCACCTTACGTGTGATGTCTAAAAGGGGTATTCGGTTCAATGCCTAACATTGCAACGTCTAGCCTCGGACATGTCACATTTTTAGTTATTTACTGCAGCCGTGGCTTGCTGTTTGCCACGCTTAGCCCATCGCCTAAACTCCGTCATTACTGTTTCCTCTCGTTCAGCAGATTCATCTCCCATTTTGTGTACTGGCGTGGATTCAAGTACAGGTACTAGCCATCTCTTCTCTATCTCGTAGGGATGGGAACTGGTAAAGTATAATCCGTTTTATCTTATATTCGTATCGGAGAAAACGCAAACGCCAACGCGGTAAGTAAAATCTGTATTCGAATAAAAAACAAGGACTATCTGGGAAAAATAGGTAGTATCATTCGGTGTTATTCGTATCCGGTTATTATCCGGGGGAAACAGGTAGTATCCGTATCCGGGAGGAAAACCGGATAGTATCCAGAAAAACGAATACGAATACTATCCGTTTTTTTTCCCTGGATACTAATACTATTCGTTTTTTCTCCAGAGCGTTTCTGTTTTCGACGGGTCTTGATTCGGTGTCGAATCTGTGGCTGTTGGGTGTTCTACTGAGATTTGTCGCAAAAGTTGTAGGATATTCGCATTCGACCGAATTGAGTACATATTCGATTCGAATTCGAATTCGTTACACAACATTCGATTCGTATTCATATTCGAGAATGTTCGAATTCGTATTTGTATTCGTTTTAAAAATATGGATTTGTATTCGTATTCGAGACTATTCGATCTGTTTCCATCCCTATATCTCGGTACATCACACACACACCCTTGAACGTGTTGGTTCGGCCTGAGCCTAACTATTTACTTGTTGCAACACTGTCAGTTAATTTTTCACGTGCCAAAGAGTAGCGAGACCAAATGGCGGAGCTCTGGGACATCCTGGGGAAGGCAGCCAGTCTCGTGCAGCTGTTTGGGTTGGACGTGATCACGGTCATCACTATGGTCATGAGTTTGCTGCAGTTTTACGAGAACAAGGTGCAATGCCAGAAACTCGAGGGGCGACTACAGGTGCTCCGTGCGCTACTGCAGCGGCCAACTGGTTGTTGGGCTGTGATTCAGCCCTCGGAGATGGGGGATTCCATTAGAAACGAACTCAAGGACGCGGATGACCTCGTTGAGTCCTACATGAAGAGCACGCTTTGGTCCCACCTGCTCAAGGGCAGGAGCACGGCCAGCCAGTTTCGCGACAAGCGGAATGTCATCGACTTCCACTGTGGCCTCATCCTTTTCATCGATGCCATTCTCCTCATCATACAAGTGTACCCTTGTCCTCCAGATGTTAGGTCAGATACTTGACCCTGGTGTATTTGTTTACATGATGTGGCTCGTTGCAATCTAATGAAGGCCAGTTTTGTCTGGCAATGCAGGATTCCAATGAGCGATGATGGATCAGGAAGCGTGGTGGCAGCGACTGGGTCTTCCGCAGGTGCAGAGATATCTAGTACTGTTGCTGACATTCACGGCCAGGAAGGAATAGGTAATGACACAGGCATTATAGGCGACTCGACCAGGATGTGAAATCATTCCTGCTTACCTTCTTACATTGTATGATGCGTTCTAGGTATGTGCGGGTGTCCATTCAAAAGAGAGAGAGAGAGGGGATGGGAATAAAAAAAGGTATAAGAAAATCTGAAAAGTGTGTATTTGTACATGTATTTTGTTTTTGTGTGTGTACGCGTGTTGTTCTCTTTTTTTTTTGCTGGGGATGGGGTGGGGTAGGGTACGTGGGTAGGTAACTCCGTCTATGCTATTATCAAATGATACGAAGTATTGTCAATTCTGTGTATGTAGTAGAACTTTTTTTATTAATGAATATTTTTTTAAAATTTAATTTTAAAGTTAACTCTCGACGCATTTTATTTCCAATTCTGACCCTTTTGGTCACGTCACCATCCATGGCATGATAAAACAACATTGTCACGCCATAAGATAAGTCCGCAAAACGCACTTTTTGTCACGCCACTGGTGGTGGTGTGACCAAATAACACTGTCACGCAACCACCTATGGTGTGACAAGAGTTTGCTCAGAAACGGACTGACGTGACAATGTTATTTTGTCACGCTATGGATGGTGGCATGACCAAAGGAGTCAGAATTGGAAATAAAGTGCATCGGGGTTAACTTTAAAACTAAATTTTAAAAAAGATTAATTAATAAAAAAAATCTATGTAGTACTGTCTATGCTATTATGCTATTAAAAATTCTTGTCCATTCTGTGTATGTAGTACTGTCAATTATCAAATGATATGAAGTACTATTACATATTTATCTTCACCGAATACTCTTCGACTCCTTCAGATCTTTTTGCGGAGTCTACATACATGTAAATCTCGTGAAATTTACTGCAAATAAACACCGGAGACTGGTATATATGATTTGGAAAGAATGATGATCTTTCATACGCTGTGCGTGTGAATAAGCTGCAACGATCCTTTCTTCAATTTTTTTTGCTGATTACTCTATTTATTTATTTATTTATTTATTTGTTCGATCTCAGTCAGAAAAGCAAACGAGAGAGAGACGGAGACAAACAACAAAATTCCTTCTTTTCAATCTCTTTCTTCTTCTCAACCGAACGTCAGAAACAGAGCACGTCCCTAACTGAGAGGAGGAGGAACAAGTAGGATTAGGAACACAAGCAATGGCGCGCGAGCAGCTCCAGGTCCTGAACGCGCTTGACGCGGCCAAGACGCAATGGTACCACTTCGTGGCCATTGTCATCGCCGGCATGGGCTTCTTCACCGACGCCTATGACCTCTTCTGCATCTTGCTCATCACTGTTCCCACGCCTTGTCGCTCATGACAAAATTAGGACCGTCGGTCCTGGGAAAGGCGGTTTCACTCGAAGGTGGCAGGGTTGGCCCGATGATAGCGAGGTCGACTGCAGCCTCATTTGCTGATCCTTATTAGAAGGTATTGCTAACAGGATTTATGAATGGTGTATATTTCATCTCTGTATTTGTCCATTTATGCGCCCAACTAATAGTTGTATCTATAAAGAGCTGAACTAATAAAATCTAGTACAACATAGGGCGATATAGCTTAACAGGAAATAAAAAAACTGAAGCACATACCTTGAATTGTCAAAGAGAAGTATGTGCAGATAGAAGGGTAATATACGCATCACGGCATCAGACTAACCAGAATGTGAAAACTGTGAAGGGAAGAACCAAGTTGTAACAATCGAAGCTTATCTATGGTGTTCCCAATTTCGTTGTGAAAAAGCTTATCTAGTAAGGTGCTCGTGTGTTGCAATGAAATCTAAAAAGAGAGTGATACATATCATCTAAACCGTACAATAAACATATCATCTAACGAAATACTAAACCGTACAATAAATATCATTTTTTGTTTTGCATACACATATCAGGTGAAATATATCTTTACACCCTAGTAAATAAATCAAATCGTAAACAAATGTTTTATGTTGAGTCTTATCCAACATGAATACAAACAAAACATTTTTAGGTACAACATAAGGCATCTACAACATAAGAACATCTTTGTAGATGATATTTTTGGTAAATGTCCTAGAATTGAAGCATGTATCCTTTTCCGACGCAGCAAGTATTTTAAAATTGCTCCTAGCAGTAGCTCATAAGAGCGCGGCGTAGTGTCGTTCGTGGGAGAAAACTGGATTGTGGAGGTAGACACCTACATTTGGGATAGTTTGCCCCTGTGTTTTTCAAAACTTCCTGAAATCTTTTGCCAAGAACATTTAGCTACTGCACAATAACATAACAAATGACACATATTCAGGTTCCCCACAGAAGATGCAAGAAAGATCATTGACATGCTGATTTCGAATTTAATTATTACTTTGCGCAATCTATTATTAACCATAGCCAAAGGAATATATGTATTTTAGTAGGGCAATTAAATTCAAAGTTCTGGAATAATGACACCAGTGTGACAATTAAAGACCAAATTAATCTTCTCGGAACCTTTTTTATTCCATCAAACAATGAAATCACAAACTACAATCAGGTGCACTCAAATCTCTCCCTCCCTCAAGGCTTGTTTGGATACACTGTGATATGACTCAATCCCTTCGGATTGACAGGGAATTCGAACTAAAATCCATTCCAATCCGAAGAGTTTGGTTCTAATATATATCTCCCTGTCCATTCCAAACAAGCCCTCAGGGCAATCTCCAAGAGATGTACCAACCAATTCTTTGAGCTTCCCTACTTCATATAGCTCCTATGTCTGTTGTGAATGTTCACAGTTAGAGATCTTAGTAAAAGGAGTGTTCAGAGGCTTATCATTAAAGATCACACGAATAGGGCTTGATTGGCCACAAATTTTTGTTTAGTGGGGATTTTGTGGCTTCAGGATGCATACCTCTGAATGGTGTCTGCTCAACATTCAGAAAGTGCAAAGGTAGCACAATGAACCATTCCAGTATCAAAATATGTACACACGGAAGATTTCAAAAAGGCAGCATATTTCAAAAAGAAAAAAAATCTGTACACACAACAAGACCACATGAATTATCACCAAATTAAAACACACTGGCAATATCAGAATACAGAGGCACTTCAGGTCTGCTGTCATGAAA
Source organism: Ampelocalamus luodianensis (assembly GCA_036346255.1). Lineage (NCBI taxonomy): Eukaryota > Viridiplantae > Streptophyta > Magnoliopsida > Poales > Poaceae > Ampelocalamus > Ampelocalamus luodianensis. The sequence continues at coordinate 2,862,825 of CM070625.1, read as the reverse complement.
TACAATCTGGCATGCATCAAGCATCCCCTTTGCCAAGAGAGGTCAGGGCCATGGTAGTCAACCAAGAGAACAACATTTTTTCAATTAACAACAGGTTGTTCACTCCATTGGAAATTCTGACTTAAATTTGACATCTTACACAACAAACTATGAACGTGAGAAACGTACTACAACAAATTGTGGGACCATTGCATGCAAGGAGTCACTTGCTATTGCAGCTTGCCATTTAGAGGTGAGAATTTGTAGCGAGTTTTTGTGAGACATGCCTTAAATCTAGGAGTTATGATCTAGTGATCAATGAATGTTATCTAAGAATTACCTCCAATGTCCAAAACAACCTTGTGCAAAAGAAAGAAAACATTGACCGGTTTCATCTACTTACTGGCCAATATCTGCTTTATCACCATAATTACCGCCCGGTTATCCCTTTAGATTCAAACAATGATTCAAATTTTGATAGAAACGGTGCCAAACTTTAGGACCCTGATCAGATTCAAATCTACATGCATGATCAAGATAGTTTATCCATGAGTAGCATTCAACAGCTCAAACCGGTGCTAGCGGCAAATCAAAACTGGTTTAAACATCAAGAATGCTTACCTTTTGGGAAAAAAAAATCCTTACTAAGCTGCTTAACTGAGCCATTATGTTGAGCAATTGTCAGGCGATCCAGTAGCCTATATCTGAAACAATAGATTAGCATATACCGATCTCAAATTTGTTTCTTGGTCAAAAAAACCTTGAAGAATTATGTGCAAAGCGAAAATAGAACACAAAAAAAATAGAGAAAGGGAAATAGATCCATGTATCATGTTGTACTGCAACATTGTTGTTCCACCGTACTATTGCTTTTTCAGTAGCCTGCATCCTAATCGGTTAAGATGAATAGGGGCATCATTCATCATAGCAAGACATGAGAAAGTAGGGCTCTTCCGGGAGCAGATTGACGAGTGAAAACTTGCAATTTAATTCCTTGCTAAGAGCAACCAGCTTATGATAGCACAAATCTAGTGTGGTGTCCGAAATGCAATGCACAATTGTGGGTATCCAGGAGCTAAAATATATGTCTTGAAGGAATACTGTGCTGAGTACTGAACAATCAATCCCCTTGCCATAGCAGAACAATCTTGTTTGATGCCCAGTCCTAGTTTGAAGCACTTTACAGTATTCATTCTCAAGTTTGTTTAACTCTAGGCAAGATCATACACAGGCTATAGCAAAACAAGTACTAAATAGCAGCTCCACATCCTGTGCCCTTCCTCTAAAATCACTACTAAAAATTCAGCCTGCTAATGCGGTAGAGACTATCAACCAATTCTATTATAGAATGTAATAGCACCTAAGTGGCTGGCGGCGACGAAAACAAAATCAACGACAAAAAAGGCAAAAGGAATTCTGACTGGATCTGAAGGAAGAACTGAGAGCTCATATGGGGTGGCGGGCTTGACGATCTGAGATTCCAGGCACTTGACGTAAGGCGGCGATGTGCGCCTGGCACTTGATGCGGTATGTAAGAAAATACAAAAGGGGATCCGGCAAGAATGGGGACACACATGACGCTTGGAGAGGATCTTCGTGAGGCATGGGTCATTGGGGACGCCGATGTAGTCGCCCTTGCAGTCGCGCGATGGGGCAGGGCCGCCATAGGGGACACGAGCAGGCGCGGGCGCCGCCACAGCACTTGTGGGAGGTCTTCCGCGGCGTCGCGCCATGGAGCGCGCGGCACGGGAGGGGAGGCCGAGCGACTCGAGGAACTCGATCCGCGGGACGGCGGGAGCAGCTTGTCCTCCACAGAGAAGGAGAGCAGGTCGGCGCGGCGGGGCAGGTCGGGGACGTCGAGCGCCCGGAGGAAGTAGAGCGTCGGCCGGAGCCGGGCTGCCACGGGGACACGAGCCAGCGCGGCGCCACCGCAGCACTCACGGGAGGTCCTCCGTGGGCACCCCGGCCTCCTCCGTGAGGAACCGCGGCACGGCCGTGATGGTCTCCACGAACGCAGACGGTAGCTCGGGCACATACCCACCGCTTCGCCGGAGGTCGCGGGCGGCACGCCGGCGCTAGTAGGACCACCGCGGCGCCCACGCCACGGCGGCGGCGGCAGCACGGGCCGGGACGGCGCAGTGCCGCGCCGTGGCTAGCGGAAGCCAGGACGGCGAGGCTGGTCGGCCTAGTGCGCAGCGCGACGGCGACGACGCTGAGGCGAGGGGCGAGGGAGGCGGTTTGGCGTGGCGTCTGCAGCGGTTTGGCGTAGCGTGGGGGTGGCACGATTTCCCCGAGTAAAGAGATCGTGGGAGCAGTGGGACGCGTGAGAGGAGACTGGAGAGGGAGGTCGTGCTGCGCGAAGCCATCTGGGTCGTTCATCCTCTGTTCTTCAATCGGACGGACGTAAAAGATAATGGGAGGACAGACCACGGTAAATTTCTTCTTTTAAGTAGTAGAGATTAGCTGTGCCACCCATTTAGCCTACTGCTAGAGCACAAGGTTGTGATGGTTGAGGTCATGTATTCAAACCCCTATTCTACTCCTTGCAAACAAAGACACACAGTTCCTCTTGTGTATTCTTATTTTTAGAGAAAACCATGTACCGTAGTGGCAAAACACTTGTGTGAAGTGGTTGAGGTCATGAGTTTGAGCTCCATCTCCTAAATTTAAAATATGTTCTTTTTTATTTATTTATAACTAATTCGGGATCTCCAAGTCATAAACTCCAGGAAATTAACCCTTGTAAAACTTAGGTTACAAGATATAAACTGCATTTCATCAACTATGATTTAATGATATCTCAAAGGTTTAAACATAAAAACTTATATTATCCTAGTTACTCTAGAGAATAGAGATACTTATTTTGTTGTTCCCTACATAATCACAATAGAGTTGTGTGGCCACAACATGATTTAAAATACACTCAATTACACCTGAAAAACACTCATTTTGTTGTTCAACAATGACAGTTTCAAGACTGAAGTTAGCTTAGAGCCTGTTGAATTAGAAAGATTCCAAGCAGAAAATGAGTCTATTTGAGTTGAGGAAAACCAGCAAGCAGTTATTTATTTCAGCTAAATTAGTGCTTAACCTCCATGGAATCTGTATATATGTATCGAAATCCTTGGTGACATTACCGTTTCCTCTCGACCATTAGATTGATCTCCGTTTTGCATACTAGCGTGGATTTACAGGTACCACCGCGCCTCTCTGGAGTTACGAGATTTATGTTACACAAACACACCCTTGAACGGGTTGGTTCGGCTCGAGCCTGACCGTTTACACACACCGTCTGCTGCAGGTGTCATCACTATGGTCATGAGTTTGCTGCAGTCTTATGAGAAGAACAGGCAATGCCGTAAACTCGAGGGGTGTCTGCAGGTGCTCCGTGCGCTACTGTAGTGGCCGACAGGTTATTGGGCTGTGATTCAGCACTCGGAGATGGGGGGATTCCGTTAGAAAGGAACTCAAGGACGCGGCGTCGAGTCCTACAGGAAGAGCACGCTTTGGCCCCGCCTCCGCAGGGGCAGGAGCACGGCTAACCAGTTCCGCGACATGCGGAATGTCATCAACTCCCACTGTGGCCTCATCCTTTTCATCGACGCCAACCTCCTCATCATACAAGTGAACCCTTGTTCTCCGGATGTTAGGTCAGATACTCGACCCTAGTGTATTTGTTTACATGATGTGGCTTGCTGCAATCTAATGAAGACACGTTTTGGTTGGCAATGCAGGATTCCGGTGAACGATGATGGATCAGGAGGCGTGCCGGTAGCAACCGGGTCTTCCGCGGGTGCAGAGGTATCTAGTAAGCCAGGAAGAAAAAGGCAGTGACACAGGCACTATGTTGGAAATTTCCTTATCTCTTGCACTGTTCACTGGTTCGTCCGGGAAAAACGAAGAAACTCGAGGTCCTTCGCTTAGTCCAGAGACGCGCTCGCCTTTTGGCCGTGGAACCCGCTGGCTGAAACCCCCGACGTGACCGGCACAAAACAGCCCTCTGCCTGTCTTCGGTTGTGAAGCTTCACGTGAAAACACCTCACGCCTCGACGTGATTTTGCTTGATGCAGCTTCTCTGCTTCTTCTTGCTTCACGTATGCACCCCGCAACAAGTAGCGCCTCGCCTCGCCTCGCCTATATTTTTCTGCTGGAGAGAAACAGATGACGAGAACGAAACAAACAGAGAGCAAACAATCTTTTGTCTCGGGAGCATGCCGCTCCTCTTTTGTATTTTATTTCTCTATTACTTCTCAACTCTACACACCAACTCTATCAGCCTTACCAGCCTTATAAAGGCTGAGTTCTAATCTCCTATACGGACTCAACGCCCACTCGTATACGGCTATGAAACTGAACTGACTCGGCTACGTCGAGTACAACTCAGAAACAGGAAAGCAAAACAGAAACTGAAAAACTAAAACAAGATTAAAACCAACACACTACAGGCGACTCGACTAGGATGTGAAATCATCCCTGGCTACCTTTACGTGTATTTTGTTTGTGTATGCAAATGATTCTTCCTCATTCCGTGCATGTAGTACTATCAATTATCAAATGATATGAAGTACTATTACATATTTATCTTCACCAGATACTCTTCAACTCCTCCTCAGGTATACAATGGATCTTGTATGTATTAGTAGTATGTATGTAGTACTGGAAAACTCTTTTTTTTTTTTCTTTCCTTTTGTGCCTTTCTCAGGTATACAATGGATCTAGTATGTATTAGTTCTATTTTCAGTATCGAAATCTACCTGTGCTATGAAATAGAGCTAAAAAATGTAGAGTTTAACATTATCACTTTGCAGAGATATGTCTACTGATGATGTAGAACAAAGTGTGATCCGCAAACTGTTTTAGTAGAAGAACGACTGTTTGAGTAAAGACGCTATGGTAAAGACGAAATTATATCAGTTCGAAAAGTCGTGATAATGTGAAAATGATTGAGCAGATCAATCCAATCTTTGTGTAAACGCAAGGCTTATTTTTTGAAGAGTCATGCATCTTGAAGAGCCTTCATAGGTTGATCTGAACTAAAGAGGCATTTGGACAATTGTTCTAAATCGTGGTAGTGAATATAATTTGCAGGCGCATTTAAAATGGCAGGTAGTCTATGCTGTTTCTTTTTCTTTTTTTTTTAGGAAGTGCAAAAACTTTGCACAACATTTTATAGAGCCAAAAAAAGGCAATAAAAAACATACAAAGGAAATTACAGCCAGACTCAAAAAGAGGGGAAAAAGAAGACAAACAAAAGGACACCCACCCTAGGCAACACCAAATGATCACTAGGGTAGGAAGAAACAACTAGGCGGCACCTACTCCACCGCAACTCCCCGACCAGTCGCAAATGCCAAGCGTCACTGGCGATGTTCGTCATGAATACCGGTCAGGACCTGATCGATAGAAGCTGCGACCTTCTTAAAGATCCTTTGATTGCGCTCTTTCCATATCATCCAAGACACGAGAATTATATACGAATCTAGCTCCTTCCTGTGAAGCTTTGGTTGCAAATTTCTTGTCAAAATCCAATGATCTTGCAGAGAAGTCTGACCAACAGGAACAGCTTCTTGAAACCCTACTTGTCTCGGAATCGCGCCAAATTTGTCCTGGATCTGCGCACCCCACCATAATGTGATCAATGGTTTCGGTCAAGCCCACGAGAGACAAAAACACCTTGGTTTTGCAATCCTCGTCGCTGAAGGCGGTCGGCTATCCAGCACCGACGGCGAATCGCTAGCCAAACAAAAAAATTGCATATGAGGGGAACCCTAGCGATCCAGATCGCATCGGCGCAAGGGCAGTCAAGTGAGCCATGGAAAAACGCTATGTAGGGCGACTTTGAGGAGTAGCAGCCTGCAGATTCCCACCGCCAAAGCACCATGTCGTCCTCGTCCTGCGATAGCTACGGGGACTGCAACAAGTCCTGTAACCGCAGAAAATCCAACAAGTTAACATCCTCTGGGCGACCTGAAATGTCAGCAATCCAAGATTGCTCATGGAGGGCGTGAGCTAGCGTTCTTTGCTTCCTTGTTGATGGCCTAACCATCTTGGCTATAGACGGAGCTAGACCCATAATGGATCGGCCATCAAGCCAACGGTCCTCCCGGAACAAGGTGTTTTCACCGTTGTCGACTCTAACTTGAATCGAAGCTTTGAACATGTCTTCCTCTGCTCGAGTAGATTGATTGAGCAATCTCCCCCAAGGCCTTTCCGGCCACGACCGTTGCAACCATTGCCAGTGAATGCGGAGGGCACGACCAAGGATGACCAGGTTTGGCAGGCCATGTCCCCCAAGACGGCGGGGACGGCAAACAGAGGACCAAGCCACTAAACAATGTCCACCCACTACATTTTGCGTTCCTTTCCAAAGAAATGCTCGACGCCTTTTATCGATTTATCTGATAACCGAGAACGGGGGATCAAGGGCCATAAAGGAGTACACTGGTATAGCTGACAGCACCGCCTGAACCAGAACAAGTCGTCCCCCTTGGGAGAGCATGCCTGTCTGCCAAGCTTGCAGCCGATTAGCGATCATATCTAGGAGAGGTTGGAACTCCGCCCGGGAAGGTTTCCTGAGGGTGAGAGGCAAGCCCAGGTATTTGCAAGGGAAAGCAGCTTTTTTGCAATGCAAACTGTCTGTGATAAGCTGGCTCTCCAGGTCGTTGCAGCGAATATACGAGAAAGAACTTTTTGCCAAATTGGTTCTGAGGCCCGAAGCTTCACCGAAGAGCTGCAGAATTTCTTTGAAGACTAGCAGACCTGAACTGACCGGCGATAGGAACATGACTACATCGTCAGCATACAACGACAGCCGGTGAGGTAATCCCAGGCGCCCACCGATAGGCTGGAGTAATTCTGCATGATCCGCGACAAGGCACAGGGAATTTAAACCGTCCATTGCGATGATAAACAGCAAAGAAGAAAGAGGATCTCCTTGGCGCAGGCCCCTACCGTGCCACATCGGTTGCCCAGGTTGGCCATTGACAAGCACTCTGGTGGACGACGAGCCGAGCATGATACTCAACCAAGCACACCATCTAGGCCCAAACCCTTTGTGTCGGAGGATTTCCAACGGAAAGGGCCGGACAAAGAGTCGAAAGCTTGCGCAATATCAAGTTTGAGAAGGACGGTACGCCTTTTTAGTTGATGGAGAGAGCGCGCAGATTGTTTGACTAGGAGGAAGTTGATGAATCCGAAGGTCCTATTGTTGACCCGATCTTTCGATGAGAACGATAAGTCCGGTAGGTGTCGCTCAACTCTCATGATCCTGGCTACGAACACGTAAGGCTCGAAACCACGCAATCGCCGAACCGATTGACAAGTCGTTATCAACGTGCACGAATACCGGTTGACGACCACGAAGTCGATTCACGCATACACCAAGAAGCACGCAAGAACAAGATAATAAGCAATCTGAAATTGCAAATAGGATTGAAATATTTAATTGAGTTGGAATTACAGAGCGGTATTATGGTTGGTCTAGTCGACACAAGCCAATACGAAGTTGCTAAGAAGCTAACTTTTAACTAAACAAAATCCAAGAAAACTAGAGGTGCGGCCTCCTTAAATAGGAACGATGGAGCCACAAATCTAAAGGAACTAGCGGGAGGGACTAAACTCGTGGATTACTATTCACGTGAACAGTAACCACGCCTCTAGGTGGGCCGCCGACATATGGGCCAAGTTGAGTTCGATTACAAGGCCCGATTGGCCCAAGCAGTGATATGACGTCTTCTTTAGATGATTGCGATTAGTTCAGAAGGAATTTGAAGATGAGGCCAGATCCGTTGGAAAGAGGACGAAATAAGCTTTCAATCAAATACTCGTGGACTTCCAACGGACTCGTATGTGAAAGTTATGCCCATTTGAAGTTGGTGCTATCAGGTGATTCGAACTAATCGACCAAAACGTATCGACTTGGCACATGCGGTAGCACCATGGCTTGTAGACATAGTACCATGGCATGTAGGCGTAGCACCATGGCATGTAGGCGTGGCTTCGATCCAATTGGGTAATATGATCTTGCATTAGCCGAAAGTCCTATTGGCGAAGATGTTGTGGAAGTAGAGGATGCAAATCTGGTCAGGTCGAGCGATGGTTGCATCCTTAGGTTTGATGTCCTCATCATCCTCCCTTTCTTGAATTGGAGTCGTCCTCGACTCAATCATTGTCTCCACATCATCACTTTCCGCAAAGGTTAGTAGCAACAGAAACAAAGAAACATGCATATCTTCTAAAGGACACAAAGATTCTTCATAAACCATACTAGAGCATTGATTGATGTTGTTCCAAGTCAATGCAAGCAGATTTCGTAGCTAACATAACAGTGCTTTCAATTTAATTTCACTTGGAGCTATCCTCTTACGATCATCTTTTGTGTTCTCCTTACTTGTTCTCGCAGATCGTTCTAATTCATCCTTTAATATAGCAGCAGGAGACATTGGAAGCAAAGTGATTTTCTTTTCTTTATATGTGAAAGTATAATGATTAGATCTACCATGATGTTCAGTATATCTATCATATTGCCAAGGTCTACCTAATAACAATGAGCATGCTTGCATAGGTACGACATCGCAATCAACATAATCATGATATGATCCAATAGAAAAATGTACGCGCACAAGTTTAGTCACCTTCAACTTACCACAAGAATTCAGCCATTGAATGTAGTAAGGATGAGGGTGTTGAGTGGTAGTCAAGCCAAGCTTCTCGACCATGTCTGTGCTAGCAAGATTGTTGCAACTTCCGCCATCGATGATGACTTTACAGGATCGTTCTTTGATGACGAACTTTGATTGGAATAAGGTGTAACGTAGATTTTGTTCAGCAAGCTCCATTTGAGCACTTAGCACACGCTGGACAACTAAACTTTGGTACATGTCAGATGCCTCATGGCTTATATGTTCTTCCTCAGTTTCATCACCTACATTGTTAGTTGCAACCAAAACATGTTCTTCCTCAATGTCGCTAGCAGAAGTGTACTCACCATTGTCCTTGATAAGTAAAGCTCGCTGACTGGGACAATCTCGCATCAAGTGCCAAAATCCTTTGCAACGGTGACATTATACATCTCTAGATCGCCCTGTAGAAGCAATAGAAGAAGCACTTTTTATAGGGACTTGTACCTTTGCAGATTTGCTTGCATCAGAGACATGCGCAGGAGTGGAAGGAGCAACAAGGGGCGCACGGCTTGAGGAGGGTGCAACGTGTTGTTGTTGACTTGGCGATCTGTAAAGAACCTCCAAAATTGCCCCTAGAGCGAGATTGTCGACCACACTTCTCTTTCACTTTGCAAGCAAGATGGAACAAGCGAGTGATAGAATTGTATTCTTTATAATCAAGTATGTCCTGAATTTCTCGGTTTAAACCTCCCAAAATCTAGCCATCTTAGCATCTTCGGTTTCATCTAAACCACAACGCAATAAACCGTTTGCAATTCTTGATAATAATCCTCCACGAGGCTGCTACCTTGTCTTAAGCGTTGTAATTTATTAAGCAAATCACGTGAATAATATGAAGGTACAAATCTATGTCTCGATGCTCTCTTCAAAGCATTCCATGTCCTAGGTATGTCTGATGAGTACGACCATATTCACTCCACCAAATAGATGCAAAATCGAAAACTCACTAGTAGCACCCTAACTTTCTTATCTTCGGGAATTCATGACAAGTAAATTTTTGTTCTCAGTAGCTCCCATGTGAGATAAGCATCGGGATCATATTTTCCAAAAAAGATGGCATAGTGAATTTAATTTTACCAATTGCATCATTATGGTCACGTATATCACGTTGATGTCTTCCCATACCTTGGCGATTGTGATGAAACCGACGATGGTTGCGATCATTGTGAACATTGATTCCATCTGCTTCGTGACGGCGGTGTAGTTGTTCATTTCTTCTTCTTCCACCTCATCGCCCAGGAGCGAGAGCGAGCAGCGGATGGATTAAGGCGCGGTTGTGCAGCCAACAAGAGAGGCGGCAACAGGAGGGAGCTTTCTCTGCTTGCTCCACACGTGTAGCAATCGCAGCAAGATCGTTATTGGTGCGATCTAGAACTCTCTCAATACGCTCCGAATGTTGACTCAACAAGCGTGAAAAGTGCTGCATGATGTCTTTCGTGCGAGGCGTGAGAGGTGCATCTTCCTCAACATGGGGCCTGCTATTCTCCCCTTGTGACCCTGAACCTGCCATCGTTAGTAGAAAACAAAGAACATATCACAGTGTATATGTCACTATGAACCACTAGGTTCTGGAGTTTCACAAGTCCCTCACACTCAAGCTTATACTCAGTTCTTATAAGTTCTTACCAATGCAGCAAAGAAGTGGTACAACCGGTGGCTGGTTCGTGATACTCTTACTTGCGATCAGAACAACGATTGCGAGGAACGACACCTGCTGAGTTAGTAGGGAGTGGGGCTCGGAAGGGTAGTATGTAGCAAAGGAATAGCAATTATTCAATTTAGTATGCAAAGTTGAAAAGCAGTTCAAAGTACTAGTCACAAGTGCTTGGTCCTAATCTAAACCAAGCCTAGCTTGAGCAACTCACAAGAACGACTAGTAGCAACAACGGCGAAGCTAGTACAAGAACCATCAACGCATAAGCGATCAATGGATGAAATATGCCTAACTGAACAAGGAAAAAAATGTCAAGAAAAGAGGTAGCTCTCTTTTTTTTTTCTTCTCTTTTTTTTCTTCTTTTTTCCTTTTTTTCACCTCGAAAACCACCGAAAAACATGCACGGTCCTTTTTTCGGATGCTCTGATACCAAACAGTACCAAAATCGTGTGCTACAAGAAACAAAATTTTAATGGCCCGGCAAACCCGGATTTGCAGCTTGCTTGCGCTACTGGACTCGGGCGATGCTTTCCACGCTAAGTGGCGCTGCTCTTTGCTTGCCTCGGGCGAGCACAAAAAGAAAAGAAAAGGTGGGTGTGGACCAATGGAAATTGCGCACGCTCAATCTGAGACGAAGAAATAGTCGGACAAAGAGACGCCGTGTCGCTGGAGAGCGATGTGCGATTGGAGGCGTCTTCGCTTGCTTCCGCGTCTTGCCGCTCGATTGATGGCGACGCATCGCGCTCGGAGGAGGCGGGCGTGGAGGTGCGCTTGGCGACGGCGGCGGCGCTGAATAGATCTGTTTTTTTTTTGTGTCCGCGGCAGGAGATTGATGACGATGAACTTGCGGCCGAACCAGACAACTTGCGAGGGACTCTAAATTAGATCAATCTAGACAGAAAATCAGCACAAGGACTCGACGATGCAACGACAATTCAACAACGCAAAACTGAAAAGAACAATGCGAGGTACAAATTGGTTTGGACGATATGATCTAACCTAAATTTTTGTGTGATTTTTTTGTGGTGTGTCTTTGGATGTAGGGAAAAATCTCACCGATGAACCTCTAGCTCTGATGCCACCTGATGAACCCGAAGATCCTATTGTTGGTCCGATCTTTCGATGAGAACGATAAGTCCGGTAGGTGTCGCTCAACTCTCACGATCCTGGCTACGAACACGCAAGACTCGAAACCACGCAATCGCTGAACTGATTGACAAGTCGTTATCAACCGGCACGAATACCAGCTTGACACGACCACGAAGGTCAATTCTCAGATACACGAAGAAGCACGCAAGAACAAGATAATAAGCAATCTGAAATTGCAAATAGGATTGAAATATTTAATTGAGTTGGGATTCTGAAGCGGTATTATGGTTGGTCTAGTCGACACAAGCCAATACACGAAGTTGCTAGGAAGCTAACTTTTAACCAAACAAAATCCAAGAAAACTAGAGGGGGTACGACCTCTTTAAATAGGGAACGTGGAGCCACAAATCTAAAGGAACTAGCGGGGAGGGACTAAACTCATGGATTACTGTTCACGTGAACAGTAACCACGCCTCTAGGTGGGCCGCCAGCATATAGGCCAAGTTGAGTTCGATTACAAGGCCCAGATTGGCCCAAACAGGTGATATGACGTTTTCTTTAGATGATTACGATCAGTTCAGAAGGAATTTGAAGATGAGGCCAGATCCGTTGGAAAGAGGACGAAATAAGCTTTCAATCAAATACTCGTGGACTTCCAACGGACTCTGTATGTGAAAGTTATGCCCATTTGAAGTTGGTGCTATCGGTGATTCGAACGATCGACCAAAACGTATCCAGCTTGGCACATGCAGTAGCACCATGGCTTGTAGACATAGTACCATGGCATGTAGACGTAGCACCATGGCATGTAGACGTAGCTCGATCCAATTGGGTAATATGGTCTTGCATTAGCCGAAAGTCCTATTGGCGAAGATGTTGTGGAAGTAGAGGATGCGGTCTGGCAGTCGGCGATGGTTGCATCCTTAGGTTTGATGTCCTCATCGAAGTTGTCTTGTATGGAGCGACCTTTGGTAAAAGCTGATTGATTCGATGGTACTAGCTGAGAAAGTTTTGGCGCTAGCCTTCTGGCCAACACTTTAGAGAAAAATTTTGCGAAGCTATGCAGCAGGCTAATAGGCCGATAGTCACCCGGTTCCTGAGCTCCAAGTTTCTTTGGCAGCAAGGTAAGCAACGCTTGATTCAACAGCCTGAAGTTAGAACCTGCTAAGCGACTGAGGGCATGAAATGTAACACCCCAGCTCAACATTGAGCCTGGAATGCTACTAAAATTAAATTAAACTAAGCTAAACTAAGACCAATTACAAAATCTCGACAAAACCTCCTTTGTATAGTCGCCTATACCGAGGTTCCAACAATTGATCAAGGCATTTATCAATATAATCATAATCAGGTTCATTCAAGCGTGTAGAATAATATCATAAACATAACCAAAACTTTCTATTCTCATTATTACAGTTAACCTGAATCTCAAACTATCCATAGCTTCTAACAGGTAAACATAACATTTAACAATAATTTCATAATCCAATTCACTCATGCATAAGAGATAATCATAGGAATGTAATCAAATTAACACTATTCTCACAACCTTAATCAGAATCATAAAACAACCATGGGTATTTCTCAGCAGTCTATGTATTCTTATATGAAGCTAAATGACAATTGCTTTAATGTTGTGAGGTAGTGCGTGCTTTCCAATTCATCTACTCCCTCCCATGCATGCCAGTCTTGCCAGTTGTACCTAAAACACATCAAAGCAAGAGTGAGCCCAAAGACTCAGCAAGTACCAACAAGGCTAAGCAAATTAACATTCATAGCATCAATAATCCAAGTTAAACAATGCACCAGAGTAAAGCCTTCATGCTCATGTGTATGCAACCAATGCAATGCACCTTTTTAACTTTATCTCTTTTCGCATTTTACCGGTAATGCGGGGTATACAACCGTCGCTGTGTACCCTTGCCTGTGCCCTCCTCAGCACGAGGACCAAAAGCCTATACACCACATGTATAGGGACCTTCGCCCATCATCTGAATGATGGGGACCTCTTTGCTCATAGCCCACATTGCACCAATGTGGGGACCTCAAGCCCGTCAATACATGACGGGGACCTCAACGAAATGCATGCTTGGTCACCACGTGACCAAGCTTCAGCATGATCTCAATATGCACATGCACAACATCTATTCATCATCAATATACCAAGTACAATAACAACGGACATAAATAGAGCATAATCATACTTGGAGCATTCACCAATCTCAATATAAACATCATGCCAGCAACGTTACTTCACTATCATATATCAAAAACATGCATGTATGACCAAGTCTCCAACACGATTGGAACATGCAATTGCTCCATGCCCACGTCTTTCATATACACGAATTTAACATGTACATAACAACATGTATGATTTAGCAACGCTCAAGGGAAACATTAACCATAGCTTGCATTCATCAAGATAAAAGGAAAACTCATTACGCTAACATTCGTGCAAGGCTACAACAAGCAATCACCACAATCATATCATACAACCGAAAATACGCTATAACCCGAATACTTGCCTCAACCGTGCGAAAACGGCGGACGCGAAGTGGGTGCTTCCCTTGGGATCTCGCTGCCACCTGGACAAGAGGATAACCCCAAACTAAGAATAACATACTGGACCAAAATCATACATCACAATACAATCGAAATCGCTACTCTTCTTATCACGTCTAGTTTTTTTCTAATTTCTAGCGATCGGTCACTGCGGACAGCAGACTTCAAAAATTCATAACTTTCTACTCAGGAGTCCAAATAGGATGATCTTGGACAATCTGAAAAGGTAATTGAAATTTCTAAATAAACTTAGTTGGGGAGACCCTCTGATTCGGCCATCTACTAGTCCTACCAATTCATTTAATCAGAGCAAACATTTCACGTCGGGTTTCTGAACAGCGACAAAGAAACTATCATAACTTTCTCTACGTTCGTCCGAATTTAGTGATCTTTAGTTTTCCTGAAAGCTAAGAGGATTAGCCTCGTTTTTCGTTATGGTGAGACCCTCTGGAAACTCCTCTAACAATGTGTTTAGGTCAGGTTAATCAGCCTCTGTCCAATCAGTCACCCACCAGAAACCTACTAACACTAGAAAAATCATAACTTTGGCTACCGAAGTCCAAACGACTTGATTCTTGTCGGCAATGAAAGGTAACTACGATATCTACAACTTTCTAGGAGACACCCAGACCCCAATCTGACCATAACCTAATCAAAAACAACGATCTTCGCTACTGCAGAAACCCGACGAACTGGAAACCGAAAACATACAACTAGAAAACGACCCCAAAACAAAGAATCACGGGTTACCCTTGCCGAAACGATGAAGGCACGCAGCGAGGATGAAAATCATCATGATTTCCCGGTTATGGACCCTTCCTCTCCCTCTTCTTCTTTTCTTCCTCTTCCTTCTCTCTTCTTTTCTCTACTTGGCGGCCAACCAAAGGGCTCTTCTTCCTCCACTTGGACAGCAGCAATGGGGAAGAGGGAGAGGTGCAAGGGAGGTGGAGAGGTGCTGCCATGGAGGAGAGGAAGCAAGAAGGAGAGGAGAGGGGAGGGCAAAGGGCGGCTGCAAGGAGGAGAGGAGGGGAGGAGAAATTTCAGCTAGGGTTTGGGAAGGGAAGGCTCCCCCTTGGCGGCCACCCTATTGGGCCTTGGCCGAGCCCAAGTTGCCGGAAATTTCGTTTTCCCCCTCAAAACCTGGTTTAGCAAAATACTAATGGTCTTTTTCAAGAATACCACCACCACTCTCCACAACAACTGACAAAAACATTTTCTGGATATTACATGAAATGCCACCATTATATCTGTCTTGATGAGCTCCCAGCATTGTTGGTAGAAAAGACCGATGAAACCATCCGGGCCTGGTGCCTTTTCCGAAGGCAAGCTCCTGATTGCTTCCCAGACTTCATTTTCATTGAAGTCTGCGTCCAGGCAGTGAAGGTCATGGGTGGGGACTCCCAAGAAATTGAAGTCCAGGGAATGACAGCGGGCAACCGAAGTTGCAATGAGCCTGACGAAATGGTCGTGGAAGGCCTCTTCCATATCTTTTTGTGTGGACACCCAGGAGCCTGCGACCTTTAAACTTGCAATGTAGTTGACTCTCCTTCAGTGATTTGCATGAAGGTGGAAGAAACGTGTGTTTGCGTCCCCCTCCTGCAACCATTTGATGCGCGACTGTTGATGGGCTATAGTTCTTTCAAAGGAGCATAAACCAAGCATTTTCTTTTTGAGCTCCAACCTCAACCAGCGCTCCAAAGGGTCGAGAGATCTTTTTTCCTCGGCTAAATCTAGACGACAGATAAGTTCCTTTGCCATCCCGATTTGTTGACGAATGCTACCACACTGACGGTGGCTCCAACTATGTAGAGCACGGCCTGTGGTTGAGAGCAGGATATGTAGACGACGCAAGGGGTCAGTCATAGAATCATTGCATTTCCATGCGTTCAAAACCTCCTCTTGGAACCCTTCCATCCTTGTCCAAAAGGATTCAAAGCGGAAACGCTTCTTGGCCCTCGAAAGGAAAGCCGTCAACAACAGAAGTGGACAGTGATCAGAAGCCGTGGATGGCAGTGCGCACGGGAAACAGTCCGAAAACAAAAGGTCCCAATCTGTGGAGACAAAAACCCTGTCAATGCGCTCCAGGGTTGGCCTCTCCCTTGCGCTTGTCCAAGTGAAGGATCTTCCGTTAAGGTGCAACTACTTAAGTTGAAGATCATCAATTACTCGATGGAAGCCACCCATATGCCTTCTATTTAAACGATCATTATTCTTGTCACTAGCTTGAAGGATTAGGTTGAAATCACCCAGAATCATCCACGGCGCAGTGACGGTGCTCTGAATATCCCGTAGCTCCTGAAGGAATGCTGCTTTGCGAGCGTCATCCGAAGGGCCATATACTACTCTCAACCAGGAGGGTGAGCCATCTGGTAGAACGACCTTGGCTGTTAAAGAATGGTTCCTTGATCTTAGAGACGAACAAGTGACCCTACTCGAGGTCCAAGCTAATAAGATGCCTCCTCTCGACTGGGAAGAAGGAATGTAAAAGAAGCCGTCGAAAGAGTGGCCTAAGGTTTCCTAAACAATGGACGAATCAAGAACACTTAGTTTTGTTTCTTGAATACAAGCGACCGAGGCCTGCGAAGCTATTACAGATTTTCGAATTACATTTCTCTTCGCTCTCAAATTGAGCTCCCTTACATTCCAGGAGATGAAATTGATGTTGCAACCCTGCATGAAGAAGAAACTGCGACCCACGAATATGTCATCTAATTGTCTGAATCTGATGTATCTTTGAATTTACAGACGTTTGTTCGGGAAAAAGTGATTGCACACTTCAAATTTGTAAACTGTCTGGTTGCATTTTAAGAAAAGTGATAAACTGTGATGTATAGGTATCTAACTCGAGAGTTCTTCATGGAAGAATAGCATATGAGATACATTGAACAGACCTAAGTCTTGTTAACGGGTTTGCCGTCGTCACCCTTGAACAGTTTCCTAGTTGCTTTTGATGTACTTGTAGAGGTGCTACGCCCTGTCGTTACAAACACACTGTCAGAGTCATGTATGTGATGGTATGTATGGGTAGGTTTCATTCTTCATCAATCTCTTTGAGATGCTCTTGAATTTGGACATAGGTTGCGGAGACAGAACACCTACATTTGAGTCAGACTTCATGCTTTACAAGGGGACTCGTTGACTTCGAACATGCAACATATGATACTCTGCTTCGAACTTGTTTTCAGAGTACAATATTCTGCTTCGAACTTGTTTTCAGAGTACAATATTCTACTCTAAATTTGAGTTTGTCCTTTTGCATCTATGAGATCTAGGATTAATCAAATATGATTAATTAATTAATACGGGAGCCTAAAAAAATATTTTGTTTTTAGCAGGACGCCCTGCATGGCTGCATGTGCCTATGTTCTCCTTGTTCTAGTGCGTACGTATATACGCATAGGTTTGTTTCTGTAGGACCGAAAAGGCGATTAGAGGGGGTGAATAGACGCTTTCAAAAATTTCACCTTAATTAGATTCAACACGTACTTTTCTTCAGTAGCTAGATAGCTAAGAAGATTAGTAAAAGTGCAGTGGAAGTCTTGTGTTAAATCTAATCAACCCCTCAAGGCAAAAAGACCAAAAATCAAAACCTAAACAAGAGGGCCGGACTGACCTCAGGCAAAAGTGCGAACTAACCTCTCAGGCTGGACTAACCTCCGGCAAACGTGTGGTCTGACCTTGGCCGGACTGACCTCAGGGAAAGGTGCGGTCAGACCTCAGGCACGATGAACAGGAAAATCAGCTCGGGTTCCAAAACGAAAATCGACATAACTTTTGATTCGTAAGGCCAAAACCACAAAATTTGACACACATATTCTCTAAGATATTAGGAACCTATTCCAATCAAAAATCACAGAGATCCATGCCAAAGTTTTGATCTTTTTCAGTTTTACCGAAGGAAGGTTCAAAACCGAGCAAAAACGAAAAACATGATCTAAAACTTGCTCGTGGGAGATCGATGATCTTGATGATCCTAGATGTATTCCCACACATCACAGCAAGGTAGAAGAGGGCAAGAGATCAACCAAAATCACCAAATAGAGATAAGGAAGAACACAAAGAGACACATCTTTGGGAAATCATCCATAGATTGATTCATGATGTTGCTGGTTACAGTCACTCCCTCAAAGAGGACAAGAGCTCAATCCATGAGTACTCTCTCAACTCATCTCTCTAGAACCCTAAGCCTCTCCCTTTCTTCTCTAAGTCCCTAAACCAAACTAGGGTTTACAAATGGAGTGTCTGGGGGCTGTATGGCAGCACCCCTCCTATTTATACTAGAGGCATAGTTTCTAGAAGAGTTTCTCTAATAGACTCCCGTTAAGGCCCAACATGAATGGGACACTTACGCATGCATTTTAAAGTGTCGTATCCATCATCTCTTGACCTAAACCTCTTAACCTTGTGCCGTCCCACGCCGCGGTTTAGCCAAAAGTCACAAAAACAGTATTTGGTGAAATTACCAAATTACCCCTTCTCGATCCTTCTCCATACCGCCTGAGCCTGAAAGCAAATTAAACCTTTGTCGAAAACGCGTGAAACGACAAACCAAAAGTGTCATTGCCAATTATAACATCACCTTAAGATCGTAAGCATATCCGCATGATATCCACAGTTTCGTATATATGCACCAATCTCTTGTTGCTCCGAATTTGAGTATATCTATTTGCATTCACGTGCTCTAGGCTTAATGCTTAATCTTCTATAATTAATGTGATTAATTAATTAATTAATACGGCAGCCTAACAAATCTGTCTTCTACCACGCGGACACCATGTGCCCAATGCCCCCCTCGTTCTTTTTTTAGAGTACATATGGACGCATACACGCCGCACACATCATACGCACGCCCACGTACACATACGTCTTTAACACACACATATAGAGCGGAGGTCGCGCAAACCTCACGAAGCGCGAGCACGTGCTAGGACTACTGAAAGTGTCTACGTGTGTACTATTCATTCAGAAATTTATTTATCCTGGGGAAGCTACCACGCGAGCATGCCCCCCTCGTTCTTGTGTGTAGCCGGTACGCATGGATTGGTTTCATCTCTATGCACAAGAACATTATCTATCGAATCTCTAGTTGCTTAATTTGAGTCTGCATGCAATACATCGTGGTGTGCACATAACGTGGTACACGAAACCAACAACAAATACTATCCTTCTTCTACACATAATCGACTTCGAGACAAATATAACTGTTCTCTTTTTTCTAAGAAAGATGCTCGCCGTTATAACGTAGGTGGGCCATCTAATGGACGCATAAGATCTATTCTTTTCTCTCGCTGAATGAGAGAATTTCTAAAAAATTATTTAAGGATTATCGTGGGATTTTCTAACCTTAAGAAGGGGATACCTTTAATCTGTGTGTTGTTATTTTCGATCAGTTTGGTTTTTCTTGGTCTGGGAGTATCTTGATCTTGTTCGATCAGGTGCGTAAACTTGCTTTCTTCCTCTTTGAGCCTTTAGTTTCATGTTGCGTGAGGACCCTAGCCTTGGC
Organism: Ampelocalamus luodianensis; assembly: GCA_036346255.1. NCBI lineage: Eukaryota > Viridiplantae > Streptophyta > Magnoliopsida > Poales > Poaceae > Ampelocalamus > Ampelocalamus luodianensis. Next base: position 2,843,354 of record CM070625.1, on the reverse strand, counting down.
CTATGTAAGAAGGGTTGCTCTTGGGGGCCACCGGTTTTGCATACCGCCCAAGGCCGAAGCGCTCGATCGGCGCCTGAGCTGAGGATCCAGGTGCTGGTTGGGCATGAGGAGCGCTTGCTTATTTGTTCGACGAGAGTTGCATTCTGTAATGGGAAGAATTAAAGGTTACAACTCCAACATCCAAACACACATATATAAATAAGCGAATGTCACAAATACAAAACAAGTTACAATCCTTAATTATTAATATTTTGTTTCTTGCAGTAGACTGCTAGAGTGCTAGTGCATTCCTCGGGGGACGCCGGGTGCCCGACGCCCGACGTCCATGATCGCGGCCCTAGCCCTAGCATGGATATCGTGTCGTTCTAGTTCTAGTTCTAGGGCGCGATCATGGACCCCAAATATCATCGCGATGATCAAGCTTGCGGCGGTACCAACATCCTTGCAGAATCTCTCGAACCCGCCGCTCGCCAGCGTTTTCATGGGCAGGCTCCGCAGCAACTGCCCCTTGATCATCTTGGCCACGTGCGCGAGGTCGCCGACCTCCGGGCTCCGGCGAGCCATGCGCTTGACGCACGCCACGTGTATGTCCACGGCCTCGCCGTCCACGTGCGAGCGGTAGAACCAGGACCCCGGGCACCTGTCAATGCACATGTTGCACGAGGGAGACACGCCCTTGCATAGCTCGTAGGCGGGGCCGTCCACGACGATGCTCATCGGCAGGCCCGCGCAGGACGGGTGCAGGTCGAGGTCGCGCTCGCGGCAGTGGTACAGGAAGCCCCGCACGCGGTCGCCGCACGCGTCGCAGAGCCTGCGGACGTCGGGGTCCGGGGACGCGGGCGTGGACACGAACGTGCAGCCCTTGAACAGAGGGTGCCTAAGCGTGTTCGGCGCGAGGGCGCACCACGTGTGGAGGTTGAAGTTGCAGGTCTCGCACCTGTACCTTGGCCCGTAGCCGGGCTCCTGGCAGCCGTCGCACGGGAACTGTGCGCCGCCGGTGGTCAGCAGCTTGAGCTCGTGCACCGGATGGGCGTGGTGGGGGATCACCGCCGGTGGATCCTTGAGGACCCTATCCCTGGTTGACTTGCTTTCTTCGAGGTCCTACAGTTAGCTAGCACACATTTATAAAGGTCTGTTTGGACCTTTGAAGTTAATCATTTATCCATGATTGATACTTTTAGGACTGACATACCTTAAGTTTTAGATACTGAAAACAAATTTTTTTATAGAACCTTTCACGGAGAAGGAAGTGAAAGGAGCTATTTTTCAAATGGAACACAACAAAGCACCTGGACTAGATGGTTTCCCCGCTGAGTTCTAAAACGACATGATGGCCATGTTTCATGAGTTTCATACTTGCTCAATGCCTCTGTTTAGCTTGAATTTTGGGATCATTATACTGCTTCTCCAAAAAATAGATGCTAAGCAAATACAACAGTATAGACCTATTTGTCTTCTAAATGTTAGTTTTAAAGTATTTACTAAAGTAGCTACTAATAGAATTATTGGTGTAGCTCAAAAAGTTGTCAGATCTTCCCAGTCAGCGTTCATGCAGGGGAGATCTATTCTTGATGGGGTTGTTATCCTTCATAAAACAATCCATGAGTTGCATAAACAAAATTTGGATGAAATAGTTTTGAAGATCGACTTTGAGAAAGCTTACGACAAAGTAAAATAGCCGTTTTTTACTTGAAACTTTGAGAATGAAAGGCTTTTCAACTAAGTGGTGTTCTTGGGTGGAAAGTTTTGTTAAGGGAAGGAGTGTTGGAATAAAAGTCAATGATGATCTTAGTTCCTTTTTTCAAACTCAGAAGGGCCTTAGGCAAGGTGAACCCATGTCCCCAATTCTTTTTAATCTTGTTGCGGACATGCTTGCAATCTTTATCGCTAGAGCTAAAAACGAAGGTCTTCTATCGGGAGTAGTTTCCCATTTGATTTATAATGGGTTGTCAATATTACAATATGCTGATGACACTATCCTCTTCTTAAATAATGATTTAGAAGAAGCAAAAAATCTCAAGCTTATTCTTTGTGTCTTTGAACAATTATCAAGTTTAAAGATTAATTTTCACAATAGTGAGATTTTTTCTTTTGGTAAAGTCAAAGAGGTTGAAGCACAGTATACACAGTTATTTGGTTGTGAAGTAGGTGTCTTTCTTTTCGGATATTTATGTATTCCAATTCACTTTAGAAAACCAAGGAATTGTGATTGGAAAGGGGTTGAGGATAGAGTTGAAAAGAAATTGGCGGTTGGAAAGGAAAAAATATATGCGTTGGTGGGCGTTTAGTACTTATTAACTCGGTGCTTAGTAGTCCGCCAATATTTATGTTATCCTTTTTGAGATTTCTAGGAGGTACTCAAAGATTCGATTTTTATCGCTCTCGATTTTACTAGCAGAGCGATAATCATAAACGAAATATAGGCTTGCTAAATGGAATCTAGTGTGTTCACCTAAAGATCGGGACGGTCTAGGCGTTGAACTTAAACATAAAAACAAAAGTTTACTAGGCAAATGATTGTTTAAGTTACTTAATGAAGAAGGAGTTTGGCAATCTATGTTAAAAGAAAATATTTGGGGATGTTAATAAGCTGGAACGTCCCATTTTTGGTTAGGTTTAATGAAAATTAAAGATCGAGTTCTTTCGTTTTGGTTCATTCTAGATTAAAAATGGAATACAAACTAGGTTTTAGGAGGATATTTGGTTAGGTGAATCTCCTTTGAAAAGTCAATATCTAATCCTTTATAATATGGTAAGAAGAAAGGATGATATAGTTGGGAATATTACGAGAACGACTCCTTTAAATATTTCTTTTTGTATACCTATTATTAGGACTAAGTTATATGCTTGGAATGATTTAATTTTGAGAATTTCTAATTTACATTTGATATCTCAAAAAGATGTTTTTAGGTAGAGCTTGAATAAGTCTGGTTTTTTTCAGTGCAATCTTTCTATGCGGTACTAATTGGCAATTCTCAAGTCCCAATTAGGAACTTTTTTGACCAATTAAAATTCCATTAAAAGTAAAAATATTCCTTTGGTATCTCAAAAAAGAGGTAGTGTTAACTAAACATAATCTGTTCAAAAGAAATTGGAAGGGAAGCAAAAAATGTTATTTTTGTATTAACGAGGAAACAATTCAACATCTTTTTATTGAATGTCCCTTTGCACATCTTGCATTGTGGGCTGTTCAATGTGCATTTTATTTATCTTCTCCTGTGAGTATAGCAAATATGTTTGAGAATTGGTTAGCTGGTATTCCAACAATTTTAAAGTCACAACTCCTAGTAGGAGCTAGTGCGTTATGTTGGTCTATCTGGTTATGTCGGAATGAAGTTGTTTTTGACAAAAAAAAAATTATCACCAATCCCTTGTAGGTTATCTTTTTGAGTGTGCGCTGACTAAGGGTTTTGGCAAATCTGCTGAAACTGGCCTAGAATGAGTCTCTGTTGGCCGGAAGCGGCAGATTGGAGGTAGTGGCGGCGTAAATTTTAAGCATTCATGGGTGGTAGGTTAATCACAGAATTTGTAATGATTGAGCTTAATTTTTAGTAAATCGTTTGCTTGTAAGGCTTTAAACCACTTTTACTAGCTTTGGTTACTTTGATGTTTTACACTATTTAATAAAATGGGTTGTGTGCATCTTTGATGTAGAGACTGTGAAGGTTTTCTCTTTATTATCTAAAATAAAAATAAAAAGCTAGCACACGTTAAGATCCCATCGCTTCCGGTTGCAGGTGATACGTGATAGCAATACGACAAAGAGCAACTAAATATCAAGGGGATATTTAGTCCAGCATCTTTAAATGGTAAACTCGCTAATTGACAGGGTGGAAACCCTTTCTTTTGGAGACCGGAAACCCATTTCTATTACAAACCTACATAATGCATTCTATTCGTATTCTTTTTGGAGACCGGAAATCCATTTCTATTACAAACCTACATAATGCATTCTATTCGTATTTGGTAAGGAAAGCCAAAAAGCATAGCACAAACATAAGTTTATAAAAAATCAAAGGGCTCTAGTGGAGGTGGGATCCCTTGTAAAACCTCGTTTGGAAGGCCTTTTTTGGAACGTATCAGTTCTGTAGCAATTTTGGAGGAAACAATTCTCAGTGCAAATTTGTTTTGTTCATCTGTTAGGAGGTTATCTACAAAATGTCCATCCTTAAGCCTCACATCTCAACGAATTTTATGCATCCAATTCTCACTCAATGGCCCACAAAGCTGAGCTATGTTTTCTTGCAATCATGATAAGTAAGCATGTTAATTAGAACTCAATTTATGTTTACAATAGGTATTTCGCCAAATATGAATGCAACATTGTGATTACCTAAGCAAAATTTGCATGCAGTATCTAATTGTCTATGAGAAAGTATTGAAAGGGAGACAAAACATTACCTGTGCTCTGCAGACGTGTCCCATATAGTAAGGCCTTGTTAACGCTTTTTTGGGTAATTCCAGTGTAGCAATGGGCGGCAAGCTGAGGCGTGGTATAGGATACCTATTCAATCCTATAAAATAGAGACCAAGATGTCAAGTGAAGAGATGTAAAACTACGTAAACTTTGGAAAAGGATGAACATCTATAAAAACACGAAGCTACTGTTAGTACTTGGTGTTATATTTTCTTTAGGAATAAGTCCAGTTTACTCCCTCCGACTATCAGAAAAGTCTAGTTTACCTTTTGAACTTCAAAACCGGTTATTTAACTCTATAAATTTACGAAATCCAGTCACTAAACCTCTCATGCCGGTTTGAAGTGGCGGTTTTGCTGCGTGGCGGATTTGTCCAAGTCGGCATTTATTTGTCATCTGTGTGGTGGGCGTGGCGCACTTGATCCATAAAGAATCGCCGACCAGCACAACAAACATCAGTCACTCCCACTGAAACAACAAACCTCAGCACGCGCCGGCGGCAGCATCACGACAAGCCCATCCCAGCTCCACCCTCGGCAGCTCAGCACACGGTCGGAGGCTTCACGGTAGGCTCGAGTCGGTCCTTCGAACACGATGGCCTCGCGCCCTTCACCACCTCGACCACGGACACGCGTCGGCGATCTTGAAGACGCCGACCTTGGCGACAATGCGCCGCTCTCCTTCCATGTACACGGCCGGTGCCCTTCTTCCCTTCGCGAAGCGAACACCGAACAGCCCGAGAGGTCGGTCGGGCGAGAAAGGTCGATATGTCGAACGCGGTCATGTCCCGTGCCATGTCCTCCTTGAACTCGGTCTTGAACCATGCCTCCTCGTCGTGGCCACGCATCGATAGCACCAGCTCGTCGTCGCTCGCGCCTTCACAAGGTGCGGGCTCGAGCGAGAACCAACTCGAGCATCGAACTTGCGGCGTAGATCTTGCGGTACATGTTGGTGGTGGCGTCATTGAAGGAGGTACCACGAGGGTGCCGCAGATGGTGTGGCGGAGGTTGCCGTCGGCGGCGGCTCCGAGGCCAAAATCGGCGACTTTGAGGTCGCCGGCGTCGTCGAGAGGAGGTTCTTCGACGATGTCGCGGTGGTACACACGCGAGTGGCGATACGAGCGAAGATGAGCTACCGAAGTAGTGGCGGCGAGGTCCTCCATCATGCGGCACGATCGTCGGCGAGGAAAGCAATTGGTGGTCGAACATTGCAACGTCGAGTCGGATTCGAGGAGGATGGAGACGGCGTGGGAGTGGTGTTGGAAATATGCCCTAGAAGCAATCATGGAGATGATTATATTTTGTTATGTTCATAATTTATTGGATAATATGTTATCTTGTTCCTTGAATAATAGTGGTTAATATTTATTATCAAGTATGTGACTTGATTGTGAAACTCTATATTATCTTTGCGATGATTATTCTAAATCGATCCCTAGTCGGAAACATATGAGGGCACATATGAATAGACTAGCATATGTATTGGTTGATGATCATGTTTCACGGATCATAGATATGAAGATATCAAACCAATAATATGACACATGTTAGTGAACATGGGGTTGGATCGACCCACCATGAGACACTGCGAGAACGTTGTATTCTTCTATGTCATCAGTTGGTTTCATTTACAATGTGTATGCTATATCCTTAGACTTGAGATCGTCGCATGCACTCAAGATGTATAGTGACTTACTTAGCAGTTGCCAAACGCTACTCCGTAACTGGGTAGTTATAAAGGTAGCTTTCGGGTTTGTCATGATACATGCGTTGAGGCATGGTCGATCAAGATAGGATTTGCCCCTCCATGCAACGGGAGAGATATCTTTAGGCCTCTCGAGTGATCGGATTCCAGAAATGCATGGCCATGTTATTTATGGTTAAAGAGTTAACCATAGTCGGGGAATTCGAATCACGTGATCGAGAAAGAGTGGTCGAGCTAACCAACAAGGATGGCACGTACTCGCCTTGAGTTTGACCGATATCGTGAGGCAAAGGGAAATACATATGAGATTTGTTGAGGTTCGTCAGATGTGATCTTTACGTATGCTACGGGAGTCGGCATGTCTGCTAGGGCCACTACCGATTAGTGGGCGAGTAGGAGTACTCGGGCCATGTCTAAGTGTCGTGAACCTATAGGGTCACACGCTTAAAGGGCCGAACACGTTTTGGATGGTGATCCGAATTCTTATAGACTACGAGTTCCTAATGGGCCTCAAGTTCGAGACCCATCATGGATGCCTATAAATAGAGGAGGTGGCATAGCGTCAAGTGTGATTTTGAATTCACGAAACCTAGACACCACACCTCCTTCGCCCAAAACCGCGCGCCGCTAGCACTCCGGCGCGGTGTTCCTGCCCGTGCGTGTGGATACCTTGGAGCGTTGCTGCGAGGCTTCAACGCTAGGGCGATCCGCAACTTGTGGCGGTCACAAGGAGCACTTGGAGGAGGCGCGAGGCGATACATCTACAACGCACCAACGCGCTACATCGACTCTTCTTCCGCTGCAGACCGCACGTCTAGCGGTAATCACATGATCTATTACTAGCGGAGGTTCCTTGGTTGCACGGTAGAATTTTAAATTGCGCTAGTGTAGCCTACTCGTGTTCCTTCAAGTGGAGTGGTGGGAGTGGAGCGCGAGAGAGGGAGGAGAAGAGGAAGAGGAGGAGGAGGAGCGGCTTGGAGGGCGGGTAGAGTAGGGCGTCGGAGGCGGAGTGCGGTGAGGCGGGGCGAAAGGAGGAGAGGCAAGGAAGGAGGCGGAGGCGAGGCGAGCGTGGCGAGGGCGTGTGGAGCGTTGGAGGTGGCGAGCTTAGCGCCCGGGGAAGGGGCAGTGGCGGCGTGTGGATGTGGATGGGGCGGCGGGGAGGAGGGGAGGGGAAGAGGGAGCGTGCCGTGTGGATGTGGATGTGGATGCTGACTTGACAAATGCAGCCACATGTGCAAAACCGTCACTTCAAACCTGCATGTGGGGTTTAGTGACCGGATTTCGTAAATTTGTGGGGTTAAATAACCGTTTTGAAGTTCGGGAGGGTAAACGGACTTTTTGATAGTTAGAGGAAGTAAACTGAACTTATTCCTTTTCTTTATTAAAAGACATTATTCTGCGCTCCGAGTGAATTTGAAAATTTAGGGTTTTTGCAAGGAAAAAATTCCAGTACTAGAGTTCAGAATGCTCTTTCCACTAGTCAGCCTCCTATGCTAAAGATCTGACATCAATTTGCAATTCCAGGATCCACAATGAGCCTTTATTGCTTGGAAGTTGCAATTATATTGTTTTTCCTTGAGAAAGGGTGCAGCTGGTTAACATGGATATTTAAAAACTTCGTTTGAGAGGTTATGGGATCCTAAAACCGTAAAGGCCAGTTTATTGTGTTGATGCATGTGTAGAAAATGCTTAAAGGCCAGAAAAAGCATAGCAATATTAAAACCTTGCGGATGATAAATTCAGTATGCATTTATCATTTTATATTAAGTTCTTTCATAAATTATTTTGTTCTTATGATGTATCAATTTGTCTATAAATACTATATTTTTATGGTTTGTACTGCTGCAACAGCCAGCAATATACCCCTCCAGGAATAAAGGCAACATTTATGACTTTTCAAAGTCAATAAGATGCAACTATGACCAAGTTTTGTTCTGATATATTCTAGAAAAAGTTATAAAAGTGTAATATTACAAAGTTGTTATTATGAAAAATTTACTCATCATTTTCGTACACATACAAACTACATATTCAAGACAATACCTTTAGTCAAAATTAATATGGTTTAAGCTGCAGAATCTAGAAAACTAGTGCCTTCTAAAGAAACTTGCAATGCGTTAACTAGAAAACTAGTGCCTACTAAGGGCATGTACAATGGTGTAATATCAGCTATCTGTAAGCTTTGCTATATAAGATTTTTACTAACATGAGAGAGAAGAAGGAGAGAGTTTAGTTGTCTCTTCATGAAAAAACGACCAAAAATATCCTTGTGTGAGTTGTTGTCTATAATAAATACTATTTTCATTCAATAATTAAAAGATTATGGGTTCTATAGAGACTAGACACATCCACAGGCGACCAGCCCGTCGGCACACTGAGCCCGACGCGTTCGGTGGGTTTGGGCGAGTTTTACCAAAAAAGCAGCGGCGAAAAAACATTAAAAATATGAAAACCTATTTTTAATTCTGAAATGAATTAAATATTGATTTTTATTCCAAAAATGATTAAAATAATATATTTAAATCAAATTTTAAATTTTCGAATGGGCCAAGCTTGGGCTCGACTGTTTGAGTGGGCTTTTCAAGCCGGCCTATTAACGTTTGAACAGGTCTAATAGAGACAAACTATTATAGAAGTTGTCTTTAGTCTTGTCTCTAGATAACATGGAGGAATATATAGATAATAGTCGTCTCTACTATTGTACATGCTCTAATGTTTGGCAGAGATAATCCCTCAACTTCTTGTTTACTTTGGGATTATCTTTCTCTATATGTATATTAGAGTTTTGCGAAATGATTTTACCTTTATAGTGTAAAATTTTCATCGTTTTGTTCTAGAGATTATAGTTGAAGAAAAATTCAAGATTTGGAAGAAAGTTTTCTACAGAAACTGGGTTAAACTTCATGTTCATACAACAAAAGAACGTAAAGTGTACCTTTCCCTCGGCGACTTGTCACAGAAAATGATTCACTAATTCCTTCTTGAGTTCTCTCTTCTATGGTAATTTTCATCTTCACTCCCATCTTGAACTTTCCAGTTCTGGCAAAGGAGGAGGTCATCTGGAAAAAGGCATGACCAACACTTGCCTCTCCATCAACAAGAACTAAGAGGTGATCACCTCCTAGGGCTGATTGTCCTTTTCCAGACTGTGGGCACACTACGCAGCTACTGAACTCCTCTGAAGTCCAGTAATCTTGACCATTGGCATTGAAGTCACCGTGGAGAACTACGACCTCCACAGAAGCTGAAGACAGAGGACCAGATGTGATCTTCGAGTTGTTCTCATCATACAAAGCTACGTTAAGAAGATTGCCATCATCTGCTTTTATTTGCTCCCGTGTGTAATAGGCCTCACACCTTATTAACAAATCGCAATTGATATTTATTGTGCAATTTCCTCTTCAGTAGTGGCCTGAAAAATGTTTTAAGATTGTGCAATTTCTTCTTCAGTAGTGGCCTGAAAAAATGTTTTAAGACAACTGGATAACAGTTAGCAAGATGGTTGTTAGGAGTGAGAGACCTATAACTGCTGATTGATTGCTAGTACAAGTTTGATAGCTCTGTATAACTGAGGAAGGATTGAGTTAGTGAACGCACTCGTCATCTGAATCATCAGGTTCAAGTGGCTGAATGAGAACACCTCTGTTCCGATGAGTCTGCATGACTTCCTTTGGTATGGCGGTAATCTGGAGATTCCTCATCATCTTCATTAAAAATAGCCTTTGGTATGGGCCTTGTGGATATGTGGTCAGTGAGTCATAGTGTTCAGGCATGAGGCGCATGGCGGAAATCGCCACTATGAATCTTTGGTTGCCTGCTATACAGCGGCATGAGCTGATCAAGAAGGTTCCAACGCTTGCTCGGCTCCACATCAGGCCTATCCCATAGGAGCTGCACTGGACGTATTATGTATTCCTCCAAACCTCCCAAACCTGCAAAACAATTTTACAAGACAATCATTGTTTTGCTAGGCAGATTGCCGCAGACCCACATCTTTTCCATATACTCTCATTTTTCCCTGTGCATGCATGTATACCACATGCTCCTATCCTTTTAGTCGTGTTGAAATACGGAGTTAATTGGATGAGACAAAAAGGTCGTCACTACGCATATCCCACATTCCAGCGACAATGGAGTCCATCGGTTTAGTAGAATAGCAAAAAAAAAAATGCATTCGGAAATGAAGGGAAAACTTAGGAAACGAGTAAAATATAGATTTTTAAAATAATATTATTATTTAAAAACAATTACAAAAA